>OU342746.1:396351414-396951414 GCA_910589775.1 Avena eriantha | reverse complement strand
AGCAATGTAAGTGGCATAGTTGCATTTCATGCACTAGGATCTATATAGATATAGAAGTATAAATGCTACATCTAATGTGCTGTATAATGTTATGGCGGGGCTAATTCGCTTTTAACATAGAATGATGTGTCCTAGGGCCCAGTGCCCATGAGAAAGCCCTCGAGGTTGATCTAACGTCACTGTAAGCTCCTGGAATCCGGCCTCATTCTGCTGCCATGAGTATAGTATATACACAAAGGATAGCAAAGTGTGTTTCAAAGATTAGATGACAACAGTGAAAAACGACCGTCATCATAAACACTAGAAACAAAAGTCTCACTTTGTTGCCAAACAAATACTTCGACCCATTATAAGATAATGGTGTGAATGTCAAATTAGGAAGACATTAACGATTTGCAAAAGACATAATGATCTGGTAAAACAGAACATGGACATGACGTTTCCCATGAGCATGCATGATCTGTAAACACATATGGTATATGGTTTATACGAGTAAAATGCAAGCTGGATTATTTGTACTCTACTGCAAGTGGGAGACTGAAGGAGATATGCCCTAGAGGCAAATAATAAATAGGTTTTTATTGTCATATCTCAATTAGTTTATAATAGTTTCATATTGTGCTATAACTGTGCCAAGTAGAAACATTGGTACAGGTGTGGTATGAAACAACCAAGTCCCTAGTAACCTCTATTCATACTAGTTCGTTGGTCATGAAGATGATCTGGGTTTCAAGATCATGGGCATTTATGCCGACTGACAACGAGATCATGTCATTGGAGAATGATGTGGTTGGACATTCCTCGAAGGATTGCAACACGATCAAGTCATATAGTTCATTGTTGCAACAGCTATACCTAGACTCCTTCTCCTTAGACCGTGAGCTCATATTACTCATTGTTTCCCTAGGCTGCTTTGACTGCATCAAACGTCATCTGGTAATACGGTGACTATAAAGGTGTACGTTGGGTATTCCGAAGAACAGTAAATGACATGTAACTGCAAGACCGGGATTTGTTCACCCACATGACGGGTAAAGATACATACAGCCAACTTGGTGAGATTACATCTATAAATGTTGCAACATGCGACTAGGTCATGGGGATGTAATATCACGGTAACAAGGAAACAGAACTTGTTCTGAACGAGATTGAACAAGATATGGGATACCAATGATCGGATCTCAGACAAGTTGTATCAAGAAACAAAAGGAAGAGGATGCTACATTTATACGGTTCAAATGACATTGTCATCAGGAATGCATGTGGGTCACATGGATAACCCTGGTCCCTCTGTTGATCATTGATACAGATCATGTCTAGAGCATTCCCGAGCCGTGAGAGGATACACTTAAGGGTACGATGAGAGCGATCATTCGTAAGATGGAATCACAATAGAGAAAGAGAGAAAGCTGGAATCGTTCCGCGGAGAGATCCGAAGTTGTTCGGAGAAAGAATAAAGGAAAAGTCCCGAAAGTGTTTTCGGATAAATGGAAATTTAAATATATATTTATTATATGTTAATTGTGAATTAATATATTATAAATAATATTTAGATTCAGATTTATAAAGGAAACTTTTATATTAGGCTAAATCCCGGAGGGAAATAGCCTAGAAATAAAACTGCAGAAAAGAAAAAGGAAAAAGGAAAAGAAAAGACAGCTGCTGTGGGACAGGCTGCCCACTAAGGGAAAGCATCGGCGTAATACTGGCCGCGCGGGCGGCGGATAACCGCGCGGCGCGCGGGGTCACCAGCGGGCAGCGGACGGGCGGACGGCCCACCCTGGGCTGCCTCTCCCCTCCCCTCGCCGAGCCGGGCCGCCAGGGCATCCAGCCCACCTGGGCTGGCCGGTGGCTGTTGGGCCGCGGGTGAGCGCCGGCCCACCCGGGCGCTGGCAGTAGCAGTTGCTACGCTGGGCCGCGGGGGGCAGGCCGGCCCACTCGACTGGCTACTACTTGCCTCTTTTTCTTTTTAGTCTGATTTCTGTTTTGTCTATTGGGATGAGTTAATTTGGCCCATTTGCTAATCCGAATTTCTGCTGACTTTTTCCTTTAGTATTAGTCCCACATGGCTTAGCCTTTGAGAACGGTACACCCCCTGAGCCTATATAAAGGGGTGCCCATGGGTGGGATTAAACACACCAAATACACAATTTGAGAAGTCCTTTGGTTGACTTTCTCCCTCCTCTCTCTCTATACCTCGTGACCATGGCCCCAAGTCTGGGATGTGCGATCGAGGCACACCTGCAATACGCCGTTGCACTGCAGGGATTCCTAGCCGGATATCAACTTCCGCACTCCCAGCGGGATCAGGGAGTCGGAGGTCTCATCGTGCACCGGATGTGTACGAAGACACGAGGCGCAACACTTGGGGCGCTAGAATGTCGTGAGCCGGAGCTGTTGCACAATGAAGAAGATGAAGATCAAGAAGGAGCAAGGGGTGACCTGCGAGGAGCTTCGCGACCTTGAGGTCGGCTTCAAGCACGACTACATCAACCACGTTCCCCACGGAACGTTAACCGCGTACAGACTACAAGGGTACGTATTCTCTACGCATCGGCCATTACCGCATTACTACATAGATAGATCCTAGGTAGTTTCTAGGGTTTCATCGTAGGGAATTTTTTGTTTTCCGCTCCGATCCCCTACAAATAGGTGAAGAAGCATAAGGAATACTATAAACAAGAGGCTATTGGCTCTGCTTATGCTACTGTTACTCCCACTTTGGCTGTGATCTTGCCTTCTACTCCTCAGTCAGATGGTAGCGGTACCTTGTCTGCAGTTGGGCCTCTGATCTCTGCTCAAGGGTATGCAAATGTTATTTGTTATAACTGTGGAGAGCCTGGGCACCACAAGCAGTCCTGCCCTGCTCCTGTCATTTGCTTCATCGATGGTTTGGTTGTTCATGAGGTAGAAAAATGCCCCACCAAGAAGGAACAACTCCCAATTGTTGCCTTTTTGGCAATGCTGCAGCAGGATTGGGATTCTTCAACATTGACCTCCCCAAAGGTCCTGCCAGAGAGTTGCCTATCAAGAATGTTGGAGTGGTCTATGTGGAAGTTGTATCAGTTAATAAAAAAGAACTAGCCAGTGGTCTCACTGCTATCTACAAGACAAATTGGCCATGGAAAATCAGAGAGTTGGATGAGTGGACATACTTGGTAAAATTCCCCCCTCACATCAAGGTGGATGAGGTGGCTGGGTACCCTTGCTTTGGTCTACCTAAAGAAGGAGTTCTGTTAATGTCATGGTTTGGGAAGGTGACATAGATTATTTGGCTAACCTTCAGGAAGTTTGGGTGTAAGTGAGAGGGCTCCAGCCCCAATGGTGCAAATGGCATGTTCTATATCAATTTGCTTCAGCATTGGGTATCCTCTTGGAAGTTGATTGGCAAGGAATGTTTCAAAGTTTCTTTGAAGTAGACCATACCATGATACCTGAAGTGAAGAATTTAAATGTGCCGGGGAAGCTGTATCAAATTGGGTTCACTGTGGAAGGGTCAACTCCAGTAGTGGAAGTAGATGATGGAGATGATGGTCACCAACCCCCACACAATTCTGAGGGAGACCCAAATGGCAAGAAGGGCTCTAATGGAGAAGATATGGACACTGATAAAAAGATGGAGAAATCTGCTTCCACCCCCACTAGACACAAACCAGCTATTGTCAATGGTTCTGGTGCTGGTGCTTCTTCCTCTTCTTTAGCTGGCCTTTCTACAAAAGTTCATGAAGTGGCCTCTGCCTTTATGGAACAAAGGAATTGCTTCCAATCTGCTAGCAAACTCTCCCCACTTGAAATTGATGTGATAGAAAAAAGGAAAGTCATAGATTGGATTAATTAAAGAGGGAAAGATGAAGATTCTTGTGCTAACTTGTTGAGGGAAATGGAGCTAGTGCAAGAGGTGGATGAGGAAGTTTTCTTCATGGAGGCTGACAGAGGACAGAGTCTACCCACTGTGCAAAACCAAGCTGGTCAGGACAATGGTCTGGTATCCAAAACATCCAAGCAATGGGGCTAGTTTTCAACACCAGGCAGAGTGCTAGGGTGCTAAACACTGGACAAACAGTTATACAGATTGCTCAGCAAGCTCAGAAAAAGAAAAACTTGGAATGTCTCATCCTAGCTGCATCAAAGCTCAAAGGTAATAAGTGCTCCAATCCCTTTTCTGTCCTTTTCCCAATTAATGTTGCTGAGGTTGCCTGCACTGTTGGTGTAGACATCCCTTCCCCCTGCTCCCCCTATAGATTCCATTACTACTTCATTTTTTTCTAGTGGTAGATCTAGTTTAGATGAAAAGTTACCCTCTAACATATCTACACCTCCTACTCCTATCAAATCACATCTGGAGGATGATGGTTCAGATAAGGAAGATGATTTATCGTTATGGACTAAAGTAGGCAAACATAGGCGGGGCAAGCACCCCATGAAAAAAAGTTTTAAATGATTTATGCCTCTTGGAATATTAGAGGAGTTCATGCTGATGGCAGACAGACTGCTATAGTTGATACTTTTAATAAGCATAGGCCCAATATTATTGGGTTCCAAGAAACAAAAAAAGAGACTATCTCTGATAGTTATCTTAAGACCCTAGTTAGTAGTAGGTTTTTTGAATGGAGATCTCTCCCTGCAAATGGCTCTACTGGAGGCATTTTAGTAGGGGTTAATCTAGACATGTTTGATATCATTAGTTGGGATATAAAAATCTTTTCCATTTCTGTCATTGTTAGACATAAAACTTTAAATATTGTCATTAGATTTATCAGTGTTTACGGTTCTTCTTATGAATACCAGAAAGATTTCTTCATCTCTAAACTTCATAGTCAGTTTCTGGATTACTCTGGTCACACCATCATTGGGGGTGATTTTAACTTGGTTAGATTCCAAGAAGACAAAAGTAATGTTTTAATTGATCATAGATGGAGTGATAAATTTAATGCATGGATAGATATATGGGGTCTATTAGAAGTCAAGCTTAGTTGTAGGAAATTTACTTGGGGAAATAATCAAGATAACTTGATTATGTCCACCATTTATAGATTTTCTTGCAATCCTGAACTTGACTCTATGCTTCCTCTTGCAAGTATTAGAGCTCTGCCTAGGATTGTTAGTGATCACACCCCTATCATTTGGGATGTTGGTCTTTCTTCTGTTCCTAGATCCCCTCACTATATATTTGAAAAATGGTGGCTTATGAGGGCTGATTTTGCTGCTGTTGTGGAGAAATCTTGGAACAAACCCACTGTAGTTAGGATTTCCATAGATATCTGGCAACGGAAAATTAGAAGGCTTAGAAGTGAAACTAAAGGGTGGAGTATTAATATTGAATCTAATCTCAGGAAGCTGAAAAAAAAACCTTATGGATGAATATGATGCCCTAGATATTAAAGCAGAAACTGATGAACTCTCTGAGCCAGAACAAGCTAGACTTAAAGAAATTTATGCAGAAATGCATACTATCTAGCTCAAAGAGGAAGTTAAAATTAGACAAAGATCTAGAGATAGAGATATCAAGGAAGGTGATAGGAACACCTCCTATTTTCATACTATTGCCAATCAAAGGAGAAGGAAAATGACTATCCACTGCTTGGATGGCCCTGATGGAGCTGTTACTGAAACCTCCAACATGCTAGATATAGCTTCTGATTCCTACAAAGATTTCTTTAGGAAACATGAACCATCTGGTTACTCCATTAGACCTGACTTCTACTCTGTAGAGGAAAAAAATTCTGATGAACAAAATTCTAGACTAGAGGCACCTTTCTCTATGTAGGAAGTTAAGGCAGCCATCTTTGAGTCTTATTCTGAGGGTGCCCCTGGCCCATATGGTTTTCCTTTTATGTTTTACCAGAAATTTTGGGATTTGATTAAATCTGATCTCATGCAAATGTTTGATGATTTCTTTGCAAGCAAACTAGATATCTTTAGGCTTAATTTTGCCATCCTAACCTTGATTCCTAAAGAACCTGATGCTTCTTCTCTGAAAAAATTCAGGCCAATTAGCTTGCTCAACTGTAGTTTTAAAATCTTTACTAAAGTGCTCACTAATAGATTGGCTGTCATCATGAATTATGTTACTTCTATTAACCAATATGTCTTCATTAAAGGTAGATACATTCTTGAAAGTGTGGTGACAGCCCATGAAACCCTGCATTCAGTAATTAAAAACAACCAGGAAGGTGTAGTTTTGAAGCTAGATTATGAAAAAGCTTTTGATAAGGTTGACCCCAACTTCCTCTTAGATATTCTTCCTAAAAGAGGTTTTGGTGCTAATGGATTACTTTAATTAAATCCATTGTTCTTGGTGGCTCTGTAGGAGTCAAACTAAATAATGTGATTGGTAATTTATTCACTACTGGTAGAGGGCTTAGACAGGGGGATCCCCTTTCACCTTTACTTTTTGATCAGGTGGTTGACTATTTGTCTAGGATGCTTGCTAAAGCTGCAAATGTTGGGCTTATTAGAGGTCTTTTCTCTGATATTTGTCTTGGGGTGTCATTTGCTTGCAATATGCAGATGATACCATTCTCTTTGTAGATAACTCTGTAGAATCTGCAGTTAACCTCAAATGTGTTCTTACTTGTTTTGAGCAAGTCTCAGGCATAAGGATTAATTACTGCAAAAGTGAACTCATTCCCCTTGGTCTAGACCAAACTGATATTGATGCCTTCACTCAAATCTCTGGTTGTTCAGTTGGTAAATTTTCCTTTAAGTATCTAGGTATTCCTTTACATCATGACAAGCTTCGGAGGGATGATCTACAGCCCCTCATTGACAAGATTCTGAAATGAATTGCTGACTGGAGAGGAAAACTCCTCCCATATGCAGCCAGACTTATCCTCATTAAAACTTGTCTAGCCAGCATCCCTATCTACCTCCTTTCCTTCTTTAAGTTCCCAAAATGGGCATTAGATTTGATAAATTCTCAAATGTCCAATTGTTTGTGGAATGATTTTGAAGGAAATAGGAAAATTCACCTTTCTAGCTAAAGTTGATTTGCAAGAGAAAAGATGATGGTGGTCTAGGCATCCCTGACCTTGCTAATGTCAACCTTTGTCTGCTAGGTGCTTGGCTTAAAAGATACAACCAAGATGAAGGAAAAATATGGAAAACCATGGTAGATAATAACTATAATACTAAAAACCCAAATATTTGATGTAGTGATATCTCTGGCTCCTCCCCTTTTTGGAAAGGGGTCAAGTGGGCTATTAATTCTGTTAAGTTTGGATATAGATGGAAGATTGGTAATGATGAAACAACTAGATTTTGGGAGGACACCTGGTTTAGTACTTCTCCCTTATCTGTCCAATTCTTTGATGTATATGTCCTTTGTAATGAGCAAGGGCTACTGTCAGTCAAGTTTGGGATGGTTCCAAACTCATGCTCAACTTTAGAAGAAACTTTAATTCTTCCCTGCAAGCCAGTTGGTATGAAATAGTAGAGATTGCTTCTAGCATTACCTTTAGCAACAATTGTGATGCTTTGATTTGGCAATATACTTCTAAGGGAGTCTACTCCACCTCTACCTTTTATAAAACCATAAAATTTGGTGGAGTCACTCCCATTTTCATCCCAGCTATGTGGCAATTAGTTGTGCCTCCAAGATTTCACATTTTCCTATGGCTTCTTGCACAAAATAAACTGATGACCAGGGATAACCTGAAGAAGAGAAAATTGCATAAACCTGAGGATTGTATCTTCTGTTCAGAAATAAAAACTAGGCATCACCTTTTCTTCGATTGCATTGTAGCTAGACAAATGTGGCCTCAGGTTTCTGCTTTCTTTGGGCTCCAGGTGGGTGACTCTTATGAATCTATTGCTAGGTTCCGGGTCGCCAACAAGAAACACACTTTGTTTAATTCAGTTTGTGCTGTTATTCTATGGAGCCTGTGGAAAATTAGAAATGAGTTGATCTTTAATGGTCAACCTTGGATTGGTACTAAACAGGTTTGGAGGCTCGTCCTGTGCTCTATCAAGAGGTGGAATCTGATCTTCAAGGATCACATGATGGAGAGAGCGAACGCCTTCTGTCGTCACATCTCCCTCCTGCTTTAGTCTCCCTTGCAGCTGACAAATGGCTGAGCGAAAAAATGAAGCAGATGATCTTGGAAGCCCTGACAAATCCCCAAGAGCTAAGAAACTCGGGATCTGGGACCTGGCTTACCCCTACTACAGTCTTAGGCCTCTAGCAATCTCCCCAGATGTGCTTGAGGGCTAGATACACTAGTGGAAAACGGGCCTCCAGTCCCGGCCCGTAAGGGGCTTTAGTCTCGGTCCTGGTAACCGAGACTGGAGGGGCGGGACTAAAGGCCCACCCATTAGTCCTGGCCCTCTTACCAGCCGGGACCAATGGGCATCCACGTGGCTGTCTCTGCGGGCGCTGGGTCCCCCCCCCCATTAGTCCCGGTTCGTATTACGAACCGGGACAAATGGTTCTCTGTCGCGGCAGAATTTTAGGCACTTTCTCTACCGCGGCAGAGAATTTAATTTGTATTCTTTTTTTTCATTTCAAAATAGTTTTCTATGCTACCACATACCGTACATGTTCGTGCATACATAAGATAACTTCTCTTAAGATCGAGCATACAAATATATACATGATAATTACACATGGAGATCACAATTATCGGGACTAGAGCCCATCTATTCAATTACACGGTCGGGGATCATCGGCGCCTATTCACACTAAATTCTCCGGCGTCATCTATCATCTCGTTCATCAAGAATCCTGCCAGTTCTTCAGCAATTGCTACTACACGTTGTTGTGGTAGGAGCTGATCCCGCATTTTCTCGAACTATATAAGAAAAGGAGATCAATATGAATATCAATCATGATAACAAAAAGTGACGGTAATAAAAATAATGTTATGAATGTATTGCTTACATCAACTCTATAATCATTCAGCTCACTAGTAAACGTGCGAATGAACTCGCAAACGTAGAATCCACATAGATTCGTCCCCTGTGGCTGCCTCGCGCACTTTACGAGAATAGAATTCAATCAAAGTAATAATCCAGCATCATAATTGTATTGAAACTAGAAGTAAAGAGATGAGCGTACTACTTACCGAGACCGGCTTAAACATCAGCTTCTCAGTAAAGTCACCCGTAACCGCACTCTTGAACTGGTTCCAAACCCTACCCGGTAAAGAAAATGAATGAGTTATTTATTACGTGATATCTCAGGAAATCAACGAAAGAGACCGCTATAGCGCGAAAATTACCTCTGGAGCATGTCCTGCATGTCAGTAAACTATTCCAGGGGTCTCTTTAATGGGTCCATGACTTCAACTCTTCCCTTATCAAGTTGAATGTCCATGAGAATCCAGTGGAAACTGTACACGTTTATATATACATCAGTAACTCATCAATTACACTTAACATCGAGTAAGCAAAAGAGAATGTGTACAATAGAGTAAGACACTCACACGAAATTGTAAGGAAACAGTATGTGGTCACAGAAATTTTGCTCCGTTAGAAACCTTAGAAGGTTTTCCTGTGTGTCCTCGGGTTTTTCCTTTAGCGTCCGACAATGTATTTTATCTGGGTCAATGAACCCAACACTGAAGATTGACCTTCTTTTACATTCCATGATCTTCATTCTGCATAATAATAGAGTACAAAAGGATATAATTAGGATAATTACATGCAATGAACTGAACAACTGAAAAAATGAACAGCTTATATATAGACAATGCATTCAACAACTTACAGACAATAGCAACTCATGAGACTTTTGTCGAGGGCGTCGAAAATGTATAACTGGAAGAGTTCTGGAAACTCAACATGGACCTCTTCTTCTCGGAAGTAGTAGTCATGTGGGACTTTCGCCACGATCATTATTCTCTCCTCCTTTACGGCTTTCAAGTACCATTTATGTAAACTCCGCATTTGTGTTGGCAGTTGTTGGAACTGCTCAAAGCTGACCAGAGGCTTCCCTGGGACATATGTGGGGACTACCTGAGCCTTGGGTAACTTGTCGTCTTGGGAACCTAGCAATTCCTCAACAGTCACATTCATAGCGGCCGCAAGCTTCTTAGCTCCTTCCATATCCTGCCGGGGAGTGTCATAGGATACCACCTGGAGGGGTGGGGTCGATTTTTTGGCCTGTTCCCCGAGCTGGGGGGCATCCTTTCTTTTCCCGGTTGCACTTTCACTTGATGATTTGCTCCCGCTTGCACTTCTACTTGATTTGCTCTTCTTCACTTCCTTATAAAGTGTGCGTCGATAGTCATCTGGCTTATGGTGCAAGTCATATTGCGATTTTGTGTTCAGAAAAGAAAGTGCATATGCTTTTTGCTTCTCGGTGTATACCGGGGCGGGCTCGGGTTTCTTCTTTTGAAGCTGCGCAACACATCGGCCTTTACGATCATGTCGGTTTCCTCGTCAGTACGATCGTAAGGTCTGATAGGAAGATTCTTATGAGGTACTCTTGGGAGGGGCGACATTTGTCATTTTGGGCTCCTGCGTCATTTAGTACTAATCGGAGGCTGCGACGAAGATCGAGATGGACACAGGCTGTGGTGGTCGTAGTCATGGGGTGGGCTTCTTGGAGGTGATGGAGGTGAAGGTGACATGCGACCACTCGGAGGCGGTGTTGGCTTTGGCGTCCAGCCTGGAAGCTTGATGTTGTTCTTGTCCCATAGAATGATACCACCCAGTACTTCTCCGAGTGTCCTCTCACCTTCAGGTCCAGGGATGTCAAGATCCATTGAGTCCCACCCCATTGCGATTTCATCCACACCAACTTTAGCATAGCCAGCTGGAATCTCACGGCCATGCCAGCGTGCGCCGGGTGGACAAGGTAAAGCACATCCGACCCCCACCTTGATGGATAGGTTCTTCACCTTCTGATGGAGCTCACAAGATGCCTGCTCCTTGATTCCATCCACGGGGTAGCCGGGACCGCCATCTACCATACGTGCATCGTCAGAAGGGACCTCCGATTCAGCCACGCTGCTTTTCCGCTGAGATGGGACGGTGGTAATATTGAGTACAGGATCTTGTAGGCGCGCTGCTCCTCGAAGTTCGTCAATCTGTTGCTGATGCATTCGAAGTGTTCCTATCAACTCGGTGAACTTGTCTCCCTCCTCCTCATGTCGTCGCCTCTTTGCTCTCTCTCGGCTCCTATAAGTATCTTTGTCTTTGGGAAACCCCATCTCCCACGTATAACTAGGGCCAAGGCCTCGTACACGTCCTCCGCGTTCGTCATTCCCGAGGACCTTTGTCAGCAAGTCTTTCTCTCTATCGGTACGGAACTTTGTTGTCCCCGCTTTAATCTCCTTCACCACTTTCTGCCATGTATCCCGGGGTATCCTAATCCCGTCACTGCAAATAAGGTCCCCTGTACTTTCGCCATACTCACTCCCATGCCCAAGGAACCAATTCCTTGCCCTCAGATCCCATTCTTCGCGTATTGGTTCTGGAGTGATCCCTTTAGCAAGCAGCTCATTCTCTTTAGCATCCCACTTTGGCATGGCAGCTGCGTAGCCCCCTGGCCCCAGGTGATGGTGATATTTCTTCATCGCGGCATTTTTCTTGTTTTTTTCCGACATTTCCATAGCAGGTTGTGACTCCTTGTACTTCACAAATGCATCCCAGTTAGCCTGCTGCTTCGTTAGATAGCCTTCAAATTTAGGAGTCTTCTTCGTCTTCTGATACTTTTGCCATAATGCTTTCTTCCAGTTCTTGAATAGTTCGGCCATCTTCGTAAGAGTCCACTGCTTGACTTTCTTCCTCAATGCAGCTGTGTCGGCATCATCCTCACATTCTGGCAGGGTGAAATGTGTCATGAGGTCATTCCAAAGACCCTCTTTGCACCTGTCGGAGACATACTCACCCTCTTTCGCCCCTTTGGTCTTATTCCACTCTCGAACGGTGATCGGGATGCGATCCCTAACCATAACTCCGCATTGTTGTTTAAATACAGTTTTAGCCTTTTCGGGTTCCACCGGTTCACCCCGTGGTGATACCCGCGTAATTGTATAACGCGTAGATGCGTCCAACTTTTTGGCCAGGCCTCGTTTGGAATATTTTTTGCTCGATGTGGAGGCCTAAGAGAAGAAACATTCGTCAATTTATATATATATACAACTCAGTTAATGCATCTACTGATCACCAGACTTCATATATATACCTCGCTGTCGGCTTCTCCACCACCGGAGCCGTCGGCTTCTCCTTGATCATTTCGGTCGACCTCCTCTCCCTCACCGGAGGGGTTCAGATAAATCGATGGAGATTCGGGTGGATCAACATGGGGGGTGTCATTGATCATATCCTTGAGAATTTCTTCCTGTGCTAGGTCTCTCTGGATTGGATCCATAGTTTTCTACAAAATGCACACAATAACATTTTTCATTCAATATTGCTGCATAAAATAATACTAAAGAAAAATATGAACACGCAATTTGCTACCACCCTAAGTCTGGGGGCCCGCGAGCACTACCACATTAACCCTAAGTCCGGGGGCCCGCGAGCACTACCACCCTAACCCTAAGTCCGGGGGCCCGCAAGCACCACCGCCCTAACCCAAAGTCCGGCTGCCCGCGAGCACTACCACCCTAACCCTAAGTGCGGGGCCCCACGAGCACTACCACCCTAACCTTAGTCCGGGGGCCCGCGAGCACTACCACCCTAACCCTAAGTCCGGGGGCCCGCGAGCACCACCACCCTAACCCTAAGTCCGGCTGCCCGCGAGCACTACCACCCTAACCCTAAGTGCGGGGCCCCGCGAGCACTACCACCCTAACCCTAAGTGCGGAGCCCGCGAGCACTACCACCCTAACCCTAAGTGCGGGGCCCCGCGAGCACTACCACCCTAACCCTAAGTGCGGGCCCCGCGAGCACTACCACCCTAACCCTAAGTGCGGGGGCCCGCGAGCACCACCATACTATATACTACACTAACATATTATATGATAAACTAATTAACATACTACACTAATATATACTACTAAAAAAATAAAAAATACACTTTATATTACATTACTATATAGTACTAAAAATAAAAAAATATACTACACTAATTAACATACTACACTAATATATACTACTAAAAAAATAAAAAATACACTCTATATTACACTACTATATACTACTAAAAAATAAAAAAACATACTACACTAATTAACATACTACATAATATATACTACTAAAAAATAAAAAATACACTTTATATTACACTACTATATACACTAATTAACATACTACACTAATATATACTATATATTCTATTACTATACACAAACATGTATATATAATAAATTAAAAAAAATGGCCGGGGCCGGCGGGGACAGAGCCGCTGGAGAGGCAGCGCGCGGTCGGGGGCGCCGCCCGGGCTCGTCAGGGCCGGGGATGGAGGAGGCGCGGCGCGCGGCGGGAGGAGGGAGTTACCTCCGGCGGGGTTCTCCGGGGCCGGGGACGATGGAGGAGGCGCGGCACGGCGGGGCGGCTGTGCAGACGGCTAGAGAGGCGGCGAGAGGCAGTCCAAATTTTGGCAGTCTGTCGGCGTCGTCGTCGTCCTCGCGCGCGTCTGCAGAGTGTGGAGATGGAGATTAGGGGAGCGAAGCGGCGCGTAATAAATAGATGAACCTCCCGAGGCGAGCCACGAACCGGGACTCAAGGTATGACCTTTAGTCCCGGGTTGTGGCTCGTCCCGGGACTAAAGGCTTTTCGGCACTACCCACGGGGTGCGCGCCAACAACACCCTTTAGTCCCGGGCCATGCCACAACCCGGGACTAAAGGCCCCTTTTTTTTAAAATTGACTACAACCTCTGTTTCCCGCCTTATTGCATATTATGTTATTAAATAAACTACTATATATGAATATTATTAAAATATTCAATTAGCATATTATTTAAACATTTGAATTTTACAGTTTTTGCATACTTATGAATTTGAGAAAAATTTCAACATGAAAAGTTCTTGAATTTGAATAACTAATCCAAATCTATTTTCTGTTTTATAAAATAATTATTCTAACTAGTGAAACTAATAACCATTTTGCCATTTTCAATTTAAAAATACATTAAATATTATATTTTGCATATTTTTAACATAAAAAGTGCTTGAATTTGAATTAGAGATTCAAATCCATTTTCTGTTTTATAAAATAATTATTCTAACTAGTCAAACTATTAACCATTTTGCCATTTTCATGTGATTCTGACGCTCCGGTGGTCTTCCTCCAACGAAACCCTAGACCGGGGGCCTCGGATCGTCTACCCCTGTAGCTTTCTCCGTACGAGGGTAGCCCCTTTAGGGTTTAGGGTTTAGGGTTTAGGCTTGGTCATTGCCATAGCACATCTAGACTCATATCTGCCGCCTCTCTCCATTCTATCCCATGGCTTCCACCATACCTCTAACCCAGGGAGGCGGAGATGGAGTCTTTCACGGGCTAGCAGGAAAATATTTTCCGAGGCGGAACTTCCGAAGATTCCATAGGGCGTGTGCACCAAGGGCATCTTCGAGAAATTCCGCCACAGGAGATTTCCCAACCCTTTCCTCCATCCATGGGGATGAAACTATCCATCCATGTTGGCTTGGTCGTTGCCATAGCACATCTAGACTCATATCTGTCGCCTCTCTCCACTCTATCCCATGGCTTCCACCATACCTCTAACCCTAGGGAGGCGGAGATGGAGTCTTTCATGGGCTAGCAGGAAAATATTTTCCGAGGCGAAACTTCCGAAGATGCCATAGGGCGTGTGCACCAAGGGCATCTTCGAGAAGTTCCGCCACGGGAGATTTCCCAACCCTTTCCTCCATCCATGGGGATGAAACTCTCCATCCATGTTGGCTTGTTGACACAAAAACCACCTTTAGTCCCGGTTGCACCCACCAGGCGGTACTAAAGGTTAGCCACCCCCAGATAAGGCCCTCCCAGATAAGCCTCCCCCAGATAAGGCCCCCCCATCTTTTGTCCCGGTTTGAGCCCCCACCCGGGATGAAAGTTTCCCGCGCCACTGCGTTCCCGCGCTTTCCACTGGTTCCCACCTCTGTCTCAAATAAAAGGTTTAATCCATTACATAGATTTATGTCTCAAATAAAAGGTTTAATTACATAGATTTATGTCTCAAATAAAAGGTTTAATACATTATTACACATCACCAACATCTAGTTTTGTGGTTTTCTTCTGCACCGTAGCCATGGAGAATCTTCATCATTTAACAGGATGTTTGGGTCAGTTTTCACTTTGAAGGCCGGAATTTCATGAAACTTATTGTAATCTTCTGACATGTCTGTCTTATCATCCACTCCCATGATGTTTCTTTTTCCTGAAAGAACTATGTGGCGCTTTGGCTCATCGTATTCTGCACTCTTTTGCTTATCTTTCCTTTTTCTCGGTTTGGTAGACATGTCCTTCACATAGAAAACCTAAGCCACATCGTTGGCTAGGACGAATGGTTCATCCATGTACGCAAGATTGTTGAGATCCACTGTTGTCATGCCGTACTTTTCGTCTACATGTACCCCGCCTCCTGTCAGTTTGACCCATTTGCACCGAAATAAAGGGACCTTAAAAGTAGGTCTATAGTCAAGTTCCCATATCTCCTCTATGTACACATAATATGTGTCAATCTGCCCATTGTCATCTGTTGCATCAAAGCGGACACCACTGTTTTGGTTGGTGCTCTTTTTATCTTGGGCGATCGTGTAAAATGTATTCCCATTTATCTCGTACCCTTGGA
This sequence comes from Avena eriantha, assembly GCA_910589775.1. Classification (NCBI taxonomy): domain Eukaryota; kingdom Viridiplantae; phylum Streptophyta; class Magnoliopsida; order Poales; family Poaceae; genus Avena; species Avena eriantha. Next base: position 396,935,730 of record OU342746.1, on the reverse strand, counting down.
AAGTACATATAGTCGAAGATGGTAACCTGGCCAACGAGTACAACTCATCTCCAACAGTGGTGTTATTCATGAGATGTGTCTGCAACCAATTGCCAAAATACTTCTCGTGTTCCCCTTTAATCAAGGTTTCAGGCTTCCCCGGGTTTTCGGAGCGTAGAATATTCTTGTGTTTCTCGATATACGGAGCCACCACGGTGGAATTGTGTAGAACCGTGTAGTGTGCTTGAGTGAAAGAATGTTCGTCCCTACATACCATTGATTTTCTTCCTAGTGTGCCTTTTCCAGTCATCCTCCCCTCATACCGAGATTCAGGAACACCAATCGGCTTAAGGTCAGGAAGAAAGTCAACAGAAAACTCAATGACCGCCTCTGTTCCATAGCCCTTGAAGATGCTTCCTTCTAGCCTAGCACGGTTATGAACATATTTCTTTAAGACTCCCATGAACCTCTCGAAGGGGAACATATTGTGTAGAAACATAGGACCGAGAATTCTAATCTCTTCGACTAGGTGAACTAGGAGGTGCGTCATAATATTGAAGAAGGATGGCGGGAACAACAACTCGAAGCTGACCAGACATTGGACCACATCAATCTGTAATCCTGATAGACTTTCTCGATCGATTACCTTCTGAGAAATTGCATTGAGGAATGCACATACCTTCACAATGGCTAGTCGAACATTTTCTAGTAGAATTTCCCTCAATGCAACCGGAAGCAATTGCGTCATAAGCACATGGCAGTCATGAGACTTTAGGTTTTGAAATTTTTTCTCTTTCATATTTACTATTCCCTTTATATTCGACGAGAAGCCAGGCGGGACCTTGATACTGAAAAGGGCTTCAAAAAAGATTTCCTTCTCTTCTTTGGTAAGAGCGTAGCTGGCAAGCCCTTGAAACTGCCATGGATGCTTGCCGTCTCGTCCTTTATGATGTTCTTGGTCCTCCCATCCTGCCGGGGTATCTTTTGACTTCCCATACAAGCCCAGGAAGCCTAGAATATTCACACAAAGATTCTTCGTCAGGTGCATCACGTCGATTGCAGAGCGGACCTCATGCACTTTCCAATAGGGTAGCTCCCAAAATATAGATTTCTTCTTCCACATGGGTGCGTGTCCGGTAATGGGGTCTTTTGGAAAAGTTTGTCCTCCAGGACCCTTTCCAAAGATTACATCCAAATCCTTCACCATACCAAATACATCAGCACCACTACGGGGGACAGGCTTCGTCCGGGTTTCTGCCTTGCCATTGAAATGCTTGCCTTTCTTCTTTAAGGGATGACTGGTAGGAAGAAAACGACGATTGTACGGGTACACATTCTTTCTACATTTATCCAGATATATACTTTCGGTCTCATCTAAACAGTGCGTGCATGCATTGTATCCTTTGTTTGTCTGTCCTGAAATGTTACTAAGAGCAGGCCAATCATTGATGGTTACGAACAACAACGCTTGTAGGTCAAATTCCTGCTATTTGTGCTCATCCCACACACGTACACCTGGTTTGGCCCACAACTATAGAAGTTCATCAACTAATGGCCTTAGGTACACATCAATGTCGTTGCCGGGTTGCTTCGGGCCTTGGATGAGCACTGGCATCATAATGAACTTCCGCTTCATGCACAACCAAGGAGGAAGGTTGTAGATACATAGAGTCACGGGCCAGGTGCTGTGACTGCAGTTCTGCTCCCCAAAAGGATTCATGCCATTGGTACTTAGACCAAACCATAAGTTCCTTGCGTCACCAGCAAAGTCCGGGAAGTCTCTCTCGATTTTTCTCCACTGCCGACCATCAACAGGGTGCCACAACATCCCGTCTTTCTTACGGTCTTCCATGTGCCATCGCAACAACTTGGCATGCTCTTTATTTCTGAACCAACGTTTCAACCGTGGTATTATAGGAGCATACCACATCACCTTGGCAGGAACCCTCTTCCTAGGTGGCTCGCCCTCAAAATCACCAGGGTCATCTTTTCTGATCTTATACCGCAATGCAGTGCATACCGGGCATTTATCCATATTCTCGTACTTCTCACCGCGGTAGAGGATGCAGTCATTAGGGCATGCATGTATCTTCTGCACGTCTAATCCTAGAGGGCAGAAAAGTTTCTTTGCTTCGTACGTACTGGAGGACAATTGGTTATTTCTTGGAAGCAGCTTCTTCATTATTATCAGCAACTTTTCAAATCCCGAGTCGGTCATACCGGTCTCTGCCTTCCACTTCAACAATTCCAGTGTGCTACCCAGTTTCTTCTGGCCATCTTCACAAGTTGGATACAACAATGTGTTGTGGTCCTGTAACATCTGCTCGAACTGCAACCTCTCCTTTTCTGTGTCGCAGTCTCGCCTTGCATCACTAATGACCCGACCAAAATCATCAACGGGCTCATCTAGTTCCCGTTCTTCACCCCCTTCTTTTTCATTATCTTCAACTGTGGTATCATCGTATTCAGGGAACATAGATCGGTAGTTGTCATCATCGTTCTCTTCTTCATCGCCGTCTTCCATCATAACCCCTCTTTCTCCGTGCTTGGTCCAAACATTATAGCCGGACATGAAACCGGACCGAAGCAGGTGGCTCTGAATGACTCTTGAGGAAGTGTGAGCCTGCTCATTCCGACATTCAACACATGGACAACACATAAAACCATCCCGCCGCTTGTTCGCCTCGGCCACAAGGCGAAAAGAACGCACGCCTTCTCTGTAAGCGTCAGAGCGTCGGTCACCGTACATCCATGGGTGGCTCATCTGCATCATACAACCATGCATATATATCAAATGCAATCACGATGCTTAAATTAGTACCGCGCAGTCAAAACGAGAAAATAGTTGCTAACCTTTTAGGACACTTCAAAACAAAGAGGAGAAACCTTAAGTGTCGCTCTGGCACCTCATATCATATTTTGTCTTGTGTGAACTCAAGTGGCATCGCTCTAATAGGCATTTCACCGAACACCTCTAGTGCATATGAAGAAAAAAAGTTAGCACAAAGTTTATACCCACCTCTCACATAGAAAAAAACAGGAGAGAGTGGAGGGCTGGGTGCATATTTATAGGGCCAGGCCATTAGTCCCGGTTTGAGATACAAACCGGGACTAAAGGTTCTGCCAGGAGCACGCGCGCCGACCCAGACCCATTTGTCCCGGTTTGTATCTTAAACCGGGACGAATGGTTCCTTACGGACCGGGACATAGTTCCTCGGCCTCCTCGGGTCGTCTGGTTCGGACCATACGGCCGGGACTAATGGCCCGAACCAAAGGCCCATTTTCTACTAGTGATAGTAGTTGTGCGCTGCTGCCCTCCCTTTGTTCTTGTATTTCCCTTTTGTTCTGTTCTTGCTTTTACCTTCGACTGAATTTGGGAGCTTTGTAAGAACTCTGAACTGTTGTTGTAGGGTTTCATTTCAATGAAAATGGGAACGGGGGTGTGCCCCTGTCATTCTAAAAAAATTAAATAAAATTGAGATTATCATCGTGGAGAGTGAAGAGGGAGGAACCAATCTGAAACATGGATTCATGCAAGAAAACAACTTTTTTTACAATATGTGATCAAGTATGTTCTAGGTTCGTGCTTAATTTCGTCTGCTGCTTTGTTCATACAAAGGGAGGACCGATCTCATGTACAGGGGCACATTTTGTTCATTGAAAAGGAGGATCAGTCTTTTGGATCTGCAATTGGGCACACAATATTGAATGGAATCAACAACCGAAGGAATTATTTCAAATAAATGTGGAATAGAATCAACGAAGCCACCCATGCATCTTCGTTGAAATGCGATCCCAAAGGGAAAAAGGTAAGTTTTGTGTGCATCTCCGGCAGACATAGATCTAAGAAAACAACAAGGCAAAAAAACGAACTACATGGAGGATGAACTTGGGCAGCTCGCCTGGCCAGCCGCCACGGCTCTCCTCCATCCCGCTGCCGAACGCCGTGAGCCCCTGCCTCCTTCTCATCGAGGTTGGGATGGTCACGACTTCACTTGGCCGAGGCGGCCCATCCCGTCGGGTTTGTTGGGGAAGTGGCCGCCGGAGGGGAAGAAGACGATGTTGCTCGGCCTGGGGATGCCGTCGTCTCGTCTGTGATAGGGAAGAGAAAAGAGAGAGAGGGTCGTGTCGTGTGGATCGAGGACGGGACAAAATTGAAGTGTACATGTACAACTTCGGCTCTATAGGATGTGAATGTGTACTATGTACAGGTAGAAGATGCAAAAACGACATGCACACATCTTGAAGCACTGCTGACCATTGGATAAGACTGGAACATCTACAACTGTGTGGAATCGCCGCGTTCCTCACTATCAGGTTGCACCGATCTCATCTCTAGTACACCTAATAACTCGACTACAAAATAAAACATGATATAATCATCTAAAATTATCCCTAATAACAAGATTAGTCCCAACACTCATGCGCCAAGTCGGAAACCACATGGTTGGAGGCGTGCTCAGCAGGGCGACGGGCAAGCGTAGGTAGACATGGCGGCGTGCACGAGGTGTGCACGAGGCAGACATGGCGCTGTGGTGGCTAGCTAGCTGGCCGCGTGATTTTTTTTTTTACCTTTTTATTCATTTAGTATTTTTTTTGCTTCTTTAATTGGCCTGACAGGTTTGGGCCGGTCCAACTCAGCAAATTGATTCTGACAAGTAAACGGTGTCAACATGCTGTTAATTCGGTTTTGTGCGAGTTGCAAAATAAAATGCAGAAAAGTGGTCATATTTTGGAATTTTTTCAATGGTGATGATTTTTCAAACATTTTGCACGAAAGTGGTTGTTTTATGCTATTAAGCCTGCAGCGCCGCCTGCTCAAGTGCCATAAGTGCATCTCCACCAGGTGGATCCAACACGTCCGAGCGCGTTCAAACGCGTCCGCGCGGCCTCCTAGTAGCCCGACCCATCGGACCGACACGTCCTGCTCGACTATCCGTGCATCTAATTTTTGCAACGTTTGCGTCGGCCAGGATAGCGCGCGCGGCCTCCTGTGTCCTCCCGAGGGAGTCGAGTTCCCGCTTGCCACTGACCCAACAGCTTTCTTTCACTAGCCATCAATCAGTGGAGAGAGGAAGGCTGCTCCAAAGGCTGGCCGCGCCGCTGCTGGCGCCGCCCGACGCCTGCCCTCCTGCCGCCACACTTCAATATCGTTGCTTTGGCCTCCATGCCGACATCTAATGCTGAGCCTTTTTAACTGGCCACCCTCGGCCATCTTTCTTTCACACCACACCACTAGCAGGAGCTAGCCATGGCTGGCGGCATTGAATCGAGGGGAGGGCGTCTAGGACGACCACCGGGGCCTGGCCGTGGCCGTCGAGGCATGCGCGGAGGGTGCAGAGGACTCGACCAAAGCAGCGCGCTGTCGACGGGAAAGAAAAGCAGGAGGTGGCGAGGCGGCGGGAACACATTGGATATACGCTGGCGTCGGCGTCGGTGAGGGACCTTTTGCCAAGCGCGGACAGAGAGTCGCGCCGCTAGGTCCGGTTGCCCGAATATGCTCGACCACGACCCAAAAATGACCGTGGCTCCACCCAAACAGACATAATCATACCGTTTCGACCGGCCGTTTGGGTCAGGCCAGGAGATGGCCTAGTCCCTGCCTCACCTTGCTGTCGTCGCCGTCGCGCCGTTGCTTTTTTAGGTTTGGTTTCGATGGGGACTGCGGTCTCAGACCTAAGTGCAGCAGGGCCGATCGACCGAGTGGATGGAGACCGTATAGGTATATATCGACTATCGTGGGTACTGACCGTGACAGTATTCTGCACTGTCTTGCTTTGTGGACATAGCCAAGACATGGAATTTCTTTTCTTCTCTCTAATACATTACATTACTGTATATGGTAGGGCAACTATGCCAAATTCTTAGCATTGTTATCATTCACTGGTTTGTCAATATTATCAGCAAATAGATCATCATCACCTGATTTAGTATTGAAATCACCGTCATCACTACTTGCACAATCACTGTCACCTGTAAATCCACAGTAGATGAATGGGGATATTGGTTATTTTCCTTCTCTACAAACTCCAGATCATATGAATGGGAATATTCAGCTGCTCTCTCTGTTGGAGCATGAGCGGCTGGAACTACTGGCCTATGAATGACATTTTGTCTCAACCCCTTTAGAAAGTTTCAGTGATCAACAAAACAAACACTAGGGTCTTCACAGTCTTGCTAGCATTGATCATTTGGCCTCATGTCAGTTTGTTTCTCAATTAGCACCAATCCATCAGTGAATTCCTTGTCTGGCAACAATCAATACACAGTCAGCCTCTCATCTCTTCTATAGCCCAGTATATTCAGAATTTCATCAAACCCAACTCACCGACCAAGTGCCAGCTGTCCGGTTATCAAAACTAGTCGTTGATGCACTAACATACTGCAAATTTCCTCTTAACCCACAGAAGAAACCATTATATACTCTCTCTCAAAAAAAAAACCATTATATACTACTTCAATAGTGAACATAACAGTGTATTCTCCTGGGAACAATACTGCACAATACAAATTCATCCGTTAAATACTAAAGCAGCAATTCAGGTAACTCAAACTAAGAAGAACACATGTTTAGTTAACTGAAACTATAATATATAACCATGATTTTCAGGTTATTTATAAAGTTGAGTTAACTAAAAAAACGACTTCTAATTATTTGATTTTTGCTAACCTTTAGTATTTAAATTTAGCTTGTTAATTTTTGCAGGCAATACAAATTAAGGAGGTAATCAAAGTAGAGGGTTTGTGCATTGATCAAGCTAACTTGGGGCACGTTTAGTAGGGTACCCAAAGCCCAGACAGGCCCGTGGAGAAGAAGTTAAACTGGTTGGATGTGTATCCGGCCATCGTATTGTTGGCCTGTATAGACTTTAAATCACTCTGGGGCAGGCATAGGAACTGCCGAATCTACAGTTTTCGTGAAGTCAAGCCCGTTCTCAACACCGGTGCGCTCTTTTGGATGCAACCTCCACAAACGATAAACTTTCTCTCTCCTCCATTAATCTGGTTCTTCCCTAACCTCTTGTAATTAGCATATGGTGCTTTGATGCAAAATAATCTCTAAACAAAAAGGATGCGCCTTGATGATGGGGTTCTTTTCTGACAACCGGGGTCGAGTTTTATCAACTATACCTTCTCATATTTGTGTTCTTGTTTGAAAAAAAATAGAAGTATTTTGCAGAATCGTCGCATATGGTGAATCGTTTGAAAATTTCTTTCAGAGGCGGCTTGAACTCGCCATTCCTCACAATTCTCATGTTGTAAGATTTTTTATTCGGTGGACGTAGAAGAATATATATGTAGCTCACTAATATACTGTAAGTTGTTTACGTATGGACACTGACCGCTAGTAGGCAGAGGCGCGCGGGGAGACGAGAGATCTGTGACGACGAGCTAGGCCATAATTGCCCGGTCTTGACCTTGAAGACGCTGTTGAGGATGCCAAGCGGCGCACGTCGCCGACATCCGTGACCTTCTTGCTGGTATGATGTCCGACGACTAGGTCACTGGACTGCATCCTAAAAGAGTTGAGGAGGAACTGGAGGACGGCGCCACGTCGATGCCACCATGGATAGTCCCGTCAATTCCGTATGTAGGTTGGCGTCCACTCGTTATCTCCTTCTTCTCCATCGTGCGATCCTGCCGGATTCATCATAGTTCAAGAAAACATAAGTTGTTTACATATGACTGTTAATCACGAGGCAACCAAATCGAGTGCAGTCAACCAAACATCATCCACCCCTATCTCCACAGGTCAAAATACAAAACCACACAACCAACCAAACAAAGTAAAGAAGCGTGACCCAAATGTTGTTTCTGCCTGGACATGCCTTCTGAGGCCTGCCCCAAGACAACCAAAAATTGATGCTCCCTACCAAACGCGGCCTTGGCGTGCATGCAAAGATGCATTGAACCGTGCATGCTGACTTGAGATATTTGCATGAAGTGGCAATCGTGGCATCATGGTAGTGGACATACATGTCTGCTTATTTGACAGCCAACTAGTGACCGAGAATTTTAGCTCTCCCGCGTGTACGTGTTGCATGGTGGCCAGGTGAGTTAGCTAGCAGTTTACTCCGCTCCATAGAGCGGCAGTATATTTTGTCCAGCACCGATGACCGTCTACTATGAATACCTGACGCTGCTGCTCGTGAGGCACACTACAAAGCATACGTATATACCTAATCTGGAGGATGCCCTGGGTGAATCTCAGAGAGAGCCGATCGAGTATATATAACATGAATGATATGCATACGCTGACGTGGTTCATCAGTTACTGAGGAGAATATTGATCACATGGTTTGATGGTCTTTTTGCGGAGGCAAGGAGATGCTCCGCCAGCTTCATATTTCCATTTCACTATATTCCTTCCGGTTCACTTGATCCATGCCATCCTTGTGAGTATTGATGCATGTGGTCCTTGTTCACTTGCTACTTATCATTGTAATGAGAGTATAGATGCATTTAATTTTTTTCCAACAAACCGAAGTGTTATAGTAACTGTACTGTAGTAGTATATTTTATTACCGTCAAAGCACCTTAGTTGCGCTAAGTAAATCTCAGCTGAGTTTTTTCTCGCAATTATGGCACTAAATTATGCTACTAGATTTTTGACTAATAACAAACACGAATATCTCGTGGGCCATGTTTGCCAGTGTCCAGATGTCGGCTCCTTCACGTTGCTCACCACATCCTGGCCGCGTTGAGGATCAGGAATCATCGTGCGCATCGACGACCGAACATGTAAGATCGTGAAGTGATACGAGGTACTTCAGAATCGAAAATTTGACCGCTTCAAAGATCATGAAGGTTGCGATGGCCTTCTAATAAAATGTGAATAATAGTAAGTTTAGTAGTAAGGCTAGGTGTAGGTTTCACCCAGTGGTGCTTGGCGTCGTCATGCCTGGTTGCATTGGGGAAAGTTCGTCGGAGCATGCGGGCTGCTCCTGCAATGGGGCATGGAGATGGAGTACAATCACCACCAAAATTTGTAAGATGAGCTGCCCGACGTCAAGTTGTGTTGGCTCCCACATCCCAAATTGTTCCCGCATACGCTGGCTCCAGCTTGCCATCTACATGCATGCGGCTCCTGAATTTGCAGTTCGGCTCCTTTGCAAGCACACAAACCAAACATGTCTCGCAAACGGAAACTGCACCAATAATTGATCCTGAAGGCCGTGCTTGAACCTTGCTTGTATCTGAGGTCCAAAGTCTGTATCTCAAGGCCAGCAGCGAGGTATTTTTGCATTTGAGGGGGCTTGTTGCGATCTCCATATTGGCTTTGCGCATGTTAAATCTCTCATGTTGCCCAGGCCTCCTCAAACCTTGAGCCAAAACAGTTGGAGTTTGAACCCTTTCTTTTCGGTCTGAACGTCGCCGACGTACGTGGCACCATCTGCATGTCGCTGTTAGGTCCTGTACCGAAGCCCGAAGGATATGATGCATGGTGAACCAGCAGGTGGCAAACGACTCTCCTCCGCAGCTATCTATCTGCGGGCTACTTTCATGTGCGATCCCAAGAGCCGGACTTGTACGAACTCTGCTTCCTCTACTCGAGTATAGCCAGGCTTATACTCCCTCCGTTCGGAAATATAAAACGTTTTAGCTTAACTTTATAAATCGAATGTATCTAGATATCTTTTAATGTATAGGTTAGTAGAGGTTCGGAGTGAACTCATACACTAAAAAGCGTCTATACATCCATTTCACAAAGCTAACATGTCTTATATTTGTAAACGGAGGGTGTAGTACGTACCAACTCTGCCCCTCCTCGTTCGTCTGAAGATGTCTCGCTCGCGCGTGCATGTGGCTGATGAAATGCGCACTCGTCCCCTTCCCTATAAATGGACAATCCCCAGCCAGTCCACTCAGTACTGCACACACCAGCTAGCACCCAAAGAAAAAACCCTCTCCTCCTCCGGCTCCTCTTCTTCCTCTCCTCCTCCGGCTCCGGCCGCTTCTTCAGACCGTTTGGCCGATGTCTCTCCCAGGGATCGCCGGGACCGCGTTGTCGGTGTTGGAGGAGCGTACCTCATCGACATGCGCACTCGTCCCCTTCCGTATAAATGGACACTCCCCAGCCAGTCCACTCACTGCACACATTCAAGGTGTTTTCTACAGTATGAGAATTTCTTTAGCATAAATATTAAAGATATATAGCTTTAAGGTGTTTTCGAGGGTAGGAGGGCCTTTGCCCCCCTCCCCCCATCCCAGGAAAGCTCTGCCACTTTAAAAAAGGTCCATTGGCGTTGTTTTGCCCTAGGCCCCCCCAAATCCATGGACCGGCCATTCGCGCAGCTCGCCGCTGCGCAGGTGGCTGCCGCTTGTAACACCCTCAAATCGGCCCTATGCAAGTTTTAGCCCTTTCCGCCAAACCCGCATAGAAACGATTCAAGGACGCCCACCAGGCACTTTCGTGCGGGTGGAAAACAAAGTAATACCATTACACAACAGTCCTCGATGGACCCACAGAATGGATATATATACAACAGCGACTCAACAGAGTCAAGAATACAGATATACAGTACAAAGATCCAAATCACCTTGAAATCGATATATCGTCCGAGTACGGACAAGACGCAAATGGGGCTAAGAGCCCTGAAGAATAACCAATGGCGTCCATAACCCTGCTCAGGCCAAGCCAGAAGGGTAACCCTGCTAACAACGTCGATCGCAAACCTGCTAAAACAAAAGGGGTGCCGACAAAGGGCAAAGGAAAAAGAGGAGCGTCAGTACTGAGGCCAGTACACGGCGAGGCTAGAATTCGACGGCTCTCGCCTACATAGGTATGGTGGGCTGAAGCGGCAGCGCAGCGGCACTAAACAACCTATAGAGACTCGGTACAACTGGCGGTTATCAGAGAGGGGTAAGCAATACCTATTCGGAGCCAACCTGAAGCTAACACCAAACAAACCCATCTTGGTATTTCCCCCTCGAGACCAAATAAGGAAGTCGGACCAAGGAACTCACACAGTTGGCAATTTTACTCATTCCGTTTTAGTTGTAGAATTTACTAGTCAGATATATAGCATGAGTCATCCTGATAGCGTAAGTAGTGAGCAGTTTTAGTTAGCATTCCGTTGTAGTTGGAACATTTACTAGTCAGATATAATTGTCCTGAGGAATCCCAAAACCCAGCAGTTGTTGGCACTTTTATCACATTCCATTGGAGTTGCAATACTTACTAGGCAGATATAGTATGTCACAAAACAACCCAGATCCACCAGTTATTGGCATTTTTAATATTCATTCCGTTATAGTTGAATCTGATTACTAGTCATATATTAAGTCAAATTTATAACACTACTTTAGTTCTGCTTGTCCATGATCGAGATACTGTGCTCCAAGTCGTCCATAGCCGCGGACACGGCTTTCAGAAAGTTTTACCCTGCAGGGTTGCACAAATAGCAACACACACTCGATCAACCTCGGAAAAACCAACTCAAAACCCAACGAGGCTTTCATGACAAAGCAATCGCAAGATTCATAAATATTTCAGGGGGCCACCCCACTAAGCTACCCGCAACGAAGTTGGCCGGCTCCGGAATGGACCGGGGGTTTGTGACAATGGTTGAAAACGACTGGGAACCCGAAATTGTGACTAGGCTTGTCGATACCGCAAAAACATTCCACGATCCAAAACAGTACAGGTGCTCCACGCACAATCTTAAATAAAGCAGTAAAGCATGACATAAGTACAGAATAGTAATAAAGCCCCAAACTACTTGTGGCCCCAAGAAATAGAAATGAATCAAGCTCTGGCTCAGGGGGGTCCACGGCCTCCCGGATGTGGATAGTGCGAAAAATCAAGGAACAGGTATCAAGTACTCGGGGTCCTACGAGACACAAGTGAGCGTGGAAGAACCAAATAACATCTATTGCCCACCGATGCCTCTGCATTAGTTATATCTAGCATTTTAATAGTTGTATTTAAAGTCATGATCATCCCCACCAATAAGCATCTCCACCATAAACATCTGCCAGCATTCGAACAACAGTGGTACTTGACAACACGAGATCGCACCTGAGCACGCAACTACGACTCATAAGGCCAGCTATCTACCAAACACAGGTAATAGGAGGTGTCCAAGGCAATATAGAGGCTGCACGGGATATACTGGGGTACAGAAACTAAAGCATCGCGACACGGATAGCAATAGATCAACAGGAGGAAATAAAGACTGTAAATGCAAAATAGGTAGAAGGGGGAGAGATGCTCGCCTGGGAAACACTGCCGAAGGATCATATCCGGAGAACTTGTCGATACTCGCATCAACTCATCGGCCTAGTACGCGAAGAAGCAAACACTAGAAGAAACACCGGATGCAATATTTAATACTACGGCAAAAGATCCGGCATGATCATGATATGATGCATGGCATGGCAAGATGCGGTGCAATTAGGCAATATTAAGCGGAACCGTGGTCCCGACAAATGATTATATGGTGCAAGTTGTTTAGAACCCCCGTAATTTAAATGTTGTATTAACAGGGTGAAACATGGCATCGGTTCGCTACACCAATTTAAATGGAGTCCGGAATAAGACAAAGATATCCCTCATAAACACTCCATATTTAATTATGAGGTGAACCGGCATAATGCCCCCATACCCACAAACATGTATGCAAGCATGATCAATTTATATTGCAACAGATTTTATATATAGCATTTATAAAATAGGGCTTGGAAAAAGGTTCACACATCTGGGGTCGAAGGTCTTGGGTTCCGGGACTCCGGGGTCCAGTCTCAGGGTTCGACGGGGATCGGTCTCGTCGGGAACGTTCTCGGACAACGGAGTAGATCTTGTCGCATGTGACGAAGAACTCGGATTCAGAAGGAGGTCTTGGCGTTCCGATGGATCGGTCCTCGGGGTTGAAGAACTTGGCGCGCCAGGGTTCGGTCTTCAGATCCGAGTAGAAGAACTTGGCGTTCCGGTGGCGATCTTAGCGGCCATCGGGTCCGAGAAGAAGACCTTGGTGTTCGGCGACCTTGGCACTTCGGGATGAAGATCTTGATGGGTGGCCTCCTTCGATTCCGTGTCGGTGATCTTGTTTTCCATGACGAGGTACTTAGGTCTTGGCTTCAAGTGATGATGGCGTATTGTTCGGCACCGTGGTCTTTAGATGCATTATACTCTATGCGAAGATCTGGGCGCACATCAGCAACAAAAATACCCACACGGGCATGGAGTCGAACACTTGGATGATGAGGCCCGAACAGGCATACAATGGATAGAAACCAACTGCCTTAGCACTGACACACAACATAAGCAGGACCTGCGCAGCACTTGATGAAGTACTAGTGCTTGGCAGGGGTCGACGAGGTGGGCACACACGACAGAGGAGAACCGGCCAGAGGCGGTGCTTGGGAGCTCGAGGTCCCATGGGAGAGGAGAGCCGAGACAGTGGCAAGGCTGTGGAGGCGGTCGCTAGGCGAGGGAGGCCATCGAGCCACCAGGCGGGGCGCCGGTGAGCTTGCATAGGCGCGAGGACGACCGCAGAGGAGGTGGGACGACGTCAGCCCGAGACGACGCACGGAGGCGGAGGGCTCGGAAGAGGTGGCCGGGTGGGGCCCGCGTGTCCGCGGTCGGAGACGGGGAGGAAGAGGCGCAGGTGGCGGCGAAAAACGGTCACCAGAAACATGGCCGAGGAGGAAGAGGGCGGCATCACTGGCGAGGCCGGAGCCGCAAGGGCGGCCGACCCGCAGCAGAGGAGGTGCGCGCGGGGTTGGGGATGGAGGCGTAAGCGGCTGTGGCGCCGGCATGATCGCGCGGTCGACGGCGGCCACGGGGTCCGACGAGGAAGCGGTCGGCGGCGCTCCGCTCGCTGGGTGGCGGGGAGAGACGAGGCGCCGCGCTGGGCAAGCTTCTGCCACGGAAGGCTGGGCTCGCGGCGGAGAGGAGGGCGGCCAAAGAGGGAAGGGAGTACTGGCGACGGGCGAGCACGGGGAAAACGGGGCGGGGCCCGCGACAGCGGCGGCTGGGAGCTGGTGGGCTAGAGGGAGGAGAGAGGAGCGGTAGCCGGCGGGGAGGACGAGAGGTAGGTGGGGGAAGGAGGCACGTCGATGGGGAACACGGGATTGGGTCAGAGAGAGAGGGGGAGCGGGGGTCATGGGGTGGGGTCGGGCCTCGCGAGTGGGATCCCGAGGTGGGCGGTTCACGCACGGGGCGACGGGGCCAGGCGGGAGTTTGTCGGGCGGGGGTGGAGCGTGGGGTTGGTGAGGGATTCGGGAACGGGCGCGCGAGTGGCCTGCGGGGTGGGGCTAGGCGCAGGTGGGCAGGAGATGAGGTGGCGGCTGGGCCACGTGGCGAGACGGGGTAGGCTCGGGTGAGGTGGCGAGCAGCCCAGGTGGCGGCGGGGTGGGAGTTTGCTGCGGCTGGGTGGTTTTGGGGAGGGCTGTCCACCGGGAGAGGTGGGGCTGCGTGTGTGTGTGTGTGTGTGTGTGTGTGAGAGAGAGAGAGAGAGTGAGAGGCGGCAGGGCAGGAGGGAAAAAGAGGGAGCTGGTTAGGATAGGGTTAGGCTAGGGTTTTATTTGGAGGTGGCCGGCTAGGCTTTTGGGCCTGGCGGGCTGCCCCCTAAAAATAATAGAAAATTTTATTTGTTTAAAACGGGGCGTTTGAAAACCGTTTGTAGACGAAACAAAATATTTCGGACAGCCCGAGGTTTTGATTTGAAATAAAAACGGGTGATATTTAGAAAAAAAAACTAGGCTTTTAGAAAAATAGTTTTAGACAAACCATGCATGATGATGACGATGCTCAAATGCAATGTGGCATGATGACATGAGCATTCGGTCATAATGATGCAATGCACAAAAACACAGCGATTTTCTAGTACTGGTTTTAGCGGGATGCCACAATTCGACACCACTAACAATGAATCTCACCCTCGAGATCCGCCTCATTGTACCGGGAAGAAGGTCGGCGATCTGGAACTTCTCGCTTCGTGTAGATTCTCGCGACACCACTAACAAGAGGTCGTTGTCCGTGATCGTCGAGAGAACACTCAGGGAACAAAGGCGAAGGTAGAGGTATCAACAAATAAAGCCACCTCTAGCTTACGTGGTCGGAGTAAATTGCTGGATCCACCGATTCAATATACAAAAGTGAATGATAACAGTAGTGGTATGGTCGTGACTCCATCCCGCACTCATATCATTACTCCGTACATGAATAGCAGAATTATGCAACCAACTCTCGGAATCAGACTGAAGATCTCGACAAACGAGGTTCGGAAATAAAAGAGTGATGCAGGCTCTGCATCAGATCTGGCGTAGATGATGTCGTCGCGTCGAAAAACACCGGAAGGCACGAGAAGGAACAAAGAGAAGTCCAACATATGAAGGATTCCTCAGATAGCACGACGACCTGATGTAGAAACACCGTTACCAAAAGAGAAAATGAAACCCTGAAGGTACGACGGGTACCCAACCACGAGAAATCCTGGACTCGAAGAAAAGATAAGAGAGCAGATTCAAATCACGCAGAGATAAGAGGAGAATAGCATAGGGGTAAGGAGTAAAATCAGACCTAATCAGATCTATCCAACCGATTTGGCAAAAATAGTTTTGACACTCTACGTCGGCCGTTAGCTAGGTTATCCTACAGGCTGGACCAGTGGGGTATCGCAACTTCTGAGCTCTGATACCACTCTGTAACACCCTCAACTCGGCCCTATGCAAGTTTTAGCCCTTTCCGCCAAACCCGCATAGAAACGATTCAAGGACGCCCACCAGGCACTTTCGTGCGGGTGGAAAACAAAGTAATACCATTACACAACAGTCCTCGATGGGACCCACAGAACAGATATATATATACAACAGCGACTCAACGAGTCAAGAATACAGATATACAGTACAAAGGTCCAAATCACCTTGAAATCGATATATCGTCCGAGTACGGACAAGACGCAAATGGGGCTAAGAGCCCTGAAGAATAACCAATGGCGTCCATAACCCTGCCCAGGCCAAGCCGGAAGGGTAACCCTGCTAACGACGTCGATCGCAAACCTGCTAAAACAAAAGGGGTGCCGACAAAGGGCAAAGGAAAAAGAGGAGCGTCAGTACTGAGGCCAGTACACGGCGAGGCTAGAATTCGGCGGCTCTCGCCTACATAGGTATGGTGGGCTGAAGCGGCAGCGCAGCTGCACTAAACAACCTATAGAGACTCAGTACAACTGGCGGTTATCAGGGAGGGGTAAGAAAGACCTATTCGGAGCCAACCTGAAGCTAACACCAAACAAACCCATCCTGGTATTTCCCCCTCGAGACCAAACGAGGAAGTCGGACCAAGGAACTCACACAGTTGGTAATTTTACTCATTCTGTTTTAGTTGTAGAATTTACTAGTCAGATATATAGCATGAGTCATCCTGATAGCGTAAGTAGTGGGCAGTTTTAGTTAGCATTCCGTTGTAGTTGGAACATTTACTAGTCAGATATAATTGTCCTGAGGAATCCCAAAACCCAGCAGTTGTTGGCACTTTTATCACATTCCATTGGAGTTGCAATACTTACTAGGCAGATATAGTATGTCACAAAACAACCCAGATCCACCAGTTGTTGGCATTTTTAATATTCATTCCGTTATAGTTGAATCTGATTACTAGTCATATATTAAGTCAAATTTATAGCACTACTTTAGTTCTGCTTGTCTATGATCGAGATACTGTGCTCCAAGTCGTCCATAACCGCGTACACGGCTTTCAAAAAGTTTTACCCTGCAGGGGTGCACAAATAGCAACACACACTCGATCAACCTCGGAAAAACCAACTCAAAACCCAACGAGGCTTTCACGACAAAGCAATCACAGGATTCATAAATATTTCAGGGGGCCACCCCACTAAGCTACCCGCAACGAAGTTGGCCGGCTCCAGAACGGACCCGGGGTTTGTGACAATGGCTGTAAACGACTGGGAACCCAAAAGTGTGACTGGGCTTGTCGATACTGCGAAAACATTCCACGATCCAAAACAGTACAGGTGCTCCACGCACAATCTTAAATAAAGCAGTAAAGCATGGCATAAGTACAGAATAGTAATAAAGCCCCAAACTACTTGTGGCCCCAAGAAATAGAAATGAATCAAGCTCTGGCTCAGGGGGGTCCACGGCCTCCCGGATGTGGACAGTGCGAAAAATCAAGGAACAAGTATCAAGTACTCGGGGTCCTACAAGACACAAGTGAGCGTGGAAGAACCAAATAACATCTATTGCCCACCGATGCCTCTGCATTAGTTATATCTTGCATTTTAATAGTTGTATTTAAAGTCATGATCATCCCCACCAATAAGCATCTCCACCATAAACATCTGCCAGCATTCGAACAACAGTGGTACTTGACAACACGAGATCGCACCTGAGCACGCAACTACGACTCACAAGGCCAGCTATCTACCAAACACAGGTAATAGGAGGTGTCCAAGGCAATATAGAGGCTGCACGGGATATACTGGGGTACGGAAACTAAAGCATCGCGACACGGATAGCAATAGATCAACAGGAGGAAATAAAGACTATAAATGCAAAATAGGTAGAAGGGGGAGAGATGCTCGCCTGGGAAACACTGCCGAAGGATCATATCCGGAGAACTTGTCGATACTCGCATCAACTCATCGGCCTAGTCCGCGAAGAAGCAAACACTAGAAGAAACACCGGATGCAATATTTAATACTACGGCAGAAGATCCGGCATGATGATGATATGATGCATGGCATGGCAAGATGCGGTGCAATTAGGCAATATTAAGCGGAACCGTGGTCCCGACAAATGATTATATGGTGCAAGTTGTTAGAACCCCTGTAATTTAAATGTTGTATTAACAGGGTGAAACATGGCATCGGTTCGCTACACCAATTTAAATGGAGTCCGGAATAAGATAAATTTATCCCGCATAAACACTCCATATTTAATTATGAGGTGAACCGGCATAATGCCCCCATACCCACAAACATGTATGCAAGCATGATCAATTTATATGCAACAGATTTTATATATAGCATTTATAAAATAGGGATTGGAAAAAGGTTCACACATCTGGGGTCGAAGGTCTTGGGTTCCGGGAGTCCGGGGTCCAGTCTTAGGGTTCGACGGGGATCGGTCTCGTCGGGAACGTTCTCGGACAACGGAGTAGATCTTGTCGCATGTGACGAAGAACTCGGATTCGGAAGGAGGTCTTGGCGTTCCGATGGATCGGTCCTCGGGGTTGAAGAACTTGGCGCGCCAGGGTTCGGTCTTCGGATCCGAGTAGAAGAACTTGGCTTTCCGGTGGCGATCTTGGCGGTCATCGGGTCCGAGAAGAAGACCTTGGTGTTCGGCGACCTTGGCACTTCGGGATGAAGATCTTGATGGGTGGCCTCCTTCGATTCCGTGCCGGTGATCTTGTTTTCCATGACGAGGTACTTAGGTCTTTATTTCGAGTGATCATGGAGTATTGTTCGGCACCGTGGTCTTTAGATGCATTATACTCGATGCGAAGATCTGGGCGCACATCAGCAACAAAAATACCCACACGGGCATGGAGTCGAACACTTGGATGATGAGGCCCGAACAGGCATACAATGGATAGAAACCAACTGCCTTAGCACTGACACACAACATAAGCAGGACCTGCGCAGCACTTGATGAAGTACTAGTGCTTGGCAGGGGTCGACGAGGTGGGCACACACGACAGAGGAGAACCGGCCAGAGGCGGTGCTTGGGAGCTCGAGGTGCCATGGGAGAGGAGAGCACGAGACAGTGGCAAGGCTGCGGAGGCGGGCGCTAGGCGAGGGAGGCCATCGAGCCACCAGGCGGGGCGCCGGTGAGCTTGCATAGGCGCGAGGACGAGGACGACCGAAGAGGAGGTGGGACGACGTCAGCCCGAGACGATGCACGGAGGAGGAGGGCTCGGAAGAGGCGGATAGGTGGGGCCCGCGTGTCCGCGGTCGGAGACGGGGAGGAAGAGGCGCAGGTGGCGGCGAAAAACGGTCACCAGAAACATGGCCGAGGAGGAAGAGGGCGGCATCACTGGCGAGGCCGGAGCCGCAAGGGCGGCCGACCCGCAGCAGAGGAGGTGCACGCGGGGTTGGGGATGGAGGTGTAAGCGGCTGTGGAGCCGGCATGATGGCGCGATCGACGGCATCCACGGGGTCCGACGAGGAAGCGGTTGGCGGTGCTCTGCTCGCTAGGTGGCGAGGAGAGACGAGGCGCCGCGCTGGGCAAGCTTCTGCCGCGGAAGGCTGGGCTCGCGGCGGAGAGGAGGGCGGCCAAAGAGGGAAGGGAGTACTGGCGGCGGGCGAGCACGGGGAAAACAGGGCGCGGCCCGCGACAGCGGCGGCGGGGAGCTGGTGGGCTAGAGGGAGGAGAGAGGAGCGGTAGCCGGCGGGGAGGATGAGAGGTAGGTGGGGGAAGGAGGCGCGTCGGTGGGGAACACGGGACTGGGTCAGAGAGAGAGGGGAGTGGGGGTCACGGGGTGGGGCCGGGCCTCGCGAGTGGGATCCCGAGGTGGGGCGGTTCACGCACGGGGCGACGGGGCCAGGCGGGAGTTTGTCGGGCGGGGGTGGAGCGTGGGGTTGGTGAGGGATTCGGGAACGGGCGCGCGAGTGGTCTGCGGGGTGGGGCTAGGCGCAGGTGGGCGGGAGATGAGGTAGTGGCTGGGCCACGTGGCGAGACGGGGTAGGCTCGGGTGAGGTGGCGAGCAGCCCAGGTGGCGGCGGGGTGGGAGTTTGCTGCGGCGGGGTGGGAGTTTGCTGCGGCTGGGTGGTTTTGGGGAGGGCTGTCCACCGGGAGAGGTGGGGCTGCGCGTGTGTGTGTGTGTGTGTGTGTGTGTGTGTGTGTGTGAGAGAGAGAGAGAGAGAGAGAGAGAGAGAGAGGGGGGAGAGAGAGAGGGGGGGCGGGGCAGGAGGGAAAAAGAGGGAGTTGGTTAGGATAGGGTTAGACTAGGGTTTTATTTGGAGGTGGCCGGCTAGGCTTTTGGGCCTGGCGGGCTGCCCCTTAAAAATAATAGAAAATTTTATTTGTTTAAAACAGGGTGTTTGAAATCCGTTTTAGACGAAACAAAATATTTCGGACAGCCCGAGGTTTTGATTTGAAATAAAGGCGGGTGATATTTAGAAAACAAAACTAGGCTTTTAGAAAAATAGTTTTAGACAAACCATGCATGATGATGACGATGCTCAAATGCAATGTGGCATGATGACATGAGCATGCGGTCATAATGATGCAATGCACAAAAACACAGCGATTTTCTAGTAGTGGTTTTAGCGGGATGCCACACCGCTCCGCAGCTCACCGGCATGTTGACGAGGAGGGGCGGGACTCGTTTATCGAGCTCATCTTCGAAAGCGGGGCTGGAAACTTTTACTCTACTGCGTGCGAGGAAATTGTCCACGGCAAGGAGTAGGAGGCGCAAGTCTAGGTCTAGGTCAGTACTGTGGCAACTCGGGGGAAAAGCAATGTGAACTTGGAGGTGGGAGTTAGGTTAGATAAATTCACTATTACTCCCAATCCATGTTTGTTATGTGCTAGGAATTGGCAAGCAGATGTTTTTTATCGTGCATTATCTCTTCCTTAGATCGTTTCAACAACCGTGTGCTCCCAGTTACAATAGCCGTGTGCTCGCAGACGAGATATCCCAGTCGTCTTTTACAACAGCCAGCCGTGTGCTCGCAGACGAGATCCCAGTCGTCGCGCAGCCCCATTGGACACTCCAGCTCCACAGACTCGTCCTCGTACGCAAGCTAAACGAGAGAGAACTGCATTGACGGAAGTAAACATCAGGCACATGTTGTTAAACGTTTTGTATCCAGTTCCCTAACTCCAGCTGGTCCGTGCCAGCGAACAAATCTACCCGCAAAAAAGAAAAGAAGACCTGTTTAATCCCCTGCCACTTCCCTCTCCAACTCGCACCAATCATCGGATTTTAAGTCCCATGTCCCGATACCAAAAACATTTTTTACCCGCAAAAAAAAACCCATAACCATTAGATCTATAATTCACGATTAGGATTAGCGAGCAATTACGTAACTTTATGGTTGAGTCTGTGTCTAACACACACGCTGAACATAAACCACAACTAGGAAAATTGGTGCGGCGACATGCCGCACCCGTGACATTTAATAATTGTTCTATATGGCTAAGTTCGGAGATTGTTAGTTGTTGTCCAATGTGCACTACATAAGAGAAACAATAGACATATCAGATGATATTATCTACAACTTGTTTTTTAAGATGACATGCATAGAAAACACTAGGGAACCATCTTATCTCAGGTACCTATGGCCTAACTACTCTTTATATACCATAACAAAATAAAACTCAGACAATAATGATAAATCTCATGTTATGGTTTCTTGAAGATAATACAAATACGGTTCAATTGAATATGGCAGCACATAGAAAAATAAACATCTATATTACTATCTCCTAGAACTCTCATAGATACTTAAAGACAACCACGGTCACCGTCACCAATACACACAAAAAGATTTGAATAGGCAACAATGCCATCCTCTTCGTCACAATAGACATATTCAGTCATGCTCTTGAACCTATACAACTTCGTCACAGCCAATCCTCGCCAACAGTGGAATTCCCAAGGGTAACATCATAGTATCATGTTATACCTACTTGTTCATTCTTATGCTTATGAGTTATGACGAAGCTCATGTATTCTACTCTACATGGAAGTTTTTCAGCCAAGAATCCACGCCATCCATTCCTTTATTTTTTCAGCCTACTATACATGTTGAACGACCTGATTCTGAAGAGATCTACAAAGGAAGTGCAGATTGAAATAGCAACACAGGTATTTCACCAAAAATAAATTGCTCCCCTAATGAGTGGAGTGTAAATTAGATGGATACCTCCTCTCCTAAAAAAGCTAGAAGCAGGAAATGGTTTGCTAAATTGAGCAACTTCATCAACCGAAACATTTATCAGCACTAAAAGATAGTAGAGCATGTCTTCTATCCCAGGAAAGGAAAAAGCATCACTTGCATGTCCTCCAAAATCGGAAGGTGGTCAACACAACATACGCATGCACTCACTCACTCATGTAGTAATAAGTAGTAAGTACCCCGACAAACACAAGACCGTGGTATTTTTTTAGTTCAAACAGAATATTTATCTGGCTGGAGTCTAGACTTATTACTTTTTGGTACATTATAGCTGCATTTGAATCAAGCTTCAATTTACCCTAAAGAATTTTTTATGAATTAAGCCCAGATAGTGTAGAAATCTAGCACGATGAACCAACTCAAAATCATGAGAAAGTAAAGCTATGTATGCGTCTTTCCAAAACATAAAATGCAGCTCATGAATTCGTGTTTTGAGACAAAGAAGCAAGTGAAATGTACATAGTTTCCATGTACTACAATCTGAATATCTGGATGAGAAGAAATTTTGACCTATTTTTCTACTATCCAAGTAAGAGCACTCTTTTATGGTTCTTATGTGGCATTTACGCATACTTAGCACCCTTTTAGCAAGAGTGCCCTATCGATTTCTTCGAATATCACAATTTTAATGTGCCTATACATTATGAACTATTCAGTATCTCTATCATGTTCTCACTATTGTTTGCTATCATTTGCTAAACTTATATAACTATTGGTTTCAGATTATTTTTGTAGTACCATTATGTGTATTTGTTACCAACCAAGTAGTGCAAGGAGCTTATTCCTATTACATGAAAACCTACTATTTTAGTTTGAAACATCTATGGATCTTATTCTCCAAGTTATAGCATACAATTCCTCTCTAGTGTGTAATATACCTTCTATGGTAATTCTTAATCGTGAAGTAGCTTTCTTACATAATATTTCCCGCATAGAAATATACCATAAGATGTGGCTTTACAAAATGTGAGTGCAAACAGAAGTGCGAAAGCAACACAGAACAGAAACAACAAAAATCACCCGATAGAATTATTATTTTTCAAAATAGGGAGCGGAGCCCCGGTCTCTGCATCAATCGATACACACAGTCTTTATTTATTATTAGAACCACATTGTTTGGCAGAGGCCATTACAAAGATCATACAAACCGGAACCGCCAAAACAGAACACTGAGCAAAAAACGATAACTCTATCGCCAGCTCCCCAACGAGATCTATGAAACACCTATCGACCTGTTTCGACCCCGCCCCATGGTCACCCACACTGTTGCCACTCGCCAAGAGAAGCTGGAGTGCCTTGGCACGGCGGCTCGAACTCAAGCAGAAGGAGCCCTAGACCCACATGGCAAATCAATGGAGCGGCGACCACGTGCACTCTCAGGATGTCGCCGCCTTCATAATCTTTCGCCAACCCGTCGTCAGCATGTAGATCAATGCGCAGACTCTCGCCACACCAGCCACCAACACCACCTCGGTGCCAAGCAACACCACCCCCCGTGCGCTAGCCGCTCCACCCCTCCTGTCGCTTCCATCCAACATTGCTCCACATGCGATGCTCCCAGAAGAGAACGCGATAACGACACCGCTGCACCGCCATCGCCCGACCGAAGATCTTAGGGGTTTTCCCGGATTAGCACGATTGAGGTCAACACAAGGTGCACTGGCGATGGCTTCGTCAAGGTAACGACATGGTAATGCCGTCATCGCCTGCCAATGGCTCAGTTTTCACCGGCACCTTGGTCTCCCCGCCTCGCTACTGGGATTGGATGACGGATCGCGAGATCTGCCAATCTAGTCGTAGGCCAACCACTGATGACACACAAGTATAGGGGGTGTATCGCAGTATTTTCGAGGGAAGTGAAACCCAATTTATTGATTCAACACAAGGGGAGCCAAAGAATATTTATCAGCCTTAACAACCGAGTTGTCAATTCAGCTGCACCTAGAAACAATCTTGTTCACATCAGTTTATCAGTAGCAACAGTTTTGTAGTAGGAATAGTAAAGTAACAGCAGTAGCAAAGCAAAGACAGTAGTAACAAAAGCAGTAAACAGTGGGATTCGAGTGTGGTAGGCATAGGGATGGATGGACGGGCGTTGCATGGACAAGACAATTCACATAGCAATCAGAACATAGGGCAATTGCAGATAAATAAGATAAAGCACTCAAGTACTAGACAATCCTAGGCATGTGTTCCATATATAGTCATACGTGCTCGCAATGAGAACTTGCACAACATCTTTTGTCCTACCAGCCCGTTTGCAGCGGGGCCTCTGGGGAACTACTGGCAATTAAGATGCTTCTTTTAATAGAGCACCGGAGCAAAGCATTAACACTCCATGAACACATGTGATCCTCACATCAAAGCCTTTCCCTTCCGGTTATCCCGATTTCTGTCACTTCGGGGCCATAGGTTCCGGACAACGACGTGTGTATACAACTTGTAGATAAGACCAGAAACAATACTATCATAATGAATCAATAATAAGTTCAGATCTGAAATCATGGCACTCGGGCCCTAGTGACAAGCATTAAGCACAACAAGTCGCAACAAAGTCATAAAGCACTAATAAAAGATACTAGGCACCATGCCCTAACAATCTGATGCCATTACATGAACGATCTCATCCAATCCCTACCATCCCCATAGCCTACAGCGGGGGATTACTCACTCATAGATGGGGGAAACATGGATGGTCGATGGAGAAGCGATGGTGATGATGATGGCGATGATCTCCTCCAATTCCCCGTCCCGTCAGGGTGCCAGAACGGAGTTTCTGGTACTGTTTCGTGGAATCTGGTGGTGGCAGTGGAGCGGAACTCCTTCTAGAAAAATATCGAACCCCCTAAACTTTTTAGGTCAGAAGGCTCCTTATAGGCGAAGAGAGAGGCCGAGGGGGTGCCTGGGGGTCCCACACCACCCCCTGGCGTGGCCTGGAATGGCCTGCGCTACCAGGTGGTGTGGCCACCCCAGGGCTCTTCTCCGTCTCGTATTCTGTCTCCTGGAGTCTTCGGGTGAAATAGGATTTTTGGCATATTTTCCGGAATTTTTCCTGATAGTTGATTTTCTGCACAAAAAGTAGACACCGAGGCAATTCTGCTGAAAACAGCGTCAGTCCGCATTAGTTGCATCCAAATCACACAAGTTTAGAGGAGAAACAATAGCAAAAGTGTTCGGGAAAGTAGATACGTTTTGGACGTATCAACTCCCCCCAAGCTTAGCTTATTGCTTGTCCTCAAGCAATTCAGTTGAAAACTGAGTGCGATAAAAGAATTTTCACGAACACATTTGCTTCATATGATGTAAATATTCTCAGCAATGCAATCAACTACTTAAACAGTTCATAATAAAGAGTATGCAACTGAGTCTACTTAATAGTCATTGCAAGCTATGAAGAGATTCCAACTCAAGAATAATAAGTAGCATGAAGCACAAACATAAGCAACATTACAATGCTCATAAAAAGGTATGATAGAGTGGTATCTCGCTTGCCTTTGATTATGAATGTCAAGGCACCTCTGAAGTTCAAGTGATGACTAGAAGTAAAGATATCAAGAATACAAGCATCAAAGTCATAACACAAATAATCAAGTAATGGAACAAACACAAAAAATGACAACCATGCTCTCAAGAAGGTGCTCAAAGAATATGTGGAGACTCAACAAGTAGAAGAAAAAGGTTTTGAGTAATTTGAAAGGCTTCCAAATGCTGAAAGTATGGTACTCGTTAGCTTTGAGCTCTCATTGCCCCTTAAGCATCTTTAAATGGTTAAGGTTAAAGTGACACAACTAAGAGGATATGCTTGACAAGTTATAAGCTAAAGTCTCATGCCCCTTACTTACGAAGACCGATCCTCATGCTACTCAACTTTAGTCACAAGTAAGCTCTTGTCATTATAAGTATATACATATCATAGAGAACCGCCAACGGGGTACCCCTTGCACATGACATGGGAGCTGTCCCATAATCAAAATACAAGGCAAGCAGACAATGAGCATCTCGGCGATCTTTTTATTTACTATGTGCATAGATTTTTACTGAGGATGCTTCATAGAATGCTCATTATGGTTATGCTGCAAGTTTCCACCATGATTAGGCATGGCTTAGGCTAGCGGCCCAAGCGTTTCTCTAACATACATACAAACTCCATGATCTTACAAGGTTCATCTTCCAAAAAGTGCTCTAACCCTGCATTAGAAACCAAAGTGTGGAAATCTTGTAGAATTCCTGCAGCTCTCATGAACTCGGAGCATGGATAAATGGAGGGAAAAAGTTCCTCCTCCCGGTGGACCTTCATGACCTCAGGCACCCAAAGCTCATGTTGGTTTAGGTGGTGTTCACTCATCTTTTATTCTGAAATTTAAACACCTATTAAACAAGTGACTGCAAAGTAAATATAATGAAGGATTCTACTCATAGGGACTTGCAAGAGGCCTAAACATGCATCAAAACTATATCTCTAAGCATCAAACAAGCTTACAAGCTCTCATAACCAGTCACCTACAGCAGCAAAATACTCAACATACAATCCACTAAACACAAATCTACTTGGATAAGGGAAGGAGTCACATACCAAGGAACAATTGCTCCAAATTTCAGCAAGAAAGATGGGCTGAGCAAGGAGCTCGAAGAAATCGAGAGCAAGCATAGAAAGAATGCGATTTTGAGCTATGAAATGGAGCTTACTCGGGAGAGAGAAGAAAGTGGCAGGGGAGAGAAGTAGTGGGGGGCCAGGGGTGGCCCACACCAGGGCATGGCGCCACCTAGGGCTGGCCGCGCCACCACATGGTGTGCCTACCTGGTGGGCCCCCCTGGTACCTACCAGGTACTCTTCTGCCCCTTTTTTCACGTAAAAATTTAATATGAATTTTCTAGAATTTTTCGAGACACTTTATTTTTGGGAAATTTTCAGAAATAGAAGAATGATTTTCTGACAGACAGATTTTTTTTCTTTTTGAAACATGATGCAAGGACAAAACAAGGCTAGAACTACATAAGTTCTAACATGCAAGCAACTAATAACACAAAGAATAGAAATAAACGGAGATAATCATAGTAAAAACATTGTTTTGTTCAATGAAATCCTTTTGTTAGCAAGGTTGATCAAGTCTTGCTACCAAAATAATTGCATATGAGACAAAACTTTGTACTCCACTAATGATTATGTTACCTCAACCTTGATAGCAATGGTGCCAATCATAATATTTCAATTTTTTCTCTTGGTATGGGACAATATATTTCTCCAACTTGAATGCCTTCAACATGTTCAATTGAATTCAAGCCATAAGTCCTTTCAATCTTCTTGGGGAAATAGACAGTATGTTCCTTGTCATTAACATTGAAGGTCACCTTCCTTGATTACAAAAGGTCTCCCAAGAATAATAGACATATTATCATCTTCAGGCATTTCAAGCACAACAAAATCAGTTAATATCAAGCAATTGTGAGCCACCTGAACAGGTACATCCTCACATATACCCACAGGAATAGTGGTAGACTTATCAACCATTTGCAAAGATATATCAGTTGGTATCAATTTTTCAAGCTGAAGCCTCTTATAGAGAGAAAGGCATGATACTAACTCTAGCTCCCAAATCACACAAAGCAGTTCTAACATAACTGTTCTTAATAGAGCAAGGGATAGTTGGAATCCCTGGGTCTCCAAGTTTCTTAAGAACCTTACCATTGAAAGAATAATTAGCAAGCAAAGTAGAGATTTCTTCATTAGGGATCTTCCTTTTATTCGAGACAATGTCATTCATATACTTTGAGTAAGGAGGCAATTTAATAGCATCAGTCAAAGGAATTTGCAAGAATAAAGGCTTCATCCACTCACAAAACTTATTATAATGTTCATCCTCCTTTGACTTGTGTTTCTTATCAGGGAAAGGCATAGGTTTTTGGACCCAAGGTTCTCTTTCACTACCATGTTTCTTAGCAATAAAATCTTCTTTGGTGTATTTAGTATTCTTAGTGTGGTTTTCAGGTTCTTCTTCAACTTTTTCTTCATTAGGCACTTCATTTTCTTCATTACCACTTTCAGTTTCAGCATCAGAGATACATATTCTATTAGGATCTATAGCAGGTTCAGAGGGTTCTACAACAGTTTTATGTTTCTTTTTCTTTTTCTTACGAGTAGAACCACTATTTTCAGCTTGTTGAGAATCCTGCTCAATTCTTTTGGGATGCCCCTCAGGATATAGAGGATCCTGGGTAGCAGCTCCACTTCTAGTTCTAATTTCATAAGCATGCTTTTCTTTAGCAGCATTAACTAGCAAGTCGTTTTGCACTTTAACGAGTTGATCTATTTGAGTTTGAACCATTTGAAAGTGTTTAACAATCATTTTAACATCATTAGAGGTTCTTTCCACAATATCTTTCAACTCAACAATAGCTCTAGTGTTTTCCATTAGATGATTTTGCACCCTTTTATTAAAGTTATCTTGCTTAACAATAAAGATATCAAATTCTTCTAAGCATTGATCAAGAGGTTTCAAGTAAGGGATATCACCTTCATCAAAGTGTTGGAGAGAGTGTACCTCAATAGTGGGTGAGTAGGGAATAGGCTTACATAATTATTCTATAGGAGGTAAATTCTTGACATCTACAGCTTTAATTCCCTTCTCCTTAAGACATTTCTTAGCTTCCTGCATCACTTCATCATTTAATTCAATAACTCCCCTCTTCTTTGGTGTTGGAATAGGCACAGGAATAGATGGTTCAG
The DNA here is from genome assembly GCA_910589775.1 of Avena eriantha. NCBI lineage: Eukaryota > Viridiplantae > Streptophyta > Magnoliopsida > Poales > Poaceae > Avena > Avena eriantha. Next base: position 396,907,158 of record OU342746.1, on the reverse strand, counting down.
ATACAATTACTTCAGGTGTAACTTGTTTAAGAGGAGTCCAATCTTCATAATTCTTGCTTATTTTATCCATTAATTCCTCAGCTTCCTTGGGAGTCCTATTCCTGAAAACACAATCAGCACAACTATCTAGGTATGTCCTAGATTCTTCGGTTAGTCCATTATAAAATATATCGAGTAATTCATTCTTAGGTAATGGACTTCCAGCCTGTGCATGAATCAAAGCACAAAACCTTGCCCAAGATTCAGGCAATACCTCTTTTCTCCCTGTTTAAAATCAAAAAGTTCCTGCAAAACAAGATGTCTAGCACTGGGAGGAAAATATTTCTGCAGGAAAGTACTAATCAAGCACTCAGGGCTATCAATAGATCCAGGAGGTAAATTACTAAACCAAGTTTTAGCTTCTCCTTTCAGTGAAAAGGGGAAAATCTTAGCAACAAAGTAAGTACGCATCTTAATATCATCAGAAAACAAGCCACTCATAGTAGAAAGTTCATTCATATGTGCTACCGCACTTTCATTCTTAGTCCCACAAAAAGGTTCTTTCTCGACAATAGCTATGTAAGATAGATCGAGAGAGAAATCATAATCTTCATCTATATTGTTTATGGGAGAAGCAGCAAACTTAGCAGCAGGAGATAATTTGGGTGTAATAGTATGCCTCTCAAGGAGACTCTTAGCAGCGCTCCTATCATGGGTGTTCTTACATTCTTTAATAAACTCATCGGTCATCTCAACATAATCTTCTTCAATATCATAACTCTCACTAGACTCAGGTCAGCTAACAGGTGTGGCAGTGTCTTCATTAGGAGTTTCGGTATTTCCAGCTATAGTTCTAGCAATCGTAGCATCTAGGAAAGGACCTAATGAACCACTCTTATCAAGCACAGTAGAAGCATCATCATAAGCATCAGAAGTTTCAGATTCAGCAGTAGTAGCAATGTGTGTAGCATGTGTATGCGGTGGTGTAACGAGCTTACTTATAACAGACGGTGAATCAAGAGCAACAGAGGTGTTCAGAACCGTACCTCTTCTTGTAGTGGATGGTAAAATAGGAACCTTGCCATCACGAGACTTACCCATGATGGATGGATAGCAGCGAACAATAGAGAATCCAAGTGAACTTGATAAATAAAGCTATGCTCCGCGGCAACGACGCCAGAAAATAGTCTTGATGACTCACAAGTATAGGGGGTGTATCACAGTATTTTCAAGGGAACTGAAACCCAATTTATTGATTCGACACAAGGGGAGCCAAAGGATATTTATCAGCCTTAACAACTGAGTTGTCAATTCAGCTGCACCTGGGAACAATCTTGCTCACAGCAGTTTATCAGTAGCAACAATTTTATAGTAGGAATAGTAAAGTAACAGCAGTAGCAAAGCAAAGACAGTAGTAACAAAAGCAGTAAACAGTGGGATTCGAGTGCGGTAGGCATAGGGATGGATGGACGGGCGTTGCATGGACAAGACAATTCACATAGCAATCAGAACATAGGATAATTGCAGATAAATAAGATAAAGCATCCAAGTACTAGACAATCCTAGGCATGTGTTCCATATATAGTCATACGTACTCGCAATGAGAACTTGCACAACATCTTTTGTCCCGCCAGCCCATTTGCAGCGAGGCCTCTGGGGACCTACTGGCAATTAAGGTGCTCCTTTTAATAGAGCACCGGAGCAAAGCATTAACACTCTTGAACACATGTGATCCTCACATCAAAGCCTTTCCCTTCCAGTTATCCCGATTTCTGTCACTTCAGGGCCATAGGTTCCGGACAACGACGTGTGTATACAACTTGTAGATAAGACCAGAAACAATACTATCATAATGAATCAATAATAAGTTCAGATCTGAAATCATGGCACTCGGGCCCTAGTGACAAGCATTAAGCACAACAAGTCGCAACAAAGTCATAAAGCACTAATAAAAGATACTAGGCACCATGCCCTAACAATCTGATGCCATTACATGAATGATCTCATCCAATCCCTACCATCTCCATAGCCTACAGCGGGGGATTACTCACTCATAGATGGGAGAAACATGGATGGTCGATGGAGAAGCGATGGTGATGATGATGGTGATGATCTCCTCCAATTCTCCGTCCCGGCAGGGTGCCAGAACGGAGTTTCTGGTACTGTTTCGTGGAATCTGGTAATGGCGGCGGAGCGGAACTCCTTCTAGAAAAATATCGAACCCCCCGAAGTTTTTAGGTCAGAAGGCTCCTTATAGGCGAAGAGAGAGGCCGAGGGGGTGCCTGGGGGGCCCACACCACCCCATGGCGCGGCCTGGCCTGGCCCACGCCACTAGGTGGTGTGGCCACCCCAGGGCTCTTCTCCGTCTCGTATTCTGGATCCTGGAGTCTTCGGGTGAAATAGGATTTTTGGCATATTTTCCGGGATTTTTCCTGATAGTTGATTTTCTGCACAAAAAGTAGACACCAAGGCAATTCTGCTGAAAACAGCGTCAGTCCGCATTAGTTGCATCCAAATCACACAAGTTTAGAGGAGAAACAATAGCAAAAGTGTTCGGGAAAGCAGATACGTTTTGGACGTATCAACCACCTTCGACGGAGAAGATGTCTACCTCTACCAAACCCAGGGCCTCCACCTCGGGCGCCCTCATGATGCAAAGTAGGCCGTAGAAGACATCCATAAGACACCGGCCAACATCGAGGAGGCGAAGACGACCGATCTAGGAACCCTAGAACTCGCCACACCCGCCGCCCCGACGTCCAGGGACCACTGCCGACAGTGCTCACCGGCCGCCGCCCACCCACCATCATTGCTGGAGATCCGCTGAAGCGCCACCGCCGTTGCCTGGATCTCGAGACACAGCCGCCATGGAAGCGACGCACGCGGGGTCTGTGGCCCCGCTACCGCCGCGCCGCTGGAGCTTTGTCCGGTAGTGGCGGAGAGGAGGGGGCGTGCAGGAGGGGGTGGCTGGCCGAGGGCGAGGTTGGCGACCCGGTTGCGGCGGCGGCGGCGCCGCACGGGGTCGGGAGGAGGAGTTATGGGGGTATTATAGCACCAAAGAACTGTGCTTCTTTGCTCACGGGTAGTGGATATGGTAAGATCCTTGCAAGAATTTGTGTGCCTCTTCAGGTATTCTGCAATAACTATATTGTTGATGGCATGAATAATAGGATAGTAAACTAGGATGCCGTCAGTCTAGTAGTTAAAATAGCCAGCCAGAATTCACAAACATACAACTCAGAACTATATTTAACATTGCTCATATGCTTCGAAATTATGTCCATTTAATCATCAGAATTGAAGTTTAGAAAAGAACCCCTCTCGGACAAAAACTAAAGCATGTAGGTGAACAATAAAAATCAGATGGAACTTTTTACGCTTACCAGCATTACCAAAAACAAACCATAAACTCATGAGAAGTGGTTTGCGCTACTCAGCATAGCTTCAAGGACAAACCATAGTACCTTCAACAGCTATTGTCTCTCAAATTTCCCGCTTCGGTGAATTTGGAAAATACCTAAGAAAACACATATGGGTGTCAAGGACTTCATCCTGTCTGAGTAACAGAGAATCCTTGTTGAAGTATCAATATGATAAACTATGAAACACTATGATTTGGAAAATTTAGATTTCAAATAGTGGTCATGTGAACGACCATAATAGTGCGAAGAATAATTGCCTCAGCTGCCTCAATAAAAGCCAAATGGGCATCAGAAGTAAAAATATATACTTAGAAGATGTAGGATGGCATCAAAGTTCATGTTTTTCAGTTTAAAATTATTATCACTAAAAGAAATAGGCATAAATGGGTTGATCATGAGAAACTAATAGAAAAATGATTTATCTCAGTAGTTAGAATGGAATAATAATGATACAATAATTTCTACTCAACCATGCACATATGACTACTAATCTATGGCAATAAATCCTACCCGGCCATAGTTAGAATGGAATAATAATGATACAATAAATCCTGCTTAGCCATGTACATATATGACTACCCTACAACAAAGAATCAAATAAATAGATTCTCAGCTTACCTGACTATGTTAGTGTCGATCAATTCCAGTTAGAGCTTGTGCTCCTTTCGTGGTTATACTCATAATAATGTGAATTATGCCTTGTGAGAGGATCCACGTAGAATAATAACACTGGAGCTAATTGCAGAATAATGACTCAATATGGAGCTCACCGTTCTTGTGTGTGATGTGGAACCAGAAACTACTTTAGTACATGCCCTCGCTTCTCATTTGAACATCTACGCAAACTGAAATCTTGGATGTGCGTCCAGCACCCTAGACAATGCAAGGCAGGATTGAACAATCTCTTGTTAATCTAAGTATGAAGTCCCACTATTCCTCTGAAATTAAAGAATACATAGAAACATATTTTCAAATTTTAAGGTTGGAACAAAAATCTTGAGCTTGTAAGTAGATTTAGGTAATGTGATCTACCTGACTGAACCTTCCTTCATGCATTGTTTAAACTGATCCAGGGCAGATAGCTGGCACAGACCCTTCTGTTATGTTTCCCTACGAGAATAGTAAAACCTGAATATTTCTTGGACTTAAAACATCACCCAAGATGCATGAGAGAATATGTGTGCAATGAGAACTAAATATTCTCGGCTAGCATTGGCCGCTGAAGTGTATTGATGACTCAAACTATTCGTATCCTGGTTACATTGGCTGACAAGGTGCACAAACAATATATGGTTCAACGAAATAAAACGATCATTGAGTTGGTATTTATGAAGGATGGTACAACATGCAGTTCAGATAAATAGAGAAGTCTTTGAGGTACGGAGAAGAGAGAGGCGACTCCGAAGAAAAATCTAGTGTAGGCTAAAACTAGGAAACATGCCCGTACGTTGCACCGGGAGAAAAAAAAAGATATTTTAAAAACGACATTTTTGCAGGAAAAACGACGGTGCAACCCAAAGTTTCATAATGGCCGTGTGTTGTCTCGGTTCCATCAAGTTTTTTCTTGCATGGTAGATATAGTAGTACACATGGAAATTTCGTGAAAATAGCAACATAATTTTTGATAAAGATAAGCATAATTAACATTTGCTGGACTGTTAGTCGTTTCCAAAAAATCATTTTATCATCTAGGGTTAATTAGCACTAACACCGATATGAACACAATTTCTAGATCCACGAATCTAGAGAGTTGAACAATCTCATGATGTCTCTCGACCTCCCCATTGAGATCATCACTGCTATCGAGAAGATCATCCGCGGCTTTCTCTGGAAAGGTAGGAAAGATGTGCATGGTGGGCACTGCCCGGTGGCGTGGGACAGAGTGTGCATGCCCAATGAGATGGGGGAACTCCGCATCCCCAACATGCGCCTTTTGAACATTGTGCTGAGGGCTAGGTGGTTGTGGCTGAAGCGGACTGAGGTGGACAAACCATGGCAAGACCTCGACATCCGGGTTCCAAAGCTGTCGAGTCAGCTCTTCGAGGCAGTAACTTACTCAATGCTGGGGGACGGGGCCTCCACTTTCTTCTTGACAGGCAAGTGGATGCAGTGTGGACGGATCCAGGATATAGCGCCAAACCTCTCTGCGGCGGTCCCAACAAGTGCGGTATCTACGTGCCGAGTTCGCGAGGGTCTGGTAGGAGGATGGCTACATGATGTGCCCCCTGACCTAGGCACCGCAACCATTAGGAAACTCCTCGAGGTTGTTGATCGGCTAGAGGAGATCACCTTATCAAAGGGATCACAGGATGTCTTCAAGTGGAACTAGGACCCAAACAGCTTCTACACTGCCTGCTCCTGTTACCAAGCCCTTTTTGCAGGGCGGACCTAGATGGTGGGAGCTTTGCAGATCTTGCGCTCCCATGCCCCTGCCAGCTGTAAGATGCTCGCCATCAGAAACAAATGTTGGACTGCCGACAAGATTAGTCGACGGGGCCTCCGACACCTAGCAGCATGTCCCTTCCTTGACCAATGTGGAGAACCATTGATCACCTTCTAATGTGGTGCCTCCTTGCACGTGAAGTTTGGGAAACTTTCTTGAGCTGGTGGAACAAAATCCATTGGCTGTCGGACCACGACTCTAAGCTGGTAACTTGGCTTTAGGGCAGGCGGGCGGCGAAGGTCGAGAGCGTGATCTTTGGACTGAGATATCTCTCGTCTGTTGGACGCTCTGGCGGCATAGGAACGACATAGTCTTCGAGGGGGAAAGCCCATCCCCTGTGGAGGTCATCCGCAAGATCTTCGCGGAGGCGGACCTGTGGAGAACGGCAGGCTGTTCCGTGACTGCCTGGGACAGGTGGATAGGTGGAGGTGTCGCAAGTAGTTAGCTAGGGTGTGCGTGCTATCCTTGCGACGGCGAGGAGTTGCGCTTGTTGCGTCTGTGCCACCGTGTGTTGTATTTGGGCCTTTTGGGCTAGGGCCTTTCTTCTATGAAAAAGATACGTCACCTAGGACGTATCCTTAAAAAAATTTGAACAATCTAGGAAAGGAACGTCAATGCGATAAGTAGAGTAGTCCATAATAAAAAAAATAGTACTTGGAGCGGCAGTAGCCCGAAGTAGTATATTTGTAGCCGATGCCTGTCGACGGCCATGTAGTCCAAGATCATGCCTAGCCCGTGCTTCTGCCATGCCGAGCACGACAGCCGAAGCCCCTTACGCCCTGATGAGCGTTCCCCTGATCTTACAATTCCTTCTCATGATTCTCCTGCGGTGGACCATCCGTCCTACAAAAGCATGAGTTATTTCTAACAATCAGTACATATAAATGAAACTTGCATTAAATACAGTTGTAGAAGCAAACTTGTCGTACTGCATGTTTCCTCCTACGATTACTCTGCGCACTACGGAGGGACGTACTTGAGCTTGCACCAGGACGAGGGTACCTCCTCATCATACCACGGTGCCACTTCATCCTGGCCAGCTTGGGATTGATACCCACTTAGGCCAAAAGCCTAAGCTTGGGGGAGGTACGCCGACATCGCACTCATCTCCATATCGTTTTGCGTCGGTACTTTGTATATTCATGTTTCGTTCTCTTTTCAGTTTTCGTTCTTTTTTTGTTTTTGCTTTCTTAAAACACAAAAAGACCAAAAATATTTCTGTTGTTTCTCTTTGGTTTGCTTCTTTTTCTTCTTGCCTTGGTTTGTTTTTCCCTTTTTTCTTTGTTTGAACTATTCGAAAAACCCAAAAAGATTTTGCTTTGCTTATTCTTTCTTTTTGGTTCTTGCCTTAAAAAAATCAAAAACACCAAAAATATTTGTTGTTCTTCTTTGGTTTTGTGAGTTTTGTTGCAAGGTTCAGCAGTTCTTAGTGGGATTTGGTTTCATATTATTATTCAAGCCACACAAGTGAAGAGCAATAATGAGGAGTAATGACAACTTGAGGTGTGGTAAGAGGCTGGTAACGAACTCTATTTGTTTTCATTTTTGTACATATACTCATCATTGTGGGCATGCTTAGTCTGTTCGTGTAGGGTGTATATTATTTATGGATGCTTAATAGTTCTTGCTTTCATATGATTAGTTCCAGCTTGCTAATAGTTTGTAGCATGTCTTATGAATGTTTGCTTGCATTACTCTATTCATAACTTAGTATGGCACCGTGGTATCCTCCTCTGAATGTTTCATTTGAATTGACTTGGCACATGCTCATGCATGCATATGACTGAAATAATCAGTTAAGCCTCGATGAATTATTTTGCCTTGAGGGTCTTGAATCACTTTCATGCCATGATTAGTCCTGTTTTGTTGCAAGCATGATTATGACAACTATTGCTCTCTCGTTTATCGCTCCCTTAGTATTGCTAGCCTTCACTTACACTGAGTATGTTTTACTCGTGTTTCCAATTCCCTAAACCCAAATATTGCCAGAAGTGTCCACCACACCTACCTATTAGCATCATTTGCTATTTCCGTGCATATTCAATATGCCTTGTTTTCTTCTGAATAAAATTTCTATTTGTTTTGGGAAAGTTAGTTAGTAAAGCTCTTACGAACTTGATGGCACACTTTATTTTCTTGCATTTAATAAACCTGAACCATTGTGTCCATCTTTGTTGTGTGTATGCTTACGCTTTATAAGTTGAAGTTAGCAGAACCATGTATCATGGGGAACGCTTTCAACATTCCACGGGTACTGTGTACCCCGTTGATATCATGTTCTTTTGCTCATGGATTCCGGCGGTGTGAAATAAAAGTGGAACTTGTAAGATCATGGAGTTTGTATATGTGTTAGATAAACGCCTGGGCCGCTAGCCTAAGCCATGTCTAACCATGGTGGAAACTTGCAGCATAACCATAATGATCATTCTATGAAGAATCCTCAATAAAAAATCTATGCACATAGTAAATAAAAAGATCGCTGAGATGCTCATTGTCTGCTTGCCTTGTCATTTTGATTATGGGATAGCTTCTGTGTCATGTGCAAGGGGTACCCCGTTGGCGGTTCTCTATGATACATATGTACTTACAATGACAAGAACTTATTTGTGACTGAAGTTGAGTAGCATGAGATCCGGTACTCGTAAGTAGGGGGCATGAGACTTTAGCTTATAACTTGTCAAGCATATCCTCTTAGTTGTGTCACTTTAACCTTAACCATTTAAAGATGCTTAAGGGGCAATGAGAGCTCAAAGCTAATGAGTACCATACTTTTAGCATTTGGAAGCCTTTCAAACTATTCAAAACCTTTTTCATTTCCTTGTTGAGTCTCCGCACATTTTATGAGCACTTTCTTGAGAGCATAGTTGTCATTCTTAGTGTAATGTTCTTGTCTCAAAACTTGATTATTTGTGTTATGACTTTGATGCTTGTATCTTTGATATCTTTACTTCTAGTCTTCACCTGAACTTCAGAGGTGCCTTGGCATTCATAATCAAAGGCAAGCGAGATACCACTCTATCATACCTTGTTATGAGCATTGTAATGTTGCTTATATTTATACTTCATGCTACTTATTATTGTTGAGTTGGAATCTCTTCATAGTTTGCAATGCCTATTAAGTAAACTTAGTTGCATACTCCTTATTATGAATTATCTAAGTAGTTGATCACATGCTAAGAATATATACATCATATGAAGCAATTGTGTTCGTGAAAGTTTCTTTTATCGCACTCAGTTTTCAATAGAATTGCTTGAGGACAAGCAATAAGCTAAGCTTGGGGGGAGTTGATACGTCCAAAACATATCTACTTTCCCGAACACTTTTGCTATTGATTCTCCTCTAAACTTCTGTGATTTGGATGCAACTAACACGGATTGGCGCTGTTTTTAACAGAATTGCCTTGGTGTCTAGTTTTTGTGCAGAAAATCAACTATCAAGAAAAATCCCGGAAAATATGCCAAAAATCCTATTTCACCAGAAGACTCCCGAAGCCAGAATACGAGACGTAGTGGGTCTAGGGCCCAGCCACACCACCTGGCCGTGCGGGCTAGGCCTGGCCGCGCTAGGGGGTTTTCTGGCCACCCCAGACACCCCCTCGGTCTCCCTCTTCGCCTATGAGATGCATTCTGACCTAAAAACTCAGGGGGGTCAACGTTTTTCCAGAAGGAGTTCCGCTCTGCTGCCACCACCAGATTCCACGAAACAGCACCAGAAACTCCGTTCTGGCACCCTGTCGGGACGGGGAATTGGAGGAGATCATCACCATCATCAGCACCATCGCTTCTCCATCGACCATCCATGTTTACCCCATCTATGAGTGAGTAATCCCCCGCTGTAGGCTATGGGAATGGTAGGGATTGGATGAGATCGTTCATGTACGTAATAGCATCAGATTGTTAGGGCATGGTGCCTAGTATCTTCTATTAGTGCTTTTTGACTTTGTTGTGACTTGTTATGCTTAATGCTTGTCACTAGGGCCCGAGTGCCATGATTTCAGATCTGAACATGTTATTGATTTATTATGATAGTATTGTTTATGGTCTTAATTGCAAGTTGTATACACACGTTGTTGTCCGGAACCAATGGCCCCGAAGTGACAGAAATCGGGATAACCGGAGGGAATAGCTTTGATGTGAGGATCACATGTGTTCACGGAGTATTAATGCTTTGCTCCGGTGCTCTATTAAAAGGAGCACCTTAATTGCCAGTAGTTCCCTTGAGGCCCCGCTGCAAATGAGTTGGCAGGACAAAATATGTTGTGCAAGTTCTCATTGCGAGCACGTATGACTATATATGGAACACATGCCTAGGATTATCTAATACTTGGATGCTTTATCTTATTTATCTGCAATTGCCCTATGTTCTGATTGCCATGTGATTGTCTTGTCCATGCAACGCTCGTCTATCCATCCCTACGCCTACCGCACTCGAATCCTACTGTTTACTGTTTTTGTTACTACTGTCTTTGCTTTGCTACTGCTGTTACTTTACTATTCCTACTACAAAACTGTTGCTACTGATAAACTGTTGTGAACAAGATTGTTTCCAGGTGCAGCTGAATTGACAACTCGGTTGTTAAGGCTTATAAATATTCTTTGGCTCCCCTTGTGTCGAATCAATAAATTGGGTTTCAATTCCCTCGAAAATACTACGATACACCCCCTATACTTGTGGGTCATCAGACATCATCGTCTGAATTGAGGGAGACACTGTCGGGTGGATCAGTGAAGTCCATTAGTTTCTGTTCTAGGTATATTTATGCCATCCTTATCCCAAAGTCGATGCTTTCACTGCTTTCCTCGGGTTTAGAGTTTGCTAGTCTTGTCCCATGTGGTGGAGTTAGTGGGGGATCTGATCCAAAGGAGAGATTATCGTAAAGACCATCAAGATCTCCTAGATCTGCCCCGTCTTGCTTGTTTTCTTCTGGTGCTTCGATTTCTGCCGTGACCTCCATGGAGGATCCGACAAATGATGCTGGTATTGCTGTAAGCGCAGTCTTTTCCACCGTCGGTTCTGATGTAATTAGTACCGAAGAGTGTGATTCTTGGGGGTCTTCTACTTGGAAGTGGAAACTTCCGATGATTAGATCGGATCCGCTGTTGAATTCGGTGGGTACTACCATAGGGGTGGGTGGGTGTGGAAACGCTTTTGTTGGGTTGCTGATTGGAAAAGAGAGTTCCGCCGAATCCATGGTTCTGGCGTTCAAGTTTTCCACTAAGGGCGCCAATTGACAAGGGGTAGCCTCGGCAATGTCCATGAGGAAGGACTTGGGGTTTCGGAGAAAAGAGAACGCTGGGGATTTCGTCGGATGTCAGGAGAACAATGGAGTCAAAGTCGCCTGAATATGGGGTGAATCACACTATTACAAATCACTTGGGGATTGCTCGGTGTCCTTTGCCTAGGCTTCTCCTATCCTATATATAATAGGCCGGGTCTCAAAGTTGTATGCGGACAGGTTACATAAACGTGATTACAATACCAACACGATGTCGGTTCTTTTTCCTCTTTCCTAATACAACTACAGCCTTTGTCGGTTGCTCCTTTTAGGCCATCATCTTGACTCTCCATGGGCCGTACGCCTTTCTTCGGGCCTGGGTAGCAAATTATAGGTATCCGAGTAATCATACCCATGTCAGATGTCTTTGCCCATGTTTTCGGGCCGGAGTACGTCCGGCTACAAGAACTCAGCGACCTCTACGAAAATCACGCCCTTGCGGTGCGCAGATACCGTGGTGATGCCTCCGTGCGCGCCAGCCGCGCCCGATCTAAGGAAGAGTTCGACACACATCTAACGATTTATAGCTTCTTGTTCGAGTTCTGGGATGTCGCCAAAGGACCACCGCCGCCGCGCCCTCCTGGCGAGAGCAACACCTCCCGCCGCCGCGGGACGCCACCCCTGCACCCTCTTAGCGAGAGCAGCACCTGCCGCCACCGCAGGATGACTCGCCGTCCAGGCAAGAACATCTCCTCCCACCGTCGTGGACTGTAGTTGGTTTTTATGTAAATTTCGGTTGAAATTGGACAACCAGGAGAACGAGTTTAGTTTTTTATTTGTTTCTTTAAATTTTGTACAAACATGTTTAAACTGCTTAGTATCTGATGTATTTGCACGAATTTAAAATGTTTAATTATTTTTGTATGTCAGCGTCTCCTCTCCCAAAATTTTCATCTATCTGACGTCCTCGTACGGGCTAGAAAAAAGACCACGCCGTCCGCCATATGGGAGAGGGGGAGGGAAGGGGTGGAGATTCTCTGACTCCTAGCAGTCCATGCATGCAGGTATCCATCCTTAGTCGCACCTAATCCCAACGTCACGCGTTAATCTTTTTTATTTCTTGCTTCATGTTGCTTCAGCTAGGAATGTACTACCTGAACAGTACGTGGACGTATGGCTATTCCAAGAGCAATCGAAGGTGTATGCATGCGCTCAATTCCGTTCGAGCGTCCTGGTCTATTTTCCCTACACACACCCATATTAACGCACGGTTTAGATAGTGTTGTTGTCAGTCTGTCACTCTAGGTCAATCGGTTTAAAATCGAACCAAATTTTCGTTTAACCAACTACCAGTTAACTGAAAAAGCGATATAAATTCGGCCCTCATTTTATATTACCCAAATAACAGAAAAAATGTGGAGCTAGGGTTTGGCGCGGGTTGGGGAGATGCGGCGGGGCAACAGGGTAGAAAAAGGGGAGTGTGTGTGGCTGGGTGTGGCCTATATGCGGCCAGCGGGCGGACATAGTCGGACCGCGGACATTGTCCTCTTTCCCGAATGCGGTGACCTAGTGCTCCACTGCATGTTGTAGAGAACGAGTTGGTGGCATAACACTTACGAAAGTCCCCTTCCGCAAATATTACACCCCTCAGAGTTGTACAACAGAACCGTTGTGGGTCCAACTAATTCTTTATTTCTTACTCACAACACAAGAACAATACAAGCTTCAAGATCCTCCTCGGTCTAGTGAGGATGCACTTTTACTAAGAAATTTACAAGCACTAGCTTGATGGACAATGAAACTTCTAAGCTAAGCACCATCGGAGTATTGCAACTTTATTGGCTACGGTCTAGGTTGCTCAGCCCGATTATCCTAGGCGTACGAAACTATTTCTCTAAGTCCATGTTTTCCTTTGCTATTCCAAATTCTGTTTCGTAGTCTACGCTTTCAATTCCTCCTGAGAGATCGGGTTCATCGTAATAAACCTCCACGTTGGTGTCTTCTGTAGCAATCGTCTCTTCTGTCTTCGTGGTACCTAAGTAAGAGTTTTAAGAAGTATAGATTAAGTACGAGCATACTCAACAAGTTCTATAGTGGTTGTCGGATGCTCAATCTAAAGTCGTGGATAAGAATTCTAGGCCTATACTTAGTTTTCGAAATAAAGATTTTAGAAAAGGCAAGTTTTAGTCTTTTAAAAACCTATATCCGTCGGCCTTCACGGGTTATACAGGATTTCATGGAATCCCTTTCCCGCTGCGTTCGCAATCTTTTCCATGGATAGAGAGTAACATGTCATAGTTATGATAACCCCCAAGATCAGGGGATCACTTTAGTACCTCTCATGTGGAAGTAGGGTATCGATCCGCAGGATCAAGAAGGAAAAGCTATCTATTCTTTACAACTAAAGTGTCACAAGTTTTAGTTGATTATGCACTAAACAAGTTTAAGGAACAAGGTGGTTGATTTAAGACTTGGAAGTGTAATGTAACAAAGCAAGAATATCAAAGTGTCCAAGTCCTCTTCAATGCAAGAGGACAAGAAAAAGGTTTTGAATTATAGGAACAATAGACATGGGTTCATGGGTTTAATCAACCCTCTCTCTCCATCTATGGTGATGATCAATTTATAGATAATAAAAGTACACACAATTGTCATATTTTAATGTAACTTTATGGTTGCTACATGTCTTAAAACTCATAGTTAAAATAAGTACTCCTTTGTGCTGCTAGGTCATCCTTTAATAAGGCTAGCATTTGATTATTGTCACACCACACATCATACTTCCCCCTTTTTACCCTAGATAAAGGATGTTTGACTGCATTGTGTCAATGCATATGTCGCTGTCACTCGGCCACCCATTACCTACATACATCATACTTCTTAATGGAAAACATTCCAAACACAAGTGCAATGAGTTATATGTTGTGTGCATTACCACATATGTCTCATCTACCTCCACTTGGTGGTGTCAATCACCTCACGACATGGATAAATAAGGCATTTTGTATAGATCAAACCATCACATGCATCATAGAATATTTCTAAAATATGACAAACAATAAAATATCCAACACAACGGTAAATGCATAATAAGTATTATCTCATACCATAGTATCCACCATAGGAATTACATAGATAGATCCATAATCTTGCAAGGCACATCATATGGACTTCAACAATGATCATACATAGAGAGATTAGATCAAGTTATCACCACAAACCCATAGTCCAGGGGGTGTACTACTTGCCTCTCATCATGGAGAGTGATGAGGAGACGTTGGTGAAGGAGGAGAGGTGACCGGAGGCGATTCCAGCAGCGGTTCCCCCTCCAAACTTTCTCTAGGCGACAGTCTGTTGGCTCTCTATTACTTAGTTTTCGTTCTTCGCATCCTTCCATATCGATAAAGGTCACCAGGGGGTATATATAGATATTTTAGGTAAAAAGGAAGCGAATGGTGGTGGAATCGACGGCATCGGAGTTTTGACGGCTGAGATAGCACTAGTGGCGCGCCCTAAAGTAAATGTGCTGACATTTTCAGATCATTGGGACCCTCGAACCCTACTTTATATTGTTGGATTCGTATGGAAATTATCTAATAGCTTCCGTTAACCTAGCTCCATTTTGAGTTTTGTAGCTCCTCGAAAGTCAAAAACACTAATAGAAGGTTTTTCTACCAGACAGAGTTAAAACCAAAAGAGAGGAGATAGTTTAGAAAATCCCCAAAATCATTAAGAACATTGGTAATAACTACTAATATGATGCAAATATGTGAGAATTCATATCAACAAACTACAAAGTTCATGTATGCATTTTACATGCATCAATATCCCCAAGTGAAAGACCCAACTTTAGTCGACTAGAGGGGGTGAATAGGAGACAGATGTCTGCAAGTGCACAGATCGTTTGTAGCTAGTTTCGAAGTATAGATATCGATCCACAGGGAGCCCAAAGGTAAGTGTTTATGGGTCAAATCTCTGTCACACCCGAAGTTGTCACAGGTCTTCGAGTGAATTGACTGCAAGTGTTGAAAAAAGAATGGGGTTTTGATTAAATGAGATGTATTTAAATAAAACTAAAATGTAAACTTCAGAAATATAAAGCATAAAAGTAAAGAACGACTTGGTTATTTGTTGTTTTCTAAAGATGGCAAAACAAGGCGCGGGGAGATTTAGTTCATGGTGATAGTGACTATGTCAGGTGGACGAATGATAACTGTAACAATTATAATCTTATAAATATATGTGTAGGCGAGCAACCCATACTTAGCCGGAACTCCTCTTGGTACATTTCATCCCAACTTCAATAATCCTACTAGCTTGTTACCAAAATCATGGTCAGACACTAGACGATTAAGATCCTTCAGGTCGCTTAGCGATTAAGCTCCTTGGATCGGACTAATGTAATAAGCACAGTGGTTCCTCATTATCCTCGAGTCTACTAGTTTTCCATTGATATCCCCATGTCACCCGAGGGTCGCCGGTTTGCTAGCGAACAAGATCTTATCTATGTAGAACAAAGCATCATGTTGTCTGAGCCCTTAATTGGGCAACAAGCATTAGGCATCCCATAGATAGTCAAGCACACATCATATAGTAATTAGAATCAATCACAAACTAATAGAAAATATATGAAGGCACATCACATCTTACCAATCCCCTACATCTCCCACGCCTAAGGAAATTACTCACACATGAGAGAAGAACGGATCATCAATATAATTAAATAAAGGGAAATATTCTTGATATTACCGTGGAGATCCACAATAAGAATAGGAAAATATCCAACACAATTCAAGATGGGAAGAAACAATCTCAATCCCTAGTGTTGCAAGGTGAAGATCCCTCTCTCTCTCTCAAGTACAAGTAGTGGCTATGGGGTGTTTGGCCTGGAGCGAGATGAAGAACGTCTCCCCCTTCTTCTTCGGATCTCTTCTTTCTTCCTTCTAGATGGTATGGTGGATGTTGTGTTGTGTTTTCGTCCCCGGTCCCTTCACGGAAGTTGTCCCTTTTGACAAGACAGAGGCGGCGATAACTATACGGCGGGACCTATATGGTTGGAAAAATATTCCTGCCATATAGTTGCTCCTTAAAGCCTCTGTATGCTCCCCTCGAGTGCTTCCAAAGAGAGACTTGCTTGTTTTCTCCAGAATATTGTGTTTCTCTAGTTAAAATCTTTTGTTGACATTCAAAACCTGAAACACACATTAAAAATCAAGTTTTCTTTGCTACCGAAGTATTAGCGTTAGGTAAAGCTAGAAAACAATCAAATCTGGGAGAAAACCATCAATAAAAGCCATCAAAAATGTGTCGAATCTCATAGCTATAAACTCCCCCAAGCTTAGATATTGCTCGCCCTCGAGTGACAAGGAAATAAGGAAGAATAGCGGAGATTGGAGACTGAAAATAAAAGAACTTACAAGTTTGAATCGGTATCAAATTATTTTCTTCACAATCCCTGCAATCTTAAATATGATCATACAAGTATTCACAAGATTGTACTGAGTCCACTTCCTAACCACGTATATCTTGTTAGCAAATAAATCATATGCCCAAGCAAGTGTCAAAAGTTTTAGCTAGGAAAGTGAGACAAATTCTTTTGGTGTCTATCTTCGTCGAGAGATGAAAAACTTTTTGTTCTGGTTTGTTTAATCAATTAAGAGTACTCAAGTTAACACCAAGTTTTAATTTAAGAACAACTCATCTACTCCCATGTCAAAATTTCAAGACTCTCAAAGCACCTTTTTCTTTCTTTTGTCTTTCAAAAACTTCAGCTCTTTCATAGAGAAATCATGCCACTATTTTTAACAGGTTAATTGGGGCTGTGTTGTGCACTCGTGACCATGCTAATAAATAATTGTTGAGCAATAATGGGTCAAAAGAGTACTACAACTTCACTTGGAACGTGAAACCATGAGGAGACTAAACATTTTACCCGTCATAGCATTGCTGTTACAGACGTTTAGATAACTCAATAGTCGAAATCAAGTGGTTTCCCACATTTAGATCGTTCGTTGGCCAGCGGAGTTAATAGTTCCCCATGGAGCACGACAGAGTTGTAATGACACACATAAAGTAATATCTTACGGTAATTATTAGAAAAAGTAGTGGCATAATTTCTACTACTTCGAAACATCCATTTTATCAAACAATTTCATTCAAAGGTACTATTGAGTCTATTTAGATTAATCTCAAATGGGATGGAATAGTTCTAAAATTAAATTCTTTGAGCTAAGCATGGACTCAAGTCATCTTTCAGATGGTTTTTCTTGCTGTAAAAATGTAGGAAGTGTTTTTAACCAAGTTCATTGCTCAATGTTTCAAAGCTAAAATTAAGGCAGTAGCAAAGGAATAGAATTTGTAGGATAGCAACCTAAGTGGGGAGTGACTCCAGTGCAAGCGAGTAAATAATTGTAGGATCAATTTAAGGTTGCGGAGAGGGTGATGAAAGGAATATGATACCTCATCTTGCTTGCTTCGTTCTCGTATTTGAGTCGAACCCCTTATGTATTTCCATATTGCGAAGTCACCTGAAATTGAGCAATCTCCGAGAGAAACAAAGAAACGAACTTGCAAATAAAGTTACAGCTATTTTTTGTATTTTTGGTTTAAGAATGCAAACTGAGAATAAACATGCAAATTGAAGAAATAAAATAAATCAAAAGAAGAAACAAAAACATGAATGCAAAGTTTGGAGGTTTTCAAACCTCCCCCAAGCTTAGGCTATTGCCAGGCTTAGTTGTTGACATTATTTGGCAGTTGGTGCGGATACTGCTAGTAGTAGTCGGGGAGGTGGGTCATGAAGTAACTGAAGTTGTGAGTCAAAGTACTCACATCTTCATTCACTCCTTGAAGAGTGTGGTCGATCTCCCTAACGCGCTGGTTTAGCTACTGGAATTCCTGATAGGGGACGTAGTTGTACCCCTGCTATGGCTGGTTGGGCCATGGGTCCCAAGCTCCCCCTTGCTACTACTACTGTCCCTCCCAAGCAGGGTTGTGCCCCTGCTCATCCTCATGCTCCTGCTCATCCTCATCATGATGCCCCCTTCTTCATCTTCCTCTTCCTCAGGCTTAAGTTCAACCATGATCTGCATCACTTGGTCCTTGGTGAGGATCCAAGTGTCATTCTCCAGAATCGATAAGGCTTGGGGATAGGGCGACGGAACCTGCTCACCATGTGCATCATCAAGATAACTAAATTGATAGGCTCGGAGCCTCCGATTAGCTTGGTAAACACGAAGGAAGCCACAAGCAGTTAAATATTTGATGTCCATAATATTGGAACCGTCAACAGATTGCATAACAGGTAGTATAATATTTAATGCATGGGCAAGGTGGGTTACCAATCCACCAATGTGAATATGACATTTGGTCTTGTTTCTTTGGTGGCGAAAGTGTTGGATGAGTAGAGCTGCAGGATTGGGGCTTTCCGGCGCAGTGGGAAAGAGAGCCTTGGTGATCATTGCCATGTATGCATTGGACATGGAACCAGTGTCACCTCTTCCCAGTAGTGTGTTGGTGAGGAACAAGGCATAGTAATGGATGGTTGGGTTCTGAATGGTGGACATCTTCTTCTGATAGAAGTTGGTGCCACCATTAATAGAAATGACCTCCCAAGTTTCTATGCTTGTGACGCCATAGAGGTTAGTAATAGTTGGCTCCCCAACGCGGGGAAGCCAAAAGCATCGCAAAATTTATTTCATAGTGTCGCCGGTTCATGGTGAAGCTTACCGTGCATGCATTACCTTTCTCCCTATGGTCGTAGTAGAAGGAGGCAAAGAACTCATGGGTAACCTCGGTGTAGGTGTCGTGGCTTGCGAAGCCAAGTACCGTCAACCCTGCCTTGTTGCACATGAGGTCGAAGTTCGCCTTCAATGTCGTCGCGGTGAGAAAGCTATGGTCGGCCCAACATGTGGGCAGCACCCTCCTCGATGAAACTATGGACAACTTGGGGTTGCGCTCGGCTCGGGATCCCGAGCCCGAGCCCTCACCCTGTTGGCGTTTGCTTGAACGAAAGAGGTTACAAATTTTGTTCATCGTGATGCACTGAAAAATTTCACCATAAAACCTTAGGCATATAGTTTCTATATGATATATGAACTATCCTACGTGGAAAAATTTAATCCTAACGTGAGAAATCAATAGGAAAAACAAAATAAGCTTGAGTTCATCCACTAGATCAATGTGAAAGTTTCAACCATGGAAATCTAGAAATAAAGCATGGATAGGGAGAGAAACATACCGATCTGTTGATTCCCCCACTCAAATGAACAAAATCCACGAAGAATCAAGAGTTCTAGGTGGATTTTGAGAGGTTTGGAGAAAAATATGAGAGAAATAATGAGGAGGGGTGAAAGACCTAGCCGCCCCGGTGCAATTTGATGGTCGCACCAAACTATACAGCCGGAACTATACGGGTGGGTGATGTTGTTCCGCCCATATAGTTGCGGCGGCGCCGCCAACTAGGGTTTCTTTACATGGAAAAATAGCTATACGGACATAACTATACGGCCAGATCACAATAATCCTGATGTATAGTTGGTCGTTAAACCGTTTGTCACTCAAGATAAATTTCTAAAACTAGCATCAATATCTACATGACCAGAACTATACGGCCGAAATTTTTATAACTGTTGTATAGTTGGTCGTTAAACTCTCAGTACCTTTGGGATAAATTTCTGAGAGAGGCATCGATATCTATACGACCGGAGCTATACGGCCGGAATTTTTATTCCCGCCATATAGTTGGTCGTTGAACTCTTAGTACTTTTCAGAAAATTTTGTACGAAGGCATCAATATCTATATGGCCGGAATTTTTATTCCCGCCATATAGTTGGTCGTTAAATTCTCTATGTCTTCGAAGAATTTTTTTGATGGAAAAGACATCTATACGACCGGAACTATACGGACAGAATTTTTATTCCCGCTGTATAGTTGGTCGTTAAACCATCAGTAGTCATCAAAAAAATTCTATTTCTTTGAGAATACCTACTTATACCAAAACTTAGCAAAATACCTTATTTTTTACAGAAAATTGATAGTATAAACTATCGACCAACATTGGCATATTATGAGCAAAATTTTAGCTTCTATAGATGAAAAACTCAAACTTTTATTTTTATTCTTATTCTATACTCATGCAATCGATGTTTCTACTACTTTTTGACAGCTGCATCTTCACGGGCGTGCTTCCGCAAGAATGTCTGTGAAAAAGTGGTAGGAATATGATGAACCTTTTATTCTCTAGTTTATTTTATTGAAGAGATGGGTTGACTCCCATTAAGCATTTTATTTAGGAATGGTTGAGTAAATCCACAGATTCTTTGTTTTCGAATTCTTACCTTGGGTTGCCCCTTATCAAAGGCACTTACCACATGAACTCGTTTGTCGGTGGAATATATCTTTCTCCTGCTTCTAGCTTCTTTGGAAAATACCAGATGATTTCAGCATCATAAACATTTAGCACAATCCACTGATGCCCTTGTAGTACTAAGGAAAGGTCTTCCAAGTATTATGGATAATTTTTCATCTTCGGGCATCTCAAGAATAATAAAATTAGTGGGAGTAACATGCTCATCTATTCAAAGTAGAACATCCTCGATCATACCAATGGGTTGTTTAGTGGACTTGTCAGCCATATGTAAAGTAATAGTAGTAGGAGAATACTCTCCTAATCCTATCCTTTTATAGAAGGAGTATGGAATTACACTAACTCCTGCTCCTAGATCACACAAGGCATTGTGAATATCAGTTTTACCTATTGAGCATGAAATAGTTGGCATTCCAGGATCTCCAGACTTAGACAACAACTTCCCATTAGTAGGATAACTAGTTACCATGGCAATAGTTTCAGTTATTTCTTTCTTTCTACTAAGAATATCATGGAGGAACTTAGAATAGGTAGGAACTTTTATTGCATCCGCAAACGGAATTTCCAGACATAGGTCACTAAGTTCCTTTGTAAAAGAATTATAAATGACCTGATCCGTTGCTTTCTTTTTTTGATCAAGGTAAGGAAGCTTTTTCTCACCTGACTTATTATTGTCTTTTACATTTTGTGGACGGCTAGGCTCTTTTGTTGTTGCTTATTGTTTCTCTTCTTTTCTACTACAACAACTTCTTCTTCCTTGCTTATATCTTTTTCTTCGCTTGGATCAACCGTCTCTGTATTAGAATCATAATGGTCATCCTATGCATCATTTTGGTCCTCCTTGGTTTGATCTTGTGTTTCAGTTTCATCTTGAGGATCCACCAATGTATCATATACTTGGCTTGCTTCGAGCAAGGCTTTTTTCTTTCTCTCTTTTTCTGCTTCATATTCCGGTGGTCCTACGGGTCCTGTAACAACTGCACCTCTTCTCGTGACAACATTAGTAGAAACAGGAATATCTTTATCATTATGAAGAAAAATTTGATAACCAGATGCTATTTGTTCACACTGGGTTTCAATCATACTAAGATACTTGTGACATAATTTTATTTCTTGGCCAATCTCATCATAATTTTCTGTGAGTTCCGCCAAAATCTTTTTGTGTTTTTGAAAGTGCTTATGCAAGTTATTATGAGATTTCACTTGTCGATGTTTTAATTCTTGAAAAACTTTTCTAGTCTCATCTTCTTCAGTTATAACTTGTAACAAATCTACTTTGTTTTCCTTAACAAGTTCAGAAGGTATACCTTTTTCTTTCATTGTTTTGTGTATTTCAGGCATAAGATTAGCAGTTATCCGAAGTATCCATTTTTCTAGCTTAGTGCCAAAATCAGGATTATATAAAGAATCATTCTTAGCCCTAGTAGACATCAATTCCAAACATTCTTTAATAGTTAAAGTATTTATAGATCCTCCTGCTGAGAAGTCAAGCAATTCTCTACATTGAGTATTAAGACTGTGGTAAAATAAATGGCAAATAGTTGATTCGGAATAGCCATGATTAGGAATACTATTGATCATTCCAAATTATCTTTCCCAGGCTTGTGGGTAGTTTTCTCCCATGTTCTGACTAAAGCTGCCTATTTGCTTTCTTAGTTCAGTTACCTTTTTAAAAGGATTAAACTTGTTTATGAATTTAACAATGCGGTTTCCCAACATTTAATGTAATGGCGAGGGAGAGAATATAACTAGTCTAGAGCTTTACATGTAAGAGACCATCGAAATAATTTTAGACGAGAGAAGTCTCTTGGCAAACCTTTTGGTCCAAGCGATGTTATCACATTGTCGAACCCTCTAATATGTCTTCCTAGGTCTTCATCTTCCCTTCCATTGAAAGCTTTTTCCTATAAAATTTTAATAATTCCACCATCAAATCGATATTCTCTAACTAGAGTTTTCTCAGGTTTCATAGGAGTTGTCCTGTAAATAGACATGATTTCCATAATATCACTCGGGTTTTCAACTTCAACTTTATTTGATCTTAAAAGTTTTTCAATAATTTCTTCGCGCCTTTGAGTAGGCACGCTCTCAATATAATCCAGTAGATAGGTCCTACCAGAGCGTGTAGACCCTTTGTCTCCTAAGGAGAACATTCTGTAGTAGCAACACCTGAAATGTCAAAAGACAAACACTTAGCGCTTAGCTCCCCAGCAACGGTGCCAGAAAATAGCTTGATGTCTGCAAGTGCATAGATCGTTTGTAGCTAGCTTCGAAGTATAGATATCGATCCCACAGGGAGCCCAAAGGTAAGTGTTTATTGGTGAAGTATCTGTCACACCCGAAGATGTCACAGGTCTTCGAGTAAATTGACTGCAAGTGTTGAAATAACAATGGGGTTTTGATTAAATGAGATGTATTTAAATAGAACTAAAATGCAAACTTCAGAAATATAAAGCATAAAAGTAAAGAACGACTTAGTTTTTTTTGAGATGGCAAAAGAAGGTGTGGAGAGATTTAGTTCATGGTGATAGTGACTATGCCAGGTGGACGAATGATAACTATAACAATTATAATCTTATAAATATATGTGTAGGCGAGCAACCCATAATTAGCCGAAACTCCTCTTGGTAGATTTCATCCCAATTTCAATAATCCTACTAGCCTGTTACCAAAACCATGGTCAGACACTAGACGATTAAGACCCTTCAGGTCGCGTAGCGATTAAGCTCCTTGGATCGTACTAATGCAATAAGCACAGTGGTTCCTCGTTATCCTCGAGTCTACTAATTTTCCATTGATATCCCTGTGTCACCCGGGGGTCGCCGGTCTGCTAGCGAACAAGATCTTATCTATGTAGAACAAAGCATCATGTTGTCTGGACCCTTAATTAGACAACAAGCATTAGGCATCCCACAGATAGTCAAACACACATAATATAGTAATTAGAATCAATCACAAACTAATGGAAAATATATGAAGGCACATCACATCTCACCAATCCCCTACAAATCCCACGCCCAAGGAAATTACTCACACGTGAGAGAAGAATGGATCATCAATATAATTAAATAAAGGGAAATATTCTTGATATTACTGTGGAGATCCACAATAAGAATAGTAAAATACCCAACACAATTCAACATGGGAAGAAACAATCTCAAACCCTAGTCTTGCAAGGTGAAGATCCCTCTCTCTCTCAAGTACAAGTAGCGGCTATGGGGGTGTATGGGCTAGGAGGTCGAAGATCGTGGAGCGAGATGAAGAACGTCTCCCCCTTCTTCTCTGGATCTCTTCTTTCTCCCTTCTGGATGGTATGGCGGTTGTTGTGTTGTGTTTTCGTCCCGGGTCCCTTCACAGAAGTTGTCCCTTTTGACAAGATAGAGGCGGCGGCAACTATACGGCGGGAACTATATGGCCGAAAAAATATTCCTGCCATATAGTTGCTCGTTAAATCCTGTGTATGCTCCCCTCGAGTGCTTCTAAAGAGAGACTTGCTTGTTTTCTCCAAAATATTGTGTTTGTCTAGTTAAAACCTTCTGTTGACATTCAGAACCTGGAACACACATTAAAACCCAAGTTTTCTTTGCTACCAAACTATTAGTGTTAGGTAAAGATAGAAAACGATCAAATCCGGTAGAAAACCATCAATAAAAGCCATAAAATGTGTCTAATCTCACAGCTATCAAAGACTACCAATTTTTATTATTTTCTTGCAATTTTTAGGCTTTGCACAAAGTAAAGTTCACTATTGATGCAACTAGATGAGCAACCTATATGGCAAACGATACAACAAGTAAACAAGACGGTAATTGCAAGAAGTAAAGGAGAGGAACAGATAAACCGGCAAGGGGACACGGAGATGTAATTCCCGTAGTTCACTTCTAAGGAAGCTACGTCTACGTTGGAGAGGTGTCGAGGCCACACAAGGTCAGCTGAGCACCACAAAGGCCTCACCTTCTTCTCTGGTGAGCACCGCCACAATGGTGGCCTCACAATCCACTAACCGGTGACCTTAAAGGCACCAACTGAAACCTTTACAACAAGGTTGAGGGGAGACTCCACAACTCAATTGGAGGCCCTCAATGACACCCCGAAGCTTCACAATAATTGCCCCAACTCCGAGGATTCCCTACACCTTCTAGGGTTCCAAGAACCCAAGAGTAACAAGATCCACTAAGGATGGGTGGGGAAATCACGATTCCTTTGGTGGAAGTGTAGATCTAGGTCACCTCTTCCAATCCTCAAAAGATCAAGAGGTTTGAGTGGGTAGGGAGAGAGATCTAGGCAAGTCAAGCTCTTGTATTAATGGAGGAGAGAGAAAACAAAGAGATGAATGGAGAGGAGGAAGAAGAGGGTGTTAAATAGGCCTCTTCAAACCAAGCAGATTTTGTCCAGCCACGACGCCACCGGTACTACCGGTGGCGGGCCGGTAGTTCCGGCGAGCAGCCCCCAACAATCCGAAGACGCTCCATGGAATGGTCGGATTGACTATTCAGCGGGCCCCATGACCTGACCGGAACTACCGCTCCTAGTTCCGATCCAACTACCGGTAAATAAACACTTCGAGACAGGGAAGTATTTGAACTGATTGTGTATTTACCAGAACTTGGAGCGGAACTAGGGTCAGAACTACTGGGTCGCGAGGAGCTGACCGGTACAACCGAGCGAGAGTGGTACTACCGCTCAAAGGAACTGGGGCTGGTCAGCACAGACCGGAAGTTCCAGTCTAACCGGACCAAAACTTCTGGCTGGTACTACCGGTGCTAGTTCCGACACTAATTCCGTCAAATAGGCACTTCGATACAGAAGTATTCCTAAACCGATTTTGTGTTTATTCGAATTAGGGCCGGAACAGCGGCTGGAAGTACCACTCGATCAGCTCCCAAAAACCCTTTAGTGGTACTACCGGTGCTTGGCCAGTACTACGGTCAGGGCAAAAACCACTCAAACTCCTCAAGGGATCTCTCTCTCGCAGAAAAAATGGGAAGGTTGTGGATGTGCTGATATGGTCTGTGCATGAATGCGTGATTTCCCACAACCTTCCTAGGTGGACCCCCTCTTGATAGTACGGTAGCCTAAAACAAATAGAAGAGAAATTGCAAATAATAGCCACCGTCTTCAAGTTCCTTCTAGAGAGAAGTCCACAAACTAAATTGTCCGTAGATAAAACCTACAACTTCGGAACACTATTAAACCACAAATGAAGTTTTAATCAACACCAAAATATATGGAGAAAATAATATCCTTTCACCAAGGTTAACCTATGCACGTCCTCGAGCATGAAGGTGATAAAACTAACATGGACTTTGGAGTTTGGCTCTTCTTTTCACTAGCAAGTATCACAAAAAGTTAAATGGTTCATTTGTTTAGAGAATAACAATAAGCAAGCATAGCATAAAGTGATACTTTTTATAATATCATACTTTACAACACAATCTTTATATTGACTAACACAAATTCATATAGTACTATGAGGCAATATCGCATTCTTCGCATAGAGAAAAGTATATATATAGTGGCATTCCTATGGTCAGAATATTTGCCAAAGGAGGTTGAAAAGAGTATATGCCTGGCAAGTAGGGAATATCATATGTGAGACACAAGCTATCTTCCAAACACTGTCCATTAAGTTTATGGTTTTTATGGTTGAAGCATAGTTCATCATTAGTATTTGGTTACATTGCCACTCATTATCTGATTCTTTTTGGCATTCTTGTTTTGGCACTTTTTTGCTTCTTTCCTCTCTTTGCTTTTTCTTTATATTTCTATGTCACTTTTTGTTTGTTTTGATTTTTGGGAAGGCCTAGCCTCTGCATACTCACTATTCTCACCTTTTGATATCATATAAATATTTGAAGGGTTTTTGCCATCATCTTAGCGGTGGTACACTTTCTATGGAGGGTTTTTGCCCTCATCTTTTAGTATATGCATCCTCTTATTGCTTTTTGGGAAGGGGTACTCTATGCCTAGTGAGTTCTTGGTCACCCCGTGACTAACTTCTCCATGTCATTCATACCCATAATAATAGTGTTTGGAAGTTAAATAATGGCTCACACATGATAGTATACTTTGAGATATAGCTTGAGCTATTTGGGTAGGTGTTTTTTGTATAAATGCTAAGTTTGTTTTGAAGGAAATACGCCCTGAGAGGCAATAATAAAGTTGTTATTATGTATTCCTTATATATGATAGATGTTTATTTTGCATGCTAGAATTGTATTGATCGGAAACATCAATACATGTGTGTTTAATAAACAAAAAGGGTTCCTAGTTATGCCTCTCTTATAGACTAGCTTGTTGATTAACAAGATGATCAAGGTTTCCTGATCATGGACATTGGATGTTGTTAATAACAAGGTCACACCATTGGTGGAATGATGTGATGAACATGCATGCGAAGTATAGCATTACGATCAAGTCATCATGTTTATATTTCTATAACATCATACGAAGTAATCTTTATCCTTATACCATGAGATCATGTTAATTGCTAACACCTGAAGAGTATCTTGATAACATCAAACGTCACACCGTAACAGGGTGACTATAAAGATGGGTTCAGTACTACGAAGGTGTTATGTTGAGGCTCATGGATCAAGAGTGGAATTTGTCAATCCCAATGACGGATAGATATACTCTAGGCCCTCTCGGTGATATCACATTGAGATAGCTTGCAAGCAAGTGATGTGATCACTAGAATATTATATCACGGGAACGAGAAAAGAGTGCATGTCGGTAACGAGATCAAACTAGGTATGGAGATACCGATGATCGAATCTCGGACATGTAATATATCGCGAGACAATTTAGTTACAAGCGTTAAAGGTTCTCACGATCACAAAAGTCATCGTTGAATGTGTAGGAGTCAGTACGGATCTCCAGGTCCCGCTGTTGATTATTGACCGGAGAGGGGTCTCGATCATGTCTGCATTATTCGCGAACTGTAGGGTGACACACTTAAGAGTTACCGGACACCATTTTGGAGCACATATGTTTCAGACGAAAGAATTGCAAAGCGCAGGAATTGTTTCGATAGAAACCGGAAATTGTTTCGGGTGAAATTGCAGAAAGTGGTTCTGCATGTGATATTGAAATATTGCAAGGGGATATGTGAATGTTTGTTAATTAAAGTAATTAACAAAATTCTGAATAAATTTAATAAAAGAGTTTTATTAAATGAGAGAGCATTAAACTTGGAGAATTTTAATGCATTTAAAGTGGAGACTTTAAAAGGGAATGTGAAGAGGCATTTTAATGTGGAGGGGTTACCACCACATGAATGGGGGAGGTGAGGGGTCACCCCCCCCATGCGCCGGCCATGGTGAGGAGGGGTACCCCCTCCTCCTATAAAAGGCCACCCATTCCCTCCTTCATCCTCACACCTCATTGTGAAGGATCTCTCTCCCCCTCTAGAATTATTCCCCCATGGTCTCGGATTAGCGAGATACCTATTCCCGGTGGCATTTCGTCTGGAAGGAGCTGCTGCTTCCGTTGGATCGCTGGAGCGAGGAGGTGGAGGTTGTCCGGTGGCTTGAACGTGTGTGCGAGTGCGGATGCGCTGCTGAGTTGCGGCGCTCGGACTTCCGCACGATCTTGAGATCGGCAAGTGTACGACTACATCAACCACGAGTTCCTACTCGTTAACAAAACTCGTTGTCTTCGAGGGTAAGTTCTCGTTGGATGTATGTCCACCCGTTGCTTTGTACCTAGTAGATAGATCTTGGCGTGTAGTTCACACCGTAGGAAATTTTTGTTTTCTATGCTACGGACCCAACATGTTTTGCTAAAGGAGGTTTTTTCAATATGGTGAGGCTAGAAATGGTAACCATTTGACCTTCTACAAGAATGCAAAGTGCCTATAGTACTAAGTCATTTCTAGAAGACAATATAAGCATTGATGACCATTTATGTTGAGTATAAGAACTAGCACAAGATGGTACACTTGTAAGTTATCACTCCATAAAGCATATGAATAATCCAACCTAAAACAATAACATGCACAGTTCCCTCCCCTTTTAATTTCAAGCAAGGAATTCAATCAAACATGGCATTTATTCAAACATGGCATTCATTCATGAGATAGTTTATTTCGATACCTCTTTCCTAAGCATGCAAAATATCAATCATGATGATCCTATTTATTTCCAAGCATATCAACCAAAACCAAACATGACACTAAAAGACTACATCATTCACGTTCCCTGTGGAACGGTAAATGCTTTCGGTCTATAAGAATATGTTACCGGAACCTTCTCCGTTACAATATTACTCTTAGATAGATCCTATCAATTGATGTTGCGCTAGTTAGAATTTTTTTGTTTTCTGCTGCGAACCCCTTCAACTGCATCTTAATGACCAATTATGTCAATGTATATCATTTTGTTTTGTGGCTTACAAGAACCATCATTTGCCGGAATTGGATCTTGTTGACCAAGTATGTCAATATGGATCATTTTTCTATGGCTTCCTCTTTTAATGGATTTAACTTCAAGATTGAAGGGTTTGTGTTTCCTATTGTTACCTAGTGATATATCTTTGAATCATATTATGCATTGTTGCCTCATTTTTCCATTTTTGCCTTTCTTTGAACTTGTCGGTGCTTTATGCATGATCAATATTCCTGATGATCCAATGCTTCCCTTGTTGAATTTGACCCTCTAGTATATTTGCACATTCCATGATTTCTTCTTGTAAATGTAAAGTTATTTCCAAACATCCAATGACTGACCCTTTAAAAAAACGAATAGTTTTACAAAATTAGACTATTATCATAACAATTTTCTTTTTATTTGCTCTAATTGGGTTATGAAAAAATTAGAAAATGTAAACACACGTCTTGTGAACACCCATAAATTTGTTTCAATTTTTTTTGACACTTACATATTTGAATTTTGAAAAGTGATAACATGGTACCATGTGTGGTGGAGTAAAATGCAAAAACCCACCACAATTGGGTTAAAGTTATTAACCCTTCATAAAAAAAACACCGGAAAACATGCATTTTGATGTGTGTTTAATGACTTTGCCCCGATTGTGGTGATTTTTTGCAATTCACTCATGTGTGATCACTAGATATTTTCCCATGGGTCACCGTACAAGTCGAGGAACAAGAAAAATAAGAATATGTGGCGGTGCATGTCAAAGGTAGAGCGCACTGAACTCCACGTGGTACCGCTCAAAAAAAAACTCATGTGGTAAGAAGTTAAGGAACGATAGACAGGGAGACATGAACAGAGCACGCCATGCAATGCAAGTTACTAGTACTATGTTGTAGCAGAACCAGGTAAACAGGCCTGACATAGCATACAGGTTTACATAACACGAGGTAGTTCCAGGCTTCCAGCAGCCACAAACTGCTGACAATGGCCAACTAAGGTACTAGACACCACCAGCTACAACTAATAAGATACGAGTTCGACCGGAATAGTCAGAGCAGATGCATTTCTGCTTTCAAGAATCACCAACATGACAATGACAGCAGGCGTAGCACTTCCCTTCACTTGCGGATCAGATCGTCATATCCACTGTTGGACATCAATCGCCCTGCCAACAACGGGCCTTTGCTCGTGAACCTGCAGAATGAATTTATAGTTACCAAGCAGTTCACCATTAGCAGGGTATACAACAGTTTGCAAACCACAAAGCACTTACAGTAGCACAACTGTTGCCGAGCGATTTTGGCACTTGTTGCTTCAAGGACTGGACTGCAGAAGGAAAGTTGGCATCGCCAGAACCAATTTCATCCCTTGCTCGAACCTTTTCAGCCAGAGAGATGCCAAATACCTTGCAACTGTTAGTGGCAACACCCCTGTTGTCTGGTCCATCTTTGCGCAGCTTCTCAACCGTATCATGACCATCGATCACTTCTCCTGAAACAAGATGAGGCCGGAGCGACAACGCTTGCTCCTCTGCTCTCCCAACAGCTTCAGCGGAGACAACAAGCCTAGCGTGTCGATCATCCTGATTCCTATCCAAGTGCCCATACCCAAACTCAAATCTAGAGGCGTTTGAATTGGCCTGCTGAAACATCAGGACAGAAGGTGGCGAGAACGATGGCTGAGACTGCAGCACTGGAGCCGGTGGCCCAAAAGCATATGCATGCTGCTGTGCTTGTGCATGCCACTTGTTCGCCACGGCAGGAGGTGCATAAGGTCCATCTTGTTGATGGAAGCCACTGCTTCTCATACGCGGATCGACCAGACTTCCACGGTAAGGACGGAAAACTTCTTGACCTTGCAAGACCTTTTGGAATCTCTGAGACTCCCCAAAGCCAGAGCAATGGTAGGGAACTCCAAGCGGTGTTCTGACACCATGCCTTGTAATCCCTAGGACATTGTTACTCCCACCACCATTGGAGCAACTTCGTTCATCAATGTACTGCATATTTCTTGCCTCACATGGTTGTGAAGAAGCAACAGCAGTACCGTCATGAGTTTTATAACCCAAAAATTCTTGACCTTGCAAGACCTTGCGGAACTGTGCAGATTCCGCAAAAACAGGGCAACCACCACCACCTTGCACAAGGAAAAGGATAGTTTGGAAACATAGATACAACAGAAATCAGTTTATTGACAGTTGTTATAGACTAGTATTCTAGAAGGCATACTTGGACCCATGTATTCTGGATGGGGATGACAATGTTTCAGTCGCTTTGAAGTTGGTGTGGCCAGATGGGATCCTGAAGCTGAACTGGTCAGCTCAATCTCCCAAGGAGACACTCTGTTTGGCCGGCGGAACTCAGCATCATCATCCCACCTTACCTGTAAAGATGGAAATAAGTTGATCAAACATATGTAGATTCCCAGCTATGCAAAAGGCTCTTAAGGAGTGTAAGTCAAGAACACCATACGGTAAAACGAGTACAATGTAACTCTGGCCTTATAACTTAATGACTACATATTCCACAATAAAGACTTCGGAGTCAAATATATACTAAGCTGAAAAATGGCATGAAGAATTAATGTACCCTAGATCGTTTTCAACATGTTGAATGTAACACAGTTCTCTATAGAGTACAATTGTCAGCGTGGAATAAAGCAACAAGAGTTCATAATTACCATACAAGACTTAGAACTGGATAACCTTTTTCGTTTCCGTCATTAAATCACTTTTTTTTACTTCTGAGTTCCACAACAATGTCTTAGGTTTGTTTTACAAAATTAATGTCAACACATTTGTTAAGAGGACCAATTTGGATTTTGAAATGTGGACATCTATAGGCATTTGCTAGTTATTATCCACTAAATAATATTAGTCGGCTTCATGAAAATGTTTTTTACACAAAATCTGACACCAGCATGTGTATGCTTCCTTGCTAGTGAAACACAGTCTGAATAATAAGAGGGGGAAAACAGAAACACAGATACATGCAGCGAACACCTCAATGCACTATGCAAAATAAAAGATAAATCACCACGCTAGGCCGACCTAGCGAGCGCAGTGAACAAGCTGCACCAGCAGGGACAGCACCCTCAGCAAGGCACAGTTTTTGGAGTTAGGCACATCCGTATTCCATTCATCAAAGAGACCAGGATTCACCAATACTGAGTAGGGATTCAGTTTATTTTCACATCCTGAGTAGGGATTCGGTTTATAACAACAAGGTATCAGCAATTGATTTATCACTATTTCCTACTCAAGCAGTTCATGTTTGTTTAAAAGCATACTAGAAGCTGTGGGAAGAAAGTAATCAATTCGTCCTGTTGGGCATTCTCAACATGAAATATATTTATTTAACTAACTTTCAGCAGATTAATAGGGAGAAATTATGTTATGATTTCACCGTAGCGTCGCTCGGTTGCGCTCTGGTTTAGAGTGTTCCACCCTTAATAACATTGGTGGTTAATTTGAAACATTACTTGCACAGTACAGAACAGAAATCTATACTGCAAACACAACAAATACCATGAATAATCTACTGCGAGAAACATAAGAATACAGCATACCAGCAAACATTTCCACTTTGAACCACGCCACATTGGGTCTGCATCACCAGTTCCAGTAATTATCCCGGTGTACCTGCAGCATAACCTCATGTGCATTAGCAACAGAGGATTTAGTTCAAGATACTAGTATGAGTTACTACCAAAACAGTTGCAGCAAGCAAACCTTCTTTCAGCAGCCTCTTCACTTTCATATTTCATTTTGAACCTCAATCCAATGGAAAATGGTTGACTGGAGCTTTTTGTGAACTTCCAATAAGGTACAATGAACTCAGATTGGCTTAACCTATCGGTATTTTTAAGAAAGAACAGCAAACATCAGAGCCTGCTATACTGCATTAAGAAAAAGAGACTAGCAGCAAAGTATATATCGGTATTTAGAATTCTACCTTGTTGATTTAGTATCAGAAATACGATAATTTCACAGGGCAAAGAACGAAAATAGTATTAAGGGGCACGAGTACACAAAATAAGTTCACATTTTATTGTCTTCCTCAGTTCAAATTTCAAATGTCAGCAAGCACACTAAAGTAGCCAGGAAAAAGCCATGTAATGCAACTTGCTAGCGAATCACCATTAAAAACAAAACAACCAAATAATAAATACTATTTTCAGTTAAGATCCACATGAGTCCACAACCTAAACAGTTTTAGCACAACAGCATTTTCTACATACATCAGACCTTCTGAAACCACAAGGCATGCTATTTTTCGACAGTTCGAATTCACCAAATATGAACTTATTAATGC
This sequence comes from Avena eriantha, assembly GCA_910589775.1. Classification (NCBI taxonomy): domain Eukaryota; kingdom Viridiplantae; phylum Streptophyta; class Magnoliopsida; order Poales; family Poaceae; genus Avena; species Avena eriantha. Next base: position 396,874,039 of record OU342746.1, on the reverse strand, counting down.
ATTGGCTCGCTCATTGTTACCTGGGGTTATAGTAGATGTTGAAGATGCCTTTTGTAGCCACAGCATGCGCTACATTAGCTAGTGAACCAAGATTTGAACACTGGCTATAAAGCGCCGGGAAGGCAGATCCGTTTTTGAGCTGAACTGCACGGCGGACTCCAAGTCTTAGCTCCCCATCATCACCTCTGAAAGTTGATGGAACAATAGTTACAAAGGAGCAGCAACATCATGTGACAATTGTATGCAAGATCCTATTAGCCTACCTCAAAAATAGTACAGCATCCCCAGAGACAAGCTTCTTCTTGTTGACAAACGCACTCCATCCGGTGGTTAAGAGGTGCCTGCGCGGCTGGCCTGTATCACATTCAGTCAGATGTGGATGTATGAGCAACTAAGGAGCACTCAACATCTTATGATAGTCCTTCAGATTCCTTAAAAGGACCAGAACTCGAGACAAATAAGGTTATCTAGGAAATGAACAATGCAGCTATCATTCCTAGCTAGTACTGCTACTATTAGTAAAGCTATCACCAAAGCTACTGAGAACATATGGTACAAGTACAACACAAGAAAGCAAATTAAGGGAGTGACAAGAATACCAAAAACAAACAGTTTGTACACAATCTTGAGGAAGGATCAAGCACAAGCTCAGGTGGATATTCAAAGAGGACAAGTGAGCAAAACGTAAGTACAAATCCATGTCCTCAAATAATAGCAAATATAATGCAAGTTGTATTAACTATTTTCAAGTGCTTACTGCTCAATAAGAGGCAGAACTGCTGGTCCTGAGTGAACAAGCAAAAATCAATGCATCGTTACCCGATCTCACTCGCGAATTTTTTTCTGGCAAAGCTCAAATGGATATTCAAAAAGGGCAAGTAATCACTGCTCAGTAGGAACCAGGTGTGCTGGTCCTGAGTGAAACAAGTAAAGAATCAATGCACCATTACTCAATCTCACTCGGGCAAAGCTCAGATGGATACTCGAAAAGGACAAATGGTCAAACATAAAAACAAATTTAGGTCCTCAAAGAGCAAAGGTGATGCAAGTTGTATGAACAAATGTTCACTCTTCAGTAGGAACCAGGTGTGCTGGTCCTTGCTGAACGAGCAAAAAATCAATGCATCGTTATTACTGCAACTCTTGCTCACTGAAATGAAATCGGCTTAGAACCGGGGAATGAATGCACAGCTGTACAGAAGACTTGGCAATGTAGAAGCGGAGCTCGTACTAGTATCTGAGCCACAAAACCAAAGAAAGACAAGATCATTAATGTATTTGTTGGGATGTAGTACTACCTCGGTAGATGTGGCGGAACTTCCACTCGGTGCCGTGCAAATCCTTGGCGACGAGCTCCTGCGACGGGCGCTGCTGGCTGTAATCCTGCGCGCCACAAAACCGAAACAACTTTCGGTAAACGGACTGAACACACGGCGGTCACCAAATGACTACACAGATCGCTGGAGCTGTTGGGCAATGCGCTCACCAGAGGAGGGAAGCAGTCCTCGGCGGCGCGACGCGGCACGGAGAAGCCGCCGTGGGTGCTGGTGTCGGATGCAGTGAGCGTCTTGCAGAACATGTGCGGCATCCTTGCGACCCGCTGCTTGACGGTCTCCTCGGCGTCCTCGCCGCCGCTCCCGCCGTCCTCCGTGGCCTCGCGCATCCGCCGGAGCGCGTCCTCGTTCTCCGGGAGCAGGGAGAGCTGCGCGTACACCTCGTCCGTGGACGCGTCCGCCTGCGAAGAAACAACCCACAACAAAGCTCAGCACTGGAGATAGATTGCAAGATAAGACGCATTGAAGCTCAAACGGGGCGCGCGCACTCACGTGGAGCGAGACGTCGACGACCCGGCAGAAGACGTGGGGCGGCACGGCGGCGGGCGCGGGCGCGGCGATGGCGGCGGCGTCGGCGAGGTGCTCGAGGTGGCCCTGCGGGAGGTAGACGACGACGCTCCCCTTGCGCGGCGTCGGCGCGACGGGCCCCGCGCACGCGTGCCACAGCTCGAGGCACACCGCGCCGCCGGGCCTCGCCTGCTGCTGCTGGTGCTGGTGGTGTGGAGGCGGAGGCGTGGCCGCGGAGCTGGACTGGCTGTGGTGGGAGAGGGAGAGGGACTGGGAGGAGCAGTCGCCACCTCCGCCCGTGAGCACCTCTGCGGCCGACGACTCCTCGTCCTCCTCCACCGTGTTGAGGTCGATCCCCGCCATGGCAAACAAACGAGCGAGCGGGCGCGGAGCACGAGGATGGTGGATCGAAGTGATAAATGAAGCGGGTGGGTCTGGGTTTGGCTAGGCTCGGGTGTCTAGTCTAGGGGCGAACGCGAAGGAAGGTGGGGAGGGGGGACGGCGGGGTGGGGCGAGACATGGTGGTAATGGCCATGAATGGGGGGTTATGGAGGTGGGGGGCTGGCGATGCCGGGGACTACTGGAGTAGTAGCCAAAAGGAGAAGCGGCCAAGCAAGCAAGCAGCGAGCGGAGGGGGCTGGCGACTGCAACGGCTGTGCGCCTGTCTGCGAGGGAGAGAGCAGTAGAAATCAATACTTCTATTTCTGCTCACCGGCGATATTTTGCTCGTCTTGGCGTCGGGAGGAAAAGGAGGGGGGCTGCTGCTGGGGGCGTGGGGGATTAAAGAAACGGGAAAGGTGAAAAGGAGAGCGGAAGAGGCGGGAGGCGAGCACAGTGATGGTGGCGCAGACCGCAGAGCAGGCAGGCCAGCCACAGAGGAGAGAGACGAGGTAGTAGGGAATGGGTGGGGGACAGGCGCGGCAGGGAAGCATGTAGTCATACTCCACACCAGTAGACCGTATCGTAGACTGTGCAGTGGATGGAGTACAACTGGTAAAATTTGCACAAGGGAAACAGTATATAGGAGTAGTGATTACTGTTGCATGACATGTGTTGCGTCTGTGTTGGTTCAACCGTCCAAAGTGCGTGTTACTACTACACAAATTGTACTACAAGTAGTGTGACTGTTGCATTTGTTGAACGAAATTCGAAGTTAGAGTATTTTTATGGAAACTTGGAAAAAGAAAATTACAGCACATATGTTCCTGCGTAGGTTTACATGTGCACCTGTAAATTTTCGTTGAAGAGGTACAAGTTTCCGTGGCCAGCGTAAAAGAAAAAACATTGTATTTTATTCATGGAACTTTGCTAACAAGTAAATATGTACTCCCTCTATTAGATTCCTACTAGTCCCCTCTTCATTCTCGGATAGTTCGAAAATTTGAAGTCACAGTCTTTAATTTTAATACTGTAAATCAAACAAATAATTGCTGGACTTTTCTTTCTTTTATCCTCTATACTCCAATGCATGGTGTATGTTTTCCTCCAATATGTCCATTTTTTCTACTTCCTCCGTTCCAAAAAGGACATCGAAAATTTGTTTAGAATTGCTGGACCCTATGTCTAATCATCTCTACGGATGACTTAAAGAACTAGTAACATACGTCTAGGTCTCTCTAAATATTGTCAAAAATGATCTTGTTCCTATGATTCCATATGCTCCATTAGCCAGCGATCATAGCAACTTCGAAAAAAGAATTGAGAGATCTATTTTTGGCTTCCAATAACATATCAATAAAAGTGGGAGATAGTGTTCCATTATTCACCTATTTTGCACCAGAAGTTCTGACTGAAATCACGTGAAAAGAAGAGATGCGGCATGGTTTCCTCTATGTGTTCATCACATAAAATGCATTCAACTGAATCAACATGAAAATTCTTCCTTTTCATGAGATCCTCGGTATTGAGCATATCTTGTATCATGAGCCAGAAGGAAAACTTGTGTTTATGCAAGAAGGGAGAATTCCAAATCCATTTGAAAGGAGCAAGGGCTTGAGGTGCATTACAAAGTGCTAGATACACCCTTTTGTATTATATTTGGTACACTTCCATGGACACTCAAAGATATCAGGTCGGTTGTCATCAAGACCATTAATGAGATTCCTCAGCTGGATACTCTGATCATTTGCAATATTGGACAAAGGTAACTAAAACATGTCATAGAACATCTCTTCATAAAAAGTTTTGGCATGGCCTACAGTAATGTTTCTAGCAAATGAATGTAGTTCGGGAAACATATTCAGTAAAGCATTATCCTACTATTTATCTTGCCAATGAAGAACATAATTTCCTTGCGTGGCAATCATAGTGGTTAGGTTGTTTAAATCCTCCAGATATGACGGCAATTTTTCCACTGGAAGGAGCCTCTATAGTTATGGGCAGAAGAAATATTCCCATTTTGATAGTAGGCCTTCCATAATAGATCAACCAGGGCAAATCATGGGAATTATAAAATTTGAAGAGGTTTTTCATGAGTAGGGCTTTGTTCTTATCCCTTAGATTCAACACTCCTAATCCTCTAGATGATTTTGGAAGGCATACTTTTTCACACTGAACCATACACTTGTCGTGCTTGCCAATATCTTTCTCATGCCACAAGAAGGTTCTCAATAATTTTTCTGCATGGTCATTATGGGTGTAATGAATTTTTAGAGCACACATAATGCAATTTGGCATAGCAGAAATAACTGATCTAATGACCTCAAGTCTGAAAAAGTGAGAGAGCAAATTCCCAATACTAGAAAGTCTTTTATCTAACTTATAGATCAGTAGCATTAAATCATACCGCTTTGGCGTAGTAGTTCCCATTGGGAGGCCTAGGTAGGTGAAAGGCAATGTTTTAGTCTTGCATCCAAAGAATACAGCCAAAGTATTACATCTTTCAATAGAGATATTGATAGGAACCATACAAGATTTATAATAATTAATTTTTAGACCTGTACTTTCAGTGAAATTTTCCATTATGCTCTTTAAATTGCCAATTTGAAGTTCATCAGCAGGCATGATAAGAAGGGTGCCAGTGATGGGTGGATTTAGGCATATATTCCACATAGGTCTTAATCCGCGAGTTCTTCCCATGCCTACCTCTGCGATCAAAGATCTGAAGGCCTACATCTAGAAGCTCTCAACCGACCTGACATGTGGGTGACTCTCTAGAGACCCTGAAGACCAGACGCGCATCTAGCTAGGGGAGATCAGAGATCAAGTTTACATGCAAGACAAGATGAAGACCTAACATGACTAAGGAAGACTCTGTTACTATTGACGCCTATAAGTACTTGAAGGCATTCACCCGAGAAGGACACACTATAATCGCCCAAGTCTTTGCCATTATCCTTAGTCATAGTTCTAGATTCATCTCTCTTCGGGTATCACCACAAACCCACCGAGACCATCTTGTAGACACATTGTACACTATCTTGATCACCTTATGAATAAAGTCCGAGGGAATCCTCCCTATTACACATATACCTTCATCTTTGTCTTTCACAGATCCAAACCTGTTGACCTGATGAAAGGGCATGTATGCCCCATGTATGGTTTTGTTAATTAATCACAATCTCTATGGACTAATGTTTGCATTGGGTTACACTTGTAGGAATTGTCCATTGGCATCGCTTGGACCATGTGTTGGCTTCAAGGATGAAGAAATGAAGAACAAGAAGCAATGTCCAAGGGCTTTGTGCCTATTGGTATCAAGTTGGAGAAGAAGAAGAAGAAGAAAATAAGTTTAAGTGTGTCTTGAAGAAGAAGAAGATGGAGTTCCTCATATATATGAAGAAGATGGAGTTTCCCATGTATATCTTCAAGACATCATCCTAATAGAGTTAGAAGAAATGAAGTGCAAGTTCAAGATGCGCCATCTCTAGTAGATCACATGCTTGGTGCTTGTCATCCTCGGTGATCATGGTTTGATGAAGACAAGTTCAAAGAACTGGTTTCCCCATTGTGTATGGGGAGAAATTTGTAAGTCTTCATCAAGGGAGCGCGAGCAAGGGCAATCAAGAAAGGTGTTCCATCTTGTGGAGGACAAGATCATTACATTAAGCTCAAGTGGAATGCGCAAGGTAAAGGTATGATCTTGATAGGTTTCCCCTTTTTCCGCTCATGTTGTTAGTTGGAAGATTGGGTTTATGATAGATAGTCATACTATCAAGAGGGGTTCTCGAGTAAGAAACTTGATCATATCTTTCGGAAAGAACTCAAACTTTTGAATACTTAGCATCATATTTCTTGGTTTTTATTTGGATCTTATCCAAGTGAGGTTCTAGAACTTGTGGTAATCTTCATAACAAGCTCTAGTTCATTAAAAACCGGATTTCTCTTACATATCTTATTGCGTTTTTTGACCTTGTAGTTTTTCCGGCTCCACACCTTTGGAGATATCTAACATATATATACTTGATATTTTGTCCCTTGGTGGTATCCAATATTTCCATTTTTTGGAAGCTACTTGTTTGTATCTTTCCAACAAAATTGGTTTCAACATAATCGGAGTTTCCAATCTCAAGTTATTATGTTTTGCGTTTTGGAGGTTTTAATGGTTCGTCTCTTTTTGAGAGGTAAAACCTTTCATCTCGTGGTTTTCCTTCCGTGGTTGGAACATTTATGTTATTCAGCATTGAAAGGGCATTTATGTCCTTCCTATTATTTTGATGTTTGGTGACAACACTTGGATAAGTTTAATCGTCTATTAAATGTTTCAGGAGATTCCTGCTGCTCTCGTGTATGTTGCAATAAAGGAAAAGAGCACCACAGGATTTTTTGTGTGCAGGAAACATGGTCCCAGCCGGACGGTCTGGCTGAATTCAGCCGGAGTGTCCGCCCTTGGGAAGTGGGCGACTTCGATGGACATTTTGTATGCCTATTCGGACTCTACCCGGACACCGTCTGGACACTGGCCGGAAACTTGGCTAGGCCGGAGTGTCCGGCTGGTCTCAACCGGAGTGTCCAGCTCGCCCGGACTGTCCAACTGGTGTTGGCCGGACTGTCCGAGGTAAGTGGCTCCAACGGCTCTAATTCCAGGGGGCCTATATAAAGACCCCCTTCTTCTACCTAGGAAGTTGCCCGTCCACCTCAAGAACTCCAGCACCATTTGAGCCACCAAATCCACAAGATCTCCCCACTCAACCATCCAAAGTCCTTGATCTTTGGAGAATCGAAGGAGGAGGCCTTGATCTACATCGTCACCAAGAGAGATCTTCATTTCCCCCTCATTAAATTGAGGGCCCCTTGCTCTAGTGTTTCATTGGAAACCCTAGCTTGTGATTTGGTTCTTACTAGCTTGTCTTTGATTGTTTGGCAACTAGCTTGTACTTGGGAGCCTCCAATTAAGTTGTGGATGTGTGTCCCGAACTTGTTGTAAAGGTGCCAGCTTCCAACTCGAAGGTTACCGTATAGTGGAAGAGGTGAATCGAACCCGTTGGGGTGAGGTTCATCGGAGAACAAGGGAGGCCTCTCGTGGCGTTGGTGGTTTGAAACCTCCCCCTCTCCAAACGTAGACGTACTTCCCCTCAAAAGGAAGGAACTGCGGGAAACAAATCCTTGTGTCTCCGCGTGATCCACTTTGGTTACTTCTATCCTTTACCGCACTTTATCTATCTAGTTCTTGCTTAGTATTTGTGCTAGATTGATATATAGGTAAATTCACCATAGTTGCATAATCTAGAGAGTTTACCTTTCATGTCAAACCCTAAATTGAAAAAGAGTAAAATTTGAAGTAGCACCTATTCACCCCCCCCCCCCTCTAGGTGCCCATACGATCCTTTCAATTGGCATCAGAGCCTCAGCTCTTTATTTGGGCTTAACCGTCTAAGAGATTATGGGTAACACATATGAGGGAGAAAGTGAGTCTAGCCATCTGGTGACCATGGTAGATCTCAAGAATTTGGAAACAAGCTTGAGCTCAACCTTGGGCAACGAAATCCAACGGTTATGCCAACTCATTGAGCAACTTGTTAGGGATAAGCAAACCTCACCTCCTCCCTCTCAAAAGGAAACACCACCTAACCCAAATGTAAATGCTCCTGCTAAGCCTTTGGAGGAAGTGGCGGGGGATGAACATAATTCCACTAACTCCACCACCAAAAAGGGTGATGGGAAGGAAGAGCACCATGCGGTTCCCGGATGGTACTCTCCCGACCCTCATATCCCTCACCCACATATAAATAATATAGGTGACCCACCTAATTTAGCTGCACATACTTTTGTTTAATGGCAAGTTTTAATGAAATCTCATGTGCGCAGCTCTTGCATTGATTTGTGGAATATTATTGAAGAAGGACTCAAAATTGACTAGAAGAGAAGTGGTCAATAGCCAACTCAATGCGACTGCCTTGCACATGATCCAACTTGGAGTGGGGCCAAAGGATTTTCCCCACATCGAGCACTACAATACCGCCAAGGAAGCTTGGGATGCTCTAATTGACTTGTTTGTTGGCAATGAGAGTATGAGAAGAAATAGATATGATGCCTTAAGCAATGAGGCCGAAGGTTTCTTCATGAAGGATGGTGAGGATCATGAAGACATGTATCGAAGACTCAAATCCACAGCCATCGCCTTCAGGAATGTTGGTGCCTCTCACATTGACGATGCTTGGATCAAGATGAAGTATGTGAGTGCTCTCATGCTTTTCGAGCCTATTGACTTTAAGATTCTCCAAGGAAGACACAACTACCATCTCAAGACCTCCAATAAAGTTATTCAAGAGATGGCCGCCTTCAAGGTTGCTTCCAAGAATGCCAAAGACGCCCGTGCTCGTGCCATTGGAATGAGTAGTGGTGTCAATCTTGCCTTGAAGGCCAAGGTTGTGGAGTATGATGAAGGTGAAGGAAGTGATGAGGGACTCTCAATGAGTCACCCCGAAGATGTCAAGGTTGCTAATGGTGAATACATGGCCTTTTATGCAAGAAACTTTTGGAAATATCCCGCCAAGGCCAAGATGGAAATGCAACGAAGAAGTAACCCTGGTGGGAGAAGAGACAATGGGTCCAAGTTGAGAACTTGCTTCAATTGTGATGATCGCTATCACTTTATTGCTGCTTGTCCCTATGAGAAAAGAGAAGATCACGGGGGTAAACTTGTGTTGAAGAAGACCTCCAAAGCAACTTACAAGAAACCATTCATCAAAAGGAATGCAACCAACAACAAGTCGTGTGAAATTGCCTTGATCACATGTAACACCCTCGAATCGGCCCTATGAAAGTTTTAGCCCTTTCCGCCAAACCCGCATAGAAACGATTCAAGGACGCCCACCAGGCACTTTCGTGCGGGTGGAAAACGAAGTAATACCATTACACAACAGTCCTCGATGGGACCCACAGAACAGATATATACAACAACGACTCCATGAGTCAAGAATACAGATATACAATACAAAGATCCAAATCACCTTGAAAACGATAGAGCGTCCGACTACGGACAAGATGCAAATGGGGCTAAGAGCCCTGAAGAATAACCCATGGCGTCCATAACCCTGCCCAGGCCAAGCCGAAAGGGTAACCCTGCTAACGACGTCGATCTCAAACCTGCTAAAACAAAAGGGGTGCCGACAAAGGGCAAAGGAAAAAGAGGAGCGTCAGTACTGAGGCCAGTACACGGCGAGGCTAGAATTCGGCGGCTCTCGCCTACATAGGTATGGTGGACTGAAGCGGCAGCGAAGCATGCACTAAACAACCTATAGAGACTCAATACATCTGTCGGCTATTAGAGAGGGGTAAGAAAGACCTATTCGAATCCAACCTGATACTAACACCAAACATACCCATCTTGGTACTTCCCCATCGAGACCAAACGAGGAAGTCAGACCAAGGAACTCACACAGTTGGCAGTTTTACTCATTCCATTATAGTTGAAGCACTTACTAGTCAGATATAGATAGCATGAGTCATCCTGATAGCATAAGTAGTGGGCAGTTTTAGTGAACCATTCAGTTGTAGTTGCAGTACTTACTAGTCAGATACAATAAGCATGTGACACCCAAACCTAGCAGTTGTTGGCACTTTTATCTCATTCCATTGGAGTTGCGATACTTACTAGGTAGGTATAACATAACACGATACACACCAGTTCCACCAGTTGTTGGCACTTTTATTATCCATTCCATTGTAGTGAAGCTGGTTACTAGTCACATATTAAATCAAATTTATAGCACTACTTTAGTTATGCTTGTCTATGATCGAGATACTGTGCTCCAAGTCGTCCATAACCGCGGACACGGCTTTTAGAAAGATTTACCCTGTAGGGGTTCACAAATAGCAACACACACACGATCAACCTCGGAAAAAACCAACTCAAAACCCAACGAGGCTTTCACGACAAAGCAATCACAGGATTCATAAAATATTTCAGGGGGCCACCCCATTAAGCTACCCGCAACGAAGTTGGCCGGCTCCGAGACGGACCCAAGGTTTGCGCCAATGGCTGTAAACGACTGGGAACCCGAAAGTGTGACTGGGCTTGTCGATACCATGAAAACACTTCGCAATTCCTAAACAGTACAGGTGCTCCACGCACAATCGTAAATAAAGCAGTAAAGCATGGCATAAGTACAGAATAGTAATAAAACCCCAAACTAGTTTGTGGCCGCAAGAAATAAGAAATGAATCAAGCTCTGGCTAAGGGGGATTCATAGAATCTCCCGTATGTGGATAGTGCGAAAATTCCAGGAACATGTATCAAGTACTCGGGGCCTACGGTACACAAGTGGACATGAAAAACCAAATAGCATGTAATACCCCACCGGTGCCACTTTCATTAGTTATCATAGCAATTTAATAGTTGTAATTAAAGTCATGATCATCTCCATCATAAACATCTGCTAGCATTCCAACAACTGTGGTACTTGACAACACGAGATCTCACCTGAGCAAGCAACTACGACTCGCAAGGCCAGCTATCTACCAAACACAGGTAATAGGAGGTGTCCAAGGCAATATAGAGGCTGCACGGGATATAACTAGTGTACGAAAACTAAAGCATCGCGACACGGATAGCAATAGATCAACAGGAGGAAATAAAGACTATAAATGCAAAATAGGTAGAAGGGGCAGAGATGCTCGCCTGGGAAACACTGCCGAAGGTTCATATCCGGAGAACTTGTCGATACTCGCATCAACTCATCGGCCTAATCCGCGAAGAAGCAAACACTAGAAGAAACACCAGATGCAATATTTAATACTACGGCAGAAAATCCGGCATGCTTATGATATGATGCATGACATGGCAAAGATGTGATGCAATTAGGCAATATTAAGCGGAACCAGGGTCCCGACAATTAATTAGAAGGTTCAAGTTGTTTAGATACCCCGCAATTTAAATGTTGTATTAACAGGGCGAAACATGGCATCGGTTCGCTACACCAATTTAAATGGAGTCCGGAATAAGACAAAGGTATCCCGCATATTGACTCCATATTTAATTATGAGGTGAATCGACATAATGCCCCCAAACCACAAACAGATATGCATGCATGAACAATTTAATATGCGACAGTAGATAATGTCATATTATAAAAACAGGGGCTTAGGGTCACACATCTGGGTTCGGAAGATCTTGGATTCCGGGGGGGTCCGGGGTTCGGTCTCAGGGTTCGACGGGGACGACGTGGTTCGGATACAAGATGGAGAACTTGTCGTGTCGCGATAGAGAACTTGGGTGCCAAGCGGTCGATCTTGTCGTCGATGGCGAACTTGAGTGGATCGGGTACCGGGGTCTTCGAATCCGTGTAGACGGTCATGGCGTCCGGGATGAGGAACTTGGCGTATATGGCGGTGATCTTGGCAGTCTTCGGGTTTGGGCCTTGGCGTCCGAGAGGAAGTACTTGGTGGTTCCGAGAAGGAGGTCTTGTCGCATCCGATGGATCGGTCCTCGGGGTCGAAGAACTTGGCGCGCCAGGGTTCGGTATTCGGAACTTCGGGGTCTTGTTGGGGACAATCTTCACCTACGGGAACGGGGTCTCGGTCGTCGTATTCATGTCAGAGATCTTGTTGCCCCAAACTAGGCGTTGGTTCTCTTCGGAAGAACTTGTCGATGGTCGTAGACTCCTTGTTCACCTCCCTAGAGGATTTCTTCACCCAAACGCAGGAGGATGTACTACATCGAAAACATCACATCTTTGCAGCAAAATACATCCTTCTGTAGTACTGCATCAATGTGGAAAACGCATCGAAGGATAACAGGGCACCGGAAGTGAGCGACAAAGGCAAGCACAAGACGTGCTAGGGCAACAACGACCGGAACAGGACGGTGAGGCACGGGAGGGCGCATCCACGCAGGTGGTCGACGGGGGCGGCTCGAACCGGCGAGCGTGGGGCCAGGCACTGGCGGAGGACACAGGGCCCATAGGGCTGGAGGCGTGATAGGGCGCGCAGGAGCTACTAGAGCCGGCGCAGCGGATGAGGTGGAGGCGGCTCAGGGAGACGGGGCCGCAGCGGCGAGGTGGAGGAGGCCAGGGATCCAGCAGCCGCACTGGGAGGCGGGGTGCGAACGAGGGAGCGCCGGCCGAGGTGGAGCTCGGCAGACGGTGGGGGGATGAAGAAGACGGCGGCGGCCGGTACTCGCTAGGGGTCGGTGGTTCGGGTCGACGAAGCAAAGGGCCAGGTCGAGCAGCGCTGGCGACGAGATCGTGCCAGGGGCCGGGCCGGAGGCGAGAGGTAGGCGATCGGAGGAAGACCGACAGAGGGCGATACAGGGCCTGAGGCGGCGGAGGTCAGAGATCCTGCAGCGGCGAGGCGGTTGGCCGGTGAGGAGGCAAGGACGGACCGATGCGAGGCGGCGGGGAAGAGCTCGGCGAGCTTGCAGAACAGGGCCGCCGCTGCGGGAGAAAAGGAGGCGGGGAAGGGGATGCGGGGGAGAGCGGCAGGCGGAGGATCGGTAGGTGGGAAGCAGAGCTCATGGGGTCGAGCGCAAGGAAGAAGGGAGCAGGGGAGGAGGGAGGCGGCAGGCGGAGGCGGTCTACCGCGGGGTAGGGCCCGGTTGCAGGTGCAGGAGGGAGGATGGTGGGCGAGCAGGAGGCGTGCGAGATGTGCCCAGGAGGCAGGTGTGTCTCCCGCGTGGGCCAAAGGGAAGGCAACAGGTGACGTGCGGCGCTGGGTGTGGCCATGGCGACGTGGCCGCTGCGGGGAGGTCCAGGGGAAAAGAGAGAGATAAGCGGGAGATGGGGTTGGGTGCGGCAGGTGCAGGCGTCGTGTGCGTGTGTGGTGTGCGTGTGTGGTGAGAGAGACAGGGCTGGGGCCAGAAGGTGAGGTGGCGCGATGTGATAGGGCGGGGTGAGGTGGAGGGGTGGAGGACGTGGCTGGCAGCGGGGCTGGTGGTGCATGCGGCTGTGTGCACAGCGTGCCAGGCGGCGGCGGCAGGAGGGAGCTTAGGGTGCGGCTGGGTGTGGGTTTGGGGTAGGATAAGGGTTAGGGTTTGTCTGGGTATTTTAGATTAGGGTTTGGAGGTGGCCGGCCGGGCTTTCGGGCCTGGCAGGCTGCCTCCTAAAAATAATATAAATATTTATTTACTCTGTAAAAGGCTTTTGTAATTAGTTTTTAGGCACATAAAATATCTGGAAGAGACCGGGGTTTTAATTTGAAATAAAGATAGGGGATTTTTAGAAAACAAATATAGGCTTTTAGAAAATAGTTTTATACAAACATATGCATGATGACATGACGATGCTCAAATGCAATGTGGCATGATGACATGAGCATGCGGTCATGATGATGCACAACACAAAAACATAGCGATTTTCTAGTAGTGGTTTTAGCGGGATGCCACATCACACATGAAGAATTCTCCTCCGATGATGATGAAGATGAGGAAGAGGAAACATCAAGTGGTGTGGCGGCTCTTGCCACTACTTCTACCCTACATTCTCTCTCTTCGACTCTTCCAATGAGAATATCTCCAACAAGAACGACACTTGCCTTATGGTAAGAGGAACAAAGGTATTATCATCATCACACTCCACCTCTTTAACCTATGACGAATTTGATGATGAGTTATCTCTTGAGGTTAAAAAGGAATTAGTTGCTTTTGATGTGTTTATGAACAACTTGCAAGGGGAACGCAAGAAACATGTTGTGGAACTCTTAAATCAACTTGCACACAAACAAGAACTTCTAGATGAAAGATGCAAATTAGGAAGAGAGCACATGATTGAGGTAGAAGCTCCAAATAATGCTCTAGAAGAAGAACAAGAAACTAGAATATCTCTTGAAACCAAACTTGAGGGTCTTGATGAAGCAAATGATCTCATTATTAATAAACTCATCAAGGAACGTGACCATGCTATTGCCAAATATAAAAAGGCTAAAAAGGACAAGATTGAGTTTGATGTTGTTCATGAAAAACTTGCCGAGGACTTTAGGATGCTTGACAAGGCTCACAAGGCCTTGGAGAGTTAACTCTTGTTGCTCACAAAGTCTCGTGAAAAGCCTCAAACTCAAGTGACTAATTTACTTCACCTAGTACTTTGATTCCCTCTAGTTGTACAAGTATACTTGAAGAAAATGCTAGGTTGAAGGGGGAGCTAGCTAAGGCCACCTTTCCCAAAGGAAACAAGTCAATTGATGACCTCTTGAGTAATCAAAGGTCAAGTAGTGAGAAAGGGGGCATTGGCTTTGTCTCTAAAGGCAAGAAGAAGAAGAACAACAAGAAAGGGAAGGCCAAGCCCACACAAGAAAAGGACAAGGTCATTGTGGATAGTAAGACCACGAATGGCAAAACTATGTCTCATGATGATTTTGGGGGAAGTGCTAACCCTCACTATGTTTTAATGCGTGATTATTATGGTGATGTATATGCACAATATGTTGGCCCATTTGATGGTTATATTGCTTGGTCTATTTGGGTTCCCAAGACCCTTGTTGCTAACAAAAGAGGACCCATTGAAAAATGGGTACCTAAAACTAGTTTGATCTTTTGTAGACCTATGCTTCCGGAGGGTCAAAATGGGTGCTTGATAGTAGATGCACAAGTCATATGACCGGAAGCGCATCTAGTGTGAAGGAGTTGAGACCAAATATTGATCAAATATCCGTGACATATGCCGATAAGTCAAAGTCTAAGGTAATGGGTTTCAGCAAAGTTGTGGTTGCACACGATATCACTCTCGTGGACGTCATGCTTGTTGAGATCCTTGGCTATAATTTACTTTCAGTCTGTGCTCTTGGAAAGATGGGTTTTGTCGTCTTTATTGATAATGATATTGTGATCCTCATGTGGAGCAAGTCTCTAAAGGTCGCTTTTGTTGGGTACGTCAAAAATGACCTGTATGTGGTGGACTTCTCGGGGAAAACCACTACAAGTCCGATGTGCTTATTCGGAAAGGCCGATGTGGGTTGGCTATGGCATCGCCGTCTAGCCCATGTCAACATGAGAACTTTGCAAAGCCTCCACAAGGATGGTCATACTGTTGGACTAAAAGAAAATGTCTGCTTTGCCAAAGATCGTGTTTGCAGGGCATGTGTTGAAGGAAAGATGCATGATTCTCCCCACAAGCCTAATAACTACATCAAGTCCAAGAGGATCTTGGAGCTCCTTCATGTGGATCTCTTTGGTTTTCCATCTCATGCAAGCCTTGGTGGGAAGAAATATTGTTTGGTGATTGTTGATGACTACTCAAGATACACTTGGGTATATTTCTTCAAGCTGAAAAGTGAGACCCAAGAAAACTTCATTGACTTCATCAACATGGCTCAACGTCAACACAATGTCCCAGTATTAACAATAAGAAGTGACAATGGTACCGAGTTCAAGAACTACACATTGAATGGATTTCTTAGTGATGAGGAAATAAAACACCAATATTCCGATGCATATACCCCTCAACAAAATTGTGTAGCTGAGAGGAAGAACCGGACTCTTATTGATATGGCAAGGACCATGTTGGCGGAGTTCAAATCTCCATACAATTTTTGGGCTGAAGCAATCTCCACCGCATGCCATGCATCAAACCGCCTCTACCTCCGAAAAGAATTGATCAAGACTCCATATGAAATTCTTACCGGTAACAAGCCCAACGTTTCATACTCTCGGGTGTTCGGTTGTAAGTGTTTCTATCGCATTAAGGGTATTCGTTTGTCCAAGTTTGATTCCAAAGCATTAGAGGGTATTTTTGTTGGTTATGGTCTCGAATCCCACACTTATAGAATCTATGACAAGATCTCCAAAACTATCATAGAATCTTGTAGTGTGGTGTTCGAAGAATATGATGGTCCCCAAGCGGGGCGTGTTGATGTTTGTGATGTAGATGATGAAATGCCTCAGGATACCATAGGAAGAATGGGTGCGGGTTTCATCCGTCATGTTGATGAACCCCTTATGGCAGATCGAGAAGAACTATGCTCTACTCAAGTGGAGCCCTCATCTTCACAACATCATCAAGCTCCTATCGAGGGGGTAATGACCCATGCCAAAGACAAGTTGTGAACCCTCAACCTGTTGATCAAGTTGATACCTCTAGCTAGGAGGTACTTGAGTGTCCATTTGACAGAATGTCCATTGGGGCTAAGGCTATTACACAAGGAAGATCTATAGAAACTGCCATAAGGGAAGCTCAATGCCTGTCTAGAGGTATGCTTGATCAATACCAAGGTCAATCTTTGCCTCTTGTAGAAGAGAATAATTTCAATGATGGTCAAGGTTAAGTCGATGGTCAAGACGAGGACCAGAATGATGAAGTGATCCCCACAAGAAACAACAAGGAGACCGAAACTCGTCGCCAAGCTAGAATGGATAGAATATTGGAATTGAGAGACCACACTCTTGAGAATGTGGTAGGAGATCTAACAAGAGGGATATCCACTCGAGCTCAACTGAAGAACTTTGGTGAACACCAAGCTCACATTTCCATGGTGGAACCAAAGAAAGTATGGGAAGCTCTTGAAGATTTGGATTGGTTGGATGCAATGCACAAAGAGATCAACAACTATGAGAGAAACAAAGTATGGAAGTTAGTTGAAAAGCCAAAAGATTGCCGCAATGTTATAGGCACCAAGTGGATTTTCAAGAACAAGCAAGATGAGCATGGAATTGCGGTGAGGAAGAAGGCAAGATTGGTTGCACAAGGGTTCTCTCAAATTGAAGGCATTGATTATGGAGAGACTTATGCACCCGTGGCTTGCCTTGAGTCCATCTGTATCCTTCTTTCTTATGCGGCACATCATAAATTTAAATTACAACAAATGGATGTAGAAAGTGCATTTCTTAACAGTCCATTGCATGAGTTGGTATATGTGAAGCAACCCTCGGGGTTTGAGGATCCCAACTTTCCAAACCACATCTACAAACTCGATAAGGCACTCTATGGGCTCAAACAAGCCCCACGGACATGGTATGAGCACCTTAAAGAGCTGTTAGATTGTGGGTTTGAGGTTGGGAAAATCGATCCCACTCTTTTTACTAAGAAGGTCAATGGGGAACTTTTTGTATGCCAAATATATGTATATGATATTATATTTGGCTCATCTAACAAAGCTTTTAATGATGAATTCTCAAAGCTTATGACTGACAGGTTCAGGATGTCTATGATGGGAGAATTGAGAGTATTTCTTGGTTTTGAGATCAAGCAAGTGAGAGGAGGAACATTCTTCAACCAAGCCAAGTATACTCAAGATATGCTCAAAAGATTCAACATGAAAGATCTAAATGGAGCTCCCACCCCCATGGAAACAAAGACTCATCTTGAACTAAACCCAGATGGTAAAGATGTGGATCAAAAGGTATACCGGTCCATGATTGGCTCTTTGCTTTACCTTTGTGCATCTAGACCCGATATTGTGTTGAGTGTAGGAGTGTGTGCAAGATATCAAGTGGCTCCTAAAGAAATCCATTTGATGGTGGTCAAGAGAATCTTTCGATATTTGGTTCATACCCCAAACTATGGTATTTGGTATCCTAGGTGAAAGTGTAATTGCCCCTATGTGTGGTTTTGGTGATTAATGACAATCCCTATGGACTAATGTTTTCATTGAGTTTTATATGAAGGAATATTCCATAGGTCATGCTTGTAGTCCATATGTTGGATTCAAGTATGGATGCCATGAAGATAAATATATACCTTGAGTTTTGGCATCAAGATCATCAATTTGAACAGAAGAATATGATATGTTCAAGATCTTGAGAGTGTGATCTCAATAGAAGAATTCAAGATATGGCTCTAAGCCGGTGTCATGATAGCCTCATTAGTTGAGCTATGGTTGACTAATATTTAGAGCATGTAATACCTCAAGATATTGAGATGGAGCATGAGAAGATACTTGGTTGATCAATACAAAGAGTGAAGAGTGATTTCAAGTTGGTCAACACATGAAGCATAAAGAATGTACCACATGGATCTTGTGGTATGGTAAGCCTTGTCATTTATGCATCATGAACTAACCCATTATATATGTGCATTTGTGTTTTCTATATGGGATAGGTATCTTTCCATGGGCATGCTTCAAAAGTGAAGATTTCATATAGCCCATGAGAGGATGACATCAAGTGGTGATCATCATCAGGGTTGAGAAGGGAAAGTTCAAGATAAGCATCTCGAGGAGATCATTTGCTTGAAGCTTTCCATCCATATTGGTGATAATGGACATGTGAAGATGTGTCCTAATGAAGCTATCCCATAGTGGTGTATGGGGAGCAAATTATGAGTCTTCACAAAGCAACAATGATCAAGTGATGCATTCCGGCTTGGATGGAGCTTGAAGCGTTGTCATCAAGATCAAGGGGGATGCGCAAGGCAAATGTATGTTCTTTCTAGGTTTTCCTTTTACCGGTCTCAAGGTGGTTGTTGGGAGACCGGGTTATAGGATAGATAGCCACACTATCAACAGGGGCTTTCAGTTGGGTAACTTGATCACATCGTCATAGGGAGTTCAATCCTTTGCATACTTTGCATCTCCATATTTTGTTGCTTCTTGGTGTTTCTCCATATGAGGTTCTTAAGCTTGTTTCTAGCTCTTCAACAATCCCAAGTTCATCGAAAACGGAATTCGTATGCATCTTCTATGGCGTTTTCGAGTTTGAAGGTTTTACCGGTTCTTCTTATAGGGAGGCTTCATACCTTTCCTAATTTGGTTATATCCTCCTTTGTTGGACTATGATGTTTTCATGCACCATATTGTATATCTTGTTGTCCTCGTCAAAACAAGCCCAATATCATCAAAATCGAAGTCCGGATGCAAAAGTTATTGCGGTTTTCGTGAAGTCTGTTTCATCCTGGTTGTGGATCCGGTTCAATCGAGTCCCACACCGGACGGTCCGGTTCCTGCTCTAGTAGACCGGATCTCAGATCAGATTTTCCGTTTTCGCGACCGAGTTTATTCCGGGTTGGGAAACAGAAGTACTTCGGTTTGTAGGCCGGTCCTCTGGCCTGGGGACCGAGTTTCCTGGTTCTAGGGCCTGTCCAACCGACTTTGAAACCAAGTTTTTGTTGTTTCCTCCCAACGGCCATATTTGCTTTCCCCTATAAAAGGGGGTTCTTCCCCCAACGTTTTGGGGGGTTCTTGAGCTCGAAATTGACCTCCATTGTTGACCCTCTTGAGCTTGCTTCCTCTCCCTTCCCTCCTATGATTCTTGCATCTTTTTGAGGGATTTAGAAGAGGATATCTAGATCTACAATCCCCACCAATCAATTCCTCCTCTAAGTGAGGGGAACCCTTTGGATCTAGATCTTGGAGTCATTGGTTGACTTCCACCATTGTTCTTCCTCTCTAATTCCTCCCTAGCACTTGTTGCTTTGGTGGGATTTGAGAGTGAAGGATTTGAACACCCTTGGTGTTCTTGCTTTGCATTCTTGCATAAGTGTTGAGCTCTCCACTACGATTTGTTCGAGTGAGAGACCGTGAGCTTTTTTCTCTTGGAGGGTGACCTCCTAGTTGGCTTGGCGGTTGGCACTGCGGTGTCCTCTTCGTGTAAGATTGTGAAGAGACTCGGGCTTCTCCTTCGTGAAGCTTGTGAAGTGGTTGTGGAGCTTGCCATCTCCGGAGTGGAGGAAAAGCTAGCCATAAGGAAAGGGCCTATTCCTTCGTGGGATAGACTCGGAGAACAAGGTGAGCCTTCGTGGCGTTGGGAAATCCTTCGTGGAATCCCACACCTCTCAAACGTGACGTACCTTACTTGTAAGGGAACACAGGAATACATCTCCGTCTCCACGTGCCTCATACCCGAGCTTACTTTCCTTGTGATAGCCATCAAGCTTGAAGTACTTATATCTTGCTTATCACTTGTGGTATATTTATCTTGTGCTATCTTGCTTAGCTTATCTTGTTGTTGGTGCACTTAGTTGAGCCTAGTGTATTTATGTTTTGTGCTTATAAAATAAACGTTAGTTTAATTCCGCATTCTATCAAGACAAAACCGTAATAGTTTTGAAATTGCCTATTCACCCCCCTCTAGGCGACATCTCTATCCTTTCACTAGGGGCTCAACTTTCTCTCTTTGTGGATACACGGATTCGGATTGGGCTGGTGACAAGGATGATAGGAAATCACCTTCCGGGGCTTGCCAATTCCTTGGGAGGTCCTTGCTGTGTTGGTCTTCTAAGAAGCAAAATTTTATATCTCTCTCCACCACCGAAGCCGAGTATGTGGCAGCTGCTAGTGCTTGTACTCAATTGCTATGGATGAGGCAAACTTTAAAGGAATACGGTGTCCATTGTGATAAAATGCCTCTTCTATGTGACAATGAAAGTGCTATCAAGATTGCCTATAACCTAGTGGATCATACAAGAACAAAGCATATTAAGATTCTTCATCACTTCATTAGAGATCATGTTGCTCTAGGTGATATTGAATTATCCTATGTGTCAACCAAAGACCAACTTGCTGACATTTTCACGAAGCCACTTGATGAAGCAAGGTTTTGTTATTTGAGGAATGAACTAAATATCGTAGATTCTAGGAGCTTGACTTGATTACCTTGCATACTCACCTATGTCTTCACTCGTATTTGGTGTAGGTGCATGCATGGAGATAGGGGGAGTGCGGTCCTAATACATTGGACTATCCCTCCCCCCATAATGCCAACATTAAGAAAATCAATTCTCTTAATATCATTTAGTGATATGTGAGCTTCATGGATGAGTGGTGGCAATGAACCCAAGGATAATTCTTCGCGGTGTCATGCCACAATATCTTACATGGTGGCCTCAGCCACCGCCCTCTTCATATTTGAAGAGTCGGTTCTTGACTTGTGTGGTTTGGATCTTAATTTGCCATCTTTTGACTATCTATGGTCTCTTGGTTCTTCTCAATACATCTTCTGAATCCCAGGCCTATACTCATCCCTACACATGATCCTCTTGCCACACATTTGTCCAACATTTGTACCTGGAGTTTTCTGGTCGTGGGGGGACGGAATGTCCGCACTGTACCAACCAGAGAGTCCGTCCTAGCCGGACACTCCACTTGATACAGCCCGGACACTCCGACCGGGCCGGACACTCCGACGAATTTTGCCCGGATAGTCCGGCCCCAGCAGTTTCAATCCTATAAAAGGGGTTGGGGAGAAGTGGACGGTCCAGTCCTCCTTCTCCCCCTCCCGACTCTCTCCTCTCCACACCCCGCTTCCCATGACCAAGTTCTCCACCGGGAGGGCCTCTCCACCCCGGATCCAACCGTTGTCGTCAGCCATTACCGCCCATTTGCCGCTTGGACCTTTCCCCTCCGGTGAAGGCTCCATGGATGCTGGTATTTTGCCTCCCCCTCTTCTACATCTCTAGGGTTTCCTCTAGATGCATTTTTGGAGGCAATGACCTATCTTGATCCATGGATTCATCACACTGCGTGCATATGGCGTCATTGTAGTAGTCCTAGCAATCCCGATCTGCTCCAGTTGAGTACATTTGCACTGCCCGAAAAATCACCAGGTCTCCCACCGGACTGTCCGGTGTGTACAGGGCGGACACTCCGGCCCAGCCGGAATGTACGACCTGTATGCGTCGGACTGTCCGGGCCTGACGGAGTCTCCAGCTCGATTTTGCTGGCCAGTCCGGGTTTCCTCAACCAGTTTTGATCTGGCATTTCTTTCACTACTGCTATGTGCATTCACCTCCTGGACAAATGTGCTTACCTAGTTGCTAGCTTTCTACTCTGAATTCACAGGTGGCTCCCGTCCTCGTCGCTCTAGGGCCTCTCAGAAAGCTCGTCCTCGCAGGTACCGTGATGAAGAGAATGAGGTTCATATGGATCCATCCATGGTCAGGCAGGCTACTCGTAACCAAGTTGATGCAAAGCAGGAGAAGTTTAGAAACCTAAAAAGGGATGAAGCCAAGCGGATGAAGTTTGAGTCACTAACCACTTTGGCAGATTTGGGCACAGAAGAGTTTGTGGAGATGCGTGTCCAACAGTTCTATTCTCTGCAGCGCACTTTTGAGGATGATCGCTTCTGGAGGAATGAGCAGGCCCTACTCTTTTCTGAGGTGTTTTCTGCTTTTAGGACTCCTGTGTGCCCCATGTAGTGGTTGGATATTCCGAAGCTCCAAGCCCACAGGTATTTTGAAGACGCACTCTGGTTAACTGAGAAGATGGGGCTGCACACCATCTTTCAAACAAGAGAAGACTACAATATTGAGTTGGTCCAGTAGTTCTATGCCACAGTGGTTTTTGGGGACACTCCTGATATTCCCCTTGAGTGGATCTCTGGCACTACTAGGTGTTGCTCCAGCATGGCTCAGTTTGCCCAACTCCTTGGAGTGCCTTTCGACCACAATACTCCCAATGGTCGTCGGATGCATGTGCATGGTCAGGCATATGACAAGCAGCTGTTGGTTCCAATCTACTCTCAGAATGGTGTGGTTGGCCAAACCACTAACATCAAGCTCATATACAACATTTTGTTCCGCATGTTTCGCCACACTCACTCCCAAGGCGGGCAACAAGGATGAGATGAGGGGTGCTGAGATCAATCTTATGGCCCATGCCCACTCTGTGTATGTTCGCGGTCCAGCTTACCAAGGTGGTGCCATAGATGTCATGGACTTTATCTACCAGGATATGGACAAGTGCATCACTGACAAGAAGTGTCCTCTGTTTGCTCCATATGTGATGAAGCTGATTATTGCTCAGGCTCCAGTCACTCCACTGCTCTACACTGTATTTGTTGCACACCTTCCTGCCAAGCTACAGAGGAAGGGTGCCCCCACCTCCATGGCACCTCGTGGCTACCCCCCTGCTCAGGACATACTTGAGGATGATGAGATAGATGCCTCTGATAGTGATGATGGTTCGGAGGAGGTTCCTATGGCTATGACCCATGGCCCTCGCATGAAGCATGCCAGCAATGCCTATTGCTTCACCACCTCCAAGGAGGAAGTGCACAAGAAGGTGAAGAAGGCCTCCTGGTGGAAGAAGCTTCTTCTTTGCCAGAACATTGACATTCGCCATGGCCAGTACGATGCATACAAGGCAAACAGGAACGTGATGAAGGAGCTCAAGCGGATCAACCAACCCATGGATGTTGATCCTCCTCAGCAGCAGGCGTCTGATGGCACACTTTCCTATGGCCACTAGAGTCAGGGACGTGTGGACTGGTCCATGTTTGAGGACGTGTCTTATTCTTCTCGCCCTCACGACCAGAGTTCTACTCAGGAGGATAAGGATGATGAGGATGAGGACAAGGAGGAGGAGGATGACGACGACGACTACAGTGGCTAGAGTTGGCCTTGGGACGCTTTAGTTGTGCTCTTTTCCCTTTTTGGCGTCTCGATGCCAAAGGGGGAGAAGTAGCCCCTTTATTAGGTTGAAACTGGGGATTTGCATGGGTACACGAGCTTCACGTTATTTCGATTTGCCTCTTTGAAGCTTCGTGTCTTTATCCTACTTGTTGAGTACAATGTGTGTTGAACTCTGTGTTGTGTGTTGTGACATGCTTACCCGGTTGTGTTAATGACTATGTTATGCCTATGCCTAGCTTATTGATCTAGTTGTTATTATATATCATGTCATAACTTGTTAGCTACAAAATCTAGAGAGGATGTAATCCTAGGGTGTGTGATCATGTATTCAAATGCAAAGCTAAAATTGGTCACACATCTAGGGGGAGCCTCACTATATTTTGTATATCTCCTCTTATGAAAATTTATAGCTATCCTTTCTTTTTGCAAATCCTTGGGTTGTCATCAAACACCAAAAAGGGGGAGATTGAAAGGGCATTTATGCCCTTCCTATTATTTTGATGTTTGGTGACAACACTTGGATAAGTTTAATCGTCTATTAAATGTTTCAGGAGATTCCTGCTGCTCTCGTGAATATTGCAATAAAGGAAAAGAGCACCACAGGATTTTATTTGTGCGGGAAACAGGTCCCAGCCGGACTGTCCGGCTGAATTCAGCCGGAGTGTCCGCCCCCGGCCGGACTCTCCGACTGGATCCGGCCGGACTGTCCGCCCCTGGGAAGTGGGCAACTTCGATGGACATTATGTATGCCTATTCGGACTCTACCCGGACACCGTCTGGACACTGGTCGGAAAGTTGGCCAGACGGGAGTGTCCGGCTCGCCCCGACTGTCCGGCTGGTGTTGGCCGGACTGTCTGGGGTAAGTGGCTCCAACGGCTCTAATTCCAGGGGGCCTATATAAAGACCCCCTTCTTCTACCTTGGAAGCTGCTCGTCCACCTCAAGAACTCCAGCACCATTTGAGCCACCAAATCCACAAGATCTCCCCACTCAACCATCCAAAGTCCTTGATCTTTGGAGAATGGAAGGAGGAGGCCTTGATCTACATCGTCACCAAGAGAGATCTTCATTTCCCCCTAATTCACTTGAGGGCCCCTTGCTCTAGTGTTTCATTGGAAACCCTAGCTTGTGATTTGGTTCTTACTAGCTTGTCTTTGATTGTTTGACAGCTAGCTTGTACTTGGGAGCCTCTAATTAAGTTGTGGATGTGTGCCCCAAACTCATTGTAAAGGTGTCGGCTTCCAACTGGAAGGTTGCCGTATAGTGGAAGAGGTGAATCGAACCTGTTGGGGTGACGTTCATTGGAGAACAAGGGAGGCCTCTCGTGGCGTTGGTGGTTTGAAACCACCCCCTCTCCAAACGTAGACGTACTTCCCCTCAAAAGGAAGGAACTACGGGAAACAAATCCTTGTGTCTCCGCGTGCTCCACTTTGGTTACTTATATCCTTTACCGCACTTTATCTATCTAGTTCTTGCTTAGTATTTGTGCTAGATTGACATATAGGTAAATTCACCATAGTTTCATAATCTAGAGAATTTAACTTTCATGTCAAACCCTAAATTGAAAAAGAGTAAAATTTGAAGTAGCACCTATTCACCCCCCCTCTAGGTGCCCATACGATCCTTTCAAGCATGATCTTGTAGCGCTTATTGTCCTCTTCGAAACGATCCCAAGATCATGAAAATCGGGGTCTACATGCAAAATTTATTGTCTTTTAATATCAAGTGTCCGGTAGTTCCAAAAATCTGGTAATACCGGGATTAAGTCCGTTAGTACTAGGATTGATAGAGAGAAATGTGTTTGGACGACCTAGAAATCCCAGTGATTCCAGTAGTAGCGGGAAGAAGTCCGGTAGTACCAGGATTTCCTATCAAAAGTGCATCTGGGTGACCTATTAACCCCGGGAATTGTCCAGTAGTACCGGGAATCGCGTGTTTAGTCTATAACGGTTGGATTTGGTGGACCTATTTAAGGGACCTTCTTCCCCAATGGTTCCCCAATTCTTCGTGCAAGTTTTCTCCTCCATTGTTGACCTTCCCAAGCTTGCTATCTCTCAATCTCTCCAATGATTCTTGCATCTTCTTGAGGGAAAATAGAGAGGAGATCTAGATCTACATTTCCTCCAATCAATCTCTCCTCTAAGTGAGGGGAATCGAGAACCAGGCAATAGCCTAATGGTTGGGTCGCTGTTGGCGCATCCCAACGACCGGAGTTCGATCCCTGTCAGGGACAAATTTCTGGAATTCTCATGCCTTCCCGCTTCTACTATATCAAAAAAGTGTCTAGTTCCTCCTAGCATTGTTTCATCTAAGTGAGGGGAATCCATTGGATCAAGATCTTAGGGTTTTTTGTGGATTTCCTATTGTTTTCTTCCTTTATGATTCCCCCAATAGCTTTTGTAGTTTTTATGGAATTTGGTAGTGAAGGACTTGTCTTTGTATTAGGTGCATCATTTTGAGTCCTTCTCAGAGGATTTGGTTGGTGAAATCAAGAAGCTTGTTACTCTTGGGTTCATGTAACCCTACACGGTTTGGTGGCCTTTGCGATGAGTTCTTGGGGCCTCCAATTAAGTTGTGGACCTCTTCCCAAGTTAGTGGCCTTGGTGGTGATTATTGGGAGACTCCAATTAAGTTGTGGAGATTGCCACAATCTTGTATGGGTTTGGTGACCTCCCTCAAGTGTCTCGTAGTGGATCGGTCACTTGTCGTGCGATGAGTTCTCGGGAGAATAGGGTGAGGCCTCTTGTGGCGTTGGTGGTCTTAGTACCACTCACCTCTCCAACAGAGATGTACTTCCCCTTAAAAGGAAGGAACTTTGGGATACATCTTCGTCTTCGCATGTCTCGATTATCTCTATACTCGAGCCCTTTACTTATGCACTTTACAATGTGAGAGCCTTCATGCTTGAAGTAATCTATCTTGCTATCACCTTGTTGCTTGTCTTGGTTAGCATAAGTTATCGATGCACATAAGTGAACCGTATTATATATAAGTCTTTTGCTTGACAAATTAAACGCTAGTATTATTCCACATTTGTTAAGCCCATCTCGTAAAAGTTTTTAACTGCCTATTCACCCCCTCTAGGTGGCATCTGTGTCCTTTCAATTTGTATCTGAGCAAGGTCTCTCGCTTTTACGCTTCACTGCCTTGAGAGTACAGATGACTTCCTTTTGCTTTCCCTTGCCTTATTGAGTATCTATTTTGTGTGTTCATGTTTCTTTGTGGGCACCTGTCTTTGTGATATTTTCCACCTAGAAACCTATACACATAACAGAATATAAATCTTTAGTTGATTTTGTTTTCCTTGGAGACCACCTTTTTGTCTTTTTATTCTTCGGTGGCTTCCGAATTTATATGCCTATGAGTGATTGTCCCTTTTGTTTGCATCTTCGTGCACTCATATTTGATCTCTCTTGCCTTGTATTGTTAAATGAGTTTGGAGGAGTGAGGATCTCATGGTTGTGCACCTTGTTTTCAAATGCAATTATTATAATTGTTGCACAATCTTTGCAGTGCTCCTCTAATTCACTTATGAATGCTCATTTGCCTTCTTTCTCGCCTTTTATATCTTAAATGTTTATGGGGAGTGAGTATTCCTTATTTGTGCATGTTGTATTCAGATGCGATTATTCTAATTTATGCAAAAATCTTGGGGAGCTTCTCTATGTCATTTAAACACTCATTTGACCTTATCATAATATCTTATGTATTTAGTTGGTTCTTTTGGATGTTTTGATTGCTTGTTTCATTTGTTGTTTCTTATTTCTTTTTACTTTCTTTTTGCAATCTTTGGGTCTTCGGTGTAGTTTGATTTCCTCCCAAGTAATCATCATTGGATATGTGTGCATGCACACCTTTGGATAAATTCTCACTATATTGTCCATCTAGAATTTTCACCCATTTTGACAATCCATGCCAATGGGGGAGAAGTTTTAGAGGGTTAAGGGAATTTGGTTTATGCCTTGAGTTTATTCTTAAGCATTTGTCTTTCATGCTCTTGCATCTTTGTTGTTGCTTTGCATGTTGACTATATAGAGGAAACTCCACCAATGGTAATGGTTGGCAATATATGCAATGAAATTCAAGTTCATCACACGTTGATGGATTGTAGGGGAGTTTGCTATATATATTGTGGTTGTAGCAACATCACATACTTGTGTCATATTTGATGTTTTCACAACCATTTTGTTCATTAAATTCCATATATAAACCCTCTCAAAGGGGTTGTCATCAATTACCAAAATGGGGGAGATTGAAAGGGCATGTATGTCCCCATGTGTGGTTTAGTAATTAATGACAATCTCTATGGATTAATGTTTACATTGAGTTACACTTGTAGGAATTGTCCATTGACATCGCTTGGACCATGTGTTGGCTTCAAGGTTGAAGAAATGATGAAATGAAGAACAAGAAGCAATGTTCAAGGGCTTTGGGCCTATTGGAATCATGTCTAAGAATAAGAAGAAAATAAGATCAAGTGTATCTTGAAGAAGAAGATGAAGTTCCTAATGTATATCTTTAAGACATCATCCTAATAGAGTTAGAAGAAATGAAGTGCAAGTTCAAGATGCGCCATCTCTAGTAGATCACATGCTTGAAGCTTGTCATCCTCAGTGATCATGGTTTGATGAATACAAGTTCAAAGAAGTGGTTTCCCCATGGTGTATGGGGGCAATTTGTAAGTCTTCATCAAGCGAGCGCGAGCAATGGAAATCAAGAAAGGTGTTCCATCTTGAGGAGGACAAGATCATCTATATCAAGCTCAAGTGGAATGCGGAAGGTAAAGGTATGATCTTGATAGGTTTTATCTTTTTCCGGTCTCATGTTGTTAGTTGGAAGACCGGGTTTAGGATACATAGCCGTACTATCAAGAGGGGCTCTCGAGTGAGTAACTTAATCATATCTTTCGGAAAGAGCTCAAACTTTGCATACTTAGCATAATATTTCTTGGTTGTTACTTGGATCTTATCCAAGTGAGGTTCTAGAGCTTGTCATAATATTCATAACAAATTCTAGTTCATTAAAAACGGATTTCCCTTGTACATCTTATTACGTTTTTGATCTTGCGGGTTTTCTAGCTCGATGCCTTGGAAGATATCTCACATATATATACTTCATATTTTTCCCTTGTTAGTATCCAATATTTCCATTTTTGTTGGATGATACTTGTTTGTACCTTTTTAACAAAATTTATTTCAACATAATCAGAGTTTCCAATCTCAAGTTGTCGTGTTTTGCGTTTTGGAGGTTTTAGTGGTTCGCCTCTTTTTGAGAGGTCAAACCTTTCATATTGTGGTTTTCTCTTCGTGGTTGGACACTGATGTTTCTCTACATGATCTAGTATTGCTTGATGTCCTCTTCGAAATGAGCCCAAGATCATCGAAATCGGAGTCTGGATGCAAAAATTAGTGTTGTTTTCGTACCACATGTCTGGTAGTACTGAAAATCGGGCAGTACCGAGAAAAAGTCCGGTATTACCAAGAATGATAGAGAGAAGTGTGTTTGGGTGACCCGGGAATCCTAGGGACTCCAGTAGTACCGGGATTTCCTAGCAAAAGTGTGTTTGGGTGACCAGGGAACCCTAGGAATTGTCCTGTAGTACCGAGAAAGTCTAGTAGTACTGGGAATAATGTGTTTGTGTTGCAACAGTTGGATTTTGGGGGGCCTATTTAAGGGTAATTCTTCCCCAATGGTTTCCCAACTCTTCTTGCAAGTTGTCCCTCCATTTTGACCTTCTCAAGCTTAATATCTCTCAATCCTTCCAATGATTCTTACATCTTCTTGAGGGAAAAGAGAGAGGAGAACTAGATCTACATGAGATCTAGATCTTGGAGTCTTTTGTGGATTTCCTATTGTGTTCTTCCTCTCTTATTCTCTCAATTGGTGGAATTTTGGAGTGAAGGACTTGCCATTGCATTAGGTGTATCGGTTTGAGTTCTTCTCGGAGGATTTGGCTAGTGAAATCAAGAAGTTTGTTACTCTTGGGTTCTTGGAACCCTAGACGGTGTAGTGACCTTTATAGTGAGTTATTGGGGCCTCCAATTAAGTTGTGGAGATCTCTCCAAGTTAGTGGCCTTGGTGGTGATTATTGGGAGCCTCCAATTAAGTTATGGAGATTGCCCCAATCTTGTATGGGTTTGGTGACCGCCCTCATGTGTCCCATAGTGGATCGGGTGCTTGCCGTGCAGCGGGTGCTCTGGAGAATAGGATGAGTCCTCTTGTGACGTTGGTGGTCTTAGTACCGCCCACTCTTCCAACGGATACATACTTTCCCGTAAAGGAAGAAACTTCGGGATACATCTTCGCCTCCGCGTGCCTTAGTTATGTCTATACCCAAGCCCTTACTTATGCACTTTACATTGAGATGGCCTTCGTCTTGAAGTAATCTATCTTGCTATCACCTTATTGCTTCACTTGCTTAGCATAAGTTGTCGGTGCACATAGGTGAACCGTATTATATATAGGTCTTGTGATCGAGAAATTAAACTATAGTTTTATTCCGCATTTGTTAAACCCATCTCGTAAATGATTTTAATAGTCTATTCACCCCCTCTAAGCGGCATCTGTGCCCTTTCACCTGATCCGATTGCCAAACAAATAAAATCTCTTTTATTTCTCAAAAGTGAGACCGCGGAGGGATCATAAATACTATCGTTCATCAAAGGGTATCATCAGCATAGTATAGAATTGTATTTTTTTGGCCATAAGATTCATCAATGGGGATACTTATAAGATTTTGTTTCCATAAATCATTGATAGCAACTGGAAGAAGTTCAGCAGTGGAGACAAACAATAGTGGTGATAATGGGTCACCTTGTCTAACACCTCTTTTCCAAGATATAGATTTACCTGGCACACTGTTAAAAATAATTTATGTTGAGGCAGAGAAGAATATTCTTTATCCATCCAAGAAATCTCTCCCCAAATCCAAGGTGTTCTAACATTGTAAGAATTGCATTGTATTCTACCATGTCAAATGCCTTATCAAAATCCAGCTTAATGATGACAATCTCCTTCTTGGATTTGTAGCAAATATGTATGTATTCAAATACCTAAGACAAGTTATCTTGAATGGTTCTAGTCTTGATGAAGCCATATTGGTTCTTGTGTAATAGCGGAATCATTCCTTTTGCACCCTGTTGGCAATTAAATTTGGTGACGATTTTGAGTGCCATACTAACCAGTGATATAGGTCTAAAATCAACGGGAGATAATGGGTTGGCAATTTTGGGTATAAGAGTGATATAAGTAGTATTTATGTTGTGAAGATACAAATTGCCATTGTAGAAGCTATTGCACAAGCTATAGAATTGATACTTCAATTTGTACCAATTTTTTTCATGAAGAGCCCCTTGAATCCATTAGGTCCAGGAGACTTGTCTACTGGCATATATTTGATGATGGCATCAATTTATTAAGTTGTAGGGGACTTCAAGACTACTCAAATCATGAGGTGTAATAAGGCTTTGAATATCAAATCTCAGCTCTTGTAGACTGACCAAGTATGTGCTAAAAATCATTCCATAGAACAATAGCTTTTTATTCATGGCTAGATACCTCTGTGCCATCCTCAGTAGTAAGGCAAGATATATAGTTATGTCTACAATTTCTGGTTGCAATGACATAGTAAAACTTGGTGTTTTCGTCGCCTGGTTTGGCCCACCTGATGTTTGCTCTTTTTATCCAGTATAGCCATTTTGCTTCCGGAAGCTTTGCTTGATGGCATAGCAGCTCTAAAATTCTTTTCTACAATGGTCAATTGCCTCTGTTCCTCAATTCTATCAAGTAATGATAGAACATAACTGCAATTTTCTATAATGACAGAAAGTTTGGATAGATTCCTACTCCATTTCTTGATATCATGTCTCACACATCTATACCTAGCAGTAATATCTTGGGCTTCATTCGTATAAGCACCTTTGTTTTTCCAGGAATTTTCTACATTGTCCTTAAATCCATCAAACTCTAGCCAATATTGATCATATCTGAATAGGTGAGAATTGGACATATATGTACCAATTTGGATAAGAATGGGGATATGATCAGATCCTAGCCTGGACATAGGAGCAGCCAGTATTTCGAAAATGAGTGGTCCAGTTATATGAGGTGAAAATCCAATCAAGTTTTTCTAGAAGAGGAATATTTTGCATACTGCCTTTTAAAGGTATTTCCTCTAGATCATGGTTTTGTACCATGGAGTTTAATAGAAGCATGGTATATATATTTCCACCAGGTATGTTTCTATCATCGCTGCTTCTGATCATGTTGAAATCACCCAAAATCATCCTTGGTCCTAACAATCTGGCTCTCTGATTTTTGGTACCCGAGCAGAGCGAGTATTAAATAAATCATTTTTTACAACAAAAATAAACAAAGTGAACTTGTTTACTTAAAGTGAATGGAGTGAATTATAATTATGGAGTCCGATTTGGATGATAAGCTCATTTTGTTTCAAATTCTAAAATAGTTACTATGGTCATTTTGGTTTATGCTTTTGTTTCGTTGAATTCAGTGTGTGCCAACTGTTGAGTTCAGGTCGGTAGCTTCAATCGTTGAAGTCCTATAAATTCTCAAGTGGTCTCTATCCGCCGACCGGCGAATCATTTTCCTTCATCGACCCGCAGTACTGCAAAACGAGGATGCGGTATATTACAAAACACTTTTTGTCTGAAAAACATCAGCGTAGAATACATACCGCATATGCATACCGCAAAATAGAATATAACCACGAATATTTCATCGTCTTAGTCGTAGACACTCCGAGAAGATGCCCCGATTCACGCTGCCGTCGGCCGGAATTGCGCCGCCTAGATTCGCCAGTCCCTGCTTGGCTTGCTGCGCGCGCATGCGTGCTTGGCTAGCTGCTTGACTGCTGCGCGTGCTAGCTGCTTGTGACCCTTCGTAGCTCCGGCGACCGACTTTCGGTAGTGGCGGTGAGGGCGGGACGGCCGGAATCGACCTCCGACGGGTGGTCGGGAGGAGTACGGGGCACTGTAGCTGAATATTCCTTCCCACCAACCGACTTTTCGTTTGCGGTAAACCGCACCGGGAGCCCTACATACGAAAAATATGCAACATGAAAGTGTCCATTTACGGTGAATCGCAAAAAAATTCCACCGTTGTACGGCTTACGGTATCTAGAAAAGCAACTCTTTCGGATCGTACCACAAACTGGTTGTTATTTTGCGGGACGGGGCTGAATATGGTATCTGCTAGACAATAATCTATGGCTATTCATGTTTAGTTCTCGTTGATTGTCTATCTCTAAGTGGTATTTAAGAAAGACAAGCATCTAAGGACATCTCCAGCGCAAGATCGATTCGACCACAAGTTGTCCGAAACGGTTCGTTCGGACAAACAACCCACTCCAGCGGTGAGATCCAAACGAGCACTTGGTCTTTTTTTGCAAGGACAAACCCATTTCCAACCCAAATATGCGTTGGTTTTTGGTCAAGCCGACAGGTCTGGCTCTCTAGCCTGTCCTCCCTTGTCCAGTCTACAAATGGACTGGCCCATCCGGCAGCCACCCACCCATTTCCAACCTAAATTTGCGTTGGTTTTTGCTAGGACAAACCCATTTCTATCCTAAATATGCGTTGGTTTTGGATCGAGCCGGACAGATCTAGCTCTCTAGTCTGTCCTCTCTTGTCCGGTCTACTCGTGAGTAGACTGGCCCATCTAGCAGCCACCCACCGACCCACAAAATGGATCTCCAACCCCTCATCAAAACGGACCGGACTGATTTTCTACCTGCTTGGAGATCCATTCCACCATAAAACAGACATATTTTGCGTCCAAATGGATCGACAGCTGCGTATGCCCTAAACATATATTTACTTTTACCTATCGGAATCTAGCAGTAGCTAGACGTTTTAGTTGCAGCGTAGTATAGTGTAGTCGATCTAGGCATAGCCATATTATTCTTTCACACAGCCTACAAATAGCAATCATCTTATCCGTGGTATGCATGCAACACAAACTAGATTCGGAAGCACTGCTTTGAGCTCAAAACTATGAAGCTATCCCTAGTAGTAGCATTTTTAGCCTTTTTACGAGGACAAACCCATTTCCATCTCTATTTGTATCGAGCCAGACTGATTTGGCTATCCGGTCTGTCTTCCCTTGTCCGACCTACCTGTACCCATGGACCGACCGGTCTGCCAGCAAGCCAGTCACCCATAAAATGGGTCTTCACCGCTAGGGGCAACCCCTTACCCAAACCGATCAGACTGATTTTCTATCCGGAACCCATTCAACCGTAAAACAGACATATTTTGTATCAAAATGGATCGACCGCCCTAAACATCTATTTATTTTTACCGATCGGAATCTAGCAGTAGCCGGACGTTTTAGTTGCAGCGTAGTACAGTCGAGTCGATTTAGGCATAGCTACTATTCTTTCACACAGCAGCCTAGAAATAGCAACCATCTTATCCGTGGTATGCATGCAACACAAACTAGATTCAGAAGTACTACTGTACTACTTTGAGCTCAAAACTACTTATGAAGACATCCCTAGCATTTTTAGCCTTAGGAGCAGTAGAGAAGCACCACTACTGTACTACATTTGCGTGTCGCAAGACCAGCACCTGGCGAGGGCGAGTAGCACCACCGCGTGATGTGAAAATCGGAGGAACTGCACTCCACGAGGAGGAACCCCCGACTACACCGCTACTACATGTCAGTACATCACATCCCTGTCTGTGCCTCCCCAGTCCCCACGATCCGCGCGCTCCGTCCACAATAACTTCGCCAAGATACTACTACAGCAGCATAGCACCGGTACAGGAGCAGTTCTAGTAGGCAGGCAGGCAGGCAGAGTAGGCCTGCATTGTACTGTACCGAGCGTATTTACGAAGACACGTCGTAGTACGACGTATGACGTAGCCACGCACTCCTGCTGGCTACCACTTGGGTGCCATGTCGCCGTTTCTGTATTTGCAGCTTCCTGTCCGGCTACAGCTCGTATACTCCGATCTACGGTACAGCCGGCCGGCCGGCCGTGTTAGTTAATATGGCTGGGGTCAAAGCGCATCAAAGCCGGAACCGTACCTCCTGCAGCCCGGGCGCCCATTACTCGCCCTGTTCCCATCTGCTCCACCGCGGCCCAGCTCAGCTAGCTAGCGGCAAGCGACCGAGCATGAGCAGGCAACAATGTCAACCGGATCCCGGAACATTAACACGGGAAGCAGGGAAGCCTCAGCCTCGTCTCGTCGGCGTTTGGTTGTTTGTTTGTTTGTTGAGCTGTTGCTCGTTGGTGCGTCCCTTGCGACCGGGGTGGGTTAATGTCCGTGCGGTGGCACGCTACCTCGCCATTATTGGCCCGGTCGGCTCGCCTCGTCTCGTTCCTCTCGCCTCCCCTCCCCTCGCGGCCGACGCGCGCGGGTGGGTGGTCCACGAACCACGCGGCACGGTCCGTCGATTGATCACCGGTCGGGATCAGCAACATGTCGATCTTGATGTGGCCTGGTGGTGGGGTCCTCGGATAAAACCCGGGTTTAAGGCGGCGATTCGATTTGTCGCGCCGCGTCCGTCCCGTTCGGTCCGTCCGTCCGTCCGTATGCGTGCGGGTTCCATCTCACCGTTCCGTACGCGCGCGCGATCGCGTCCCCTCCTTGCATGGAAATGGCGACGGGTATCGGGCCAAAAGTATCAGGGCGACAACGTTCGGTTGCCGCTATGCTACGTACCACTACTGATCTGCACGGATCACAGCCCTGTACGTACGTGCTAGCTACTACTCAATTTATTGTCCTCCTTCCATCCAGACCAGGACGCGTCGAGCCTGTCGGGGGGACGCATCGGACCGGCCGTGCTTCGTTTTAGTCCGGCCTACTCGTTCGTCGTAGACTGGGTGCCCCGCTATCTTAACGACATAGTATACACTAGCATTCAAGCCATACATGTGTCTCTACTCGGCGTACCATCGACGATGATTCACATATCGTGTTTACACCGAATTTTTCGTACGTACAACCTAGACCAGGGCCAGTTAGCCGTAGATCCGACGGTGCATGCAGTTAACACCTTCTTCCGTATTACTTGGGCGTACCAGGGGCAGCTAGCGGTGCAAAACAAAGGGCTCTCCGAATGGGAACAAAATAGCAGTGGCTCCCCATGCCGCCTGCCTGCCGCCGCTGCCAAATTTGATGGCGCTGTCGCTACCATACCACCCACCGCTCCGAGTGCAGACTGCAGAGGCCCCCCGGTGTCGAAAGGGTGGGGAGGAAAACGACCCAAAGCAGGGGCTCGCAGTCACCGCGCCAGACACACACCTTCACACGTATACACCCGTCCACAGACGGGCAGTGCGAGAGGGGGGACACAATCTACAGCGACGTGCGTCCGTGGATCGTCTCGTCGCCATGATGGTCTACTCATGGCAGAGCCAGACAGAGGGAGTGCGCATTTTAAAACTCTTGTCAGTGTAGGAAAAAAAAACATGTCTAGTTGTAGCTACAGCAGCTAGCTGCTACGGGAGATACGTAGGAGGGCAAGCGAATAAATTGCCGAGTTAAAAAAGGGGCCGTGCTGGGAGCAGGCTAGCCGACTAGGCTGCTAGTAGGGGCGCGCAGGCAGGCAGGCACAGCTAGCTAGCTATACCTATCCGCGAAACTGGAACGGCCTAGCCCAACTTTCTCCTCGCTTTTATCGGCCGTGGGTCAGGGCTGCCGTTCGCAGGAAGCAGCCGCTGCCGCGCGCGCAGGCGGGAGGGAGGCCCCCCCCTCCGCTCCACATGCAGCGCAAACGACAGCGGCAGCCTCTGCACCGCGCGCGCGCCTGGGGACCCGGGCGCTCCCTCTCCGACCCCGGCCTGTTCCGTTCCATGGATCACGAGCGCCTCTGCCTACTGCTGCCGTCGCACGGCACCTGTATCGTGGTAAATGTGCCCGTGCTGGCTCGGTTGACGCACGCGGCGACGACCGCGACACAGCTGGCTCCTACTGACCGGTTTACTCTAGCAGAACAACGTTGCCGAAAATTGGTGGACTACCCTGAGTGCCCGCGGTTTTGTACATGAATCATCACTGCCATCGTGTGGACGACCGATTCATCCTCCAACCGTATGCGTCATCACTACTAGATATCACCTTTTATTCGAGGGTGACATTACCGTCGGCTATTTTCTTACCGTGGGTTAACCTTAAATCCGACGGTATACCATCGGTTATGTCCCGTCGGCTTTGCTCGGTCGGCCATTGCTCAAGTAGCCGATGGTACGGTCGGATACTTGGTTTGTCCACTGGGATAATCTGACGGGTTCCGTCGATGAAGTTCAGGCCACCAGCAGCTCTACCACCTCTCAGCGGAACTTACAACCGACGGTTCCCTGTCGTGAGTTTACGTTCTGACGGTTGCTAGATCCCATCAGTTTTCACTGTAATTGATCGTGCATTGTCCCATGGGAGATGATTATATTTGAGAGGTCACGCACACTAGCATTTTACGAATTTAACAACAGGTTGTATAGTCCCATCGGTATATGGTATAGCCAAGAGCTAGGTCGTCAGTCATTGTTATGCATCACAAAATGTGATTCTTGTCAACACTATTACAGAATATTGGCATTTAAAGATATCTCATAACTATCAATTGGACACTCCACAAAAAGAACACGTTTGGGATTAATAATAACCTCGCAGGGTACATGATCCATCTAAAAGGTCGAACGCAAAAGAAAATGGTAACTAAAATATAATGGTCCAATCATTTAAAAAAAAGCTAAATTGAATGGATCTTTAGAAATTTGCCCAATCTTCATCATCTTCATCACCTTGCCCGTTGCCATAATGATCATCGCCATAGCCATAACCGTCGGGCAATGGACTATACCGTCGGTTATCAGAAGACATACCCGAGAGTTTCATGATAACCGTCGGTCATGAGTGCTACCGTCGGTAATTAGTGTATTAGCCGATGAACTGTCGGGTATCATTATTCACCGTCGGAAATCTGGGGATTTCTCGTACTGGATGGTGTGCGGAGCCCGGGTCATCCAGCGGGCCTATGGTGAGTGGTTATGTGTCGCTTGTGTCGTGTTTTCCTATCAACATTAGGATGCTATAGACGAGGGCATGTCCAACTGTCCAACGCATTTTGCGGGTCAGGACAGGCCCCGGCTTGTCTGCGCTCCCAAACGGTGTTCCCATTTGTCTAGCCGCATTTTCTTTTTCAATTATGGCTAATTTGACAACGGGCTACACACTTATTCCAAATTGAAATTAAAAATAGTAGTTCACAACAATTAGAAGAGCATGGTCACAAATAATTTACACGATCAAATTACATCAAATTAAATGATAAATGGCGAAAGAGCACTTGTTTGGAGGATGGTCGCTCGGTTGGTTGCCCACAAATTACAACATATCATCGTCCAAATCATTCTGGAGGTCGTTGTGAGTTGCATGATCTCGGGTTTCATGATGAACTCGTAGAAATTGCTGGAATGATGTTCGCGGGCCAGTTCTCCCTGAAATTCCTACCTTTGGTCATATAAGTGTTCATCACACTTAGGGATGTAAACAGATCAGAATTAGATGGAATATTGCTATTTCCATATCTTTATCATATTATTTTGCGAATTCGATATGGAGCGGATTCGGACCAGAAGAGGGTAATCAAACAAATACACATAGAAAAATAAAAAAATATTTAGTTATTGAAAAAATGACAAAAAAGCATGCAACATCTGATTTCAATAATATAATGTGCAAGGTTGTTAGCATAATATAACATGCATACGTAGCATGTATAGCTGGACGATAGAATAACTAGGTTGTCCAGATATTAGGGTTACGCTAAATTTATCGATCCTATTTGAATACATCGGATAATCCATATAGAATGTCAGATTATCCTTATTCGTCGGATATCATCAAATACCATACCTGCTACTAAGGAGAACTATGCTGAAGAAGATGAGTAACACGCTTGACGACAAATCAATGTTGTCTCGCCTTCAGTCTGTGTCACCAGAGGGAACCCCTGTCCCTGGACAAACAAGAGATGCCATCATTGGCGGACCAAAGCTCACCCTAGAGCTCGGGTCGGCACACCGACAGATGTTGCACCCCGTGAAGAACAGGTACACCACCATCATAGACAATGCCTCTAGGAAGCTTCTCCGTCAAAGCCAACACACCACCGCCGACAGAGAAACACACCGTAGGCTCCAAGACACCGCCCTCGGGAAGGTAGCGGCACCAAAGAGTTCCGCCGCTGCCCGATCCGAGAGGATCTAGGGTTTTTACCCGGAGCATCATGAGGGATAGGGAGGAAACCGTGACGGCGTCTTCAGGAAGAAAGTGGCGCCCACCGGTCAGCACCCGAGCCACGGCCCCTGCCGGAGCGCCGCGGCTTCCACCGCCCTGGCATGGATCCGCCGTCGCCACCGGCCACCAGCAGCGACGACGAGGAAGGGGGCGCCGGGAAGAGGGAGTTTTGGGTGGCGGCGGGGAGAGTCACAGGAGCGGCTCACGAGGCTGGAAATGTTCTTTCCCATCAACCCAAACTTATAATATAACGCTAAGTTTAGATTATTTCCAACAAAACGCGCCCAAGTCTGTGAGACGGAACGGGCTCGCCGCCGAGCCCTTCAAAGGCACTTGTACAGTCAAAAAGCTTGGTGGCTTGTAGCGAGAGGCTTTTTTTTGAACGAGAAAGGCCACGAAGGGCATGGAATCTGCATTAAAACAGCGGCAGGGGTACAATTACAAAAAGGACCTCCATTAAGAAATAAAAAACAGCCCAGTCCTGTAACATTACAACCAACACCCCAGAGTGAAAAGCGAAAACGCGATCAGGTCCTTGGTCGCCGCCAGATCTTGACCTCCATCCACAGCCGCCGGCGACTCCACCGGGGACGAGACCACTTGGTGGAGAGGCGGCGTCGGGCGCCACGGTGAGGTCGGAGAAGACCCTCCAGTCAAGGAGGGAGACAGAGCCTGAGATCAACAACTCAGGCACAGCAGGGCCATGCTCATGGCCGAGGATAGCTCCGGCTAACATGTGCCGGCGCTTGGTGGCTGCTGCAGGCGCTGCAGATTCCAAGAGCACCCAACGCCAGCTTCTCGTCGACGCAGCCTCAGCTTCGCCAAGCTTCTCTCCCTCGCCACACTGGCCGACCAAGAGAAGGAGTAGCACAACGAGACTGAGCCACAGAAACGGGCGACGCTTGAAGAAGATGCCCGCCTCGCTCTCCTTCCTTTTGGCCACCCACCATGGGCAGCTCGAACCGAAGAAGAGCCAGGACCGTCTAGTGCCGCGTCAGAGCACCAGCAGAACCAACCTCCAGATCCGCAGACCGCAAAACCATCCTGGATCCTCCCCTCGCCTCCACGGCCGGCCAGAAGACACCACGCAGCAGCACGCCCTGAGATATGGAGAATGGCCAAACTCGCCCTTATTTGAGGGGGCCCCGACCTCCGCATCTCCTCCGCCAACCTCCCACCACAGGAGCTCGCCGGAGAAGCTCGAGGACGACCTTCTAGCGCGGAGCGGCAGCACTAGAAGGCAGAAGCCCATCGACATCTCGCCATTCGCCACATGGGCAACTACAAACCCTAACCCTACACCTATAGCGAGATGCAGCAAGTCTACTATATACAGAGGAGCCCGGTCGCCGCCCCTAGCTCCTCTCCGACCGGCGAAGCCGGCGGAGGAGGAGAGGAGCGGCTCCGGGAGCGCACGAGCGACTCTCAAGGTCTAGGGAGCGAGAGCAGAGGGAAAAGGAAAGTTGTGTACTAGTAGCTTGTCTACGAGTAAGCTGCCGTAGCGAGACACCAAGGATGACAAGACGGGCCGGGAAGAAGCCGCTCTGCTTTTCCGGGAGCGAGCACGGATAGACACGCAGCGATGTCATTTTGAGGCAGCGAGCGAGAGTGAGGGGGCCAGAGGCGTCATTTTCCATTGCTGTTGCTTGAGCAGCAGTCGCTCTGATCCGTTCTCTGTTGCCTTGTCTTGTTTGTTTGCTTTCGATTAAAGGACCGCGTCGCCTGCGCTGCGCCACACCGTGGGCCCATCTCCACTCGAGCAAGACTACGGGGAAGACTTTCTGTACGCTACTACTACGTGCAAATGCAAAGCTGCTGGCATATCGTGTGTTTGACTCGAGCTTTTCTGCGTCACGCATGTGTCTTTGGGCATGCCGTTGTCATTGAAAGCCCTCTTTGAGTCTTTGATTGACGCCACCCCAGCCTGCATGACTTTGCTTCAGCAAATACTGTACATATTTTGTCACTTTACTCACATTGCCTTCTTGGCTAGCTTTAGCAATGTACTTGCCGCTTGCTCAGATTTACAGAAATTGGAACAAACCGAGCTCCCGATGGACCAAAACCGGTCAAACCGTCAAAGGACGAAGCATTTGTACCCCACGAAGGTAGCTCGCCGATCGTTTCCACTGATGTACTACTCGCTCTGTTTCAAATTACTCACTTATTGTTCATTCAAAAAAATATGAGATTTTTGAGATAGATAGTACTACGTATTCCAAAAATTATAAGAAATTTTTTGATAAAAAATAAGAATACTAGTCCACCTAGGTGTGCGGAGTAATTTGAAACAGATGGAGCATCTACTCATACATGTCGTACGCGCTAGCACGTCTGGCCTCACTAAAAAAAGAGACAAAGACCAGGTCCAAATGGGTATGCAAACAGTGAACCCAGCTAGAGTAGTATATGGTTTTCAGTGTAGGTCAAGGATGAAAGACGAATTGATGAGGACAAGACGTGGATGGTAGTCGTAGACCAGAGTGAATTGGGCGAGACACCATGAGTTGGGGCAGTTGTTGCAAGGAACTAGTAGTTGTACGACAAGTCTACGAATATTTTGGCGGAAATCAGCGACTCGTGTCGGGTAAACCATTGCACTGACCCAGATCACAGGTTTAGCTGGTTTGGCTGCCTACTGGTAAGCTGGACCGGCACATCAGTGCCACTGAATTCTCTCAGGCAGAGTTAGACGACACCCCTCCCGCCCTCCTTTGGCTCCACACCACGCAGCGTCCATGCATACCCAATCAATCCTGTCCAACAAGGACGGGGGAGGCATCCCCCGTGGACCGCGGCCGAGCGCGCGCGTCAGCAGCCCATGTGACGGTGCGATGGCGACCCGACGTCCCGAGCGCAGCAGACCGCTCGCCCGCCCGGCACGGAGGCAGCAGCAGCAGCAGCAGGAGGCAGCCTTGATGATTCCCCGTATGATTGCGCGTTCCGTCCGTTTTGCACCGTATCACCAGCTCGTCCGTCCCTCCCTCGGCACGTGAATGATTTTCCCTGGGAGGGAGACGAAGACGGCGCGTCAATCTTTTCACGCGCCAATGCATGCATGCGCCTGATCGATACCACATGCGGTGCTGCTGCATTTCCGTGTGAGTCTCCTTGTGGGAAATGGGGTTTCATCTTCATATTTTCTTGCTGTTGCCGGTTGGTGTAACACGTGAATAAAGCAGGGCGTCGCCCTCGTGTGCGCGAGAAAGAGATAGAAACGAGTCTTCTTTTACGAGTTACTCCTACTACAAGGATACACTGCGAGCGTACACCATTTGTGTCCGTCACATGGGGACAGACTACTCACTTTTTTTAACTTTCTTTCACGCACACGAGAAGCGACAGCTCCTCCTTCCCTCGTCACAGCCTGCTGAAAAAATCTCGGAAAATGTTGCCCCAGTAGCCTACGCATGCAACGGCGGAATCTCCACCAAAAATGCAGAAAACAAATGACGTGACCTCCCCGTGCCAAAGCCTGCCGGATGAAAACAAACGACGACGTGACATGTGTTGGATTGGAGGTAACGCGCCTGGTACGTGCCAAAGGCCTGTTGGAAAAAGACGGGAATAAACGTCGTTTTTACAAACTACTCCGTGAATTGTGTAGTACAGAGAATCTTCTTTTTTCCATTTGGACCCACCGTAGATTTTAGACTAGGAGCCAGCTATTTCAGGGGAGAGTAGAGCTAAAAGATCGGCCAGCGGCACGACCGAGCTTAATTTGGAAAAGCTTGGAAAAGGCAAGATCAGAGTGGTGCCCGCGCAGCAAGACACATCAACGATCGATCCCATAATTTTGATCGGGCAAAACAAGCAAAAACAGACAAGGGAATGCGCGCGTCAGGATAGCACGCAAGCAAACTATAAGAGTAAGAACAATAACGTAGTCAGCTGCCGGCTATAAGTATATGCCAAGTCATCTAAAGCCTTTCTAAGTAAATGATTGTACAATAAGCTTGCTCTAAAGTTGGCTCTATTGAATATTTAAACGGACTAAACTAAATCAGCCCATGCATGTGCATGTTTTTGCATGCATGACTAGAAGGGAGGGGAGAGCTGGCTGTACAGCCGACAACGGGCTACTAGCGAGCTGCATGCTCTCGTTTACTGTGCTATCGCCCGGCTGTATGCTGACTAGGATTATTGTACTTGCTCTAAATGCGTGCAGCGCCCGGCAGCGCGTGATAAATCGCCTGCCGCAGCCTGCCATCGATCTGCTTCCCGCCCGGGCCCCTGGCCCTCGCGGTCGATCGATCCGTCGGTGTTGGCTAAAATTAGGATGAATCAGCTGGAACGGATACTCTCAAATCTGAGAAAATAATATTACAACCTCCGTTATAAGGAGTAACACACGACCGAATAAATAGAGAAACTAAAATTTGATTATATTGTGCAGAATCTTTTTATTCGTATCAAAGCACACTTTTCAATAATGCTAATTTTGTATCAACATTTTTTATATACAGAATAAATTTTATAAATAAACACACAAAACGAGGACATCATATTCCATAGTAAGTACTAGTAATAGAAACACAACAACTACTAGCATGTATTTCAGTTTTGTATCACGTACGTTAACCGTACGTCCAACGATTTTAGCATGGCACCCAGTAGTACGATCTGTGTGAATCAGGGGTGCGTGCAATTATCTATACTAGTTAGTATGCACGTGCAACGCACGAATTTATCTATAAAAGCATGTAGATTATTTGAACAATTAGCAAGTAAATAGGTGCCATAGTCATACTACCCAATATATATCACATACAAATAATGGAAAGGCTTTCTAAAAAAAATGTTCTGAAACGAACAATCAGCAGATGAAATTTACAGCTATTTGTTTGATATCAAACCATCCATAAAGTGCTATTTACTGTATCAGATTTGAGAAAATTGTTCAGTCCATATATAACAATTTGAGCATGAGAATGTTAAGCAAAGAACAAAACAAATAATTAAGAAGTATTCTCAACCAAATTGCCATCATTGGATCGAGCAGCCAGCTTTAGAACACACAAAAAATCATTGACTTGAAGAGACATGAAGGTAGCTAACCATGATTTTCATTCATTCCGGATTGGCACATCCGTAGTTTTTTTTTTCTCATGACATAACACCATGAAAATCCCAAGTTTCTCATCTCGTTCCTACGCATGAGTGTGACTGAACAATGCATCCAATCCTGAATCAGTTCCACGGAAGCGTAGCTTGCTCGACGTTGATGAGGATTACTGCCAGGTCTTGAAGTCCAGGTCCTTCCCTCCTCGAACTCTGGTTGCATGTTCACCGCACACACAGTCCTTGGGCGCATGCTCGAGCGTGCCACCGAGGGTGCCATGGCTGACGCGGCGTGGAGGCTCTCCTGGTTGAGTACTTGAACATCAGGCGGGAGAGTGCTCCGCCCTGCTCCTCGTCCGCAACGCTGACGGCGGGACAACCCACTCTCGCCGGCTGGCTGCCTCACGCACGCGATGCACCCTGATTTCCCAGCGCCTCGTGGTGGCGCAGAGCCACTGTGGAAGATCCCCACGCGGTGTGTGGCTGCCAGCAATCGTTGCCGTGTCTGCTGCTGCCGTGGTGGCCGTGGTTGTCCTTGGCACGCACGCTGTCATCTGAATCGTCGCGGTCGCCGACCTAGCCTTTTGTGCCACCAACACCAGTAACAAGCCGTGCCCCATCGGGAAGCTGCCCTGCGCCGCCACGGGCAGACGACCGCGGCGCTCCAGAGAAGAGGCGGTTGTGGATGTTG
Organism: Avena eriantha; assembly: GCA_910589775.1. Lineage (NCBI taxonomy): Eukaryota > Viridiplantae > Streptophyta > Magnoliopsida > Poales > Poaceae > Avena > Avena eriantha. The sequence continues at coordinate 396,829,522 of OU342746.1, read as the reverse complement.
CGGTGAGGGACCCGGACAGGGTGAGTCCCGTGACCCGTAGAGAGGAGCTGAGAGAAGAGTTGCGGCTTTGTTTCCACGGTCGTCGGGCGGCGGGCGATTAGGATTCTAGGGGAGGAAGGTCGTGGAGGCGGACTTTGAGATCAGGAGCAGATTACGCTTTGACGGAACACGTATTTGGTTGAAGAATTCTCGGTGGAGTACGTTCCGCCCGGTCGTTATTGCTAATTGCACGCTTGACGTTGTATTAAGTTAGTCTATGCGGTTAGATCTGGTTAGGTGGATTAATCAGACGGTACTAATGAGCCTGGGTGCATTAAGCGGGGTGTCCATAGGAAAGAACAAGTTCGCTTGTTTAATAGTAGTATACATTGGCATTAGCAATCGGTGAGTGCCCGACCGAATGATGTTGACGCCCGGTTTGGCAAAAGGGCTGAGCGTCCTGTCCTTTTCTGGCTTTAGCAATCAAATGCGGCGCACCTAACCTAAAATCCACCTTTCATTTGCCATATACCAAAGGAAATAGGAGGATGCGCCATGGAGGGAGTACACACAAAGCTAGCTGGTGAGATCCGCCTCCGTATCGGTTTGTCCGGTCTATTATTAGTGTGTGTTTTAACGACTCAAGGGTGCAACGCACCCAAACTTTTTATGTTGCATCGAAAACATGTGGCATGAACAATTACTAGGAGGCCCAAAGCAACACTCTCAACGGACCTACTATTTGAAGATAAGGGCCTTGACATTTACAGAAAACTCCCTAAAAACAAAAGAAAAAACACGGTCAAGCCTAGGGCGTCTCTGCCATCGCCGATGAAAGGACATGTATGCCCCATGTGTGGTTTTAGTAATTAACTAGAGCATGATGGCGCGCGTTGCTGCGCCCGTCTATTTTAGATTCATATATACATTTTATAGAAATATGTGGATAAATATTATACAGTTTACTATTATCAAGGTATTGTTAAATATGATTCAATTTAGGTTTATTATTAAATAAACAAGGATGTAGTTGCTCTAGCCTTTATCTTATTTTTTTTTACAGAGTAGAAAAAGGAAAAAAAAACTTTAACTAGTCTAAGACAAATATAAATAAATGAAATGATCAATTGCTCTGTGTTCAGCTCAAAATTCTTGGAAAACTAACACTGTTTTTTCTCCAATGTCCTCCTTGAGAGTATTGGCATGTTCAAGATCATATCTTATATGTGAGGCGACATCTTTGACGCGGCTCCAGGAACATGGGGGATGAGGATAAAACAGACTTGGACGAGGCTCCAATCTCCTTCATGGCGCCGAAGAAGTACTGGGTCACCAAAACTATGTCCATCGTATCGTTTGCAGTGGTACCAGTGACATTCGTAGAGAATGCCAAGAGAACGTCCAATCATGAAGCAAAATATAGCATGTTTTGACAATCTCTTATAAAAGAAAGTTAAACATCATATGGTATATGGCATAAATATGGTAATTTCTACCTATGTGGAATTTTTTGTCGTATGGTATAGCTTCTGTTGCTAAAGATCATGCATGGTACATAAACATCAACCTCCCGTAAACGAATATTTCAGTGGCATGCATAGTCCCAATTGTAATGTCCTGCATCACTCTTTTTTGGAAAGCATACCGGAGAGCAAAAATAAAAAATAATGGTAATGATATGAAGTTGCAAAAATAAAGGAATTTTAGTTACCTGATATATATATATATATATATATATATATATATACCTTGGCCAGTTCTTTTCTCTAATAATAAATCGGTTGATGCCAAATCCAACCCTTTTCAACTTCGTTACAGATGTTAGCACGTGAAAGATACTTAGAAATTATGTTTAATATAAACAAACAGAGACATTAAATAGATGAGGTGTAAATATAAAGATCAAGTACAACTACAGAGTTTATATAATTCTTGAGCACATCTGTAATAGGTCGATGGCAAAGATGTACATGATCTGTTCACTGGTAGAAAGATGCATGCTTTCTATGTGTGATCCAGCTAGTAATCCTTGGGGATGCAATGTTGACGTGAAACTACTCTAAGTCTCTAATCATACAAATAAAAGTAGGCAGAGGCACACCTTTGCTAGCTTTTTTACTGAAAAGAGACTATACAACTTTTTGCAACAAAATTGGACTTCATTTTTCATATATGCGAGTTTCCACCAAAACGGAATACAGAGGTACATAAAACATACACAGGTGACCTGGAAAAAATCAATAGGCCAGCTGCACGATGTTGTGGCTGTAAAGCAGCAGGTAAATAAAATAGGAAGCTGTAACTGGGGATTTGGACTGACTGGTTATAGGGGATTGAAACGACGTCTGCGACGGCGAAGGCTTCAGATGCCAATACTCATGCCGCTCAGCACAAGCGGTAAGAGCAGGCTATGAGCGCGGACGACCAAGACCGCAAAATCATCACGTCATGTATGCTTCGCTCTCATGTCCTCTTGAAATCGTGATTGCCACAGGAGTGAGATCTACAGTTATAGCAACCTAGGTGCAGGATCAGTAGATTCTCATAGGTCATGAGAGAAGGACCTACGCAGCCACAATCGTTGGACGAGCTGTCAGGTTTTCCTAAATAAATCAGGGATCAACACATGCAGGCTCGTACAGGGAAGTAGAAGAGGCGAGAGAGTAGTAACTTGCATCTACTACCGTCGCCAAGTAGTGGACAGTACTTCTGCCATTAAGCGCGCACGTACAGGCAGCAAGGTGGCGCACCTCCATCGTCTTGTCTTCACGTACCAAAGCCGTGGGCACCTGCTCACTCGCACGACGCTGCCTCCACGGTATTGGTGCTACACGAAATTGCCTAGTACGTGGGCTTTAGTGAATTTTAGTGGCTAATTAATCAGGGTGGGTCGATTTGACATGTAGAGTAGCTTCCCCTAGGGACATCCGGCCAAATGCGGGATTGAGGGAGATCAGATGGCCAAAAACTGTGCGCATCTCACTGGAGTCGTCGTCCGCCAAATCGCCTGGCGTCTCCTCCTCTTCTGTTTTTTTCTCTCGTTGCCCACCGACGACATGCCTTGTACCACGGTCCTGTAAAAGAAGTAACGGATTGTAATAGGCTTTTAGCCCAATTAACCACAGAAATGCTATTTGATGTGTAGAGAAGCGTTCTAAGGGATAGTTTGGCCCATGCTGGATTTGATGACCATCCAACGGCCAGGAACCTCCATATGACTTGACCCAACGGCCGAAACTGCCCAGGTTGTGGAAAGCCTCCTCTTTGTCTCGGTTTTAATATCCCTAATGACAATTTTTATGGAGTAATGTATAAATTGAGTTTCACTTGTAGATATATCTATTGACATCGCTTAGACCATGTGTTGGGTTCAATGTTGAAAAAGAAGAAGCAATGTCCAAGGGCTTTGTGCCTAGTGGAATCTTGTTAAAGAAGAAGAAGAACAACAATATCAAGTATGTCTTGAAGAAGAAGAAGAAGAAAAAGATAGAGTTTCTTATGGCCATCTTCAAGACATCATCCAGAAATAAAGTGCAAGCTCAAGATACACCATCTCTAGAAGATCTCATGCTTGAAGGTTGCTATTCTCGGCGATGAAGACAAGTTCAAAGAAGAGATTTCCCCCTGAAGTATGGGGGAGCATTTCACAAGTCTTCATGAAGCAAGAGCAAGCAAGAGAAATCAAGAAAGGCGATCCGTCTTGAGAATGACAAGATGGTCTACATCAAGCTCAAGTGGAATGCTCAAAGCAAAGGTATGATATTTATAGGTTTTCTATTTTACCGGTCTCTTGTAGTGTTGGGAGACCGGGTTTAGGATAGATAGTCGTACTATCAAGAAGGGCTCTCGAGTGGGTGACTCGTTCATATCTTTCAAAGAGAGCTCAAATCTTTGCATACATAGCATCATCTTTCTTGGTTGTTGTTTGGATCTTGTCCATGAGAGGGTCTAGAGCTCGTGGTTATCTTCATAACAAGCTCTAGTTCGTCAAAAACAGATTTCCCTTGCATATCTTATTGCGTTTTTGATCTTGCGGGTTTTCCGGCTACACGCCTTGGGAGATATCTCACATATATATTCATGGTATTTTCTCCCTTGGTGATACTCAATATTTCAGTCAAGTATTGCAGTCACATGCCAGTCTTGAGACGCCCCTGGTTCAGACTAGCACGAGCAGCATCGTTGCAGGTGAGATTTTATCGGTATCTAAGGAGATGCTATGGAATATGTTGGGCATCTCAGGAAAATGCTATGGAATATGCTGAAGAGGTAAGACTGATGACTCAAGATGCCAAGGACAAGCACTACGGGACAACTGACAGGCCTGACAAGGCCCATGCCTCAGTTGGCCTGACCCTCGCATGTGAGCCACCTCTTGTCCCCTGGGCTCCCCTTTATAAGGAGCACCAAGGGGATCAATCTAGGAGAGGCCTCCGAAGGGCTCCTCTCTTCTCTGCTCAATAGAATCACCTCTGCTTCCTCCTCTTCTCTCCCAGAGATAGCCACTAGAGGCATAGTGAATACAACTCAAGGAGCACCATTGTAGCCACAGTGCATGGCTAGGTTATATGAGATCTAGATGCAGGAGTAGATGTTTTATTTCACTAGGTGACATGGGTATACCCTACCGGTACTCGAGATTGGTATATACGGTCCAGATACGGTGGAAGCCCACGACATTGCCACGACCCGATGAAGACTTCGAGTGGCCTACGGACTCTCGGTGACTTGTGAGACCAGAAGAAGTCTAAAGATAGAAAGTTTGAAGGGCAAACCCTAATTTGTAACCGACTCGACCTGCTACCTGAGACCTGGCCTATCTATATAAAGGCTAGGAGGGGCGGCGAGGAGGAGACACTCAATCCTAGTTTTCGACAACTCTCGCTAGATTGCATCTGCGCGCCCTTCGATTCCTTCGTTAATTCCAAGAGCAGACAAGTAGGAATAGGGACCTCTACGAGGCCTGAACCTGGGTAAACCTTGAATCCCTGTGTGCTTGTTTGCTAGCCGATTGATGCTTCCAGCGCTCCCTCCTTCTCCAAAACCCAAGTCCATAACAATGGGCATTGACGAGTTAAACCCTCGTCAATTGGCGCCGTCTGTGGGAATTGGGAGTGCTGATGTCGCGGCTTCTTCGGCCTCATCAACCGCGATCTACAACTCCGCAATAGCGGAGATTTGCCAGCTCTTCAGCGCGTTCGACTTCACCGTCCATACGCTGGCCACTCGCCCGGCTTTCTAGTCCGTGGGCGACGGAATCATCCTGGCGATAGGGAGCTTCCGCTTCCAAGTTGGTCAGATGGGCACGCTTCGCCTGCCTAACAAGCCAAAGGCATCCGCAATTGCTCCAGCATCGTGGTTCCCGCCACCAATCGGCACCCTCAGCGAGCTCAACACCTCTGCAACAGCTGAGAGAACGGACAGCGACAACAGTCGCGGATCCGATCTGGGCGGCTTAGCGACGAAAGATGGAGTCTACGGCTCTGGATCCGAGAGTTGCGGGAGCAAAAACTTCCCCAATCACTTCATGTGCGCCGTCATTAACACTGGCGACTCCACCGCTAAACGAGAAAACGGTGGCAATGGATCTGGCACCGATCCGCCTAACGATGGCATCCCTAATGGCGTACCTCCCAACGACGGCCCCCCAAACGGTGGCAATGGTGCGCCCGTCAACAACGGAGGGGCAGTCGAACCTCCAACCATGGTGAACGAACACACTGGCAAACGTGTCGTGATCAGGCTCAACGATCTCGAGTGGGCCCGCTGCCGAGAAGCTCTGCGAGGAAATCCTCTGCCTCCATGCACGTCACAAGAGATGCTGATGGGCTACCATTGGTACTTAAAGAGGAGTACAAACGCCAGCTACAAACAATCACGCAACTTGAAGCGCATAAAAAGGTGGCGGACGAGTCGAGCCTTCGACGGGTCGGGCTCTCCTCCCACGGAGGATCCTCCTCCAAAGGCAACGAGTACGTGGCCAACAAGAGACGATCTTGAATGGCCCACCTCATCGAGCAGGAGTGCATAGAAGCTGCGAAAGTCCTCGATTTCAGCTCTATGACAGTCGACACTCGGGGCAACGTGGTCCCAAAGACGCCGCAAGCTGCGGTGACAGCGCCAACCATGTACTTGCTGAAAGGATTATTTTCTCCGTATGTTTTTCGTGCTGATGACAACTCCTTTTGTGGTTTAACCGTTTGTCCAAGTTTCAGGGTTTATCTTCGGTCATGCTCGTGGATGTTTTTTTTCTCAAGGAAGAGCTTGTAGTCAATAGCGCTTATTTTCTCTTTCTCTTGCTTTATATTTTAGGCTACCGTACTATCAAGAGGGGGTCCATCTAGGAAGGTTGTGGGAAATCAACATTCATGCACAGACCATATATGCACCTCCACAACCATCCCAGTTTTCGTGTGAGAAAGTGATTTTTGCTGAGTTGGAGGGTTTTCTGCCCTGACCGGTATTACCGGCCAGGCAGCGGTAGTACCGCCCAGGGGTTTTTCCCAAGGCTGTTCGAGCGGTACTTCCGGCTGAAGTTCCGGTCCTAATTCCGACGAGGAAATTTTCGGTTCAGTAAGACTTCTGTCTAACTTTGCTTATTTGTCGGAACTAGCACCGGACTTTGGATCGGTAGTACCGGCCCGACCAGCATCTGGCCCCCTGAGTGGTAGTACCGCTTCCTGACCGGTAGTACCGACCTTCATCGGTCACCAGTAGTTCCGGGTCCAGTTTCGGACCTAATTCTGACGCTGGGCAGTGCGGGTCAGATGACCTTCTGCCTCGCACTGTCTATTTGACGGAATTAAGGGCAGAACTTGGACCGGTACTTCCGGCCAGCCCATTTGGGTCCACTAACTTGTCTTCTGACCGTTACGTGGCCTGGGCTGGGCCGGTGGTGGCTCGCCCATCGGTACTACCGGTCCGGCACCGGTAGTACCGACGACGTCGGGGCTCGGCAGAATCTGCCCGTTTGAAGGGGGGCTATTTAAGCCCCCTTCTTCCTCCTCCCACCTTATCTCTTGGTTCTCTCTCTACCATTTTCACAAGAGCTTGACTTGACTAGATCTCTCTCCCCACCCACTCAAATCTCTTGATCTTTTAAGGATTGGGAGAGGTGACCTAGATCTACACCTCCACCAAAGGAATTTTGATTTCCCCCACTCATCCTTCATGGATTTCATTTCTCTTGGGTTCTTGGAACCCTAGACGGTGTAGGGAATCCTCGGAGCTGGGGCATTTGTTGCAAAGCTCCGTGGTGTCGTTGAGGGCCTTCAATTGAGTTGTGAAGCCTCCCCTCAACCTCGTTGTAAAGGTTTTCGGTTGGCGCCTTCAAGGTCACCGGTTAGTGGATTGTGAGGCCACCTTTGTGGTGGTGCTCACCGGAGAAGAAGGTGAGGCCTTTGTGGCGCTCGGGTGACCTTGTGTGGCCCCGACACCTCTCCAACGTAGACGTAGCTTCTTTGGAAGTTAACTACGGGAATTACATCTCTGTGTCCCCTCGCCGGTTCTTTCGCTCCACTCCTTTACTTCTTGCATTTACTCTCTTGTTTACCTTTGTGTTACTTGTCATTTAGGTTTTTCACGTAGTTGCATATCTAGTGAACCTTACTTTGTGCTAAGCCTTAAAAGTGGGATAAAAGAATAAAAATTGGTAGTCTCCTATTCACCCCCCCTCTAGTCGACCTAAGTTGGGCCTTTCAATTGGTATTAGAGCCTCGGCTCTTACTTCGGGCTTAACCGCCTAAGAGACAATGGCCGACGATCACGGAAGTGTGGGTGCAGCCACCAAGAACTTGGCCTCCATGGATGACCTCAATCGATTGGAGACATCCATGATGACCAAGTTTGAGGAAATGATGACTCTTTTGCAATCCCTTAAGCCTACCCCCATGCTAGAAACCCCTCATGATGCATCTCTTGGCGCTGAAGCCCCCTCCGCTCCCGTGCAAGTGGTTGCCCCCGGGGTGATTCCCGCGGCAGCCCCAAAACACTTGGGTTTAGGCTTTGTGGCTCAAACCACCAAGCCCCCAAGGGAGAGCACCGAGGGGCTAGGTGACTCCTCCTCTAAAGAGGGAGATAGGGAAAAGGATTACTCGGCGGTACCACCACCGTTCAAGTATACACCGGACCCTCCCATTCCCATGCCGCACATCATACCTCAAGGAGCACCTCCCATACTAGATACTTCTAACTTCGCCAATTGGCAATATCTAATGCAATCTCATATCTCCAACTCTTCTATTGAATTGATGAGGATTGTGGAGGAAGGTTTCTCTCCATATGATGCTAAGAAGTTGACTCGTGCCGAGGTCGTGGACAAGCAACTCAATGCCATCGCCATGATTCAAAAGGCATTGACCCCCAAGGACTTTGCTCACATTCGCCAATTCTCCACCGCCAAAGAAGCTTGGGTCATCTCACCGAGTTGTATATTGGAAATGCGAGTATTCAAAGCTCCAAGTTTGATGAAGCCAACAATGAGTCTGATGGTTTTGCAATGCAAGATGATGAGACACCCGAAGACATGTATCGTCGGCTCAAGGTTCTTTGTTGTACCTTGAGGGACCTTGGAGCTACCTATGTTGACGACAAGTTTATGAAGAGGAAGTTTGTTCAAGATCTTCTTCCCTTTGAGGAACAAAAACTCAACTCTATCAAGGGGAGAAGCAACTACCATACCATGTCCTCTCAAGAGGTGCTGAGTGAAGTTATTGCCATGACCATTGCCAAGAAGAATGCGGAGTCAGCTCGTGCTCGTGCTTATGGGTCTCAAAAGTTGAACCTTGCCTTGAAAGCTCAAGTGGTGGAAGTTGATGAAGACGGCAACTCAAGTGAGTGGTATCAAGAGGACATCAAATATGCTTTCAATGAGCATTTGGCTCTAGCATCAAGGGCGTTTTGGAACAAACCGGGCATGAAGTGAAGGTCAAGGGACAACCCAAGATTCAACTCAACCATGAAGACTCAAAAGGCTAGATCTTGTTACAATTGCAACGACAAGAGTTACAATGGAAAGATCAACTTGCAAAAGGGCAAGCCACTATCAAGAGGAAGAACAAGAGAAGGAACAAGAAAAGGAAGAAGATCAAGAACCTTGTTCTAGTATCCTCTCGTGATTCTACCATTGTGCAAAGTGATAACTTTGCCGGGAAGAATAATCCTTCCTACATTCTTTGCAAATATTTTGATGGTCATGTTTATGCTAAGTACATTGGAACATATTACACTCATGATTATCATTGGAACATTTGGGTACCTAAGACCCTTGTGACTAACAAAAGGGGACCCACTGCAAAATGGGTACCTAAAACCAAAGCTTGATTTTCTTGTAGGACTTTGCTTCCGGAAGTGCAAAATGGGTGCTTGATAGTGGAGCTACAAGCCATATGACCGGAAGCAAGTCTATCATGTCGGAGATTAGGCCAAATTTTGCCAATACTTTAGTCTCCTATGGTGATAAAACAAGTTCTCAGGTATTGGGTTTTGGTAAGGTGGTAGTAACCCCGGATGTATCCTTGGTGAATGTCATGCTTGTCAAAACCCTTGGCTACAATCTCCTTTCTGTTCGTGCTCTTGCTATCATGGGTCTTTCATCTTTCTTTAATGAGCACTCTGTGGTCCTCATGTGGAGCAAGTCTCTCATGGTGGCTTTCGTTGGATACGTAGAGCATGAATTATATGTAGTGGATTTCTATGGAAAGCCATCTACACATGCTATATGTCTCTATGCGAAAGCCGACGTGGGCTGGTTGTGGCATCGCCGCCTAGCGCACGTTAACATGAAGGCTTTGCAAAGTCTCTACACGGGGGGCCACGTCCTTGGACTAAAAGACATTTCCTTTGCCAAAGATCGTGTGTGCAGGGCTTGTATAGAAGGGAAGATGCATGAGAAGCCTCACAAGATCCTTGATCAAATCACCACTGAACGGTGCTTGGAGCTTCTTCACATGGATCTCTTTGGGCCTCCCTCTGATGATAGTCTTGGTGGGAAGAAGTATTGTTTGGTAATTGTTGACGACTTTTCACAATACACTTGGGTCTACTTCTTCAAGTTCAAGAGTGAGACTCAACAAACCATCATCGACTTTGCCAATCAAGTGCAATGGAAACTCAATTCCACCATCCTCACCATTAGAAGCAACAATGGCACCGAATTCAAGAACTACACATTGGATGAGTTTCTTAGTGATGAGGGGATCAAACATCAATACTCTACTCCCTATACCCCTCAACAAAATGGTGTTGCCGAAAGGAAGAACCACACTTTGATGGATGCGGCCCGGACCATGTTGGCGGAATTCAAGTCTCCAAATAACTTTTGGGCCGAAGCCATCTCAACCGCTTGCCATGCAACCAATCGCCTCTATCTACGCAAGAAGAAGAACAAGATTCCATATGAGCTCTTCACCGGTCGGAAGCCAAATGTCAACTTCCGGGTGTTTGGGCGTAGATGCTTCCTTCTCAAGGAAGGTGTCCGCTTATCAAAGTTTGAATCTAGGGCTCAAGAAGGGATCTTTGTTGGGTACTCAAATCAATCCCATGCCTATCGAGTCTACAACAAAGCAACGGGAAGGGTTGAAGAATCTAACAATGTCGAGTTTGATGAAGATCATGAGTCTCTTGTGCGGCAAGATGGTATTCGTGATCCAAGTGATGAAATTCCTCCCCAAGCCATAAGAAGAATGGGTGGGGGTTTCTTCCACCCCATTGAGGATCCCCTTGTGGCCGAAGGAGAAGGACCAAGCTCCACTCAAGCGGAGCCTTCACTCTCACAAGACCATCTTGCTCCTCAAGGTCAACTTATTGCTTCTCAAGATTCTCCAAGCTCCTCTCAATATCTTCATGGTCATGACCCTCCAAGTTCAAGTCTACCTCAAGTTGATCAAGCTCCACCCCTCCAAGGTTGCCAAGCTCCTCATGCCAATGACTCTCAAGGTCAAGTTGACAATGTCCAAGGTCAAGGAATTGTCTCTCCACCAAGTGATGATGTCTCTCCCTCGGTTGATGTTGATGAAGATGGTGATCAAGTTCGTTCATATAGTCAAGGAGGGAACTCGAACCGTGGTGATGATCAAGTGGTTGCTCAAGAATCTCATCTTGAGACCCAAGCTCGGTGTCAAGCATACCGTCTTGCCAAGCTCATTAAGGATGGCCATATACTTGATAATGTTTATTTATATTTCAATAGGGGCTCCACTACTAGGAGACAACTAACCTCTTTTAGTTCTCATCATGCGTTTATTTCTCATGTTGAGCCCCAAAAGGTCTTCGAAGCTCTTGAAGATGATGATTGGCTCGATGCTATGAACGACGAACTCCACAACTTCAAGAGGAACAAGGTGTGGACTCTTGTGAAGAGACCCAAAGATTGTCAAAATGTGATTGGGACCAAGTGGATCTTCAAGAACAAGAGGGATGCAAATGGTATAGTCGTCCGCAACAAAGCAAGGTTAGTTGCCCAAGGATACTCTCAAGTTGAGGGCATAGACTATGGTGAAACTTATGCTCCCGTTTCCCGTCTAGAATCCATTCGCATGCTTCTTGCCTATGCTACCCATCATAACTTCAAGTTGCAACAAATGGATGTCAAGAGTGCTTTTCTTAATGGTCCCCTAAAAGAATTGGTGTATGTCAAGCAACCTCCGGGCTTTGAGGACCCCCTCTTCCTGAACCATGTCTACAAACTCGATAAGGTACTATATGGTCTCAAGAAAGCCCCTCGTGCATGGTATGAGTGCCTTAGAGAGCTTTTGTTAGACCGTGGTTTCGAAGTAGGCCTCATTGATCCCACTCTTTTTACTAAGAAAGTTGGAGGAAACTTGTTCATTTGCCAAATATATGTTGATGACATTATTTTTGGGTCTACTAACAAAGCTTTCAATGAGGATTTTGCTAAGCTCATGACCGACCGCTTTGAGATGTCTATGATGGGGGAGTTGGAATTCTTTCTTGGCTTCGAAGTCAAACAATTGAGGAAAGGGACTTTGATCAACCAAGCTAAATATGTCCAAGATATGCTCAAGAAGTTCAACCTTGATCAAGTAAATGGAGTCAAAACTCCCATGCCCACAAAGGTTAATCTTGATCTTGATCCCAAGGGTAAGATGTGGATCAAAAGCTTTATCGCTCGATGATTGGTTCTCTACTCTATCTTTGTGCATCTCGACCGGATATTATGTTGAGTGTGGGTATGTGTGCAAGATTCCAAGCCGCGCCAAAGGAAAGCCACATGGTGGTGGTCAAGAGAATCTTTCGATATTTGGTTCATACCCCTAACTTTGGGCTGTGGTACCCAAAGGGGGCCAGCTTTGATCTCATTGGTTACACGGATTCGGATTGGGCAGGAGACAAAGTGGAGAGGAAGTCTACCTCCGGTGCTTGTCAATTTCTTGGGAGGGTTTGGTGTGTTGGTCCTCGAAGAAGCAAAACTGCATGTCTTTGTCCACTGCTGAAGCTGAGTACATCTCCGCTGCGAGTTGTTGTGCTCAATTACTATGGATGAAGCAAACCTTGAAGTATCTTGGACTCTCTTTCGACAAGGTGCCACTTCTGTGTGACAACGAGAGTGCTACTGCTATTGCTCACAACCCAGTTCAACACAACAAGACCAAGTACATTAAGATTCGTCATCATTTCATTCGGGATCATGTTGCTAGAGGAGACATTTCTTTCGAGTATGTCCCTACCAAGGCCAATCTTGCGGATCTTTTCACGAAGCCACTTGATGAAGCAAGGTTCCGGGAGTTGAGGCATGAACTAAATATCATTGATTCAAGCAACGTGGCTTGAGTATCTTGCGCACATACCCGGGTCTCAAAGAATATCTTGTTTGGGTGTACGCATGGGTTTAGGGGGAGTGTGGTTCCCCAAATGAACCAACACTCCTATTATGCACACATTAATGTATTCATTCTCTATGGTCTCTCAAGGAGACAAAATGAGCTTAAATGATGAGTTTTGGTAATGGACCCAAGATACATCTTCGCGGTTTCAAGCCAAATATACTCATATATGGTGGCCTAGGCCACCGACCTTGCATTATTTGGCTCGCAGTCTTTTTGAGTTTTATTCTTTCTGGTGGATTTGGTTTATCTTTTCTTCTCAGTGTGTCTTTTCAATTTTTGCACAAGGTCTTTTTCCCTTGCCAATCAAAATCTGGAGCTCGTTTTCTAGGAATCGTCGGTAGTTCCGGTCGGAACCGGTACTACCGGTCAGGGCCAAAAATTCTCTCAGAAATTCTGCCCTGATCGGAAGTACCGCTTCTTCCTGAACTTCCGGTGTCGTCGGTAGTTCCGGCTCCTGCCCGGTACTACCGGTCGAGGGGGGTTCTGTTAAGTGACGGGCCAAGGGGGGCACGGGGTCATCTTCCCCATTTGCCTCCCCTTGACCCCATCTTACCACCCCTCTTCCCAAAGAAGCTCTCCACGGTGTCGCCGCCGGCCACACCGTTTCCGGCCGTCCCTCCTCAGGTCGGGTCCGTGGGATTCTTCCCTTCCTCGATTCCCCGCCATGGATCCTGGTATTTGCTCCTCTCATGCTCCATTCATGGAGATCTGGACATTGTTGTGCTTGAGTAGGACATGCCATGTTTAGGGCCCTTCTTTGGCTAGAACTGCTATGGGAATTCTTGGTAGGGCTAGGATTCGACTATAGACTGTTTTGCCTCAGTATATTGTCTATATTTCATCAATTTGTGCATCAAGTTTCATGAGATCTGTGATTTGAGGATCAAGTTTTGAACTGCCCTGCTCGTGCCCTGACTGGTACTACCGGTGCGGATCCGCCGGTACTACCGGCGTGGTCATCTCACCGGTACTACCGCTGAGGGCATGACCGGTACTTCCGGTGAGCCCCATGCGACCGGTAGTTCCGGCCGCCAGGCGGAACTTCCGATGCACCAATTGTTTTTGATATCTGTCTCTGTACTGTGTCAATCTAGTCTAGTTGCTTTTCGTTTTTCTTCGACCTTGTGCACTTATCCTCGATTTCCTCCTTTCTATTTGCCTTTCTCTCAGGGCAAGGGGGTTCCCGTGGCAGATCCAAGCGGTCTCGTGCTCCCTCTCGTGGACCGTCTGAGATTGATGAGGATGATCTTGAGGTTGTGCGCCCTTCCAGTCAGACTGCTCGTCAGAAGGGTGCAGCTGAGCGTCGTGCTGCTGCTGCTACGGAAGGCAAAAGGCCTGTTCTGGCAAGTCAAAAGAAGACCACCTCTGGACCTGATTCGAGCAAGAAGAAGATTTCCTCTTGGCCGCAGCTTGCTTATGAGGAGTTTCGCAAGATTGATCCCTACGCTGTTCCTCGTGACCGCCTGGCTCAGGATCCTTTCTTCCACACCATGCGTCAAGCTGAGATCTATTCTGAGGTTTATGCTACCAAGAAGAAGAATGTTTGTGCCCCTCAGAAGCACATCAACATTGCAAAGATGGAGAGCAACCTTGAGTACTTTGGTGAAGCACTCGATATGTGCAGGAGGTTTGGGCTAATCAAGCTTATGCAACACCGTGAGAACTTTGATGAGAGGGCCATTGCTCAGTTCTACTCCACTCTCTACTTTGATACTGACCCTGTTGATCGAACCATGAAGTGGATGACGCACAACAAGTATTTGTCTGCTAAATGGTCTGAGTTTTGCACCCTTCTTGGCTACCCTATTCTGGAAGGCAGCCGTGCCAATGGGTGGTGGGTGCATAGGGGGAAGGCCTCCGAGCCGGGAATTCTTGAGCCTCTATACATTGAGGGCTAGGGCGTTCCTGGAAATGTTGCCCATCTCCTTCCTACCTATGACATCATGCACAAGGTCTATCAGAACACGATTGCTCCCAAGGCAGGTAACTTTGATCAGCTTCATGCTTTCCAGATTGATCTCATGTATCAGACTTACTGCCACAGAAACTCTCATGAGCCCCTTGATGTTATGGATTATATGTTTGAAGAAATCTGGTCCGCTTTGATTTAGAAGAGGTCTTGTAATATGCTCCATACATCCAGAATCTCATCAATGCCAAATGGAGGGAGGCAACTGGCTCTATCTACCCTCAGGATGCTCTCACTATTCATGAAGAAAAGACTCTCCATGTGATGAAGCACAAGATACCTCGCTCATAGGCTGAAAACGAAGCTGCTGCTGGAAGGGCTGCTTCGGATGCTAGTGATGGGGACTGTGCTGAGGCTTCTCCTCCACCCCAACTTGTGAGACAACCCTCTTGGGCTAAGAAGCTGTTGAAGAAGGTTAAGAAGACTTTCTGCTTCATTCAGGACTGTGAGTATCAGCCCTATGTTGCTCAGAGGCACAGTGTTCACCAGGAGAAGGCCATCATGAGGAAGCTTGATATTGTTGTGTCACCTAAGTATAGCTCCGTCACCGCGCCCAAGGATGAGTGGATCAACACACATTGCAGGTGGACGGATAGTGATGACGAGCCAGAGATCTCCAGTCAGTTTCCGCCCGCTTGTAACAATGCCTCTTGGGACCCCGAGCCACCTCCTCCGTTCATTGGTGGGTAGGGCGCGTAGTTTGGCTACTTTATCCCTTTTTGGCGTCTTGATGCCAAAGGGGGAGAAAGTGCTCCGTTAGGATCACGGGATTTGCATGGGTTGTGTCATGAGCTCGCTTTTTCTTTGATCCTTTCATGCTCGTGCACACTTTATTCCGTTGTGTAATGTTTGTGGACCTCCGTTATTGTCTATGGACCTGTTGTATGGTTGCTACCTTGTTGGTGAGTCTATGTGGTCAGGTATCTCTGTGGTATTCTTATGAGGATATGTGGTGGACTATTCTTTATTGTCCAATCTTTGTTTCACCACAATTGTGTTGGTGCAAGGTATGAGCTCCACTCTTTTCTCTTTTACTTCCTTACACCCTTGTTGGTCTATCTCGGTTGGGAGAGCTCTCTCCCATGAGGTATGAGCTCCACTCTTTTCTCTTTTACTTCCTTACACCCTTGTTGGTCTATCTCGGTTGGGAGAGCTCTCTCCCATGTCTTCAGGGGGAGCCTCTCTCTCCTTTTGTTTTACTGCATGTTATTCTTCGTGCAAATCTTGTGGGGTTGTCATCAAACACCAAAAAGGGGGAGATTGAAAAGAGGAGTACAAACGCCAGCTACAAACAATCACGCAACTTGAAGCGCATAAAAAGGTGGCGGATGAGTCGAGCCTTCGACGGGTCGGGCTCTCCTCCCACGGAGGATCCTCCTCCAAAGGCAACGAGTACGTGGCCAACAAGAGACGATCTTGAATGGCCCACCTCATCGAGCAGGAGTGCATAGAAGCTGCGAAAGTCCTCGACTTCAGCTCTATGACAGTCGACACTCGGGGCAACGTGGTCCCAAAGACGCCGCAAGCTGCGGTGACAGCGGCCACCATGTACTTGCTGAAAGGATTATTTTCTCCGTATGTTTTTCGTGCTGATGACAACTCCTTTTGTGATTTAACCGTTTGTCCAAGTTTCAGGGTTTATCTTTGGTCATGCTCGTGGATGTTTTTTTTCTCAAGGAAGAGCTTGTAGTCGATAGCGCTTATTTTCTCTTTCTCTTGCTTTATATTTTAGGCTACCGTACTATCAAGAGGGAGTCCATCTAGGAAGGTTGTGGGAAATCAACATTTCATGCATAGACCATATATGCACCTCCACAGCCATCCCAGTTTTCGTGTGAGAAAGTGATTTCTGCTGAGTTGGAGGGTTTTCTAGCTTGACCGGTATTACCGGCTAGGCAGCGGTAGTACCGGCCAGGGGTTTTTCCTAGGGCTGTTCGAGCGGTACTTCCGGCTGAAGTTCCGGTCCTAATTCCGATGAGGAAATTTTCGATTCAGTAAGACTTCTGTCTAACTTTGCCTATTTGTCGGAACTAGCACCGGACTTTGGATCGGTAGTACCGGCCCAACCAGCATCTGGCCCCCTGAGCGGTAGTACCGCTTCCTGACTGGTAGTACCGGCCTTCATCGGTCACCGGTAGTTCCGGGTCCAGTTCCGGACCTAATTCCGACGCTGGGCAATGCGGTTCAGATGACCTTCTGCCTCGCACTATCTATTTGACGGAATTAAGGGCGGAACTTGGACCGGTACTTCTGACC
The DNA here is from genome assembly GCA_910589775.1 of Avena eriantha. Classification (NCBI taxonomy): domain Eukaryota; kingdom Viridiplantae; phylum Streptophyta; class Magnoliopsida; order Poales; family Poaceae; genus Avena; species Avena eriantha. The sequence goes on along the minus strand of OU342746.1, from coordinate 396,812,473 downwards.
AGCCCATTTGGGTCCACTAACTTGTCTTCTGACCGTTACGAGGCCTGGGCTGGGCCGGTGGTGGCTCGCTCACCGGTACTACCGGTCCGGCACCGGTAGTACCGACGGCGTCGGGGCTGGGCAGAATCTGCCCATTTGAAGGGGGGCTATTTAAGCCCCCTTCTTCCTCGTCCCACCTTATCTCTTGGTTCTCTCTCTCCACCATTTTCACAAGAGCTTGACTTGGCTACATCTCTCTCCCCACCCACTCAAATCTCTTGATCTTTTGAGGATTGGGAGAGGTGACCTAGATCTACACCTCCACCAAAGGAATTTTGATTTCCCCACTCATCCTTCGTGGATTTCATTTCTCTTGGGTTCTTGGAACCCTAGACGGTGTAGGGCATCCTCACAGGTGGGGCATTTGTTGTAAAGCTCCGTGGTGTCATTGAGGGCCTTCAATTGAGTTGTGAAGCCTCCCCTCAACCTCGTTGTAAAGGTTTTCGGTTGGCGACTTCAAGGTCACCGGTTAGTGGATTGTGAGGCCACCTTTGTGGTGGTGCTCACCGGAGAAGAAGGTGAGGCCTTTGTGGCACTCGGGTGACCTTGTGTGGCCCCGACACCGCTCCAACGTAGACGTAGCTTCTTTGGAAGTGAACTATGGGAATTACATCTCCGTGTCCCCTTGCCGGTTCTTTCGCTCCACTCCTTTACTTCTTGCATTTACTCTCTTGTTTACCTTTGTGTTACTTGTCATTTAGGTTTTTCACGTAGTTGCATCTCTAGTGAACCTTACTTTGTGCTAAGCCTTAAAAGTGGGATAAAAGATTAAAAATTGGTAGTCTCCTATTCACCCCCTCTAGTCGACCTAAGTTGGGCCTTTCACCTGCTCAACAACCAGCCGCCGGCTGGAGATCCCCGAGCCGCCATGCACCGATCTATGATCGCGGGCTTGGGGTTAATCCAGGCCGCTCTCGACAAAGAGCCAACGCCAGAGCCGAAGAAAAACAAGGCTGTAGCAAAACGCTCTTCCTCACATTCGTCTAGCGACGACAGTCACGATCTGTCTCGACGTCGCCGCTCACAGCGACACGACCACGACTACTATGCGCGTGATGACATCATGCAGCGCAAAATCGACAAGTCAAGGGCACGATGTGCCCGATCGACTGACAAAGAGGACGAAGACGTGGAGCACTGTGGCACCAAATGCTTCAGCAGGGCCATCAGACAAAAGCGAATGCCCAAGGGGTTCAAGCTCCCATCGGAGAACCCAAAATTTGATAGCCTGCAGGACCCGAAAATCTGGTTGGAGGACCACATCTCCTCCGTCAGGCTCCATGGTTGGAGTCGAAGCATGGCCATGCAATGCCTGCAGCTACAGCTACAGGGCGCCGCCCGAGCATGGCTCAACAACCTCCCGCGTGGATCCATTCGCAGTTGGGATGAGCTGGTCTACAGCTTTGTGCGCAACTTTAAGGGCACCTATAAAAGGCCCGCGCCAATCGAAGAACTAAGGTGCTGCTAGCAAAGGTCGGGCGAATCGCTACGCTCGTACATCCAGAGGTGGTCCAACATCAAGAACTCCGCAGAAAACATCTCGGAGGACCAGGCAATCGATGCATTCAACGGCGGCGTTCGCCGCATAGAGCTCAGGAAGGAGCTGGGCCGCTCGAAGCCCAAAACCATTGACCACCTGATGGAAATCGCGAACCGGTGGGCAGATGGAGAAGACTCGGTGAAAAACCACGCTCACTCCGACGACAAAGCGGAGCTCGAGCGCAGACGCAATCGCCGAAGCAAACATTGAATGCGCATCTACGATGACCGCGACGACGTCAACATGGTCGCAGCCGGCTACGCCGACATGCGCGACGACAACCGCAATAGCGGCTATCGCAGTAGTGGACACCGTGACTCCGGGAAAACCACGCAGGTATGGCAACACCGCACTCGCGAAGAGGCACCCATGACAACAATCGAAGACAAACTGTCCGGACCGTGCAACATGCACTTCTACATCGACAAGCACGACGTCAAAAAGAAATCCAGCCACCTTCTTAAGGATTACCGCAAGTTCCTCAAGCTCCACAAGGGTTTGCGCGGATGAATCGTGACGCAGTCAACAGAGGCTACGGAGTCACCCCAGGCGCTGTAGCACATGGAGCTCCTTCTCCACCACCTGGAGTGCCGCCACATGCGGCCGCACCGGTCCACGATCAGGACGGCGAGCCATACCCACAGACTATGGGCAACATGATGATCCAAAAGGGACGCCCCTCGAATCGGGTACAGAAGGCCATTAGTCGCCAAGTAAACTTGGTGAAAAACTCATCACCATCCACCACTGAGTACCTCAGTGGAAGCGACTCCTGCATCACCTTCGACAAGCGCGACCACCCGCGCCAGGTACCTCGCCCAGGCCACTGTCCCCTCGTACTCGAGGCACAGATCGGAGGCTTTGACATGAGTCGTGTCTTCATGGACGGTGGAAGCGGCATCAACCTTATGTTCGCAAGTACCTTGCGAGCAATGAGGATTCCTCTGACCTGCCTAGAGGTCTCGGACACGACATTCCACGGCATCGTCCCAGGCAAGGGCATATATCCCCTGAGCAAAGTCAACCGCGATGTCATTTTTGGCACGCCAAAAAACTTTCGACGCGAACGCATCGACTTTAAAGTCGTCGACTGACCCTCATAGTACCACTGCATCCTCGGACGCGTCGCATTTGCCAGGTTCATGACGGTACCACACTACGCCTACCTACAGATGAAAATGCCAGGTCCAAACAGAGTCATCACAATCAATGGGAGCTTTGAGAGGTCTGACAGTTGTGACAGGGAATTCAATAGAATTTCCCAGTCCTTCGGCATGCAGGAAGAACTCGCAAGATTGAAGGAGTCGACAGAAAACCGTCTGCCTCCCTTGAGCCGGCCAAGTTCACCCGACCTATTCTTCGACTCGTCGGTGCACACGAAGAAAGTTCTGGTCCACCCATCGGACCCAACCAAGACGACCCTCATCGCCAACAACATGAGTCCCGCATAGGAACTCGCGCTCGTCGAATTCCTCCGTGAGCATTGGGAAATCTTTGCCTGGTGTCCAGCGGACATGCCAGGGGTTCCCAGGGAATTCGCCGAGCACGCACTCAATGTCAACCCAGACGCAAGGCCAGTCAAACAAACAATTCGGCGACTATCTGAGCCTAGAGCAAAAGCGGTCGGAATGGAGATCAACAGACTCCTCGACGCTAAATTCATACGTGAGATCAAGGAAAGTACCTGGCTCACCAACACGGTGATGGTACCCAAAAAGGACACGGATATCCTACTGATGTGTGTGGATTTTACCTATCTGAATAAGCACTGCCCAAAGGATCACTTCCCGCTATCGCGAATCGACCAGATCATCGACTCCACCGCGCGATGTGAGCGCCTCTGCTTCCTCGACGCCTACTTTGGCTATAATAAGGTTCAAATGAAGGAGGAAGATCAATAGAAAACGGCGTTCACAACACCTTTTGGTGTGTTCTGCTAAAACACAATGCCCTTCGGGCTAAAAAACGCAGGAGCAACCTATCAGCGGTGCATGCAGGCTTGCCTCAAGAACCAACTTGGTCGCAACATCCAATTCTATGTTGACAACATCGTAATCAAGACAAAAGAGGAAGCCTCGCTAATCGACGATTTACACGAAACCTTCGCCAACCTCGACCGGTACCGGATCAAGCTCAATCCGGACAAATGCGCCTTCGGCGTACCATCTGGGCAACTACTCGGGTATCTCATCTCCGCGAGAGGGATCGAGGCGACCCCAAAGGAAATAAAAGCCAGACTTTCCATGGAGAAGCCGAAGAACGTAAGAGGTGTCCAGCAGCTGGCTGGGTGAATTGCGGCGCTCAGTCGATTCATCAGTCGACTGGGTAAAAAGGCACTGCCCTTTTACCAACTTCTCCGCAAAGCTGACAAGTTTGAGTGGACCAATGAGGCACAGGAAGCATTCGAAGACCTCAAGCGTCTACTGTCTACCTCACCAGTACTGGTGACCCCACGCGAAAGGGAACCACTGTTGCTATACATCTCCGCCACCAACCAGGTGGTCAGCATGGTGCTCGTGGTAGAACGAGCCAAGGAAAACAAAGTCCACGGGGTACAACGCCTAGTTTACTACCTCAGCGAGGTGCTCACGCCAACAAAGCAGCAGTACCTGCACTACTAGAAGCTGGCATACGGCATCTTCATGACAGCCAGGCGACTGCGCCACTACTTCCAGGAGCACCCAATCGGGGTGGTCAATGACGCCCGCTTGGGCACATCCTCAACAAACCCGACGCCACCGGATGAGTCGCGCTTTGGGGAATCGAACTGTCTCCACGAGACATTACATATGAAAAGCGCGACGCGATCAAGTCACAAGTTCTCCCTAACTTCCTTGTGCACTGGATGGAGAACCAGCTCCCTGAAAAACCAGATATGGCTTACCTCTAGACAATGCACTTCGATGGATCCAAGCAAAAGAGCGGAGCTGGTGCAGGTGTTATACTGACATCGCCCCAGGGAGACAAGCTGAAATACATTCTGCGAATGTAGTTCACCGCCTCCAACAACGAAGCTGAATACGAGGCCCTGTTGCACAGGATGCGGATGGCAAAAGCCTGCGGCGCCAAGAGGCTGATAATCTACGGTGAATCCAAGCTGGTCGTCAACCAGACAATGCACGAGTGAGACGCACTGAACGATAATATGATCGCCTACCGCGACCTCTACGACACACTTGAAGGGGACTTCGACGGCTGCGAGCTGCGGCACGTAGGCCACGAAAGCAATGAAGAGGCGGACGCACTCGCCAACATTGGCTCTACTTGCGCCCCCATACCACCTGGGGTATTTCTCGAGCGTATCTGCGAACGCTCCATCAAGCCAAAGGCCGCAGAGAAGAAAACAAGCGCAACAACAGACTTGGGGGCTACGCCAACCAATGAGCCAATGGCACTCGATGACCTAGAGCTTGACACGGGACTCGAAGGACCCATGGCGATCATGATGATCGAACCTTCTTGGACTCAACACTATATCACATACCTTCTCAGCAAGAGGCTGCCGGACGACCCGACCGATGCACGTCAAATCGCATGACGATCCAAGGCATTCACCGTCATCAATGGCGAACTATACAAGCGCAGCATCACAGGAGTACTCCAACGATGCGTCTCCAACGTTGATGGAAGAGCCATTCTGCTCGACATCCATGAGGGGACTTGCGGGCACCACGCCGGCAGCCGTGCCCTCGTCACCAAAGCTCTACGAGCTAGATTCTACAGGCCTACGACCATGCGTGACACTAAGGACATCGTCCAAAAATGCAACGCTTGCCAGCGATTCGCGGACAAACCACATGCACCTGGCGCGGAACTCCGACCAATACCATTGGCCTGGCTCTTCGCGCAATGGGGACTCGACATGGTTGGCAAGCTCCCAAAGTCCTCGTGAGGAGGCTACGTCTACCTCTTGGTCGCAGTCGACAAATTCACCAAGTGGATAGAGGCCATGCCGGTGACTAACCAGCCAGGAGCCAGCGCAGTCAAGTTCTTTGAGTCCATTGTCAATCGCTCCAGAGTGACACATGGCATCATTACGGACAATGGAACAAACTTCAGCTCTAAGGAGTTCCATGGCTTCTGCGAAAACCTAGGAATCAACGTAAGCTATGCCTCTGTAGCTCATCTGCAGACCAACGGTCAAGTCGAAAAGGCCAACGGGCTCGTCTGCGGCAGAATCAAGAAGTGACTCCTTAGGCCACTCGAACAGCCGCATGATGCTAGCCAGACGAGCTGCAATCGGTACTCTGGAGCCTACGCACAACTCCAAACAGTGCTATGGGATACACCATGTTCTTCATGGTGCATGGTGCTGAAGCGGTGCTAACCGCAGAGGTACGATACAAGTCGCCGCGAGTGGTCGCTTACAGCGAGCAGGAATCAACTCTTGCACTCGAAGACTCCATCAACCTCCTTGATGAGGCACGGGAAATTGCAGCAGAAAGATCGACGATCTACCAGCAGAACCTGCGCAATTACCACAACAGAAGGCTACGCCCCAGGTCCTTCATCGAAGGAGACCTGGTCCTATGACTAAAACAGTAAGGGCACCTCAAGCTCGAGTCCCCTTGGGAAGGACCATACGTGATTACAGAAGTAATCCCAGGTGGCGCCTGTCGCCTCAAAGATTTCGCATAATCCAACCCCTGGAACATCGCGCAGCTGCGGCGCTTCTACCCTTAGTCGTTTTTCTTTCTTTACATTGCAAATAAGGCTTTTCAGCCAGGCTACTTAGCCATACATTGTACCTCACTCTATTCTATGAATAAATAAAGCTAAGTGCCCCAAACTCTGCGTTCTTGTATTATTTTTCGCCATCTATCTACTCGGGGGCTGCGCCACCCTTTATACATTTGTTCTACGAACCAATCCGATATCCTGAGTAGCTGACGCATTAATCGAACCCTTGACAAACACCAACCCAGCTGCAATGCACCTGACAGGTTGGCAAGGTGCTGAGATAAACACAAGTCGGGCTAACGAAAAGGAATCGCATAGTGCAACGCACTCGCAAAACATACGAGCTAACAAGCTCTTTATACATCAATGTTAATCAATTATACAGAGCATATATATATGAACTTTACAACACTGGTATACCTATGTGCAGGATACAAGACTAAACTACTGTTGCGACAGAAGAACGTTTGTCTGCTCCTCGAAGAAGTCGAAAATCTCCTCCGCTGGGCGATCCACTGCCTGGTAATGAGGAAATATGTTCCAGGTCGAACCTGCTGGCGGAGTTGGCGGACTAGCAGCAATAGCTACAACATCAACATCAGGCCTATGCAGTCGCACCAGCGACAACGCAGCCTTGGCACCAGCCACTAACTATTGCCGCACACACTCGCGGACTCCACTCAAGTCTTGAAATTTAGCAAGAAGAGCCAGCAGGCTCGAGGGAACGACGTCCAGCAGAAACATCGTCTGATAGATATTCCTTAAGCATGATTGTGATTTCTTCAGAAAATGAAGCACACGCGAGGAACGATCCTGCAGGGTCGCAAGTGCGATTGCGCGATCATGGTCCACCCAGAAGTACCCACTTGCCTGAAGCTGTTCTTGGGTCAGGTCATTCATGCGAATGGCGATCATGTCCTTCTCATCCTACGGATGACGCGCGCTTACAACTATACCAAGCAAAAGGCAAAAGTATGAAGACAACGAACTACCGCGAGTGGCTACAAGAAAAGATAAGGAGGCAGAAGGCTAACACTTGAATTGGTCGCCCAGTTGCGCCACCTCCCCTAGTAGATATTGCTCTCGGGCGGTGGCCTTCTCCGCCCTCGACTTCCATACATCCGCGTTACCGCGGAGGACGGGAAGTTCGCATTCCACCTACTTAACGCGATCGCGCAGTCGCGAAAGCAGGGAAAGCTCATCCACCCTTGAGTGCGACTGCGCTAAGGTATCACCAGCAGATGGCGGGTCCCGAGGCTCACTCAAAGGACCACTTGATGTACCCTATCACAAGCCAAGCAAGAGAAAATAAGAGACCAAACAACACGTCGACAAAAACTCAAGTGCATCCAAACACATTAAAAGTATTCACAGAAGACACCTAGCCAGCGACATGTTTTCAACAGAAAGGAGTCGTGCTATCAACTATTACAGATATCACTACTGAGGATCAGCTGGCTTATTTGACTTGGACTTCGGTTTGAGGGCCTCATCGAGTCCGTGGCAGTATCAGACGCCACAGACTTCCCGCCGGCCACTGACGCCGCAGCCTTCGCCGCCTTCTTGGCTCGCTGCAGCTCTTCAGAATACTTCGTGACTATGTTGATGAGTTGCAGCCCGTACTTGCCACAGGCAGTTGCAAAAGGAGAAAAGACTACCTGTTGACCATCTGCGTCGACAGGCATCACCTTGGAGACTGCAGCGGGATCCATCTCGACGCCATGGGCCTGAACCATCGCGAGTGACATGGAAGCGCCAGCCGAACGAAGCGAGTTCTTGAAGCTTGCAGGAATACCTCCATCAAGAGACTCCACTAGGTTATCTACATTCTCGATCAGCTCAGCTTTGGGCGCCAGCTCCTTGTGGAGGCGACTGAGTACACCCTTAGCTTTGGTTAGCGTTCCCTGAATGGAAGCACTGCGGTCTTCGACTGCCACGATGGCGCTTGCCAAGGCATCATTGCGACGAAGCGCCTGGGTGTCGAAGCTCAGACCACCAGCATCTACACAGAGCAAAGTGTTAGAGCAAAGTCAGCACAATAACAAAGTCGACAGAAAAGGACACAACGGAAATCCTGACGAAAGAATACCTAAAAGAGCCTTGGCAATCGAGAAGAGTTGTTCTTCGAAAAACTTCTCCCTAGCAGCAATGGACGCGCGCAAATCCTCTTCGCGTTTCCATGATTCATCAAGCGCAGCGATTGCCTCATCGCGACTCTTCACCGCCGCGACAAGTGTCTTTTCAAGGGAAGCGGCTTCGCGAAGAAGCACGTTATGCTCAGCTGCAAAACACACAAGATAGACCGTCAGTCAAGTATCTAAAAATATCACAAGGATGAAGAAGAAGAAGCACAAGATACTAACTTTCAACCACGCGGTGGCGATTGTCCAGCAACGCGTGCTGCCGACCCATTGCAAGTACTTGCTCCGCCAAGCGAGCAGCTTCCTTCACAATAAGCTGCAACAGGAGAAAAAAGCAAGGGATCAGCAGATAGGATGGATGATTAATTCGACTGCAAGTAACAGCAACACCACACATACGTGCTCCTCTAGAGACTCCGAAGTCGATTGCCGCGCAGTCGTCTGGACAACCATCTGGTGCTCCACATCGTGTGGAGAACTTGATGAATTGTGCCTGGAGTGGGCCGCCAATGGAGGGGAAGGGGTTCACTCAGCCACTTCCTTGGCCTTGGAGTCCGCGACTCCAGATTCCTTCAAAAGTTGGACGCCGCCAGAAGATGACGACGTCGGTTAACTACGGAACAAAACCAACATCAGGAAATGCAACTTCAAAAAGAACAAAGGTGAGAATTATATACTTACCAGTCAAACTTATCAAAGTCAAAGGTTTGGCCCTCCGACTCCGACGACTCCTTTGGCAGCCTCATCTTCTTGCGGGCAGATGGTGCCATGGAACTGACAGGAATAGCAGGAATTGGCGACTCCGCACCAATCGCTGGATCTCTAGGAGTCGAAGGAGACGATGCATCCGAATCTTCGCTGCACGAATGCTTGCGAGTGTCCGGACTGCTGGACTCGGGGGCTTCCTCCTCCTCTTCAAAAGGGACGGTCGACTCCGACTCGTCCTCTTCATCTATTTCGCGAGGAATAACCCCCTCAGGAAGAGGGGCAAACTAGGAGACACCTTCCAATCCTACATACAGAAAACAAGTCAACACACGTCAAAAAAATCAGAAGCACTCGACAAATAAAGCTACTTTGTAGCACAACCATACCTCAGGAGGAGGGTTAGAAGCATCAAATGGAGGCACGACTGGTTCACTGGGGAGCACATCCTTGGCGGTGTACTTGGTGAGCAGTCGCACCCTCTTATCTACTTCACTCGCGGAAATGCCATCAGTAGATACGCGAGTGACATCGTCCGCACCAGCCCACTAGAACATGGGGTGGACTCTGGCCTGTGGGGGCTGGATGCAACGGTGCAACCATGTGCGAATGAGGGCACAACCTCCCTCTTCTTTACCCATGCGACTCTCGAGGTCGCAGACGCATTCGTACAATACTTCTGTCTCCTCAGACTCGCCGGGCATCACCACATTCTTCCAAGAGCGCCTCCTCCTACACGGGGTCGCGGGATCAAAAGGCGCGAGTCCGAAGTGGTCTCTGTCGGCCTTCTGGTCGCCGATGTAGAACCACTTGCCCCTCCACCCTTGGACGGGCGCCATGAGCTTGATATCGAAGCACATGACGGAGGAGTCGACATGGATACCGCAGCCTCCTACATCATAGACTACAGAGCTAGATGCCGACTAACGCTTCAGCTTGAAGAGCCGTTTGAAGAGACCAAAGTGTGGCTCGACTCCGAGCCAGCACTAGCAAAGTGTAATGAAGCAGGAGATGTGGAGAATAGAGTTGGGGGACAGCTGGTGCAGCTCGAGCCCATAGAAACAAAGGAGGCCCCTGAAGAAAGGATGCAGGGGCAGAGACAGACCACAAATGATGAACGATAGGAACATCAACCGAAAACCAGCAGGAGGACAAGGGGTTACCTCACCACCTGAGACTCGTGAGTCACCAACCGCGGAGGACAGAATTCCATCTTGGCATAGAAGACGGAGCTCAGACGACTTGATGATGGACGCGCGCCATGCGCCATTGGTGATATGGGTGCCCGCGCCCTTCTTCTTCCTGGCGACGGCGGTGCTGGTGCCCACAACGGCAGAGCCGCCCTTCTTCTTGGCAGCAGCAATGGCGGCGATGGACTTAGCGGCAGCACCTCCTTTCTTCTTCCCCATCTTGCGGTGGCGATGTGAGCAGAGGAAGTAACTAGGAAACACACGGAGTTGGTCCAGCGCCGCGACCCCGGAGCAACTCTAAGAGGCAGAGAGCAGCAACAATGGCGATGGAGGCAAAAAGCAGAGAAAGAGCAGATGAGAAATTACCGCAGCTACACTGCTACTTAACCCCCTGGCGGATGCAATCCAACGGCCAGCAGAAACCCTACTGGACACGTGGAGCGCATCGCGATTGACACGTGGAAAGGTGGAAGCACGAAGCGTCCCCCACTACCTCCATTATGCGCGGAAATCGAGGAGGCGCAGTTAACGAAAGATTACGCACGCCCGGTCAAGTCAGGGTCAGAAAATGGGACCCACCGCTTGTCACGTTCCGTCAAAGCCGCTCACGCGGGCAACTGAGGTCATCATATCGCCAGCACTGATGTCATAAAAGATTGAGCACTAGAAGATGATGGCCCAAAATATATCGAGCTCGCTGGGGAAACCCAAGAGGAAGGTATGATGAGCACAACAGCAAGTTTTCCCTCAATACAAAACCAAGGTTTTCCCTCAAATATTTTTTTTGTCACTTACTCACAGTGCCCTTCTTGGCTAGCTTTAGCAAAGATCTAAATACACCCTGAAAAGGTGTATCATCTTTTTATAGAAGAAGATGCTAATAGAGTCGGTACAACGCCAAAAGGGTGATACAAACACAACACCACATGGTTTACGACACAACCTACACACCGATTGACAAGGGGTTGCCTTGCACCTTCTCTAGCCGAGAAGGCGAGGGGACGACACACCAAGCTGCTAGGCCGCGTCACGACCGAAGAGCGGAACTCCATGAGACCAACTCCGACTCCAAGAATGTAGAAGCCAACACACCGATCACCCATAAATGCCAAGAGACGGAGAGAGAAAACGGAAGGGCCGCACCAGACCGGAGGAGGCGTCGATCAAGTAGCGTCGTCGACGGTGTACATAGTGCCCCAGAAGCCCATGATCTGGCAGTGGCCATCAATGACTCATCTGGCGCACCAAGGGCTCGTCGAACCACCTAGGCGGCGCCTCCAACAAGGGAACACCACCGACGTGTTGCCGCCGCTAGACCATAGACCGGATCAAGGTTTCCCCCGGTGATCAACGTGGGCAAGCATAAGCGGCGCCATGACGACGCCTCCAAGAAGGTGACGGCCCCCGCGGGGATCACCGTCGTCAGCTTCACGCGGGATTTCTCCCGGCCCTGTCGTCGACCCCAACACCCGAAGTAAGTGCAGCAAGGAGCCGCCTTTTGAAACCATCGCCGACGAGAGGCGAGCCGGAGCTGCCGTTGGCTAGGCAGGATGCGTTGACCATCGTCCCACCTCGATCACCCGAAGAAACGGAGACTGGACGGAGGGGATCCAGCCCTCCACCGCCTGGCAGCCGCCAACATCGCCGTGGTGCCAAGCAGCCAGCGTCACCAGGCGCTATCGTGCTTGCCTACTACAGGGACCCAAACTATAGGCCCGCCCGAGCTCATCTAGGCCCAGACAAGCCCGCAGCTCAAACCCGCTGCAGTAGGGGCGCCTCTGTCGCCAGGAGGGTCGCTCCGCTGCGCGGTCGCCGAACCTGCGTGCGCCGCCGAGATCTCGCGGCACCTCGCCACCGTCATTGCGCTGGTACACGCGCCGCCACCGCCGGAATTGGAGCCGCCCGCGCGCACGGAGAAAGCCCTGCTGTCGCCCGGGCTTTGCCGGCGGGACCTCTGGCGGCAGCGGGGAGGCGGGGGAACGAGGGAGGCGGTTTAGAACCGACGCAGGTTTCTTCTCCGTGTCGCCAAGGTCGGGTGAAAGAAAGATCTTGCCGCTTGCTCAAATTTACAGAAATTGGAACAAGCCGAGGTACCGATGGACCAAAATCGGTCAAACGGTCAAAGGATGCATCATTTTTTAAACATACGATGGTAGCTCGATCTTCCGTCCACTGTTGTACCTGCTCACGTAGCTACTCATGTCGTACGCACGCGCTAGCAAGTCTGTCCATACTAAAAAAAAGAGAGAGAGACACAGACCAGGTCCAAATGGGTATGCAAACAGTGAACACAAGTAGGCTAGGCTCGCGCATAGTTTTCAGTGTAGGTCAAGGCTACGAATTTGATGAGGACAAGACGTGGATGTGGTAGTCGTAGACCAGAGTGTATTGGGCGACACACCATGAATTGGGGGCAGTTGTTGCAAGGAGCTACGACAAGTCTACGATTTTTTTTGGCAAAAATCCACGACTCGTCGGGTAGACCATTGCGCTGACCCGGATATCCGGTTAGTTTTAGTTAGCTTGTCGGCCTACTGATAAGCGGGACGCGCACATCAGTGCAATGAGTTCACGCAGGCAGAGGTAGACGACCTCCCTACGTCCGTTGGCTCCATGCATATCCAATCCTGTCCAACAAGGACGGCCGTCCCCGTCCCCAGTGGACCGCGCGTCAGCAGCCCATTTGACGGTGCGATGGCAACCCGACGCCCCGACCGCCCGCCCGCCCGGCACGGAGGCCAGCCTTCATGATTCCCCGTATGATTGGGCGTGATATCGCTCCGTGTTCCGTCCGTTTTGCACCGTAGTATCACCAGCTCGTGCTCCTGCGGACTGCCCGTGAATGGTTTTCCCTGGGAATGAGAGACGCGTCCATACTTCACGCGCCTGATCGATGGATCCACGTGCGGCACGGTGCTCTGCATTTCCCGGTGAATCTCCTTGTGGGAAATGAGGTTACATTTTCTTAGTTAAATCCATGGTTAGTCATTGAACTTGTTTAGCAAAATCAATAGAATCATTGTACAACGAGAATACAAGTTTACGGCCACTAAAGACGTGTCGAACCGTCACACACGGTCACGGCTCGAGATGTAAGAGGTGTATTCGATGACGCGGCGCTAAGTGGGACCTACTGTCATCCCCTACTTGTGTTTTTTTTTGTAAAAAGACCCTCATATCCTATTTTTCGTCCGTAGACGCTCACTCCTAATTCCCCAACGAGGATACTACGAGCTCGGGCGAGTAGCCATGGATGTGGGAGCAGTGTCTCGCGGAGCAGGGGACCGTGCCGCTTGAAGCTCACCAACGCCAGTCGGCCACGCCGCTCCTCGTTGGCCAGCTCGAAAACGCCTCAGTTGGTCACCGTACATGCAAGCTCGTACCGCACATGCCTCGCCAAATCCGACTCCAGCGTCTCCAGCTCGGCCAGGTCGGAGATCTGGACTCAGTTGACGCGGTGTGGTCAGCTAGCTTCGTGGCGATGACGGCCAGGTCGTGGGCCGGCCGGCGATGGACGAGATCTAGGAAATTTGTGCTCCTTGCCGTTGCCGTCCTCTCCCTACTCTACTTCCTCACCTCGCGCCGGCGGCGGCAGAGGATACCAACCACCACTGTCTACCACCTTCCCACCTGATGGACACCTTCGTCGGACAGCGGCCACCACAAACGCATCGCACATCTTGACCTTCTCACGGCGTGCTCCGGGCGGTGCGGGTCGACGTGGCGCGCTGTGTAGGTAGCCGACGGCCGGAGGCAGCGGCACACCCAGCGGGTGAGGGTAGCCCGGGCAGTGATCTTCCTCGCCGCTGCCGGCCGGAAAGCCCGCGTAGCCGAGCCGCGGCATGTGGAGACGCCGTCCGCGTAGCCCATGTGTCAGCTGCGCAAGGACTAGGTAGATGTCCAGGTCGCCGTAGTTGTCGTCGCCGCCGCCTGGGCAGGGGAAGGGCCCCGCTGCCATTGTCTTCAGCAGCCCGTACTCAGATGGAAGCAACACTGGATTTTTTTTCCAGATGCGCAGCACCAGATCCTAGTTAACGTGATTATTTTCTGGCAACCGCGACGACGAACCTCCGGCAAGACGCGCACATACCACAAAACACGTTTAGCACATCAAGCTAGACTGATCGATCACGCCGGAGAACTCCTCGGTAGCTCGTCAAGCTAGCTTGATACACACGTTCAGCAGCCATCATCTCCGCCTCCTCTGTTTCGGTCACACACGCGAGAGAGCTCAATTAGATAACACACAGCCATAGTGCACGGCCTCGCCCTGATCAGCTCATGGCACGATTGGTGGCTTCGGAGAGGTAAGCCGATAGAAACAGAAGTAGACGAGGCGGAGAGCCTCGCCGGAGTATGGCGGCGCTGGGGACAGCCGGCATCGGCCGGGACGGCAGCAGGCGGCAGCGCTGGCTCAACACAAGGGGATTGCGCGAGAGAGCTAGGGAAAGTGGATACCCTTTTTTTGCAAAACGACCCTCCTCTAGCTGTGCAATCATGTCCATCCTTTAAGTTATCTGACAGTAGGTCCCACTCAGCGCCACGTCATCAAATACATCTCTACGTTGCTAGCGGTGACCGTGTGTGACACTCCGAAGCGTCTGTAATAACCGTATATTTGTATTTCCATTGTACAATGACCGTATTAATTTTTCTAAGCAAGTTCAATGACTAACCGTAAATTTAACTCTTTTCGTATTTTCTTGACGTTGATACCAAGTTATTTTCTTGACGTTGATACCACTTGGTGCGACATTACTACTCCGTAGTCGTATTGCCTCTCTATACAGACGTGGATAAAAAAGAAGGGCCTCATGTGCGCGAGAAAGAGATAGAAACGAGTCTTCTTTTACGAGTTACTACTTACAAGGATGCACCCCTGCTGTCCGTCACATGGGAACAGAGTACGTACTCACCCTTTTTTCTTTTCTTTTACGCACGCGAGAAGAGAACAGAGTACGTCGCAAGCATGTACTGCTTCCCTCGTCACACCTGCTGAAAAAATCTCGGAAAATGTTGCGCCAGTAGGCTACGCATGCAACAGAATCTCCAAGAGTAGCAAAATGCAACAAACAAACGATGTGACAACCCCGTGCCAAAGCCTGCCTGCAGGATGAAAACAAACGACGACGTGACATGTCTTATGTCTTGGAGGTTAACGCGCCTGATCCTCCGTGCCAAAGCCTGTTGGATAAAGACAAGAAAATAAAGTCATTTTTACAGACTTCGGTGCCGCCTTCGAGTTAAATTAGAATTCTCTTTCAGGGCAACGCATCAATGTGGGGTGGATCACAATTCACAAGGATCTGCTGTTGTGACCCGCTTAGCTAGCGATGACCGAGTGATCTGCGGGGTCTGTCTTGGCGCAACAGGACAGAGCTCGGCGGTGCTGCGATTTTATTTGCAGGGCATGGAGTGGAGGATGCAGATGTGCAATCACGCAGCAGGCAGCAGCTGGCACTGCATCGCCATGGACCACGCTTAAGATAAGCTGTGCTAGTCTTCTTGCAAGCTGCAACCGGGCCTGCGCGAACTCGAAAGAGGCCGCAGGAATTTTCCCGAAGAAACCGGGGGATGCACGCGGTGACGCATGCCAGGCACATGTTCATGGCGGGGCTCGCTCGACCGACGGAGCTAGCAGTAGCAGCGCTTGACTGCCCGGAAATGGAGCGCATCGTGCGTATGTAGCCCGCAACGGTCAGCGAATGGCCGGCAGATCTTGTCCGTCACCGTCAGGGGCTATAGGGATAGGGGTGACCACCACATCACACGCGCAAAGCCAGACCGGTGAGATTCTAGGACCCCAGGCTGATTTACCTGGAGCGAGCTTCGGTGACTTCAGAAGATCTAGAACCTAGCTAGCTAGTATTTTTAGACGCTGTGTCAGCTTGGGCCTTCTCTTTCAGCTGAAACCTTTTGTCCGGTAGCATCTTGCTTTATTTCCTTTGGATTGGCCTACCTCATACACTTTACCGGTTTATAAGGATCAACTAGTTAATCTAGCAGCCTTTTCTTGTCACCCCAACTCACTACTCTGTCGCCGGCACTCTGTTCGATCTTTACGGTAAAATCGCTCCTTTTAATTTCTAAATTTGCATGTAGCTAAAGAATATTTGGTATCTAAACAAACTTTCGAATACTCTCTCCGATTCAAATTATTGTTCTCAGATTTGGCTAGATTCGGATGTATCTAACATTAAAACATGACTAGATACATTCGAATCTAGACAAATACGAGAACATTAATTTGGATCGGAGGGAGTACTATTTTCAGTGGCCGTAGCCATGTATACTCCCTCCGTTTAAAATATAAGATGTTTTATCTTTATAAAGGGAGTGTATCTAGACCCTTTTAGTGTCTAGGTTCACTCCAAACAGATGAACCTAGACACTAAAAAAGATCTGCATACACTTTATTCATAAAGCTAAAACATCTTATATTTTGACACGGAGGGAGTACTAGTTATGTTAAGGCGGGTCTAAGAGCTCCTGCGAATTGTACTAGCGTGATGCTAACTTATAATTTCGTTAAAGTGCTCTTCACTGACCAAACTAATTATAGTAGCCTACATAATCTTAATCAGTTTGTCTGTCATCGTAAAAGCATGATTAGTTGAAAATATAGAGACGCATCGCACACGACCAAATGTGGCGTCCGTTGGATTCTGCTGCAAATGGTCCCGCAAAAAGAAAAATCATTGGTGCAATTCCGACAGGACCACGCGGGATTCTTTTGCTAATCCGGTAAAGAAGGGACGTGTCTTTGGTTCTGATTTAGACAGGTAACGGGTATGATTTTTCATAACTTTGTAAAACCAATAATGGAAGTCGGCACGAACTTGATTACTCCATTTCCGTCGCCAAGTAAGTGTATTTCTAGGGTTTTTTCTGTAATATAATCAAACTTTATTTAATTTGACAAACTCTGTAGAAAATTATAGCAATATTTCTGATACTATATGAAATTAATATATTACTGCATTCCATCAAACATCTGGTGATATATAGTGCTATTTTTCACTATATAAAGTTGGTTAAACTTAATAGAATTAATTTTAGAAACACAAACTTAGAAAAACACTTATTTGTGGACATAGACTGCCCGAGAATATATCATATCAATCATACGCAACATAGTCTATATCAACATTAGTTAACCCCAAGAGGCTACCTTTCATGTTTTCCTATTTGGAGTTCACGTAAGATGTAAGTTTTGCCACCCAACTTTTAACGACACCGTTGTCCTACTACCATGGTCTGATTTTTTCGGGAGTGAGCATAGAGGGCGTGTAGCTGAGAGGCACACGGCGCTCGCTGCAGCCTGACACCATGGAAACGGCCAATTTCGATGATTTCAGAGGTCAACTTTAGCCTATTTTAAGTTCCGTGCGATATTGGAAACGGATGCGACTCGACAGACCAAACTGGGTTTTTTTTTTCCTCCGTTAGATGGGAGAAGAGATCTCGTATGGAAGCAAATACGCCCTTTGTGGTTGATCTTGCTTGCGCAGTCGCTGTGCTGCTTTAGCTTCGCCTGAGGCACCCTGTTGGCCCGTGTCCCCTGAGCTCTACGGCACGACTTTTGTACTAGTTTTCCGAGCTCTACTACGTGCGAGCTCAAAGCTGCTCGCAAGTTGCGACGTGCGCTTTTGACCTGCCCTTTTTCAGCGACACGAATGTGTCTTTGGCTCTTGCCATTGAAATGCTTTTGAGTCTTTGACACCGCTCCTGATTGCATGGCTAGGTTTAGCAAAGATTTTGTCACTTACTCAGCCAGTCAGGAGGCAGGCTTTAGCAAAGAAAGATACTCGCCACTTTGCAAAACATGCAAAATTCAAACTCCAGAATACACGCTCAATAGAAGTGAAAACAAATGATACTGTAGTAGCAAGCAATCAGGAGGCAGGGAGGACGTCTACCCCCACTCCAGCACACAGGGGTCCTGCACTTGTTGGACACCACACCTGAGAAAAGATCCACCTGGAGAAGAATAGCCTCCTTGAAAATTGGTCTACACTTTATAGTTCCGAGAATCAGCCACCGCACCTGTTTCATGGAAATCCAAGTTTGAGAATCACAAATCAAAGCTTTCATCACTTTCCAAATGCTCCACAAGGTGCCTAAGCATTGCGGGAGGTGTGCCGTGCTCGTTGGCGTTGTGGACATCGATCGCCAGATGCGGCGGTGAAGGTCGCCATCCCTAGTTGCGGCGGTGAAGGTCGCCATCCTCTGCTCCCGCCATTCCTCATCTGGCCAATCGATGTATAGTAAGAGCTGATCTTGGTGGGCCCCACCAAAGTATACGTATGTCAAATGGAAATACGAGCGTATATTGGCAGGTATGTTTGCAAAATAGACATAATGGAATCTAGCTATCGAACCTAGAGAGAATTATGGTGGCGTTTTTCAAAAGGCAAAGGTACGGTGACATTTCCCCAATAGCCGAAAATTATAGTGGCATATATCTAATTAACACTTTTTACAAGCGATGCGCTGCGTAGCACGAGCTGCCCGTCACATGGGACAAAGTCCTTTTTTTCAATTCTTTTACGCGCGAGAATGGACATGTTCTGTATCATGTACTGCTTTCCTCGTCACATCCTACTCAAAATCTCGGAAATTGCTGCCTTGAGAATTGTTAGGGTAATAGATCTCTTGTATTATCAGAGGGCCAAAGGCCAGAATATATAGTACATGTACAGGTGCAAATATACAGGAAGCCCCCTAACATATGGGGAAACTACAATACACAAATATACTCTAACATTCCCCCTCAAACTCATGGTGGATCCACAACACTGAGTTTGGAGAGTAAGAAATCATGCTGAGCGCGAGTTTGTGCCTTTGTAAAGAAATCTGCCAACTGCAAGTCTGAAGGCACATATTGGAGCGCAACAACCTGATCCTGCACCTGAGCACGTGTATAAAAAGCATCAACACCAATATGCTTGGTCAGCTCATGCTTGACCGGATCACGTGCAATACTGATAGCACCTGTACTGTCTGACAAAAGTGGAGTGGGCGTCGTAACAGAGACCCCAAAATCTGCAAGCAACCACCGTAACCAGGTCACCTCAGCAGTCACCAAAGCCATAGCCCGCAACTTAGCCTCAACACTCGAACAGGAAACCGCTACCTGTTTCTTCGTCTTCCAAGCAACAAGCGAACCACCAAGAAACACACAGTAAGCAGAAAGTGAACGACGATCCGTAGGATCATTCGCCCACGTAGCATCCGAGTAGCACTGGAGCTGGAGAGAGCTAGAACGAGGGGAAAAAAGGCGACGAGTAATCGTGCCACGAAGATAACGAAGGACACGGAGGAGATGACCGTAGTGAACAGTGGTAGGAGCTGAGACAAACTGGCTCAGAATATGAACAGGATATGAGATATCAGAACGAGTGACAGCAAGATAAACGAGACTTCCAACAAGATGGCGATAACGAGTGGGATCGGGAAGAGGATCACCATCCGTAGGACGAAGCTTAACATGAAGCTCCATAGGAGTCTCAACGGTGCGCTCATCCGCAAGAGCAGCCCGAGCAAGAAGATCCTGAATATACTTTTCCTGAGAGATAGAAAACCCATCAGAAGTGGGTGAAACCTCAATCCCAAGAAAATAGCGAAGAGGACCAAGATCAGTCATAAGAAACTGATCACGAAGACGAGCCTTGACAAAGGCAATATACTCAGGATCATCACCAGTAATGATCATATCATCAACATAGAGAAGGAGAAGAGTGCGTCCACGAGAAGAAGTGTGAACAAAAAGCACTGGATCATGAGAACTAGGAGAGAAACCAGCAGCAGTCACCACAGAGACAAAGCGCTCAAACCAGGCACGAGGGGCCTGTTTCAGGCCATAAAGGGAACGGCGAAGACGACAAACCATCCCATCGGGAACAGAATACCCATGAGGAGGCTGCATATAAACCTCCTCACTCAACTTGCCATTAAGAAAAGCATTCTGAACATCAAGCTGGGACACAGACCAGCGTTGGACAGAAGCAAGAGCAAGAAGAGTACGCACAGTGGTCATATGGGCCACAGGAGCAAAGGTCTCATCATAGTCACGACCGTGTTCCTGCTGAAAACCCCGAGCCACAAGACGCGCTTTATAGCGCTCAAGAGATCCATCAGAGCGGGTCTTAATTTTATAGACCCACTTACACATGATAGGACGAACACCGGAAGGGGGAGAGACAAGATCCCAGGTGCCAGTGCGCTCAAGCGCAGCGATCTCCTCAGCCATGGCAAGCTGCCATTCAGGATGACACGCGGCATCCCGATAAGAAGTCGGCTCGGAGACTACAGAGAGACCATACTGACTAGGGGAGTAACGGTCTGGAGCACGACGCTGACGAACAGGCCGTGAGGAAGGAAGCTCATCCGCGGAAGATGACTCATCAGAAGAGGAGGAAGAAGGAGTCGCGGAGGAAGGATCCGAAGCTGGAGACTGAGGAGAACGGGGGGAACTAGACAGAGGAGAGGATGGTGCCGAAGACAAAGGAGGCGCATCAGAAGGAGGAGGTGGAGGAGAAGAGACAGCGGAAGGTGTATCAGGAAAAAGAAGAAAAGAGAGATTATCCGTTGGGTAAGTACCAGAAGTGGGGCGAGGATAGAAAGGACGCGTCTCATCGAACGTGACATCACGAGAGATGCGCATACGACGACCAACGGGGTCCCAACAGCGATAGCCCTTATGCTCATCTCTATAGCCGAGAAAAACACACTCAACAGACTGAGCGGTTAGTTTGGTACGTTCGCGAGGAGGTAGAAGGACATAGCAAACGCAACCAAATAAACGAAGAGTCGAGTAGTCTGGACAGGAGCCAGAGAGACGCTCGAGAGGAATGCCACCCTGAAGAGCAACTGAAGGCTGGATATTAATGAGGTAAGTCGACGTAGCGACAGCCTCAGCCCAGAAATGCGGCGGAAGAGAGGAAGCAATCATCATAGCACGGGTAGTCTCAAGAATATGATGATGCTTACGCTCAGCGACACCATTTTGAGCATGGGCGCCGGGACACGAGAACTGAGCAAGGGTGCCCTGCTCAGCAAGAATGCTACGCAGGTGCTGAGAGATATACTCTCCTGCAGAATCAGCACGAAAAACACGAATAGGCGTGGAATACTGAGTACGAACCATGGCCACAAAACGCTGATAAATAGCAAGCACCTCGCTGCGAGAGCGCATAAAAAATAACCATGTGTACCGTGAAAAATCATCAATAAACAAAATATAGTATTGGTGGCCCCCTTTTGAAGCAAAAGGAGCTGGACCCCACACGTCTGAATGAACTAAATCAAAAGGTCGCTGAGATACAGACACACTAGTAGGATAGGGAAGCTGAATCTGTTTACCTAACCTACAACCCTGACACGAATGTAACGACGACACATCTCCTGAGACAAGCCCCAGAAGATCACGACGAACTAAGGATGATAAACGGGAGCCACAAAGATGACCCAGCCGATGATGCCACTGCTGAAAAGAGCCAGTGACAGAAGCAGCAACCGTAGGAGAAGTGGCAGAAGAAGTGTCGGCGGAAGGAACGCGAAGCCAGTCTAACTCCTAGAGCCCTGGAGACTCAATGCTGCGAGGGCCAGCTCCAACCAGAGCCT
This sequence comes from Avena eriantha, assembly GCA_910589775.1. NCBI lineage: Eukaryota > Viridiplantae > Streptophyta > Magnoliopsida > Poales > Poaceae > Avena > Avena eriantha. The sequence goes on along the minus strand of OU342746.1, from coordinate 396,790,553 downwards.
GTGTACGACGATCCTGAACAACACAAGAATCAGCATCAAGAATGACCCTACAACCAGAATCAGTAAGCTGACTAGCAGAGAAAAGGTTCATCTTAAGGCTGGGAACATGAGAAACATCAGGAACAGAGAAGGAGGAAGTAGAGAGGGTGCCTCGACTGGAAACAGGAAGAGAGGTACCGTCAGCCGTAATAACACGGACAGGAGAAATAAGAGAGCGAAGAGCAGAAAGAATAGAAGATGCAGAAGTCATATGAAAAGAAGCTCCAGAATCCAGATACCACGGGGATGACGTACCTGACTGTGTAGAAGATGATGATCGCGCAGTGCCAGAAGAACTAGTCACAGAGCCAGCAGTACCCGACGAGGAGGAGCCTGTAGCAACGAGCAGACTACGAAGACCACGAGTAATATCCTGATCAGACAAAGCACCAGCAGGAGGTCCAGAAGTACCAGTAGGAGGTCCAGAGGCAACAACAGAAGATCCTGAAGAACCAGACTGGCGACGAGCAAGATACTGCTGACGGAAGCGTGGATCCCTCGTCCAGCAACCAGAGATATCGTGGCCAGGCTTGCCACAGTGGGCACAGGGAGGACGAGAACCACGAGGCTGCTGAGACTGACGCTGACCCTGGGCCGGTGGAGCAGAGAGTAGTGGCGGCGCGAGAGACCGCGACGAAGCCGGCGGCACAGGGGGACCATGAGCAGCAAGAATAGAAGGAACCTCAAAAAGACCAGCACCACGAAGACGAGTCTCCTCAGCACGAAGCTCAGCCTGTACCTCAGAGAGCGGAACACGACCACGGGCAAGCAACTGGGCACGTCGCGGCTCAAACTCCTTGCGGAGCCGTGATAAGAACTCAAAGACGCGCTGAAACTCCAAATCCGCGCGCACAATCAGACAGTAGGGACAGGTGTTACACACCGCTGTACGAAGAGAGTCAAGCTGACGCCAAATAGCAGCACTTTGAGTATAGAAATCATCAATAGTAGAATCACCCTGCTTAAGATCATGCTCCTGACGAACCACAGACAGGTAAAGAGCGTCTCCAGACGGCTGATAGCGCTGATGAAGAAAAGCCCACTGAGCAGCAGCAGTGGGAAGACCCATGAACTCAGCAGCATACTGAGGCAGAACATTGGAAGTGAGAACAGCCGCAGCACGAGCATCCTCATCTATCCACTGAGTGTAGTCGGCCAGATCCAGCCGGTAGGTCGTAGTAGCAGTAGAATGCTCCTGGACCTGGCGCTCATAATCAGCCCGAGCAGAAGCATCAGCACTCTGGGCTGCATCTTTGACCGTCTGAGTAGCATCGGGGGCAAGGGCAAAGGGCGTCGGGGCACGAGGCACTGGAGGCACAACGGGGTGCGGTGGACAGGAGACCTCACCGGAAAGCATACCCCAAAGGCGAAGACCGCGCATATGGACGCATGAAGGCAGCGAAATCAGGATAATTCGCGCCATCAAAAATCACCGGGCAGCGAGGGATCGCAACATAGCCCGATGAGGAAGACCTTTTTTTTTGCAAACCGAACTAGATCGGATCTGACCAGATCTGGCGGCGGCTGGGGACGGCGGCGGACGCGGCAGTCGGGGCGGGCCGGGGAGAGAGAGGAGGCGGCGGCGACGGCAGCCGGCGGCGGCGGGGGCGACCGGCGGGGCAAGAGGCCAGGGCGGCGATGAGGTCGGCGGCGGCGGGGAGCCGAGGCGGGCGGCGGCAAAGGCCTTACGGCTCTGATACCATGTTAGGGTAATAGATCTCTTATATTACCAGAGGGCCAAAGGCCAGAATATATAGTACATGTATATGTGCAAATATACAGGAAGCCCCCTAACATATGGAGAAACTACAATACACTCTAACAAGAATCTCCGCCAAAAATGTAAAATCAAACGACGTGACATGTGCTTGCCGGAGTAGGTCATCACCGTACAGAAAATTTCAATTTTGAAAACTTACTCGTACAGAGAATCTTTTTTATCTGTTAAATAAAAGAATATTTAGGAAAAAGAAGTCGGAGAAAACCCGGTACGTAACTTGAGAAGGGCGGCCGCTCCGAAACCAATATAGGGTTTCGTTCCCCTCGCGGGTGACATCGCCGGTCCGCTCCAGCTCCGGTGGCCTAGGGGCCTTAGAGGTGTGGCAGACCACAACCTTTCATCGGCGGCAGGTTTTTGTACTGTGTTTAGATTTTTTTTTGTGTCTTTTCGAGATGGTGAGGCGACGGCTTCATCCTGAAGCCAAAATAAGGTCCTCCAAGCTCTATTCTTGCTCCGGTGGTGCATCTAGCGCCGACAGAGAGCGTATGGAGTCATTTGTCCAGCGGACTCCAGGGATTCGGGCCATTTTCGTGTGCATTGGTTTGTTTTCAGGATCGTCTCCTCCAATTTATGGTTGTTATCATTGGCGATGCTTGCTACTATGGTGCGCTGGTACTTTGTGGTCTTAGCACGATGACTTCCTGTCTGTCTACTACAACAAGTTCTACTACGGCTCTGGTGATGGAGACGTGAGGACGGTGCCGCGCCTTCGACTCGCGCTATTGTTTGTAGTCGTCGCTAGGTGGTCAAATGACCTATTTGTAATTTTTATTATTTTTTGACCTTTTTGTACTGTTGTTCACGATTATCAATAGATTGCTGGATTTTCGCAAAAAAATGTAAATTTCACGATAGAGCCCAACAGGATAATGGTGATGTGGTGTCCACGTCTCATCTGCCTACATGGTTGATCAAAAAATATCTTGTATCCCATTTACTTCTCTATTTCTCTTCAAACTTTCAGAGATTACTAAAGTCATATTGTGTCAGTTACTAGAATATTTTCAGTTACTAGAATATTGTCAGTTACTACAAAATGTGGTAAATATGATAAATATTTAAACAGATGGTCTAAACTATTTCAAACTTTCTCGGATTTGTTAGTTATATCATTTAAATTATTTAAAAAAATACATATTTCCTTCTGAAATATTTGGAAAAAGTAGCGAATGGCATGTGGGTGCAGTGTCGGCACTGACATATGAGCTCTAGCTGTCAGATTTGCTGTTAAGCAACCTAATACCAAATCTAGACCTCTGTGCAACGGATAACATATACTTCCTCCGACCCAAATTAATTAACTTCGATTTGTCTAGATTCGGATGTATCTAGATATGTTTTAGTGCTAGATACATCCGAATATAGACATATCCAAGTCAATTAATTTGGGTCGGAGAGAATATAGTTGGTAGTTTCTGTAAGAAAACACGTATAGTCGATGCTTTGTGCAACTGAAGCAGCAATAGGTGTTGGTTTATACAATTTCCTCGCGGAAAAGACAAAAAAAGAGCCTTCTTTTACGAGTTACAAGGATGCACCCCCTTGCTGTCCGTCACATGGGGACAGAGTACTTTTTCTTTCTTTTCTTTTACGCGCGAGAAGAGACAGGTTCTCTATGTCGCAAGCATGTACTCCCTCCGTTTAAAATATAAGATGTTTTAGATTTGTGAAGAAAATGTATCTAGATTCTTTTTAGTAAGTAGGTTTACTCTAAATCTAAATGAACCTACACAAGATACACTTCTTTCACAAAGCTAAAACATCATATATTTTAAAACGGAGGGAGTACGTGCGATGTGTGTGAATCTCGGGTCTGTGCAAATATCGATCGTGGCATTAGCAATCGGTGAATGCCCGACCTAATGATGTTTTTTTTAACAAGGGGAAGGACCCCGAAGGGTCCAGACGGTGCTATTAATTGCATGGGCGGTTACAATTTACAACAGGACCCAAACGAAAACTAGAAATAACGACATGGTCCTTAACTTTTACAGATAACACCTTGGACAAAATAATAGAAGAGCAATCAGGTCCAGTACCACCGTCGTTGAGATGGAGACCACGCCGGCCGTCCTCAGTCGCACCGGGGACGAAACCACTTGGTCGATCGAGGCCGTGGAACGCCGCCGTAGCCCGACCTAATGATGTTGACGCCTGGTTTGGCAAAAAGGCTGAGCCTCCTGTCCTTTTGTAGCTTTAGGAATCAAAAGCGGCGCACCTAAGATAAAAGCCACCTTTCATTTGTATTATCCTCGCGTCATTTGCTATACTAGATGATACCCCACACGTTGTTGCGGGATATTTGTGTGAATAAGAGAGCTACAACCTGTAACAAAATGTAATATGAAAATAATGGTGTTAGAACTAACTCAGACATGATATGTGCGATATATTTTCAAGGACCACGTTAACCAATTAAAGCCCCATTTTTATACAACTATTACACATGCTTCAAATATGAGACAAAGTTTGCATTGTAACTTTTCCTGTCTATCTAAGATCCATCAATTGAAACACCAAACATGTTTGAGCAAGGGGGAAAAGCATAATAAAATAAGCAACTGTTGCTTGTCTAGAGGATCAATCATTCATTCCTTATAGAGCAATGTACAAAATGTTTGTGATAGCTTGGTACTGTATGAGTCAATGACTCAAACCTAGAAAAAAAGTTAAAGTAAAAAATAAGCATAGATACACACTTAAGCAGCAGGAGACTAACAGAATCTGACATGCTCAATCATACATACTCAATTCACCTCTACTGTAGCTGGTACCAAACTTGAAGAAAAGCTAATGAAAACATGAGGAATGGGATCACTGAGACTGCTTTCTGTATGATCGATCTAGAACATTTAAAATGTCCACATTCAACGGAAGAACACAAAGGGAGCAGTAATGCATCTAAAAATTAAAGTCTGATCTGTAACCCGCAAACATGTAGATGGAAAGTATACTTCCTGAAATAATTGCACCCATGAGAGAACACGGAAAAAATTAGAATGGCACCCAAGAAAGAACGTGCAAAACAATTAGCTTTAGGCACGAAAATGTGCATCTAATCCAAGAGGCATATACACCGACTTGCAGAAGTATGTTATGGTAATAACTTACCGAATGAAAATAACCCAACAACACAGTCGATAGATTTTCTCGATAAGGATTAGATCAATAGCTTCCCTGTAACAACAGAAAAGAGTTGAAATCAGATTCGAAATTGCTGTACATACGGCAGTTTTCTGTCCGGTCGCAATAGATGCACAATCTGATGGTATCCCTTGCTCTAGCCAGCCATGTAGACAGTTTGATCTGAGGAGTCGGACACACAGCTTTCAACCAGATTATTCTGCACGGATGGTTTTATTGAGAGGAATCTGAAATGAAATGGGAGAAGAGATACAACTCTTTTTGTGCAGTAGGCCTATTTTACCAGACTTTATTAACAAAAAGAAGATTACACATGTGGAACAGAGCAAGAACAAAATACAAGTAAGTGACTGCAAATTACCAAGCTGCTGGATAAAACCATATGCATGTACTCCATACGTACTATCTCTTGCTGTAATGCCCTCTCCTCCAACTGCTCCTGCAATCAGGGGGCACAGTGAGGATAACAAAAAAATCTGTTTCTACGTGTTAGCATGGCCTATGGATAAATGGAAACTATATAGTAGGAGGAATCTTATACGATACGGGGGTGATGTGTAGGAGCACAACTCCATAGCCCGGAGGTGGATTGTCCCGTCGAGCATACACAGCAACATGAGCGCATCTCCATGTTGAGAAGTCGTGCTCGTGGTGGAGTGATCAGAACTGCAGTGGAAAGGGGACATTAATTAGACATACATGATCAACAAATGAGGAGTGACATTTTCTTGATTATCCAAGCAAAGCGCACTAATATACAGTCCAGAGGTCATACAACAAATAGAATCGTTGTTATCTTGTGCTGAAATTGAACGGGAACAAAACCAAAACAGAGGCATTGCACCTCCACTTCTTCATCATCTATCTGCGTATAGAAATCTTGGAGGCGATACCTGAAAGAATGGATTTAGGACGTGTCTGTAAGATTGGATGGTAGGAGCTAGCCAATGGCTACCGGAATGAACATTGGATTTAGGAGGTGTCTATATATGTAAGAGTAAGACTGTGGGTGGAGATTGGAAGAGGAAGTGGAGGAGGCTGCAGGATGCCACGATTTATTGATCATGTAATAAGTTAGAGTAAGGGAAGCGAAAGGACACAGACACGGCTGACACAAATGGACTAAAACATGAGATGTTGGACAAAATAAACGAAGCATCAGTTACGGAAAAGTCGAGAACGCCATGTGATGCCCAAAAGAAAATCACTACAGCTCTACAGAAAATAAGACTAACGTAAAAAAATGACATGGCCGATTAGGATTATTCCCGTGCTGCACTGCTGCACCTTGAGCAGACCAAATAGGTAGAAAAATTAGCTAGGGCAATTGAGCAGGTGAGCATGACAGCCACCACAAACTGCGATAGTCCTATGTTTTCAGTAGAGGCGCTGACGTGAATTGGATTCTTGGTAGAAGAGAAGGTGGAGAGGCAGCAGAATGGACATAATATGGGTGGAGGTTTGGATGAGGTGGCGAGGGTAGTGTTGGCGTTACCGGACAGGTATATATCATGGAGCGGTGGAGTTAGTATGATTGGAAGCGCTGGCTCGTTGGAAAAGAAAAGGAAAAAATGTGCTGGATTTTTTTAAGTGACGTGGCTATTTGGGTGGGCCTGCTGAGTTGTCATAGCTGCATGTTGAGAGAAATAGGTTAGTGGGATGATCTTCTTAGTTATATAGGATACCAAAGCAAATAGGTGGATGAGCAATCGAGCGAGTACACACAAAGCTAGCTGGTGTTTGACCCGTCTCCGTATCGGTTTGACTAGCTTATTGTTAGTGTTATAATATAAAATGTTTTAGCTTTTGTGAAAGGAATGCATTTAGACACGTTTTAGTGTCTAGGTTTACATATCGAAGGCATCTAGATACACTCGTTTCACAAAAGTTAGGAAGCGTGCTAGCGTGGGTGCGGGGGCAGGGGCACGACGCTATGCGTGGCCACGCGATTAAGATCCAATGGCACAAGAAAAAACACAAAGAATCCCACAAAAAATAAAAAATGCCATAGAAAAAATAAAAAACTTCCTGACAACTTATATTTGTGTGTGCTATGAGAGACTAGGGAGAGCATGTTTTCTCCTTAGATTTTGGATAAGTTAAAACATCTTATACTTTGCATGTACACGTGTAGGACAATGCAAAATACTAGTGCAGTTGACCTCCTTGTCAGGCTAAGATGAGACAGTCCTTAACTAACCCAGATCATCATCAACACCACGATGTGCAAACTCGTATGCATTTCCTGGACATGCCGGGCGTGACAACCAACTCCACGGACTAGCTAGCGAGCACGGAGAGCGAGTGATCTAGGGGCCTTGTCTGGCGCCAAGCTTCCGACTTCTAGCTCCCAACGGCTCACCCTCATCAGTAAACAATCCATCTGTTGCAGCCGCTGCGTTTTACTACAGGGCACAGAGCTTGGCGGTGCTGGGATTGGCAGGGCATGGAGGATGCAGTCATGCAGATGTGCAATCACGCAGCAGGCTGGCCCTGCATCGCCATGGACCACGCTAAGATAACCAGAGTAAGCTGTGCTAGACGTTGAACTCGAAAATGGTAGTAGGAATTTTCCCGAAGAAGCCGGGGGTATCGGTGACGCCAGACACCTGTTCATTGCGGCGTTGGACCGACGGAGCAGCACTCGACTGCCCGTGAGCATGGTCCATATAGATCGCAAATTCCCCTCGGCATGCACGGGGCCTATCTTGATTACGTGACTTGTCACTAGTTGGAAAACAGGAAAAATAAACAGAGAAAGTGCCTCCATGAGTGTAAAAAATGAGTCGGAGTGAATGTTCAAAGTTGAACAATTCTATGGGACAAGGTCATAAAAATAGATCCATAGAAATTCAGGCACTAACAATACTTCTTTGGTCCAATGTACATTCGGCTGAGCGGGCTATTAACCCTATATAACTCCTGTGAAATTCAAACAATCCAAAATTATCGTCAACTAGCACGATTTCTTGATTTTTTCACCCAACGGTACCAACACTGACCACGATTTATTTTCTCTCTTTTCACCATCAGCCTTCTCTCACCTTTGCTTGGTCTACTACTGCCGCCGAGGGATGGGCGTGCAGCCGTGGCCAGCGGGGGTGCAGCAAAGGCAGCCGACGCGTGGGGAGGAGACGCAGCCATGATCCCTCACCTAGACTACTTGACCCCGACACCGCCCGTACCCCCTCCCATCTTCTTCTCCAAGAATAACAGCCATCATCTCCAACCTCGTCGCGGCATCATCGTTGCAGGCTACCTGGATCCCCTGAAATCAATCCATGGAGCACTCTGGCAGCTGCAATCGATGGAGTTCCCAAGTGCAAGTGGCGTGACACCGGAGCTACCCTTGGCGAACGGAACCACTCCATGCCACGAAGTGATGTACTTCCTCTGATTTCCGTCGTCTCTATGAGGACCTTCTTTGACCTTAGCATGGGATTCATCGTCAGCGCCGCCCCAGGTGACATGTTCCCCGGTGGTGGCGATGGCGCCTGGAGCTGGAGGTCTCATATTTATTAACCTAAAATAAGACGACTTAGAGTGAGTGATTGTGCATTAGTTTATCTTAAGCATATAAAAATCCGGGAGAATTTCGACCGTTAGATTAAAAAGGGGAGTAGGCGAGATATCTTCATAAATACATCTCGAAGTTTCAAGCAACTTGTGTGCTATGTCATTTGATACAACACTTGATTCAAGGGTAGCAATTTAGGTAGATGAAATTGTAGTTTGAAGCCATGCTTGCTAGTGTGCCTTGATTGAAAGATACCCTACTTGATTGTGACATGTCGAAGCATAGTTGCCTAGATGCATTATATATAGAATCATTGCGTGAGTGTGAGAAGAACTAAACTGCTTGTGTGAATTAATGTTGAACCATTGCTTGAGTGCTAGAATTTTTTTGACATGACCTACAAGAATGTTTAGAATACTAACAAACAACAATCCACCAAAGGAAATCATCAAGCTTTAAGTACTAGTGTAACAGCCCAAATTTCATCTTGTCCAAGAACCAAAACTAAACCAATGGTGGTTCGTCAAACCTTAAAAGAAACCATTTAACCATAGAAATTGTAAATTTTCAAGTTCTAGTACATAGCCTAAATTTAGATCTTGTTCAAGTGGAAAATCTAAACCTTGAAGTACTAGTGTAACAACCCCAAATTTCAGCTTGTCCAAGAACCAAAACTAAATCAATGGGTTTTCGTCGAACCTTAAAAGAAACCATTTAACCATAGAAAATCTAAATTGCCAAGTTCTAGTTCATAGCCTAAATTTCGATCTTGTTCAAGTGGAAAATCTAAACCTATAGAACTATCCAAGGAACTAATACTAACTAATTCACCAAAGGAAATCAACTCAAACTTTGTTCTTGAGAAACACAAAATATCCAAAATTTTGAAAGATTACTAAAACAAAAACTCATCCAATCAAACTATAGCACGCCTACTAGTAGAAATATTCATCCAAATAGAATCTTAATGGGAGGAATCACAACACTAGTAAAAATTAAACCTAGTGCTTATTGTCATTGTCCAAATTGGCTAGGGACAGAAAAGACAACTAGACAAATCCTACTTGCCACAATCCAAACTAAGCTAGCAAACAAACTTGTTGCTTGTCACATTCCAAACTACACTAAAGTTAGAAAAGTATGCGCTTGACCACCTAAAGTGTCAATGCCACCTCCACATAGGACAATCTAGAAGGATGGTTGCACGTTTTTCCAACAAGCTTACTCGCCTAAATGCATGGATGTGGTGTCAACACCACATGCATCCTAGAGCATTATAAATAGATGGGCACCCTGACCCCATAGCTCATAATTCACTTGGTTCGCTTAGACCAAAAACACACACACTCATAGTAGAGAGAGATCTGAGAGAGAGAGAGAGAGAGAGAGAAAGAGCTAGGAAGGAGAGAGCAAGGAGGAAGAAAAATGCATCTAGTGAAAGAAGAAGCACTACTCTACAAAGGTTTTTAGTCTAGATCCCTAGGAATAGAAGTAGAATAGCAGCAGTAGTAGTAGATAATTTACTAGGAATATAATTAGAGAATAGAAGTAGAAAGAAAAGAGAGTGAGGGGGATTACTAGTTAGTAAATAAAATCTGGCCAGCAACCAAATGATGTCCAGAAACACACCACTAGCACATATACTCACTACAAATATATCCAAAGTAAGTCCCCTAAAGAAAATCAACTAAGGAATCATTTATGTCAAAACACTTGATGAACATTTTGCTTGCAACAGTAACTACTCAATTTCTTTCTAGTGATAAAAGATAATACAAGAAACCTGATAACCGTTCCACCAGATTTCTAAACTAGGAAAAACATCTAACTAATGTGTGTATATACATCAACACTCTCTATACATATTCAGTTCCTGAGTAATACTTGAGTGGATCATCCCATTGGACAGAAGAAGGCCACGTCTTTACGGGATTCAGCGTCGGCTATCGAGAATCCGCAATCGTCCATCATGGCATGCATGGCCGTTGCTTCATTGCATGCCACGATCAGGGCTGAGTAAGCCGCCAAGATGGAAGATATCATTGCGGCAAGGTGGGCATCTGTGATCGAGAGGAAGGACATCAAGCTTGGCCAGATCAAGGCCAACATGGTGGCAAAGAAGAGGAGGGAGGACTTGGCGATTCTGATGGTTGACATGACGGGCATGGACGACGAGGTGAAGGCATGGTACATTGATCAACGCATCGCCATTATGTCTGAGAATAGAGTTCCACCGGTACCTAATGTCTACGCACTTCTATTCTTGTAGATAGTTGTTGGGCCTCCAAGTGCAGAGGTTTGTAGAACAGCAACAAGTTTCCCTGAAGTGAATTACCCAAGGTTTATCTAACTTAGGGAGGAAGTGGTCAAAGGTATCCCTCTCAAGCAACCATGCAATCAAGATACAAGAAGTCTCTTGTGTCCCCAACACACCTAATACACTTGTCAGGTGTATAGGTGCACTAGTTCGGCGAAGAGATAGTGAAATACAAGTGGTATGGATAATTATAAGTGTAACGGTGCCAGAAAAGAGCTTGACGGGTAGGAAGAGACTAAAGGCAATCTGAAATAAAGATGAAAGCAAGCAAACATGTAACAGATCTAGTTGCAAACAGCGTTTCAATGCTTAGAAACAAGGCCTAGGGATCATACTTTCACTAGTGAACACTCTCATATAAATATCATCTCTTTATGATGCTACTCTGAACTACTCTCCTATTGGATAACTCTAATCCATGGTAGGCCTATAACAGCACACCTCAAAGTTCTCTTTCCCCATCTAGATAACCCCACACTGTCACCTTGAGCGCTAGATGGTTCCAACAAACACCACAATTTCATAAAGACATCCAACTCAAATTATACTCATGACAAGTATTTATGTAACCTTAGCCAAAGTGCCACACGATGTGCACTCTGTCAACTTCACACACGTGGGGATAAGCAGAGATTCATTAAAGCACTTGAGTAGCAGAATAGATCTATAGATTACAAAGCTCATGATCTCAATAAGATCACGCATAGAGAGAGAGAGAGATGAACACATAGCTACTGGTAGAGCCCTTAGCCTCGAGAGAGAACTACTCCCACCTCATCATTGGAGTCAGCAACGACGATGGAGATGGCGGTGGAGTCGATGGAGATGGCTCCGGGGGCACTTCCCCGTCCCGGCAGGGTGCTGGAACAGAGACTTCTGTCCCATGAATCTCCTCTTCGGTGGCGGCGGCGCTGCGGAACTTTTTGTGAAATTCTGATCTTGTGTTTAGGGTTTTCGTCCCGGGGGGCTTTTATAGGCGAAAGGGCAAGGTCGGTGGAGGCCCGAGGGGCCCACACCACCTAGTGGCGCGGCCAGGGGGTACCCGTGCCACCATAGGGTGTGGCCAGCCCCTGGCTGCCCTTCAGACTCCGTGTTCCTTCTGGTAAAATATTGACTTTGGCTTTTGTCCCGTCCAATTCTGAGAATGTTTCTTTACTAGCTTTTCTGAAACCAAAAATAGCAGAAAATAGGCAACTAGCATTGTGGCATCTTGTTAATAGGTTAGTTCCAAAAAATGTATAAAAATACTCCAAAGTGTGGACAAAACATAAGAAAGTAGATATAAAACAAGCATGGAACATCAAAAATTATAGATACGTTTATGACGTATCAACATCCTCGAGTAGGTAAATGATAAAAAAGAATAATTTTTGAGGTGACATGCACTATCATAATCTTGATCAAAGTATTTGTAGAATATTGATAGCTAGGATCATAGTACTTTAACATAGCATGAAAGATGAAGTTCTAACAATTAGACAAAGTAACTATGCATGCAACATGAAAGGATACAAACAAAGATCATGAATAACAATGCATTGAAAGACGTTTGTTTGTTTCACATATAGAAAACATAGCATAGTGGCATTCAGCTTGTCCCTCATGGAGTAGCAAAACATAAATGCATAGGACACCTTCAAAGTTCATAAGGGTGACTAGATACAAATAGTTCAAGAACAAGCAATATAAACATTATGAATCAATCAAGAAGTTTTAGGACAATGCACATAGAACTAAGAATGACAACTGTGCTCTCTTAATTGGTGCCTAAGGATAGAAGGTGGAGACTCAATATAAAAGTGGAAGAAAGGCCCTTCATAAAGGGAAGCAGGGATTTCAAGTCTCATAAAGAGCTTCCAAAAATTATGGTACTTGTTGGCTTTGAGCTCTCATTGCTCCTATCATAAGCATCTTGAAGTGATTAAGGTTAAAGTGAACAAAATATGGAGTATATGCTTGACAAAGTATAAGTTGGCAATCTCATGTCCCTTGAATACGAGAGCCGCTCCTCATGCTACTCAAGTTTAGTTACGGTAAGTTCTTATCATAGTAAGTACATGTGAATCATAAAGAACCGCCAACAGGGTACCCCTTGCACATGATACAGGAGCTATCCCATAATCAAAATGACAAGGCAAGTAGAATGATCATCTCAGCAATCTTCTTATTTACCATGGGAAAATGGTGCTTTTTTCTCTCTTTCCTCTTTTCTCATCTTTTTTTCCTTTTTCTCAATCTCTATCTCTTTTTTTATAAGAAGAATGCTTCATAGATTGCTCAATATGGTGATGCTGCAAGTTTCCACCATGATTAGGCATGGCTTAGGCTGGCGGCCCAAGCGTTTCTCTAACACACATACATAACTCCATGCACTTACAAGCTCCGCTTTCATTTCACACCGACGACATCCATAAACAAAAGAGCATGATATCAACTGGGTACAATGTACAAGTGCAATGTTGAAAGCGTTCCCCATGACAGCATGGTTCTGCTAATCCCAACGTACAAGTGCAAGAATATACAACATAGATGACACAATGGTTCAAGTTTATTAGGGACAAGAAAAGTAAAGTGTGCCATCAAGTTCGTGAGAGCTTTAATCACTAATTTGCACAAAACAAGTTTAATTCGAAAGGTAGATAAAAACATGAATATACTTGGAATACCAAATGCTAATAGGTAGGTATGGTCGACTCTTTGGAATAACTTGGTTTTATTTGGAGTTGGATGCATGAGTGGAACTCATACTTGGTATGGAGGCTAGCAAAAGACAGTGAGCGACCAAATAAGAGAGCAATAATGGCCATAATCATGCAAAGCGACAAAACGTTATTAATTAAAGCATAAAGCGATATTACAAGTCGAAAACTAAATGATCATAGAGGCTATGGTGACTTGGTATAGTCTTAACATGGTGTGAGCATGTGCCAAGTTAACCCAAATAAAGCATTTAAAGGAGAATACCACAATATTATGCTTTTAATATGCTAAAACAACGCATGATTCTTTCAAGGCACATTAAGCAATCTCAATTGTTTATAACATGTCATGCTACAGTAAAAATCACTAAGCATAAAGCCAAAACAATATCAAGTATCACATGATAAAGTCTAAGTCACAGTCAAAAACAAGCTCCTTTTTACCACTTGAGCATGAACTTTCCTACTCTTTTCCAATCCAAATCAACTTTATTTGAAAACTAATGCATGAATGTGGGGGTCCAACCAATTTATTCAAGCACACTAAGCAAACAAAAACTAAAAACGAATACGAAGACGCTCCAAGAACAACACAATTGTGCATAAAACAATAAAAATGATGTGTTTGGAAGAAACCTAATTTTTTTATTGATGAAGAAGGGGATGCCTTGGGCATCCCCAAGCTTTGATGCTTGTACCACATGAATATTTCTTGGGGTGACACGAGGTGGCATTGATACGTCCAAAACGTATCTGCTTTCCCGAACACTTTTGCTATTTTTTCTCCTCTAAACTTGTGTGATTTGGATGCAACTAACGCGGGCTGACGCTGTTTTCAGCAGAATTGCATTGGTGTCTACTTTTTGTGCAGAAAATCAACTATCAGGAAAAATCCCGGAAAATATGCCAAAAATCCTATTTCACCAGAAGACTCCCGAAGCCAGAATACGAGACGGAGGGGGCTGGGCCCAGGCCACACCACCTGGCCGCGTGGGCAAGCCCAGGCCGCGCTAGGGGGTGGTCTGGCCGCCCCAGACTGCCCCTCGGTCTCCCTCTTCGCCTATAAGAAGCCTTCTGACCTAAAAATTGAGGGGGGGTCGACGTTTTTCCCGAAGGAGTTCCGCTCCACCGGGATTGAACTATTCTTCAAGGAACCTATGGGATTCTGCTGCTGGAGGTACCTTTATGACCATCACTTTGGGTGCTGCAACAAAACTTTTGGACAATATGATGGTTAATTATTCTGAATGGCATACTGAGAGAGCTCCACAAGGTAAGAAGGTAAATTCTATTGAGGAAACCTCCTCCTTGAGTGATAAGATTGATATTATTATGTCTATGCTTGTTAATGGGAAATCCCATATTGATCCAAATAATGTTCCTTTAGCCTCTTTGGTTGCTCAAGAAGAGCAAGTTGATGTGAACTTCATAAGAAATAACAATTTTGGCAACAATGCTTATGGTAACAATGCTTATAGGACCAATTTTGGTAACAACAATTATAAGCCATTGATACGTCCAAAACGTATCTACTTTCCCGAACACTTTTGCTATTGTTTCTCCTCTAAACTTGTGTGATTTGGATACAACTAATGCGGACTGACGCAGTTTTCAGCAGAATTGCCTTGGTGTCTACTTTTTGTGCAGAAAACCAACTATCAGGAAAAATCCCGGAAAATATGCCAAAAATCCTATTTCACCTGAAGACTCCAGGAGCCAGAATACGAGACGGAGAAGAGCCCTCGGGTGGCCACACCGCCTGGTGGCGCGGGCCAGGCCAGGCAGCGCCAGGGGGTGGTGTGGGCCCCCTAGGCACCCCCTCGTCCTCTCTCTTTGCCTATAAGGAGCCTTCTGACCTAAAAACTCAGGGGGGTTTGACATTTTTCCAGAAGGAGTTCCGCTCCACCACCACCATGAGATTCCACAAAACAGCACCAGAAACTCCGTTCTGGCACCCTGCCGGGACGGGGAATTGGAGGAGATCATCGCCATCATCATCACCATCGCTTCTCCATCGACCATCCATGTTTCCCCCATCTATGAGTGAGTAATCCCCCGCTGTAGGCTATGGGGATGGTAGGGATTGGATGAGATCGTTCATGTAATGGCATCAGATTGTTAGGGCATGGTGCCTAGTATCTTTTATTAGTGCTTTATGACTTTGTTGCGACTTATTGTGCTTAATGCTTGTCACTAGGGCCCGAGTGCCATGATTTCAGATCTGAACATGTTATTGATTCATTATGATAGTATTGTTCTTGGTCTTATCTACAAGTTGTATACACACGTTGTTGTCCGGAACCTATGGCCCCGAAGTGATAGAAATCGGGATAACCAGAAGGGAAAGGCTTTGATGTGAGGATCACATGTGTTCACGGAGTGTTAATGCTTTGCTCCGGTGCTCTATTAAAAGGAGCACCTTAATTGCCAGTAGTTCCCTAGAGGCCCCACTTCAAACGGGCTGGCAGGACAAAAGATGTTGTGCAAGTTCTCATTGCGAGCACGTATGACTATATATGGAACACATGCCTAGGTTTGTCTAGTACTTGGGTGCTTTATCTTATTTATCTGCAATTGCCCTATGTTCTGATTGCTATGTGAATTGTCTTGTCCATGCAACGCCCGTCCATCCATCTCTATGCCTACTGCACTCGAATCTCACTGTTTACTCCTTTTGTTACTACTGTCTTTGTTTTGCTACTGCTGTTACTTTACTATTCCTACTACAAAACGGTTGCTACTGATAAACTGCTGTGAGCAAGATTGTTTCCAGGTGCAGCTGAATTGACAACTCAGTTGTTAAGGCTTATAAATATTCTTTGGCTCCCCTTGTGTCGAATCAATAAATTGGGTTTCATTTCCCTCGAAAATACTGCGATACACCCCCTATA
The DNA here is from genome assembly GCA_910589775.1 of Avena eriantha. NCBI lineage: Eukaryota > Viridiplantae > Streptophyta > Magnoliopsida > Poales > Poaceae > Avena > Avena eriantha. The sequence goes on along the minus strand of OU342746.1, from coordinate 396,774,166 downwards.
CTTGTGGGTCATCAAGACTATTTTCTGGCGCCATTGCCGGGGAGCATACTTTATTTATCAAGTTCACATGGATTCTCTATTGTTCGCCGCTATCTATCCATCATGGGTAAGTCTCGTGATGGCAAGGTTCCTATTTTACCATCCACTACAAGAAGAGGTACGATTCTGAACACCTCTGCTGCTCTTGATTAACCATCTGTTATAAGTAAGCTCGTTACACCACCACATACACATGCTACACACACTGCTACTACTGCTGAATCTGAAACTTCTGATGCTTATGATGCTGCTTCTACTGTGCTTGATAAGAGTGGTTCCTTAGGTCCTTTCCTAGATGCTACGATTGCTAGAACTGTAGCTGGAAATACCGAAACTCCTAATGAAAACACCACCACACCCGTTAGCTAACCTGAGTCTACTGAGAGTTATGATACTGAAGAAGATTATGTTGAGATGACCGATGAGTTTATTGAAGAATGTAAGAACACCCATGATAGGAGCGCTGCTAAGAGTCTCCTTGAGAGGCGTACTATTAGACCCAAATTATCTCTTGATGCAAAGTTTGCTGCTTCTCCCATAAACATTATAGATGAAGATTATGATTTCTCTCTCAATCTATCTTACATAGCTATTGTCGAGAAAGAACCTTTTTGTGGGGCTAATAATGAAAGTGCAGTAGCACATATGAATGAACTTTCTACTATGAGTGGCTTCTTTTCTGATGATATTAAGATGCGTACTTACTTTGTTGCTAAGATTTTTCCTTTTTCACTGAAAGGAGAAAAAGCTAAAACTTGGTTTAGTAATTTACCTCCTGGATCTATTGATAGCCCTGAGTGCTTGATTAGTACTTTCCTGCAGAAATATTTTCCTCCCAGTGCTAGACATGCTATTTTGCAGGAACTTTTTGATTTTAAACAGGGAGAAAAAGAGGTATTGCCCGAATCTTGGGCAAGGTTTTGTGCTTTGATTCATGCACAGGCTAGAAGTCCATTACCTAAGAATGAGCTTCTTGATATATTTTATAATGGACTAACCGAGGAATCTAGGACATACCTAGATAGTTGTGCTGATTGTGTTTTCAGGAATAGGACTCCAAAGGAAGCTGAGGAATTAATGGCTAAAATAAGCAAGAATTATGAAGACCGGACTCCTCCTAAACAAGCTATACCTGAAGTAATTGAACCTGAACCATCTATTCCTGTGCCTATTCCAACATCAAAGAAGAGGGGAGTTATTGAATTAAATGATGAAGTGATGAAGGAAGCTAAGAAATGTCTTAAGGAGAAGGGAATTAAAGTTGCAGATGTCAAGAATTTACCTCCTATATAAGAATTATGTAAGCATATTCCCTACTCATCCACTATTGAGGTACACTCCCTCCAACACTTTGATGAAGGTGATATCCCTTACTTGAAACCTCCTGATCAATGCTTAGAAGAATTTGATATCTTTATTGTTAAGCAAGATAACTTTAATAAAAGGGTGCAAAATCATCTTATGGAAAACACTAGAGCTATTGTTGAGTTGAAAGATATTGTGGAAAGAACCTCTAATGATGTTAAAATGATTGTTAAACACTTTCAAATGGTTCAAACTCAAATAGATCAACTCGTTAAAGTGCAAAAATACTTGCTAGTTAATGCTGCTAAAGAAAAACATGCTTATGAAATTAGAACTAGAAGTGGTGCTGTTACCTAGGATCCTCTATATCCTGAGGGGCATCCCAAAAGAATTGAGCAGGATTCTCAACAAGCTGAAAATAGTGGTTCTACTCATAAGAAAAGGAAAAAGAAACACAAAACTATTGTAGAACCCTCTGAACCTGCTATAGATCCTAATAGTATATCTATCTCTGATGCTGAAACTGAAAGTGGTAATGAAGAAAATGAAGTTCCTAATGAAGAAAAAGTTGAAGAAGAACCTGAAAACCACACTAAGAATACTAAATACACTAAAGAAGATTTTATTGCTAAGAAACATGGTAGTGAAAGAGAACCTTGGGTCCAAAAACCTATGCCATTCCCTGATAAGAAACACAAATCAAAGGAGGATGAACACTATAATAACTTTTGTGAGTGGATGAAACCTTTATTCCTGCAAATTCCTTTGACTGATGCTATTAAATTTCCTCCTTACTCAAAGTATATGAAGGATATTGTCTCGAATAAAAGGAAGATCCCTAATGAAGAAATTTCTACTTTGCTTGCTAATTATTCCTTCAATGGTAAGGTTCCTAAGAAACTTGGAGACCCGGGGATTCCAACTATCCCTTGCTCTATTAAGAACAGTTATGTTGGAACTGCTTTGTGTGATTTGGGAGCTGGAGTTAGTGTTATGCCTTTTTCTCTCTATAAGAGGCTTCAACTAGAAAAGTTAATACCGACTGATATATCTTTGCAAATGGATGATAAATCTACCACTATTCCTGTTGGTATATGTGAGGATGTACATGTCCAAGCGGCTGATACATTGCAAATGTATCTATAATTTTTGATGTTCCATGCTTAGTTTTATCCACTTTCTTGTGTTTTGTTCCAACTTTGGAGTTCTTTTCATATAATTTCTTGGACTAACTGATACGTCCATTTTGCATCACTATTCTATGTCTTAATTCACTATTATTCATTGATATATTTCGTATTGAGATGTGATACTTATGTTATTTCATCTGTTTTTGCATGGTTGATGACTTTTGGAGCATGGACTGCTGCAGTCAGGATTCTCATGGAAAAGGTGTTGTTTGGAGGCAAAATTCGCGAAGATTAAAAATCCGGGAAAATATATGGAAAATCCTATTTTTCCAGAAGACTAAGGATGCCAGAAGACGGAGTGGAGATGGGCCACAGGGGGCCCACACCACCCCATGGCGTGGGTAGCCCTAGGCCGCGCTAGGAGGTGGTGTGGCCACCCTGGCCCACTCCAGCCTCTCTCCTCTGGCGTATATCATCCTCCCGAAACCCTAGGACTCAGGGAGCGACCACAGAAAGATTCCGCCGCCTCTGCGGGGCAGAAAACACCGAGAGAGAAAGATCTCTTCGGCAGACAGATTTCTGCCGAGGGAATTCCTTCTCGGAGAGGGGAGGTCGTTGCCATCAATACCACCATCAAGCTGGACTTCATCGGGATCATCATCATCATCACCATCAGCACCCTCATCACCATCTCCATATTGCTGTAACAATTGAGTTGAATCTTGCATAGTTCATAGGGGAAACTTTCCCGGTGTTGATTACTCTTTGTAGTTGATGCTATTGAGTGAACCATTAAATTATTGTTTATGTTCAGATTTTTATACATCATTATCCCATCTCTGATCATGATCCATATGATGTCTTGTGAGTAGTTCGTTTTGTTCTTGAGGACATGGGAGAAGTCATGTTGTTAGTAGTGGAGTTGTGTTGAGAGAGATTCAATAGATTGTTATTTAAGTTGTGGTGTACTTCTTCTAGTGGTGTCATGTGAACGTCGACTACATGACACTTCACCTATATGGGCCTAGGGGAATGCATTGTGTATTTGGCTACTAATCGTAGGGGTTGCCGGAGTGACAGAAACCTAAACCCCCGTTAGGAAACCATTGCACAAGGGACGTAAGGGTCTTAGAGTTTAAAGCTGTGGTTAGGTTTCTACCTTAATTACTTTCTTGTACTTACGAATGTTTGCAAGGGGTATAATCACAAGTATGTATTAGTCTTGGATGGGGCGGTACATTAGCACAGGTTCACCCACACAACACTTAGCAAGCTAAAGAAGATTAATCAGCTATATGAAGCGAAAGCACTTGACAATCTTCCCATGTGTCCTCAAGAACGTTTGGTCATCTTAAGTAATCCAACCGGCTTGTCCTTTGCTGCATAAATGATTGGGCCACTTGCTGCATTTATTCCTACTGTCTTTTATTTACTCATACTTTGTTTACTTGCTATATCAAAAACCCCTAAAATTCCGTTTGCTAAGTATTTGCAAAGAATTCCTGATCCATACCACTAGCCAGCACCTTCTGCTCCTCGTTGGGTTCGACACTCTTACTTATCGAAAATACTGCGATACACCCCCTATACTTGTGGGCCATCACTAACCTATTAACAAGAGCCACAATGTCAGCTGCATGTTTTCTACTGTTTTTGGTTCCAGGAAAGTCAGAAAATGAATATTCTCGGAATTGGACGGGACAAAAGCCAAAGTGCCTATTTTTCCAGAAGTCATCAAGTGCCAGAATACGAGACGGGGAGGGGGGGCGGCCACACCACCTGGCCGCGCGGCCAGGCTTGGCCCGTGCCAGTCGGTGGTGTGGCCAGACCAGGCACCCCCTCGGCCTCTCCTTCCGCCTATATATTGCCCTCGGGACGAAACCCCTAAGGGCCCGATCAAAAATCCACGAAAGAGTATGTAGCCGCCGTCATCTCCATCCCTAGATCGGGAGGGATCTGAAGCTCTTCCCGGCACCCTGCCGGAGAGGGGTATTCACCCTGGAGGCCTTCTTCATGACCATGCAAGCCTCCGGTGTGATGCGTGAGTAGTTCTTCCTTGGACTACGGATCCATGTAGTAGCTAGATGGCTGGTTCTCCTCCTTTGTGCTTTCATATCTAGATCTTGTGAGCTCCGTTCATGATCAAGATCATCTATTTGTAATTCTACATGTTGTGTTTGCGGGGATCCGATGGATATTGAGTTACTATTTCAGATTGATTATTGATTCTATCATGTCTTTGTTATTTGTGATCTTGCATGCTTTCCGTTGTTAATAGCTATCTTGGCCAAGTAGATTCTAGCAACTCCAAGAGTTAGTATTTATGCTCGATAGTGGGTTCATGCCTCTAGTAATCTAGGGAAGTGACAGAAATCTCTAAGGTACTAGATGTGTTGTTGCTACTATGGAGAAAACAACAATCCTTTGTTCATAGAACAATCGTATTTTTTACTTTACACGCAATTCGTAAAGCAATAATCTGTTGCTTGCAACTTAATACTGGAGGGGGTTCGGATGATAACCTGAAGGTGGATTATTAGTCATAGATGCAGTTGGATGGCGGTCTATGTATAACGTTGTAATGCCCAATCAAGTTCCAAAGGAGTTAAGATGATTAGTATATGCATGTATTGCTTTCTCGATGTTTGTCAATTGCCTCGCTGTAATTTGTTCACCCAGCATGTTATCTATCTTAGATGAAGTTGGATGGCGGTCTATGTATAACGTTGTAATGCCCAATCAAGTTCTAAAGGAGTTAAGATGATTAGTATATGCATGTATTGCTTTCTCGATGTTTGTCAATTGCCTCGCTGTAATTTGTTCACCCAGCATGTTATCTATCTTAAGGAGAGCCACCTCTAGTGAACTATGGATCCCGGTCCTTGTCTTTTATATACAATCTACAATCTTTTACTGTTTTGTGTTTACTTTCTGCAAACTTTTACTTCTTTCCATTCGATACGTTTAATCCTTTGTTTTCCGCAAAACACGGTGAGATTGACAACCTCAACGCAAGTTGGGGACAAAGTCCTGTGGTTGTGTTGTCCAGGTCTCCACATTGCTACTAGCACCGGTAGTGCGCCTTGCCAAAGCTCAGCTAGTAACACCTTTGGGGTGTTTCCTTGCTCCTACTGGTTTGATTAAACCTTGGTTTCATAACTGAGGGAAACTTGCTGCTGTGCTCATCATACCTTCCTCTTGGGGTTCCCAACGAGCTCTACATCAACCACGCACCATCACTTTTCTAGGCGCCGTGCATTGAGCCATCAAACATTTTTCTGGCGCCGTTGCCGGGGAGTCAAGGACATCTTCACAAGGGGAGTCCCTCATAACCAATCTCTTTACTTTGTTATTTTTGTTTTGCTTAGTTTACTTTTTCTTTGTTTGGTTGCCTCTTTATCAAAACACACAAAAAAATTAGTTCCTACTATAGTTGGTATTTCGTTGGTCTGTTATTGTCTTGCTTTATCATGCTTACTATCAATGGTTGGTTTCTTTGAAACTGAATCTAATTGGCAAGGTGGGTTCACGAAAGAACAAAAATATTATTATAAGGAACACCGCTTGTCACAAAATGGGAAACTCTTATGGGAACAAATTGATAAATTGAATACCATTGCTAGAAAACATGTCCTCTACTTATAATGTTACTTATTGCTTTGATAAATCTTGTTGCTGTAGGAGGTATAAACACCTCCCTTTTCAATGTGAGTATAATGATAATGTTACCATATCTTCTTATGTTAAAGGGAATTATGACTTTTATGATGTGGAACAAATTGAAGAATTTATTGCTTGGAAGGGTGCATTTGAACTTGCTAGTTTGTTTGAAAATACTGATGATGCACCTTATAAATATGAGGTTTATGATATACTAAAATTTTGCTTTGATAATTACAAGGAAGAAAATGGCTATATTCTTGAATATCTCAACAGATGCTCTCCACCAATGGAAGAGACTAATGCCTTGAAAGACACTATGGAAGAAGAAATTGCTGAAACTGGAAGGTCATTGGATGAAAAAGAGGAGGAGAGTGATGATCTAGAGGAGGAAGAATGGATCTACCCATGCCTACCTTCTAATGAGAGTAACTCTTTACCCCTTACATTATTTGATTGTCCCCCATGCTTACCAAATAGTTTGGTTTGGATTGGAAAAGAGTAGGAAAGTTCATGCTTAAGTGGTAAAGAGAGTTTGTTTTTGACTGTGGCCTATGCTTTGTCATGCCATGCTTGATACTGTTTTGGCTTATGCTTAGTATTATTTGCTGTAGCATGACTTGTTACAAACAATTGAGATTGCTTAATGTGCCTTGGATGAATCATGTGTTGTTTTAGCATATTAAAGCATAGTATAGTGGTATTCTCCTTTGATGCTTTATTTGGGTTGACTTGGTGCATGCTCACACCATTTTATGACTATCTCAAGTCACCATAAGCCTTTATGATCCTTTAGTTTTCAACTTGTAGTATCACTTTATGCTTTGATCAATGATGTTTTGTCGCTCTGCATGATTATGGCCATTATTGCTCTCTTAGTTTGTCGCTCCCAGTCTTTTGCTAGCCTCCACAACCAAGTATGAGTTCCACTCATGCATCCAACTCGCTAAAACCAAGTTATTCCAAAGAGTCCACCATACCTACCTACTAGCTTATGCTATTCCAAGTACATCCATGCTTTTGTTTACCTTCCAAATTAAACTTGTTATGAGAAAAACTAGTGATTAAAGCTCTCACAAACTTGACGGCACACTTTATTTTCTTGCATTTAATAAACCTGAACCATTGCGTCCTTCTTTGTTGCGTATATGCTTGCGCTTTATAAGTTGAAGTTAGCAGAACCATGTTTCATGGGGAACATTTTCAACATTTCTTTGGTACTTAGTACCTCGTTGATATCATGTTCTTTTGCTTATGGATCCCGGCGGTGTGAAATAAAAGTGGAACTTGTAAGATCATGGAGTTTGTATATGTGTTAGAGAAACGCCTGGGCCGCTAGCCTAAGCCATGCTTAATCATGGTGGAAACTTGCAGCATAACCATATTGAGCATTCTATGAAGCATCCTCAATAAAAATCTATGCACATAGTAAATAAAAATATCGCTGAGATGCCCATTGTCTGCTTGCCTTGTCATTTTGATTATGGGATAGTTCCTGTGTCATGTGCAAGGGATACCCCGTTGACGGTTCTCTATGATACGTATATACTTACAATGACAAGAGCTTACTTGTGACTAAAGTTGAGTAGCATGAGGATCGGTCTTCGTAAGTAAGGGGCATGAGATTTCGGTTTATAACTTGTCCAAGCATATCCTCTTAGTTGTGTCACTTTAACCTTAATCACCTTCAAGATGCTTATGATAGGGGCAATGAGAGCTCAAAGCTAATGAGTACCATACTTTCAGCATTTGGAAGCCTTTCATATTATTCAAAACCTTTTTCCTTTACTTGTTGAGTCTCCATATATTCCTTGAGCACCTTCTTGAGAGCATAGTTTGTCATTCTTTGTGCTTGTCTCATTACTTGATTATTTGTGTTATGACTTTGATGCTTGTATCTTTGATATCTTACTTCTAGTCATCACTTGAAATTCAGAGGTGCCTTGACATTCATAATCAAAGGCAAGCGAGATACCACTCTATCACACCTTTTTATGAGCATTGTAATGTTGCTTATGTTTATGCTTCGTGCTACTTTATTATTTTTGAGTTGAATCTCTTCATAGCTTGCAATGACTATTAAGTAGACTCAGTAGCATACTCTTTATTGTGAATTGCCTAAGTAGTTGATCACATGCTGAGAATATATACATCATATGAAGCAAATGTGTTCGTGAAAGTTCTTTTATCGCACTCAGTTTTCAACTGAATTGCTTGAGGACAAGCAATAAGCTAAGCTTGGGGGGAGTTGATACGTCCAAACGTATCTACTTCCCGAACACTTTTGCTATTGTTTCTCCTCTAAACTTGTGTGATTTGGATGCAACTAACGCGGGCTGACGCTGTTTTCAGCAGAATTGCATTGGTGTCTACTTTTTGTGCAGAAAATCAACTATCAGGAAAAATCCCCGGAAAATATGCAAAAATCCTATTTCACCAGAAGACTCCCGAAGCCAGAATACGAGACGGAGGGGGCTGGGCCCAGGCCACACCACCTGGCCGCGTGGGCAAGCCCAGGCCGCGCTAGGGGGTTGTTCTGGCCGCCCCAGACTGCCCCTCGGTCTCCCTCTTCGCCTATAAGAAGCCTTCTGACCTAAAAATTGAGGGGGGGTCGACGTTTTTCCCGAAGGAGTTCCGCTCCACCGGGATTGAACTATTCTTCAAGGAACCTATGGGATTCTGCTGCTGGAGGTACCTTTATGACCATCACTTTGGGTGCTGCAAACAAAACTTTTGGACAATATGATGGTTAATTATTCTGAATGGCATACTGAGAGAGCTCCACAAGGTAAGAAGGTAAATTCTATTGAGGAAACCTCCTCCTTGAGTGATAAGATTGATATTATTATGTCTATGCTTGTTAATGGGAAATCCCATATTGATCCAAATAATGTTCCTTTAGCCTCTTTGGTTGCTCAAGAAGAGCAAGTTGATGTGAACTTCATAAGAAATAACAATTTTGGCAACAATGCTTATGGTAACAATGCTTATAGGACCAATTTTGGTAACAACAATTATAAGCCATTGATACGTCCAAAACGTATCTACTTTCCCGAACACTTTTGCTATTGTTTCTCCTCTAAACTTGTGTGATTTGGATACAACTAATGCGGACTGACGCAGTTTTCAGCAGAATTGCCTTGGTGTCTACTTTTTGTGCAGAAAACCAACTATCAGGAAAAATCCCAGAAAATATGCCAAAAATCCTATTTCACCTGAAGACTCCAGGAGCCAGGCATGGTGCCTAGTATCTTTTATTAGTGCTTTATGACTTTGTTGCGACTTATTGTGCTTAATGCTTGTCACTAGGGCCCGAGTGCCATGATTTCAGATCTGAACATGTTATTGATTCATTATGATAGTATTGTTCTTGGTCTTATCTACAAGTTGTATACACACGTTGTTGTCCGGAACCTATGGCCCCGAAGTGATAGAAATCGGGATAACCAGAAGGGAAAGGCTTTGATGTGAGGATCACATGTGTTCACGGAGTGTTAATGCTTTGCTCCGGTGCTCTATTAAAAGGAGCACCTTAATTGCCAGTAGTTCCCTAGAGGCCCCACTTCAAACGGGCTGGCAGGACAAAAGATGTTGTGCAAGTTCTCATTGCGAGCACGTATGACTATATATGGAACACATGCCTAGGTTTGTCTAGTACTTGGGTGCTTTATCTTATTTATCTGCAATTGCCCTATGTTCTGATTGCTATGTGAATTGTCTTGTCCATGCAACGCCCGTCCATCCATCTCTATGCCTACTGCACTCGAATCTCACTGTTTACTCCTTTTGTTACTACTGTCTTTGTTTTGCTACTGCTGTTACTTTACTATTCCTACTACAAAACGGTTGCTACTGATAAACTGCTGTGAGCAAGATTGTTTCCAGGTGCAGCTGAATTGACAACTCAGTTGTTAAGGCTTATAAATATTCTTTGGCTCCCCTTGTGTCGAATCAATAAATTGGGTTTCATTTCCCTCGAAAATACTGCGATACACCCCCTATACTTGTGGGTCATCAAGACTATTTTCTGGCGCCATTGCCGGGGAGCATACTTTATTTATCAAGTTCACATGGATTCTCTATTGTTCGCCGCTATCTATCCATCATGGGTAAGTCTCGTGATGGCAAGGTTCCTATTTTACCATCCACTACAAGAAGAGGTACGATTCTGAACACCTCTGCTGCTCTTGATTAACCATCTGTTATAAGTAAGCTCGTTACACCACCACATACACATGCTACACACACTGCTACTACTGCTGAATCTGAAACTTCTGATGCTTATGATGCTGCTTCTACTGTGCTTGATAAGAGTGGTTCCTTAGGTCCTTTCCTAGATGCTACGATTGCTAGAACTGTAGCTGGAAATACCGAAACTCCTAATGAAAACACCACCACACCCGTTAGCTAACCTGAGTCTACTGAGAGTTATGATACTGAAGAAGATTATGTTGAGATGACCGATGAGTTTATTGAAGAATGTAAGAACACCCATGATAGGAGCGCTGCTAAGAGTCTCCTTGAGAGGCGTACTATTAGACCCAAATTATCTCTTGATGCAAAGTTTGCTGCTTCTCCCATAAACATTATAGATGAAGATTATGATTTCTCTCTCAATCTATCTTACATAGCTATTGTCGAGAAAGAACCTTTTTGTGGGGCTAATAATGAAAGTGCGGTAGCACATATGAATGAACTTTCTACTATGAGTGGCTTCTTTTCTGATGATATTAAGATGCGTACTTACTTTGTTGCTAAGATTTTTCCTTTTTCACTGAAAGGAGAAAAAGCTAAAACTTGGTTTAGTAATTTACCTCCTGGATCTATTGATAGCCCTGAGTGCTTGATTAGTACTTTCCTGCAGAAATATTTTCCTCCCAGTGCTAGACATGCTATTTTGCAGGAACTTTTTGATTTTAAACAGGGAGAAAAAGAGGTATTGCCCGAATCTTGGGCAAGGTTTTGTGCTTTGATTCATGCACAGGCTGGAAGTCCATTACCTAAGAATGAGCTTCTTGATATATTTTATAATGGACTAACCGAGGAATCTAGGACATACCTAGATAGTTGTGCTGATTGTGTTTTCAGGAATAGGACTCCAAAGGAAGCTGAGGAATTAATGGCTAAAATAAGCAAGAATTATGAAGACCGGACTCCTCCTAAACAAGCTATACCTGAAGTAATTGAACCTGAACCATCTATTCCTGTGCCTATTCCAACATCAAAGAAGAGGGGAGTTATTGAATTAAATGATGAAGTGATGAAGGAAGCTAAGAAATGTCTTAAGGAGAAGGGAATTAAAGCTTGCAGATGTCAAGAATTTACCTCCTATAGAAGAATTATGTAAGCATATTCCCTACTCATCCACTATTGAGGTACACTCCCTCCAACACTTTGATGAAGGTGATATCCCTTACTTGAAACCTCCTGATCAATGCTTAGAAGAATTTGATATCTTTATTGTTAAGCAAGATAACTTTAATAAAAGGGTGCAAAATCATCTTATGGAAAACACTAGAGCTATTGTTGAGTTGAAAGATATTGTGGAAAGAACCTCTAATGATGTTAAAATGATTGTTAAACACTTTCAAATGGTTCAAACTCAAATAGATCAACTCGTTAAAGTGCAAAAATACTTGCTAGTTAATGCTGCTAAAGAAAAACATGCTTATGAAATTAGAACTAGAAGTGGTGCTGTTACCTAGGATCCTCTATATCCTGAGGGGCATCCCAAAAGAATTGAGCAGGATTCTCAACAAGCTGAAAATAGTGGTTCTACTCATAAGAAAAGGAAAAAGAAACACAAAACTATTGTAGAACCCTCTGAACCTGCTATAGATCCTAATAGTATATCTATCTCTGATGCTGAAACTGAAAGTGGTAATGAAGAAAATGAAGTTCCTAATGAAGAAAAAGTTGAAGAAGAACCTGAAAACCACACTAAGAATACTAAATACACTAAAGAAGATTTTATTGCTAAGAAACATGGTAGTGAAAGAGAACCTTGGGTCCAAAAACCTATGCCATTCCCTGATAAGAAACACAAATCAAAGGAGGATGAACACTATAATAACTTTTGTGAGTGGATGAAACCTTTATTCCTGCAAATTCCTTTGACTGATGCTATTAAATTTCCTCCTTACTCAAAGTATATGAAGGATATTGTCTCGAATAAAAGGAAGATCCCTAATGAAGAAATTTCTACTTTGCTTGCTAATTATTCCTTCAATGGTAAGGTTCCTAAGAAACTTGGAGACCCGGGGATTCCAACTATCCCTTGCTCTATTAAGAACAGTTATGTTGGAACTGCTTTGTGTGATTTGGGAGCTGGAGTTAGTGTTATGCCTTTTTCTCTCTATAAGAGGCTTCAACTAGAAAAGTTAATACCGACTGATATATCTTTGCAAATGGATGATAAATCTACCACTATTCCTGTTGGTATATGTGAGGATGTACATGTCCAAGCGGCTGATACATTGCAAATGTATCTATAATTTTTGATGTTCCATGCTTAGTTTTATCCACTTTCTTGTGTTTTGTTCCAACTTTGGAGTTCTTTTCATATAATTTCTTGGACTAACTGATACGTCCATTTTGCATCACTATTCTATGTCTTAATTCACTATTATTCATTGATATATTTCGTATTGAGATGTGATACTTATGTTATTTCATCTGTTTTTGCATGGTTGATGACTTTTGGAGCATGGACTGCTGCAGTCAGGATTCTCATGGAAAAGGTGTTGTTTGGAGGCAAAATTCGCGAAGATTAAAAATCCGGGAAAATATATGGAAAATCCTATTTTTCCAGAAGACTAAGGATGCCAGAAGACGGAGTGGAGATGGGCCACAGGGGGCCCACACCACCCCATGGCGTGGGTAGCCCTAGGCCGCGCTAGGAGGTGGTGTGGCCACCCTGGCCCACTCCAGCCTCTCTCCTCTGGCGTATATCATCCTCCCGAAACCCTAGGACTCAGGGAGCGACCACAGAAAGATTCCGCCGCCTCTGCGGGGCAGAAAACACCGAGAGAGAAAGATCTCTTCGGCAGACAGATTTCTGCCGAGGGAATTCCTTCTCGGAGAGGGGAGGTCGTTGCCATCAATACCACCATCAAGCTGGACTTCATCGGGATCATCATCATCATCACCATCAGCACCCTCATCACCATCTCCATATTGCTGTAACAATTGAGTTGAATCTTGCATAGTTCATAGGGGAAACTTTCCCGGTGTTGATTACTCTTTGTAGTTGATGCTATTGAGTGAACCATTAAATTATTGTTTATGTTCAGATTTTTATACATCATTATCCCATCTCTGATCATGATCCATATGATGTCTTGTGAGTAGTTCGTTTTGTTCTTGAGGACATGGGAGAAGTCATGTTGTTAGTAGTGGAGTTGTGTTGAGAGAGATTCAATAGATTGTTATTTAAGTTGTGGTGTACTTCTTCTAGTGGTGTCATGTGAACGTCGACTACATGACACTTCACCTATATGGGCCTAGGGGAATGCATTGTGTATTTGGCTACTAATCGTAGGGGTTGCCGGAGTGACAGAAACCTAAACCCCCGTTAGGAAACCATTGCACAAGGGACGTAAGGGTCTTAGAGTTTAAAGCTGTGGTTAGGTTTCTACCTTAATTACTTTCTTGTACTTACGAATGTTTGCAAGGGGTATAATCACAAGTATGTATTAGTCTTGGATGGGGCGGTACATTAGCACAGGTTCACCCACACAACACTTAGCAAGCTAAAGAAGATTAATCAGCTATATGAAGCGAAAGCACTTGACAATCTTCCCATGTGTCCTCAAGAACGTTTGGTCATCTTAAGTAATCCAACCGGCTTGTCCTTTGCTGCATAAATGATTGGGCCACTTGCTGCATTTATTCCTACTGTCTTTTATTTACTCATACTTTGTTTACTTGCTATATCAAAAACCCCTAAAATTCCGTTTGCTAAGTATTTGCAAAGAATTCCTGATCCATACCACTAGCCAGCACCTTCTGCTCCTCGTTGGGTTCGACACTCTTACTTATCGAAAATACTGCGATACACCCCCTATACTTGTGGGCCATCACTAACCTATTAACAAGAGCCACAATGTCAGCTGCATGTTTTCTACTGTTTTTGGTTCCAGGAAAGTCAGAAAATGAATATTCTCGGAATTGGACGGGACAAAAGCCAAAGTGCCTATTTTTCCAGAAGTCATCAAGTGCCAGAATACGAGACGGGGAGGGGGGGCGGCCACACCACCTGGCCGCGCGGCCAGGCTTGGCCCGTGCCAGTCGGTGGTGTGGCCAGACCAGGCACCCCCTCGGCCTCTCCTTCCGCCTATATATTGCCCTCGGGACGAAACCCCTAAGGGCCCGATCAAAAATCCACGAAAGAGTATGTAGCCGCCGTCATCTCCATCCCTAGATCGGGAGGGATCTGAAGCTCTTCCCGGCACCCTGCCGGAGAGGGGTATTCACCCTGGAGGCCTTCTTCATGACCATGCAAGCCTCCGGTGTGATGCGTGAGTAGTTCTTCCTTGGACTACGGATCCATGTAGTAGCTAGATGGCTGGTTCTCCTCCTTTGTGCTTTCATATCTAGATCTTGTGAGCTCCGTTCATGATCAAGATCATCTATTTGTAATTCTACATGTTGTGTTTGCGGGGATCCGATGGATATTGAGTTACTATTTCAGATTGATTATTGATTCTATCATGTCTTTGTTATTTGTGATCTTGCATGCTTTCCGTTGTTAATAGCTATCTTGGCCAAGTAGATTCTAGCAACTCCAAGAGTTAGTATTTATGCTCGATAGTGGGTTCATGCCTCTAGTAATCTAGGGAAGTGACAGAAATCTCTAAGGTACTAGATGTGTTGTTGCTACTATGGAGAAAACAACAATCCTTTGTTCATAGAACAATCGTATTTTTTACTTTACACGCAATTCGTAAAGCAATAATCTGTTGCTTGCAACTTAATACTGGAGGGGGTTCGGATGATAACCTGAAGGTGGATTATTAGTCATAGATGCAGTTGGATGGCGGTCTATGTATAACGTTGTAATGCCCAATCAAGTTCCAAAGGAGTTAAGATGATTAGTATATGCATGTATTGCTTTCTCGATGTTTGTCAATTGCCTCGCTGTAATTTGTTCACCCAGCATGTTATCTATCTTAGATGAAGTTGGATGGCGGTCTATGTATAACGTTGTAATGCCCAATCAAGTTCTAAAGGAGTTAAGATGATTAGTATATGCATGTATTGCTTTCTCGATGTTTGTCAATTGCCTCGCTGTAATTTGTTCACCCAGCATGTTATCTATCTTAAGGAGAGCCACCTCTAGTGAACTATGGATCCCGGTCCTTGTCTTTTATATACAATCTACAATCTTTTACTGTTTTGTGTTTACTTTCTGCAAACTTTTACTTCTTTCCATTCGATACGTTTAATCCTTTGTTTTCCGCAAAACACGGTGAGATTGACAACCTCAACGCAAGTTGGGGACAAAGTCCTGTGGTTGTGTTGTCCAGGTCTCCACATTGCTACTAGCACCGGTAGTGCGCCTTGCCAAAGCTCAGCTAGTAACACCTTTGGGGTGTTTCCTTGCTCCTACTGGTTTGATTAAACCTTGGTTTCATAACTGAGGGAAACTTGCTGCTGTGCTCATCATACCTTCCTCTTGGGGTTCCCAACGAGCTCTACATCAACCACGCACCATCACTTTTCTAGGCGCCGTGCATTGAGCCATCAAACATTTTTCTGGCGCCGTTGCCGGGGAGTCAAGGACATCTTCACAAGGGGAGTCCCTCATAACCAATCTCTTTACTTTGTTATTTTTGTTTTGCTTAGTTTACTTTTTCTTTGTTTGGTTGCCTCTTTATCAAAACACACAAAAAAATTAGTTCCTACTATAGTTGGTATTTTCGTTGGTCTGTTATTGTCTTGCTTTATCATGCTTACTATCAATGGTTGGTTTCTTTGAAACTGAATCTAATTGGCAAGGTGGGTTCACGAAAGAACAAAAATATTATTATAAGGAACACCGCTTGTCACAAAATGGGAAACTCTTATGGGAACAAATTGATAAATTGAATACCATTGCTAGAAACATGTCCTCTACTTATAATGTTACTTATTGCTTTGATAAATCTTGTTGCTGTAGGAGGTATAAACACCTCCCTTTTCAATGTGAGTATAATGATAATGTTACCATATCTTCTTATGTTAAAGGGAATTATGACTTTTATGATGTGGAACAAATTGAAGAATTTATTGCTTGGAAGGGTGCATTTGAACTTGCTAGTTTGTTTGAAAATACTGATGATGCACCTTATAAATATGAGGTTTATGATATACTAAAATTTTGCTTTGATAATTACAAGGAAGAAAATGGCTATATTCTTGAATATCTCAACAGATGCTCTCCACCAATGGAAGAGACTAATGCCTTGAAAGACACTATGGAAGAAGAAATTGCTGAAACTGGAAGGTCATTGGATGAAAAAGAGGAGGAGAGTGATGATCTAGAGGAGGAAGAATGGATCTACCCATGCCTACCTTCTAATGAGAGTAACTCTTTACCCCTTACATTATTTGATTGTCCCCCATGCTTACCAAATAGTTTGGTTTGGATTGGAAAAGAGTAGGAAAGTTCATGCTTAAGTGGTAAAGAGAGTTTGTTTTTGACTGTGGCCTATGCTTTGTCATGCCATGCTTGATACTGTTTTGGCTTTATGCTTAGTATTATTTGCTGTAGCATGACTTGTTACAAACAATTGAGATTGCTTAATGTGCCTTGGATGAATCATGTGTTGTTTTAGCATATTAAAGCATAGTATAGTGGTATTCTCCTTTGATGCTTTATTTGGGTTGACTTGGTGCATGCTCACACCATTTTATGACTATCTCAAGTCACCATAAGCCTTTATGATCCTTTAGTTTTCAACTTGTAGTATCACTTTATGCTTTGATCAATGATGTTTTGTCGCTCTGCATGATTATGGCCATTATTGCTCTCTTAGTTTGTCGCTCCCAGTCTTTTGCTAGCCTCCACAACCAAGTATGAGTTCCACTCATGCATCCAACTCGCTAAACCAAGTTATTCCAAAGAGTCCACCATACCTACCTACTAGCTTATGCTATTCCAAGTACATCCATGCTTTTGTTTACCTTCCAAATTAAACTTGTTATGAGAAAACTAGTGATTAAAGCTCTCACAAACTTGACGGCACACTTTATTTTCTTGCATTTAATAAACCTGAACCATTGCGTCCTTCTTTGTTGCGTATATGCTTGCGCTTTATAAGTTGAAGTTAGCAGAACCATGTTTCATGGGGAACATTTTCAACATTTCTTTGGTACTTAGTACCTCGTTGATATCATGTTCTTTTGCTTATGGATCCCGGCGGTGTGAAATAAAAGTGGAACTTGTAAGATCATGGAGTTTGTATATGTGTTAGAGAAACGCCTGGGCCGCTAGCCTAAGCCATGCTTAATCATGGTGGAAACTTGCAGCATAACCATATTGAGCATTCTATGAAGCATCCTCAATAAAAATCTATGCACATAGTAAATAAAAATATCGCTGAGATGCCCATTGTCTGCTTGCCTTGTCATTTTGATTATGGGATAGCTCCTGTGTCATGTGCAAGGGATACCCCGTTGACGGTTCTCTATGATACGTACATACTTACAATGACAAGAGCTTACTTGTGACTAAAGTTGAGTAGCATGAGGATCGGTCTTCGTAAGTAAGGGGCATGAGATTTCGGTTTATAACTTGTCAAGCATATCCTCTTAGTTGTGTCACTTTAACCTTAATCACCTTCAAGATGCTTATGATAGGGGCAATGAGAGCTCAAAGCTAATGAGTACCATACTTTCAGCATTTGGAAGCCTTTCATATTATTCAAAACCTTTTTCCTTTACTTGTTGAGTCTCCATATATTCCTTGAGCACCTTCTTGAGAGCATAGTTGTCATTCTTTGTGCTTGTCTCATTACTTGATTATTTGTGTTATGACTTTGATGCTTTTATCTTTGATATCTTTACTTCTAGTCATCACTTGAAATTCAGAGGTGCCTTGACATTCATAATCAAAGGCAAGCGAGATACCACTCTATCACACCTTTTTATGAGCATTGTAATGTTGCTTATGTTTATGCTTCGTGCTACTTATTATTTTTGAGTTGGAATCTCTTCATAGCTTGCAATGACTATTAAGTAGACTCAGTAGCATACTCTTTATTGTGAATTGCCTAAGTAGTTGATCACATGCTGAGAATATATACATCATATGAAGCAAATGTGTTCGTGAAAGTTCTTTTATCGCACTCAGTTTTCAACTGAATTGCTTGAGAACAAGCAATAAGCTAAGCTTGGGGGGAGTTGATACGTCCAAAACGTATCTACTTTCCCGAACACTTTTGCTATTGTTTCTCCTCTAAACTTGTGTGATTTGGATGCAACTAACGCGGACTGATGCCATTTTCAATAGAATTGCATTGGTGTCTACTTTTTGTGCAGAAAATCAACTATCAGGAAAAATCCCGGAAAATATGCCAAAAATCCCATTTCACCAGAAGACTCCCGAAGCTAGAATACGAGACGGCGGGGGGCTGGGCCCAGGCCGCGCCAAGGGGTGGTCTTGCCGCCACATGGCCGCGCGGGCAAGCCCAGGCCGCGCCAGGGGGTGGTCTGGCCGCCCCCAGACTGCCCTTAAGTGAAAAGGGAATAGATTCCTCTTAAATTGGTTCATTGAAATACCTGCACACTTGAAAAACTCGCATCATTCGTGTATAAAGAGTAAATGATCACCAGGATGGACAGTTCCATCTCCAAAATAACAGTTATTCATAACATGTTCAACAATTTTTATAGGTATTTTAAAAGGGATGCTTTCAGTATGTGGATTTAAAATATCACAAGTACCATTAGAATTACCACATATGAGAGATAAAGTATCATCAGAGCCAGCCCAGGCCGCGCGGGCAAGCCCAGGCCGCGCCAGGGGGTGGTCTGGCCACCCCAAACTGCCCCTCGGTCCCCCTCTTCGCCTATAAGAAGCCTTCTGACCTAAAAACTGAGGGGGGTTCGACGTTTTTCTAGAAGGAGTTCCGCTCCGCCGCCACCACCAGATTCCACGAAACAGCACCAGAAACACCGTTCTGGCACCCTGCCGAGACGGGGAATTGGAGGAGATCATCGTCATCATCGTCACCATCGCTTCTCCATCAACCATCCATCTTTCCCCTATCCATGAGTGAGTAATCCCCCGCTGTAGGCTATGGGGATGGTAGGGATTGGATGAGAACGTTCATGTAATGACATTAGATTGTTAGGGCATGGTGCCTAGTATCTTTTATTAGTGCTTTATGACTTTGTTACGACTTGTTGTGCTTAATGCTTCTCACTAGGGCCTGAGTGCCATGATTTCAGATCTGAACATGTTATTGATTCATTATGATAGTATTGTTTTTGGTCTTACCTGCAAGTTGTATACACACGTTGTTGTCAGGAACCAATGGCCCCGAAGTGACAGAAATCGGGATAACCGGAGGGAATGGCTTTGATGTGAGGATCACATGTGTTCACGGAGTGTTAATGCTTTGCTCTTGTGCTCTATTAAAAGGAGCACCTTAATTGCCAGTAGTTTCCTTGAGGCCTTGCTGCAAACGGGCTGGCAGGACAAAAGATGTTGTGCAAGTTCTTATTGCGAGCATGTATGACTATATATGGAACACATGCCTAGGATTATCTAGTACTTGGATGCTTTATCTTATTTATCTACAATTGCCCCATGTTCTGATTGCTATGTGAATTGTCTTATCCATGCAACGCCCGTCCATCCATCCCTATGCCTACCGCACTCGAATCCCACTGTTTACTGCTATTGTTACTGCTGTCTTTACTTTACTACTGCTGTTACTTTTCTATTCCTACTACAAAACTGTTGCTACTGATAAACTGCTATGAGCAAGATTGTTTCCAAGTACAGCTGAATTGACAACTCAGTTGTTAAGGCTTATAAATATTCTTTGGCTCCCCTTGTGTCGAATCAATAAATTGGGTTTCACTTCCCTCAAAAATACTATGATAGACCCCCTATACTTGTGGGTCATCAGGCATCCCCAAGCTTGAGCTTTTGTCCATTATTCATCTCATTACATCATTCTTTCCCTATACCTGAAATTTCCTTCATACAAAATTTCACACAATCTTCATTAGCAACATTAGTACATTCAAAAGATAGTAAACCTTTGGGGTTTAGTTTTAAAACAGAAAAACTTTCATGAAAAACACAATCTACTATAGCAATTTCCTCAAAAATCTCAATTCACCAAAAAGAACCCAAAAAGAAATCGTTAAAGAGGCAAATGCAAATAATGACAGAAATCTGTCAAAACAGACCAGCAGGTGAAAACCGATTTTTTGAAGACCTTATGTTGCTCAACTCAAAAGGTGTTGAACTAACGAAAGTTATCTAACAACCTGGGGGATTTATTCATAAAATTACAGCTCAATCCGACATACAAAGATTTTTCACGAATATTTACAGTGAAGCACAAAAATCTGTTTCGGGACAACACTTCCCCAAATCTTACTTCCCTCTCATTAGAGGTTATTCTTGGCACAAAAATCAAATAAAAAAAGAATAAGGAGAGATTATTATAGAAGTAATAACTTCCAAGACTCAAGAAAACTATTGGGTTATCTCCCAAGAAGTACTTTTCTTTAACGCCTTTGAGCTAGGCATGATAATTTCGATGATGCTCACATAAGAAATATGAATGGAAGTAAAAGAGAGCATCAAGAAGCAAATATGAAACGAATTTAAGTCTAAACCACTTCCTATGAAAAATAATCTTGTGAAGAAACAAGTCATGAAATCACAAAGCAACAAGCATAGGAAAGCAAAACAAGTGCAACTTCAAAATTTTCAACATAAAGAGGAGAAACTTAATATTGTTGAGATACATAAAACCATGTTTCCCTCTCTCATAATAACTTTCAATAGCATCATGAAGAAAATTAACAATATAACTATCACATAAAACTTTCTTATCATGAGCCACATGCATAAAAGAATTAATACTGCCTACAAAAACATAGTCATTCTTATTAATTGTAGTGGGAGTAAATTCAACAAAATAACTATCATTATTATTCTCATCACCATAATCATCAAATATGGGAGAAATATTGTAATCATAATTAATTTTCTCCTCAATAGTAGGTGGACTAAAAATATTATACTTATTGTAATCATCATATATTGGAGGTGTAGTATCATCATAAGTAACAAAATAATTATCTTCCAAAGTGTGTTCATTTGTAAACATATCATCATTGGAAGGAACATGGATAGCACTAATAGTACATGAATCATTAATATCATCATTTCCAGAATTGGTACCGAAGAGATTTTCAATATCAAAAGAAGTGTGCTTTTCCCAATCATGATCACTACTATAGGTAACAGGCATAGGAACATCATCGAGTTCAAACTCATCAAAAACTATAATAGGAGCAACATGCTTAGGGGAAAATACGGTTTCCTCTCTCCTTTTACTCCTCCTTTCTTCTTTTTCTTCTTCTCTTTAGGAGGGAGAGGCTTGAAAGGAAGCTTCTCCATATACCCTGGTTTATTGTTAGAGACAATAGAAGAAACTTTGGAGGATTCCTCTTTTTAAGTAATAAGATCAAAACACATATTAGTCCTGTCATATTTTGGTAAAACCTCATCTTTTATAATATTTTGTATGTAAGTATTTGTGTGGCAATTATCAACACAATAAAGATGACAACCATGCAGGACACTATTCATATCAAAAGAACCCATATCTATCAAAGAGGTTTTTCTTCATAACTCTTCACGCCCCAAAAATAATGTAAGTTCATCATGCTGATCAGGAGTGATCATGTCATCACAACAAAAACTTGCAGTACTCATTAGATTAGAAGGGCTATTATTATGGCCTGAGCATTGAAAAATGAAATGACCCACTTCAAAGCAAAGTTCACAAATAAGAGGATATAGGGCACAAACTTTTTTACCAAGATCATTTAGAGCCCTATACCACGTTCTAGTTTTTTCATTTATGTCGGTGATACAATATTCTTCTTCAATTTGATTATTCTCAGAAGGTCTGTGTATTCCATAAAAATGACATGCTTATAAGAAATAGTACTTTCAGAGGTTTGAGCATGTTTATTGCTATCATTAATAACAATTTCATTTTCCATGCAAGTGTCTTTAAAAGTCTCATGATACATGTCCCATTTTTCTTTAGGAGCATTAATATGAGAAGCAAAGGCTCTAAAACAATCAATAAGAATTTGAGAATCAAGACCATATTTAGCACTAAGCTCTTGAAAATCAGCAGTTTCAGCGAAAGACTTAATGCAATCATACTCATAGTTTATACCTGGTTCTTTACCCTTGTCGTTATCCCAATTTTCGGTATTGCTTTGAATTGTTTCAAGAAGATCCCACTTAGCTTTGACCTCCTTACTTGTGAAGGATCCCTCTAAACAAGTATCTAGATAGTCCTTGTAATGTCTCGAAAGCCTTGCATATAAATTATTAATAACAATATTATTGGGGAGCTCGTGAATGGGACATTTGAGCATTAGTTACTTAAATCTCCCCCATGCTTGGGCAATACTTTCTCCATCATGTGGATGAAAATTATAAATGTAATTCCTATCTTTATGAATTTCATGGGGAGGATAAAATTTAGAGTAAAAGAGAGATTCAAGTTCCTTCCACTCCAAATGATGAGGATCATCTAGTAGCTCATACCACTCCCTTGCTTTGCCCTTAAGTGAAAAAGGGAATAGCTTCCTCTTAACTTGGTTCATTGAAATACCTGTACACTTGAAAAACTCGCATCATTCGTGTATAAAGAGTAAATGATCACCAGGATGGACAGTTCCATCTCCAAAATAACAGTTATTCATAACATGTTCAACAATTTTTATAGGTATTTTAAAAGGGATGCTTTCAGTATGTGGATTTAAAATATCACAAGTATCATTAGAATTACCACATATGAGAGATAAAGTATCATCAGAGCAAACTTTCTTCTTTAAAGCTGGGGAACTAAAAAGATCATTTTCATAAAAACTAAATTCCCCAAGATTAGACGTTTCCATAGCATTAGTAACAAAGGTGTTCACAAAATTCATACTAATAACATTGCTATTAGCATGCAAAGAAAGTTCCATAGGTTTTTTAATTTTCTTTTCGGACCATTCATGTTCTAACTTAGGAAAAATACTAAAGGTCTCTCTAATTTTGTTGTTCTTTCCCATTAAGCCTAACAAGTGAAAATAAAATCAATAAACAAAAAGATATAATTGCAGAATCTAAAGGAAATAACTTTGAGCACTCACACACCAGCAACGGTACTAGAAGATAGCTTAGTAGCCAGAGGATGTGAGTACCTTTTACCTTACCTCTCCGGCAACGGCGCAAGAAAATAGCTTGATGTCTACGCACTTCTATTCTTGTAAACAGTTGTTGGGCCTCCAAGTGCAGAGGTTTGCAGAACAGCAGCAAGTTTCCCTTAAGTGGATTACCCAAGGTTTATCGAACTCAGGGAGGAAGTGGTAAAAGGTATGTAATCAAGATACAAGAAGTCTCTTGTGTCCCCAACACACCCAATACACTTGTCAGGTGTATAGGTGCACTAGTTTGGCGAAGATATAGTGAAATACAAGTGGTATGTATAATTATAAATGGTAACGGTGCTAGAAAAGAGCTTGACGGATAGGAAGAGACAAAAGGCAATCTGAAATAATGATGGAAGCAAGTAAACATGTAACAAATCTAGTTGCAAACAGTGTTTCAATGTTTAGAAACAAGGCCTAGGGATCATACTTTCACTAGTGAACACTCTCATATAAATATCATCTCTTTATGATACTACTCAGAACTACTCTCCGGTTGGATAACTCTAATCCACAGTAGCTTTGTAATCCACCTCAAAGTTCGCTTTCCCCATCTAGATAACCCTACACTGTCACCTTGAGCGCTAGATGGTTCCAACAAACACCACAATTTTATAGAGACATCCAACTCAAATTATACTCATGACAAGTATTTATGTAACCTTAGCCAAAGTGCCACACGATGTGCACACTGTCAACTTCACACACGTGGGGATAAGCAGAGATTCATTAAAGCACTTGAGTAGCAGAATAAATCTATAGATTACAAAGCTCATGATCTCAATAAGATCACGCATAGAGAGAGATGAACATATAGCTACCAGTAGAGTCCTTAGCCTCGAGAGAGAACTACTCCCTCCTCATCATGGTAGAGCCTTTAGCCACTTGTGTGCTTGTTTGCTAGCCGATCGAGACTTCCAGTGCATCCCTCCTTCTCCAAAATCCAAGTCCATAACAATGGGCATTGATGAGTTAAACCCTTGTCAATTGGCGCCGACCGTGGGGACTGGGAGCGCTGATGTTACGATCTCGACGATCTCATCAATTGCGATCTACGACTCACCTGTTTCTGGGGATCAGATCTGCTTCCGCATGGCCAAGTTTATCATCAATGATTCTGCCAGAGCACATCCCGCCTTCACGGCGAGTGCACACCTGACTCGCCATCAGGACGCTCTGTAGTCGGTAAGGCCGGCATGTTCGTCAACCACCATGGAAATCGAGCGTTGCAAGGAGGAGACACAAACGACCAAGCTCAAATTGACTAGTATACGTATACTACATACATGGGATCAAGTCAGATTATTGAAGGGCAGCCAGGCTAAGGCAATTTCAGTCAGATTAAATAAATCGGCAGAGCCACACTACGTGCAGTCTGAAGAGGTCTAGCGCTCTTCGAAAATAAATCATTGCATCAATTTCTAGAGGGAAAAGGCATTAGCTGTCAGCAAGGCTGCAAGGCACATCGAAGATCGACACAAACACCCGTCGCATGTCCCTGTCTGATCCCAGTATCAATCGATTTTTTGGTTTTGAGCTAGCTTTGCCTCTCGCATCATCTGATTTGATGCACAGAGATGAGTTGCGAAGGAAAATAAAAAATCCGGAGAGTTGTCATGGCACGCCATGGAAAGCACTGATCTCCGTGTTT
Source organism: Avena eriantha (assembly GCA_910589775.1). Taxonomy (NCBI): domain Eukaryota; kingdom Viridiplantae; phylum Streptophyta; class Magnoliopsida; order Poales; family Poaceae; genus Avena; species Avena eriantha. Next base: position 396,748,930 of record OU342746.1, on the reverse strand, counting down.
GATATTTCCTAATTTTGGAAAGTAGAAGACATGAAAAAGGGAGTCGATCGGTAGTCCACATCAATTCAAGGTGGAATCAAGTCAGAGAAAACATGCTTATGCATACGCGATTCAACAAGGATGGAACTACATAAAATTACAAGCCAATTCGATTCAGCTAGCAGCTCAAGCTTCATATGCGCGTACGAGTTAATCAAAAAAGATCTATATGGTGCGGCTACTTCATCTTCACCATCAGCTCCAACGACCCACCGTCGTATCGATTCCTGCAATCACGACCCGCCCGACTCTGTGTTCATCACGTCTACTCCGGCCTCCACGTCGACTCCTTCTGGCTAAAGCGCCCCCGGGGTTTGGCGCCCTCCTCACGACTTCATCAACTTGTACTGGTCCGAAAACAATATACGTAGGATCAACAACAACATTGCCCCTATCAATCCACGAAACGGGCAACGTGGGCATCCGGGCGGGTGGTCGACTCAACCGCCACGTCGAGTCCCGTCCACCGCATCGACTCCAACCTCAACAACTCATTGGTTGCAATGGGTTCCATGATAACGACCGCCGGTCACATCGGTTCCCGTGACCACGACCAGCTGCTGCCTTCGGCTACGATGACCCGCTGCAGTCTTCGACTGCGGCGACCTGCTACGATCTTCGGTTGAGGCAAACCGCTGCCGCCATCGTCTTCGGCAACCTTCTGCCGTGTCGACTCCGGTCCGCCGCATTGGCTATCGAATGCCTCCTCAACTACATCGACCACTTCGACTCTACACTCGGGGGCTCCCTCGGCATCGGTGACCCGGTGCGGTCTTCGACTCCGGCGACCCGCCATGATCATCAACATCAGCGACCCTCTGCAGGTCTTTGGGTCCACTGACTCGGGGGCTCCTTCAACTTCAGCGTCCCGCTTCGGTCTTAGACTCCATCAACCTGATGCGATCTTCGACTGCTATGGCCCGTTACGGTCTTTGGATGCGGAAATTTGTCATCACCACGCGACTCCGGTCCGCCGCATTGACTACGTCCGCCGCAGAACCTGCTACCACGTCGACTCCGTTTGCCACGCGACTCTGTCCGCTATGCGACTCCACGTCCACCGTTTCGACTCTATCCACCACGTGACTCCGTCGGCATCGATCACGACCCGCCGGTCGCATCGGCTCCCGTGATCCACCGATCGCATCGGCTCACGTGACCAATTCACCTCGTCGACAACCAACAAAGCTAAGTTCTATACTTAAAGTTGATTTCTTTCTTAAATTAATCGCACTCGAAACACTCGGGGGCTGTGCCCTCTTCGAGTAACCTAATATGCCGTCGACTCCACGCACTCAAGCACCTCATACGCGATAGCCCGAGTAGCTGATTCCGTCGAATCCTTGAACTCCGAGTACCTCGGCAAGGTACTGAGACTAAGGGTAATCAGGCTAACGAAAAGGCCTAGCATATAGTGAAAAAGTGTTAACTCGAATGGCACCAAAATTTTACTTTGCCAACCGAGATGCAATTATCCTTTACAAGATACAAGTACTTCACAGTTCTTAATGTTTTATGCAGCTTACAAGGATGTCGACTGTGTCGAGCTATTCTATTGGGTCCTCCAATAGGAGTCAACAAAACAACTTGCTACGGCATACACTCAAGACCCGAGTCGGGTACCTCCTCGGATGGTTGCATCGCTTGATGCTACACACATGCGATGTTGGTCACACACCCGACAGAAATGACTATGTCGACTCCATCTGCATCATCGACTCACCCGGCTAATCGCCGCATGACTTTGACTATATCGTCGACTCTTGGCTCCTTATGCGTGAGACGTTGACTCGATGCACTTCCGGGTCAGTGGTTTCTCCTCACGTGATTGTCGACTACGTCTATAAGATACAATACTCGAGTCTCTGCCCGAGTCTACGACTCCGCCAGACACTCGGGGGCTACTCCAAACTGGAGCGCTGAATGTGCATATACAAGATCTTCGAGTGGCACGCTCTGAATCCTCACTCGAAACCACTATTCGACTAAGGACTCGGGGCTACTCCCATAGGGAGCGCTGGCCACGCACCCGAAGAAATTTGTGAAGATATCCAAGCATTATGAAAACTCTTCACTCGAATCTACGATTTGATTGTGGACTTAGGGTAACTCCCATAGAGAGCGCCGAAAGCATATTCGACTGAAACAAGCAAAAGACGACAGCAGTCGCAAAATACTTATAGTCCCCACTCGAGTCAACGACTCGAATAGGCACTCGGGAGCTACTCCCATAGGGAGCGCTGGTCGCGCACCCTATGATTATTTTTCCTTGTACATCATACCGTGTGTCGATAACATCCACACTCGAATGCTATGGCGACTCCGCCTCATATTTTCCCTACAAAGAGATTACGTCTCCTGGGCCACCCGAATCATCTCCGCGATGACAAAAAATTCGGATGTCGCGCTGATACATTGCAAATGTATCCATAATTTTTGATGTTCCATGCTTGGTTTTATCCACTTTCTTGTGTTTTGTTCCAACTTTGGAGTACTTTTCATATGATTTCTTGGACTAACCTATTAACAAGAGCCACAGTGCCAACTGCCTGGTTTTTGCTGTTTTTGGTTCCAGGATAGTCAGAAAATGAATATTCTCGGAATTGGACGGGACAAAAGCCAAAGTGCCTATTTTTCTGGAAGTGATCAAGTGCCAGAATACGAGACGGGGAAGGGCCAGGGAGCCACCACACCACCTGGCCATGCTGCTAGGCCTGGCCCACGCCAGGGGGTCGTGTGGCCGCTCCCGACACCCCCTCTGCCTCTCCTTCTGCCTATATATTGCCCTCGGGACGAAACCCCTAAGGGCTCGATCAAAAATCCACGAAAGAGTCTGTAGCCGCCGTCATCTCCATCCCTAGATCGGGAGGGATCTGAAGCTCTTCCCGGCACCCTGCCGGAGAGGGGAATTCACCCTAGAGGCCTTCTTCATCACCATGCAAGCCTCCGGTGTGATGCGTGAGTAGTTCTTCCTTGGACTACGGATCCATGTAGTAGCTAGATGGCTGGTTCTCCTCCTTTGTGCTTTCATGTTTAGATCTCGTGAGCTCCGTTCATGATCAAGATCATCTATTTGTAATTGTGCATGTTGTGTTTGCGAGGATCCGATGGATATTGAGATGCTATTTCAGATTGATTATTGATTCTATCATGTCTTTGTTATTTGTGATCTTGCATGCTTTCCGTTGTTAGTAGCTATCTTGGCCAAGTAGATGTTAGCAACTCCAAGAGTTAGTATTTATGCTCGAGAGTGGTTTCATGCCTCTGGTAATCTGGGGAAGTGACAGAAATCTATAAGGTACTAGATGTGCTGTTGCTACTAGGGAGAAAACAACAATCCTTTGTTCATAGAACAATCGTATTGTTTACTTTACACGCAGTTCGTAAAGCAATAATCTGTTGCTTGCAACTTAATACTGGAGGGGGTTCGGATGATAACCTGAAGGTGGATTATTAGTCATAGATGCAGTTGGATGGCGGTCTATGTATAATGTTGTAATGCCAATCAAGTCTCAAAGGAGTCAATATGATTAGTATATGCATGTATTGCTTTTCTCGGTGTTTGTCAATTGCCCCGTTGTAATTTGTTCACCCAGCATGTTATCTATCTTAAGGAGATCCACCTTTAGTGAACTATGGATCCGGTCCTTTACTTTACATACAATCTACAATCTTTTACTGCTTTGTGTTTACTTTCTGCAAACTTTTACTTCTTTCCATTCGATACATTTAATCCTTTGTTTTCCGCAAAACACGGTGAGATTGACAACCTCATCGCAAGTTGGGGACAAAGTTCTGTGGTTGTGTTGCGCAGTTCTCCACGTTGCTACTAGCACCGGTAGTGCGCCCTGCCAAAGCTCAGCTTGTAACACCTTTGGGGTGTTTCCTTGCTCCTACTGGTTTGATTATACCTTGGTTTCATAACTGAGGGAAACTTGCTGATGTGCTCATCATACCTTCCTCTTGGGGTTCCCAACGAGCTCTACATCAACACCGCCATCAAGCAATTTTTTGGGCGCCGTGCATTGAGCCATGAAGCATTTTTCTGGCACCGTTGCCGGGGAGTCAAGGACATCTTCACAAGGGGAGTCCCTCATAACCAATCTCTTTACTTTGTTGTTTTTGTTTTTCTTAGTTTTCTTTTTGCTTTGTTTGCTTGTTTTGTTCTTCAAAAACACAAAAAAAATTAGTTTTACTTGTTTGCTTTCTTATTTGGAAAACCCAAAAAAATGACTACTCTTGAAAACACTAAGTTGTGTGACTTTACTAGCACCAACAACAATGACTTTATGAGCACACCTATTGCTCCACCTCTGGCTGAAAATACTTTCTTTGAGATAAAACCTGCTTTGCTCAATCTTGTTATGAGAGAACAATTTTCTAGTATTGGTAATGAAGATGCTACTTCCCATCTAAATAACTTTGTTGAACTTTGTGAGATGCAAAAGCATAGGGATATAGATGGTGATATTATTAAACTAAAATTGTTTCCTTTCTCTTTGAGAGGAAAAGCTAAAGAATGGTTGAATTCCTTAACTAGGAATAGTATTGATTCTTGGACTAAGTGCAAAGATGCTTTTATTGGAAAATACTATCCTCCTATTAAAATTATATCCATGATAAGTGCAATAATGAAGTTCAAACAACTTGATAATGAGCATGTTGCTCAAGCTTGGGAAAGAATGAAATCTTTGGTAAAGAATTGTCCCACTCATGGACTGACTGCTTGGATGATCATCCAAACTTTTTATGCAGGATTGAACTATTCTTCGAGGAACCTATGGGATTCTGCTGCTGGAGGTACCTTTATGACCATCACTTTGGGTGCTGCAACAAAACTTTTGGACAATATGATGGTTAATTATTCTGAATGGCATACTGAGAGAGCTCCACAAGGTAAGAAGGTAAATTCTATTGAGGAAACCTCCTCCTTGAGTGATAAGATTGATATTATTATGTCTATGCTTGTTAATGGGAAATCCCATATTGATCCAAATAATGTTTCTTTAGCCTCTTTGGTTGCTGAAGAAGAGCAAGTTGATGTGAACTTCATAAGAAATAACAATTTTGGCAACAATGCTTATGGTAACAATGCTTATAGGACCAATTTTGGTAACAACAATTATAAGCCATTGATACGTCCAAAACGTATCTACTTTCCCGAACACTTTTGCTATTGTTTCTCCTCTAAACTTGTGTGATTTGGATACAACTAATGCGGACTGACGCAGTTTTCAGCAGAATTGCCTTGGTGTCTACTTTTTGTGCAGAAAACCAACTATCAGGAAAAATCCCAGAAAATATGCCAAAAATCCTATTTCACCTGAAGACTCCAGGAGCCAGAATACGAGACGGAGAAGAGCCCTCAGGTGGCCACACCGCCTGGTGGCGCGGGCCAGGCCAGGCAGCGCCAGGGGGTGGTGTGGGCCCCCTAGGCACCCCCTCGTCCTCTCTCTTCGCCTATAAGGAGCCTTCTGACCTAAAAACTCAGGGGGGTTCGACATTTTTCCAGAAGGAGTTCCGCTCCGCCGCCACCATGAGATTCCACAAAACAGCACCAGAAACTCCGTTCTGGCACCCTGCCGGGACGGGGAATTGGAGGAGATCATCGCCATCATCATCACCATCGCTTCTCCATCGACCATCCATGTTTCCCCCATCTATGAGTGAGTAATCCCCCGCTGTAGGCTATGGGGATGGTAGGGATTGGATGAGATCGTTCATGTAATGGCATCAGATTGTTAGGGCATGGTGCCTAGTATCTTTTATTAGTGCTTTATGACTTTGTTGCGACTTATTGTGCTTAATGCTTGTCACTAGGGCCCGAGTGCCATGATTTCAGATCTGAACATGTTATTGATTCATTATGATAGTATTGTTCTTGGTCTTATCTACAAGTTGTATACACACGTTGTTGTCCGGAACCTATGGCCCCGAAGTGATAGAAATCGGGATAACCAGAAGGGAAAGGCTTTGATGTGAGGATCACATGTGTTCACGGAGTGTTAATGCTTTGCTCCGGTGCTCTATTAAAAGGAGCACCTTAATTGCCAGTAGTTCCCTAGAGGCCCCACTTCAAACGGGCTGGCAGGACAAAAGATGTTGTGCAAGTTCTCATTGCGAGCACGTATGACTATATATGGAACACATGCCTAGGTTTGTCTAGTACTTGGGTGCTTTATCTTATTTATCTGCAATTGCCCTATGTTCTGATTGCTATGTGAATTGTCTTGTCCATGCAACGCCCGTCCATCCATCTCTATGCCTACTGCACTCGAATCTCACTGTTTACTCCTTTTGTTACTACTGTCTTTGTTTTGCTACTGCTGTTACTTTACTATTCCTACTACAAAACGGTTGCTACTGATAAACTGCTGTGAGCAAGATTGTTTCCAGGTGCAGCTGAATTGACAACTCAGTTGTTAAGGCTTATAAATATTCTTTGGCTCCCCTTGTGTCGAATCAATAAATTGGGTTTCATTTCCCTCAAAAATACTGCGATACACCCCCTATACTTGTGGGTCATCAAGACTATTTTCTGGCGCCATTGCCGGGGAGCATACTTTATTTATCAAGTTCACATGGATTCTCTATTGTTCGCCGCTATCTATCCATCATGGGTAAGTCTCGTGATGGCAAGGTTCCTATTTTACCATCCACTACAAGAAGAGGTACGGTTCTGAACACCTCTACTGCTCTTGATTCACCGTCTATTTTGAGTAAGTTCCTTACACCACCACATACACATGCTACACAAACTGCTACTACTGCTGAATCTGAAACTTCTGATACTTATGATGTTGCTTCTACTATGATTGATAAAAGTGGTTCATTAGGTCCTTTCCTAGATGCTACGATTGCTAGAACTATAGCTGGAAATACTGAAACTCCTAATGAAGGCACTGCCACACCTGTTAGCTCACCTGAGTCTAGTAAGAGTTATGATGCTGAAGAAGATTATGTTGAGATGACTGATGAGTTTATTGAAGAATGTAGGAACACCCATGATAGGAGCGCTGCTAAGAGTCTCCTTGAGAGGCGTACTATTAGACCCAAATTATCTCTTGATGCAAAGTTTGCTGCTTCTCCCATAAACATTATAGATGAAGATTATGATTTCTCTCTCAATCTATCTTACATAGCTATTGTCGAGAAAGAACCTTTTTGTGGGGCTAATAATGAAAGTGCGGTAGCACATATGAATGAACTTTCTACTATGAGTGGCTTCTTTTCTGATGATATTAAGATGCGTACTTACTTTGTTGCTAAGATTTTTCCTTTTTCACTGAAAGGAGAAAAAGCTAAAACTTGGTTTAGTAATTTACCTCCTAGATCTATTGATAGCCCTGAGTGCTTGATTAGTACTTTCCTGCAGAAATATTTTCCTCCCAGTGCTAGACATGCTATTTTGCAGGAACTTTTTGATTTTAAACAGGGAGAAAAAGAGGTATTGCCCGAATCTTGGGCAAGGTTTTGTGCTTTGATTCATGCACAGGCTGGAAGTCCATTACCTAAGAATGAGCTTCTTGATATATTTTATAATGGACTAACCGAGGAATCTAGGACATACCTAGATAGTTGTGCTGACTGTGTTTTCAGGAATAGGACTCCAAAGGAATCTGAGGAATTAATGGCCAAAATAAGCAAGAATTATGAAGATTGGACTCCTCCTAAACAAGTTACACCTGAAGTAATTGTACCTAAACCATCTATTCCTGTGCCTATTCCAACATCAAAGAAGAGGGGAGTTATTGAATTAAATGATGAAGTGATGAAGGAAGGTAAGAAATGTCTTAGGGAGAAGGGAATTAAAGCTGCAGATGTCAAGAATTTACCTCCTATAGAAGAATTATGTAAGCCTATTCCCTACTGACCCACTATTGAGGTACACTCTCTCCAACACTTTGATGAAGGTGATATCCCTTACGTGAAACCTCCTGATCAATGCTTAGAAGAATTTGATATCTTTATTGTCAAGCAAGATAACTTTAAGAAAAGGAAGCAAAACCATCTAATGGAAAATACTAGAGCTATTGTTGAGTTGAAAGATATTGTGGAAAGAACCTCTAATGATGTTAAAATGATTGTTAAACACATTCAAATGGTTCAAACTCAAATAGATCAACTCGTTAAAGTAAAAAACGACTTGCTAGTTAATGCTGCTAAAGAAAAACATGCTTATGAAATTAGAACTAGCAGCAGAGCTGCTACCTAGGATCCTGTATATCCTGAGGGGCATCCCAAAAGAATTGAGCATGATTCTCAACAAGCTGAAAATAGTGGTTCTACTCGTAAGAAAAGGAAAAAGAAACATAAAACGGTCATAGAACCCTCTGAACCTACTATAGATCCTAATAGTATATCTATCTCTGATGCTGAAACTGAAAGTGGTAATGAAGAAAATGAAGTTCCTAATAAAGAAAAAGTTGAAGAAGAACCTGAAAACCACACTAAGAATACTAAATACACTAAAGAAGATTTTATTGCTAAGAAACATGGTAGTGAAAGAGAACCTTGGGTCCAAAAACCTATGCCTTTCCCTGATAAGAAACACAAGTCAAAGGAAGATGAACACTACAATAAGTTTTGTGAGTGGATGAAGCCTTTATTCTTGCAAATTCCTTTGACTGATGCTATTAAATTGCCTGCTTACTCAAAGTATCTGAAGGACATTGTCTCGAATAAAAGGAAGACCCCTAATGAAGAAATTTCTACTTTGCTTGCTAATTATTCCTTCAATGGTAAGGTTCCTAAGAAACTTGGAGACCCAGGGATTCCAACTATACCTTGCTCTATTAAGAACAGTTATGTTAGAACTACTTTGTGTGATTTGGGAGCCAGAGTTAGTGTTATGCCTTTTTCTCTCTATTAGAGGCTTCAACTAGAAAAATTGATACCAACTGATATATCGTTGCAAATGGCTGATAAATCTACCACTATTCCTGTGGGTATATGTGAGGATGTACCTGTTCAGGTGGCTCACAATTGCTTGATATTAACTGATTTTGTTGTGCTTGAAATGTCTGAAGATGATAATATGTCTATTATTCTTGGGAGACCTTTTCTTAATACTGCAGGAGCTGTTATTAATTGTAATCAAGGAAAGGTGACCTTCAATGTTAATGACAAGGAACATACTATCTATTTCCCCAAGAAGATTGAAAGGACTTATGGCTTGAATTCAATTGAACATGTTGAAGGCATTCAAGTTGGAGAAATTTATTATCCCATACAAAGAGAAAAAATTGAAACTATTATGATTGGGACCATTGCTATCAAGGTTGAGGTAACATAATCATTAGTGGAGTACAAAGTTTTGTCTCATATGCAATTGTTTTGGTAGCAAGACTTGATCAACCTTGCTAACAAAAGGATTCCATTGAACAAAACAATGTTTTCATTATGATTATCTTCGTTTATTTCTAGCCTTTGCATTTTAGTTTTTGCTTTCATTTAGTTTTCTTTGTGTTGTTAGTTGCTTGCATATTAGAACTTCTGTAGTTCTAGCCTTGTTTTGTCCTTGCATCATGTTTCCAAAAGAAAAAAAATATGTCTGTCAGAAAAATCATTCTTCTATTTCTGAAAAATGCCCAAAAATAAAGTGTCTCGAAAAATTCCAGAAAATTCATATTAAATTTTTACGTGAAAAAAGGGTAGAGGAGTACCTGGTAGGTACCAGGGGGCCCACCAGGTAGGCACACCATGTGGTGGCACGGCTAGCCCTGGGTGGCGCCATGCCTTGGTGTGGGCCACCCCTGGCCCCCCAATACTTCTCTCCACTGCCACTTTCTTCTCTCCCCCGAGTAAGCTCCAGTTCATAGCTCAAAATCGCGTTCTTTCTGTGCTTGCTCTCGATTTCTTCGATCTCCTTGCTCAGCCCATCTTTCTTGCTGAAATTTGGAGCATTTTCCCTGGTATGTGACTCCTGCCCTTGTCCAAGTAGATTTGCGTTTAGTGGATTATATGTTGAGTATTTTGCTGCTGTAGGTGACTGGTTATGAGAACTTGTAAGCTTGTTTGATGCTTACAGATATAGTTTTAATGCATGTTTAGGCCTCTTGCAAGTCCCTATGAGTAGAATCCTTCATTATATTTACTTTGCAATCACTTGTTTAATAGGTGTTTAAATTTCAGATTACCAAGCATGAACAACCGTACTTTTGGAGAGATATTTGAGAGTGATGCACCTAGGAGGTCGAGGCCCTCAAGAACAGCCTCTCAAGGTAGGCCATCATACAATGAAGACCTCATTGCAACAAGCATTGGCAGTGAAAGGGATGATGGAGACGCTCACCCATCTTCTTTTCCTTGTTTTACTTTCTTGCAAGCTGCAGGTATTCTTGATGATTTATTGCTACTGATTGAGAGGGTTGGTTTGACCTCTTATATGCAAGATGAGAGTGCACAATACGCTATGCCACCAAAACTTTCGTTGAGAGCTTCTCATTTACTAACACACCCTATCAATCTACTGTCTCTTTTAAAATCTATGATATGCCCTTCACCATGCCTTTGGCGAGATTTTGTAGTATTGTAGCTGTGCGTATGACAGGGACCGTGAAGAAAATTCAAGGGCGACCCGCTGATTTGTTGGAGCTATACCGAGGGGTGACCAATGATGATGACCGTGTGGCGCAACGCGGAAAGATAAGAAATATCCAACTCCCTGCTCTTAGATACTTTGCGTATTATCTTGCTACTAGTGTGTTGGGTAGGGAGAACACTAGTAATATCTCCAACTATCATTTAGCATTCCTTGCTGCTACACTTAACAATGATACCCGGTACAATCTTGGCTCGCTTATTGCTCGCCGCCTAGCTGCTAGGGGGCCTATCTATGGGGGCATCATTGCCTCGCGTGTAGTCAATGCATTAGGACTTTCAGTGCATCCCGATGATGCTATGCTAGCACCACAGAGGCTCGACCTTGTTTCCATGAAAACTCATCACTTTGTCACTGCTACCTCTGATTTGAACAATCTAGTATATAGGATGCTTTTCACTGACGGGGATGAAAGGGAGATCCTTTTGCCATAGCCTGCTTTGTTTAGTGTTGACAGGAGACCGTGGTCGCGCTCCAAGGAGGAGGTGGACGAGCAGCTTCGCTTGCTGGGTTTCCACGAGCAGCACCAGGAGGATGTGCCCTCCTACGATTACTCTGCTCACTACGGAGGGACGTACTCGAGCTCGCACCAGGATGAGGGTACTTCCTCGTTGTACCACAGTGACACTTCATCCTGGCTAGCTTCAGATTGATACCCACTGAGGCCAAAAGCCTAAGCTTGGGGGAGGTATGCCGACACCGCACTCATCTCCATATCATGTTGCGTCGGTACTTTGTATATTCATGTTTTCGTCCCCTTTTTAGCTTTCATTTTTCTTTGCTTTTGCTTTCTAAAAATACAAAAATACCAGAAATATTTTTGTTGTTTCTCTTTGGTTTGCTTCTTATTTTTGCCTTGGTTTGCTTTTCCCTTTTTGCTTTGTTTGAACTATTCGAAAAACCTAAAAAGATTTTGCTTTGCTTGTTTTTCTCTTTTGGTTCTTGTTTAAAAATCGTAAACACCAAAAATATTTGTCGTTCTTCTTTGGTTTTTGCGAGTTTGCTTCGGGGCTCGGCAGTCCTCAGTGGATATTGGTTTCATATTATTATTCAAGCCACACAAGTGAAGAGCAATACTGAGGATCAATGACAACTTGAGTCATGGTAAGAGGCTGGTAAAGAACTCTATTTGTTTTCATTTTTGTACATATACTCATCACTGTGGGAATGCTTAGTCCGTTCATGTAGAGTGTATGTTTTCTCTGGATACTTAGTAGTTCTTGCTTTCTTATGATTAGCTCCAGCTCGCTAATAGTTTGTAGCATGCCTCATAAATGTTTCTTGCATTGCTCTATTCATAAATTGGTATGACACCGTGGTATCCTCCTCTGAATGTTTCATTTGATTGACTTGGCACATGCTCACGCATGCACATGACTGTAATAATCAGTCAAGCCTCGATGAATTATTTTTCCTTGAGGATCTTGAATCACTTTAATGCAATGAGTAGTCCTGTTTTGTTGCACGCATGATAATGACAGCTATTTCTCTCTCGTTTGTCACTCCCTTACTATTGCTAGCCTTCACTTTTTCTGAGTATGTTTTACTCAAGTATTCCAACTCCCTAAACCAAATATTTCCAAAGTGTCCACCATACCTACCCATTAGCATCAATTGCTACTTCCGTGCATATTCAATATGCCTTGTTTTCTTCCGAATAAAATGTTTGCTTGTTATGAGAAAGTTAGTTAGTAAAGCTCTCACGAACTTGATGGCACACTTTATTTTCGTGCACTTAATAAACCTGAACCATTGTGTCCTTCTTTGTTGCGCATATGCTTGCACTTTATGAGTTGAAGTTAGTAGAACCATGTATCATGGGGACCGCTTTCAACACTTCATAGGTACTTTGTACCTAGTTGATATCATGTTCTTTTGCTTATGGATCCCGGCGGTGTGAAATAAAAGTATGTTTGTATGTATGTTAGAGAAACGCCTGGGCAGCTTGCCTAAGCCATGCCTAATCATGGTGGAAACTTGCAGCATAACCATAATGAGCATTCTATGAAGCATCCTCCATAAAAATCTATGCACATAGTAAATAAAAAGATCGCCGAGATGCTCATTGTCTGCTTGCCTTGTATTTTGATTATGGGATAACTCCCGTGTCATGTGCAAGGGGTACCCCGTTGGCGGTTCTCTAAGATACGTATATACTTACAATGACAAGAGCTTACTTGTGACTAAAGTTGAGTAGCATGAGGATCGGTCTTTGTAAGTAAGGGCATGAGACTTCAATTTATAACTTGTCAAGCATATCCTCTTAGTTGCGTCACTTTCACCTTAACCACATTAAAGATGCTTATGATAGGGGCAATGAGAGCTCAAAGCTAACAAGTACCTTACTTTCAGGATTTGGAAGCCTTTCAAATTATTCAAAACCTTTTCTTCTACTTGTTGAGTCTCCACATATTCTTTGAGCACCTTCTTGAGAGCATGGTTGTCATTCTTTGTGTTTGTTCCATTACTTGATTATTTGTGTTATGACTTTGATGCTTGTATTCTTGATATCTTTACTTCTAGTCACCACTTGAACTTCAGAGGTGCCTTGACATTCACAATCAAAGGCAAGCGAGATACCACTCTATCATACCTTTTTATGAGCATTGTAATGTTGCTTATGTTTGTGCCTCATGCTACTTATTATTCTTGAGTTGTAATCTCTTCATAGCTTGCCAAGACTATTAAGTAGACTCAGTTGCATACTCTTTATTGTGAATTGTCTAGGTAGTTGATCACATTGCGGAGAATATTTACATCATATGAAGCAAATGTGTTCGTGAAAGTTCTTTTATCGCACTCAGTTTTCAACTGAATTGCTTGAGGACAAGCAATAAGCTAAGCTTGGGGGGAGTTGATATGTCCAAAACGTATCTACTTTCCCAAACACTTTTGCTATTGTTTCTCCTCTAAACTTGTGTGATTTGGATGCAACTAATGCGAACTGACGCTGTTTTCAGCAAAATTGCCTTGGTGTCTACTTTTTGTGCAGAAAACCAACTATCAGGAAAAATCCCGGAAAATATGCCAAAAATCCTATTTCACCCGAAGACTCCAGGAGCCAGAATACAAGACGGAGAAGAGCCCTGGGGTGGCCACACCACCTAGTGGCGCGGGCCAGACCAGGCCACGCCAGGGGGTGGTGTGGGCCCCCCAGGCACCCCCTCGGCCTCTCTCTTCGCCTATAAGGAGCCTTCTGACCTAAAAACTTAGGGGGGTTCGACGTTTTTCCAGAAGGAGTTCCGCTCCGCCGCCACCACGAGATTCCACGAAACAGCACCAAAAACTCCATTCTAGCACCCTACCGGGACGGGGAATTGGAGGAGATCATCGCCATCATCATCACCATCGCTTCTCCATCGACCATCCATGTTTCCCCCATCTATGAGTGAGTAATTGATGACCCACAAGTATAGGGGGTGTATCGCAGTATTTTCGAGGGAAGTGAAACCCTTATTGTTTCGACACAAGGGGAGCCAAATAATATTTATAAGCCTTAACAACTGAGTTGTCAATTCAGCTGCACCTGGAAAAAATCTTGCTCACAGCAGTTTATCAGTAGCAACAGTTTTGTAGTAGGAATAGTAAAGTAACAGCAGTAGCAAAACAAAGACAGTAGTAACAAAAGCAGTAAACAGTGGGATTCGAGTGCGGTAGGCATAGGGATGGATGGACGGGCGTTGCATGGACAAGACAATTCACATAGCAATCAGAACATAGGGCAATTGCAGATAAATAAGATAAAGCACCCAAGTACTAGACAATCCTAGGCATGTGTTCCATATATAGTCATACGTGCTCGTAATGAGAACTTGCACAACATCTTTTGTCCTGCCAGCTCGTTTGCAGTGGGGCCTCTAGGGAACTACTGGAAATTAAGGTGCTCCTTTTAATAGAGCACCGGAGCAAAGCATTAACGCTCCGTGAACACATGTGATCCTCACATCAAAGCCTTTCCCTTCCGGTTACCCCGATTTCTGTCACTTCGGGGCCATAGGTTCCGGACAACGACGTGTGTATACAACTTGCAGATAAGACCAAGAACAATACTATCATAATGAATCAATAATAAGTTTAGATCTGAAATCATGGCACTCGGGCCCTAGTGACAAGCATTAAGCACAACAAGTCGCAACAAAGTCATTAAGCACTAATAAAAGATACTAGGCACCATGCCCTAACAATCTGATGCCATTACATGAACGATCTCATCCAATCCCTACCATCCCCATAGCCTACAGCGGGGGATTACTCACTCATAGATGGAGGAAACGTGGATGGTCGATGGAGATGGCTCCGGGGGCACTTCCCCGTCCCGGCAGGGTGCCGGAACAGAGACTTCCTGTCCCCCAAATCTCCCCTTCAGTGGCGGCGGCGCAGCGACACTTTTCATGGAAAAACGTCGAGCCCCTAGAAGTTTTTAGGTCAGAAGGCTCCTTATAGGCGAAGAGAGAGGCCGAAGGGGGTGCCTGGGGGGCCCACACCACCCCTAGGCGTGGCCTGGCCTGGCCTGCGCCACCATGTGGTGTGGCCACCCCAGGGCTCTTCTCCGTCTCGTATTCTGGCTCCTGGAGTCTTCAGGTGAAATAGGAATTTTGACATATTTTCCAGGATTTTTCCTGATAATTGATTTTCTGCACAAAAAGTAGACACCAAGGCAATTCTGCTGAAAACAGCGTCAGTTCGCATTAGTTGCATCCAAATCACGCAAGTATAGAGGTGAAACAATAGCAAAAGTGTTCGTTTTGGACGTATCAACTCCCCCCAAGCTTAGCTTATTGCTTGTCCTCAAGCAATTCAGTTGAAAACTGAGTGCGATAAAAGAACTTTCACGAACACATTTGCTTCATATGATGCAAATATTCTCAGCAATGTGATCAACTACTTAGACAATTCATAATAAAGAGTATGCAACTGAGTCTATTTAATAGTCATTGTAAGCTATGAAGAGATTCTAACTCAAGAATAATAAATAGCATGAAGCACGAACATAAGCAACATTAGAATGCTCATAGAAAGGTATGATAGAGTGGTATCTCGCTTGCCTTTGATTATGAATGCCAAGGCACCTCTGAAGTTCAAGTGATGACTAGAAGTAAAGATATCAAAGATACAAGCATCAAAGTCATAACACAAATAATCAAGTAATGGAACAAACACAAAGAATGACAACTATGCTCTCAAGAAGGTGCTCAAAGAATATGTGGAGACTCAACAAGTAAAAGAAAAAGGTTTTGAATAATTTTGAAAGGCTTCCAAATGCTGAAAGTATGGTACTTGTTAGCTTTGATCTCTCATTGCCCCTATCATAAGCATCTTTAATGTGGTTAAGGTGAAAGTGAGGTCCAATCTGAGTTATATGCTTGATAGACTATAAACTGAAAATCCCAAGTCCCTTGAGTATGAGGGCCGCTCCTCATGCTACTCAACTTTAGTTACCGGTAAGTTCTTGTCATCGTAAGTATGTGCGTATCATTGAGAACCGCCAACGGCGTACCCCTTGCCCGATGATACGGAAGAATTCCCATATCAAAATGACAAGGCAAGCAGAAAATGAGTATCTCAGCAATCTTCTTATTTACCATGGGAAAATGGTGCTTTTTTCTCTCTTTCCTCTTTTCATAAAACTCTTTTTTTTCTTTTTCTCAATAGCTATCTCTCTCTTTTTTTATAAGAAGAATGCTTCATAGATATCATTATGGTTACGCTATAGGTTTCCACCATGTCAGCATGGATTAGACCAGCGGCCCAGGCGTTTCTCTAACACACATACATAACTCCATGGACTTACAAGCTCCCCTTTTATTTCACACCGACGACATCCGCAAAAAAAGAGCAAGGTATCAACTAGGTATATATTTACACGTGTTGAAAGCGTTCCCCGTGACAGCACGGTTCTGCTAATCCCCATCCTATAATTTGCAAGCATATAACTTTCATGGAGAGTTCACAATGGTTCAGGTTTATTGTGCAGGAAAATAAAGTGTGCCATCAAGTTCGTGAGAGATTTACTAACTAATTTTCCCATAACAAGCAAACATTTTATTCGGAAGAAAACAAGGCACATTGAATATGCACAGAGGTAGCAAATGATGCTAATGGGTAGGTATGGTGGACACTTTGGAAATGTTTGGTTTAGGGAGTTGGAGACATGAGTAAAACACTCAGTGGAAGTGAAGGCTAGCAATACTAAGGGAGCGACAAACGAGAGAGCAATAGCTATCATTATCATGCTTGCAACAAAACAAGACTCCTCATGGCATGAAAGTGATTCAAGATCCTCAAGGCAAAATAATTCATCAAGGCTTAACTGATTATTACAGTCATGAGCATGCATGAGCATGTGCCAAGTCAATCAAATGAAACATTCAGAGGAGGATACCACAGTGTTATACCAATTTATGAATAGAGCAATGCAGGCAAACATTCATAAGACATGCTACAAACTATTAGCGAGCTGGAGCTAATCAAAAGAAAGAAAGATCTATTAAGCATCCAAAGAAAACATACACTCTACGTGAACGGACTAAGCATGCCCACAGTGATGAGTATATGTACAAAAATGAAAACAAATAGAGTTTGTTACCAGCCTCTTACCACGCCTCAAGTTGTCATTAATCCTCATCATTGCTCTTCACTTGTGTGGCTTGAATAATAATATGAAACCAATATTCCATTGAGAACTGCCGAACCCTGTAGCAACTCACAAAAAACCAAAGAAGAACGACTAATATTTTTGGTGTTTTCGATTTTTAAACAAGAACCAAAAAGGGAAAAACAAAGAAAAATCTTTTTGGATTTTTTGAATAGTTCAAACAAAGCAAAAAGGGAAAAGCAAACCAAGGCAAAAAGAAGAAGCAAACCAAAGAGAAACAACAACAAAAAATTGGTCTTTTTGTGTTTTTAGAAAGTAAAAGCAAAGAAGAATCGAAAACTAAAAAGAGAACGAAAACATGAATATACAAAGTACCGACGCAACATGATATGGAGATGAGTGTGGTGTCGGCGTACCTCCCCCCAAGCTTAGGCTTTTGGCCTAAGTGGGTATCAATCCCAAGCTGGCCAGGATGAAGTGTCACCGAGGTACGATGAGGAGGTACCCTCGTCCTGTTGCGAACTCGAGTACGCCCCTCCATAATGTGCGGAGTAATCATAGGAGGGCGCATCCTCCTGGTGCTGCTCGTGGAAACCCAACAAGCGAAGCTGCTCGTCCACCTCCTCCTTGGAGCGCGACCACAGTCTCCTGTCAACACTAAACAAAGTAGGCTGTGGCAAAAGGATCTCCCTTTCATCCCCGTCAGTGAAAAGCATCCTATATACTAGATTGTTCAAATAAGAGGTAGCAGTGACAAAGTGATGAGTTTTCATGGCAACAAGGTCGAGCCTCTGTGGTGCTAGCATAGCATCATCGGGATCCACTGAAAGACCTAATGCATTGACTACATGCGAGGCAATGATGCCCCCATAGATAGGCCCCCTAGCAGCTAGGTGGCGAGCAATAAGCGAGCCAAGATTGTATCGAGTATCATTGTTAAGCGCAGCATCAAGGAATGCTAAATGATAGTTGGATATGTTACTAGTGTTCTCCCTACCCAAAACACTAGTGGCAAGATAATATGCAAAGTATCTAAGAGCAGGGAGTTGGATATTTCTTATCTTTCCACGCTGCGCCACGCGGTCATCATCATTGGTCACCCCTCGGTATAGCTCCAGCAAATCAGCGGGTTGCCCTTGAATTTTCTTCACGGTCCCTATCATACGCACAGCTACAATACTACAAAATCTCTCCAAAGGCATGGTGAAAGGCATGTCATAGATTTTAAAAGAAACAGTAGAATGATAGGGTGTGTTAGTAAATGAGAAGCTCTCCACGAAAGTTTTGGTGAGCATGGTATATTGTGCACTCTCATCTTGCATATAAGAGGTCAAACCAACCCTCTCAATCAGTAGCAAGAAATCATCAAGAATACCTGCAGCTTGCAAGAAAATAAAACAAGGAAAAGAGGATGGGTGAGCATCTCCATCATCCCTTTCACTGCCAATGCGTGTTGCAATGAGGTCTTCATTGTATGATGGCCTAGCTTGAGAGGCTGTTCTTGAGGGCCTCGACCTCCTAGGTGCATCACTCTCAAATATCTCTCCAAAAGTATGATTGTTCATGCTTGGTATTCTGAAATTTAAACACCTATTAAACAAGTGATTGCAAAGTAAATATAATGAAGGATTCTACTCATAGGGACTTGCAAGAGGCCTAAACATGCATCAAAACTATATCTCTAAGCATCAAACATGCTTACAAGCTCTTATAACCAGTCACCTACAGCAGCAAAATACTCAACATATAAACCACTAAACACAAATCTACTTGGACAAGGGGAGGATTCACATACAAGGGAACAAATGCTCCAAATTTCAGCAAGAAAGATGGGCTGAGCAAAGAGATCGAAGAAATCGAGAGCAAGCACAGAAAGAACACGATTTTGAGCTATGAACTGGAGCTTACTCGGGAGAGAGAAGAAAGTGGCAGGGGAGAGAGGTAGTGGGTGGCCAGGGGTGGCCCACATCAGGGCATGACGCCACCCAGGGCTGGCCGCGCCACCACAAGGTGTGCCTGCCTGGTGGGCCCCCCTGGTACCTACCAGGTACTCCTCTGCCCCTTTTTTCACGTAAAAATTTAATATAAATTTTCTAAAAATTTTCGAGACACTTTATTTTTGGGCATTTTTCAGAAATAGAAGAATGATTTCTCTGACAGACATATTTTTTTTCTTTTTTTGGAAACAGAATGCAAGGAAAAAACAAGGCTAGAACTACAGAAGTTCTATCATGCAAGCAACTAACAACACAAAGAAAACTAAACAAAAACAAAAACTAAGATGCAAAGGATAGAAATAAACGGAGATAATCATAATGAAAACATTGTTTTGTTCAATGGAATCCTTTTGTTAGCAAGGTTGATCAAGTCTTGCTACCAAAACAATTGCATATGAGACAAAACTTTGTACTCCACTAATGATTATGTTACCTTAACCTTGATAGCAATGGTCCCAATCATAATAGTTTCAAATTTTTCTCTTGGTATGGGACAATATATTTCTCCAACTTGAATGCTTTCAACATGTTCAATTGAATTGAAGCCATAAGTCCTTTCAATCTTCTTGGGGAAATAGACAGTATGTTCCTTGTCATTAACATTGAAGGTCACCTTTCCTTGATTACAATTAATAACACCTCCTGCAGTATTAAGAAAAGGTCTCCCAAGAATAATGGACATATTATCATCTTCAGGCATTTCAAGCACAACAAAATCAGTTAATATCAAGCAATTGTGAGCCACCTGAACAGGTACATCCTCACATATACCCACAGGAATAGTGGTATATTTATCAGCCATTTGCAACGATATATCAGTTGGTATCAATTTTTCAAGTTGAAGCCTCTTATAGAGAGAGAAAGGCATAACACTAACTCCAGCTCCCAAATCACACAAAGCAGTTCTAACATAACTGTTCTTAATAGAGCAAGGGATAGTTGGAATCCCTGGGTCTCCAAGTTTCTTAGGAACCTTACCATTGAAAGAATAATTAGCTAGCAAAGTAGAGATTTCTTCATTAGGGATCTTCCTTTTTTTTCGAGACAATATCCTTCATATACTTTGAGTAAGGAGGCAATTTAATAGCATCAGTCAAAGGAATTTGCAAGAATAAAGGCTTCATCCACTCACAAAACTTATTATAGTTTTCATCTTCCTTAGACTTGTGTTTCTTATCAGGGAAAGGCATAGGTTTTTGGACCCAAGGTTCTCTTTCACTACCATGTTTCTTAGCAATAAAATCTTCTTTAGTGTATTTAGTATTCTTAGTGTGGTTTTCGGGTTCTTCTTCAACTTTTTCTTCATTAGGAACTTCATTTTCTTCATTACCACTTTCAGTTTCAGCGTTAGAGATAGATATACTATTAGGATCTATAGCATGTTCAGAGGGTTCTACAACAGTTTTATGTTTTTTTCCTTTTCTTACGAGTTGAACCACTATTTTTATCTTGTTGAGAATCCTGCTCAATTCTTTTGGGATGCCCCTCAGGATATAGAGGATCCTGGGTAGCAGCACCACTTCTAGTTCTAATTTCATAAGCATGTTTTTCTTTAGCAGCATTAACTAGCAAGTCGTTTTGCACTTTAACGAGTTGATATATTTTAGTTTGAACCATTTGAAAGTGTTTAACAATCATTTTAACATCATTGGAGGTTCTTTCCACAATATCTTTCAACTCAACAATAGCTCTAGTGTTTTCCATAAGATGATTTTGCACCCTTTTATTAAAGTTATCTTGCTTAACAATAAAGATATCAAATTCTTCTAAGCATTGATCAGGAGGTTTCAAGTAAGGGATATCACCTTCATCAAAGTGTTGGAGGGAGTGTACCTCAATAGTGGATGAGTAGGGAATATGCTTACATAATTCTTATATAGGAGGTAAATTCTTGACATCTGCAACTTTAATTCCCTTCTCCTTAAGACATTTCTTAGCTTCCTTCATCACTTCATCATTTAATTCAATAACTCCCCTCTTCTTTGATGTTGGAATAGGCACAGGAATAGATGGTTCAGGTTCAATTACTTCAGGTATAGCTTGTTTAGGAGGAGTCCGGTCTTCATAATTCTTGCTTATTTTAGCCATTAATTCCTCAGCTTCCTTTGGAGTCCTATTCCTGAAAACACAATCAGCACAACTATCTAGGTATGTCCTAGATTCCTCGGTTAGTCCATTATAAAATATATCAAGAAGCTCATTCTTAGGTAAAGGACTTCCAGCCTGTGCATGAATCAAAGCACAAAACCTTGCCCAAGATTCGGGCAATACCTCCTTTTCTCCCTGTTTAAAATCAAAAAGTTCCTGCAAAATAGCATGTCTAGCACTGGGAGGAAAATATTTCTACGGGAAAGTACTAATCAAGCACTCAGGGCTATCAATAGATCCAGGAGGTAAATTACTAAACCACGTTTTAACTTCTCCTTTCAGTGAAAAGGAAAAATCTTAGCAACAAAATAAGTACGCATCTTAATATCATCAGAAAACAAGCCACTCATAGTAGAAAGTTCATTCATATATGCTACCGCACTTTCATTCTTAGTCCAACAAAAAGGTTCTTTCTCGACAATAGCTATGTAAGATAGATCGAGAGAGAAATCATAATCTTCATCTATAATGTTTATGGGAGAAGCAGCAAATTTAGCATCAAGAGGTAATTTGGGTCTAATAGTACGCCTCTCAAGGAGACTCTTAGCAGCGCTCCTATCATGGGTGTTCCTACATTCTTCAATAAACTCATCAGTCATCTCAACATAATCTTCTTCAGCATCATAACTCTTACTAGACTCAGGTGAGCTAACAGGTGTGGCAGTGCCTTCATTAGGAGTTTCAGTATTTCCAGCTATAGTTCTAGCAATCGTAGCATCTAGGAAAGGACCTAATGAACCACTTTTATCAATCATAGTAGAAGCAACATCATAAGTATCAGAAGTTTCAGATTCAGCAGTAGTAGCAGTTTGTGTAGCATGTGTATGTGGTGGTGTAAGGAACTTACTCAAAATAGACGGTGAATCAAGAGCAGTAGAGGTGTTCAGAACCGTACCTCTTCTTGTAGTGGATGGTAAAATAGGAACCTTGCCATCATGAGACTTACCCATGATGGATGAGTAGCAGCGAACAATAGAGAATCCAAGTGAACTTGATAAATAAAGCTATGCTCCCCGGCAACGGCGCCAGAAAATAGTCTTGATGACCCACAAGTATAGGGGGTGTATTGCAGTATTTTCGAGGGAAGTGAAACCCAATTTATTGATTCGACACAAGGGGAGCCACAGAATATTTATAAGCCTTAACAACTGAGTTGTCAATTCAGCTGCACCTGGAAACAATCTTGCTCACAGCAGTTTATCAGTAGCAATAGTTTTGTAGTAGGAATAGTAAAGTAACAGCGGTAGGAAAACAAAGACAGTAGTAACAAAAGCAGTAGACAGTGGGATTCGAGTGCGGTAGGCATAGGGATGGATGGACGGGCGTTGCATGGACAAGACAATTCACATAGCAATCAGAACATAGGGCAATTGCAGATAAATAAGATAAAGCACCCAAGTACTAGACAATCATAGGCATGTGTTCCATATATAGTCATACATGCTCGTAATGAGAACTTGCACAACATCTTTTGTCCTTCCAGCCCGTTTGTAGCGGGGCCTCTAGGGAACTACTAAAAGATATGATTTTCACGGAGTGTCCGGAACCAATGGCCCCGAAGTGATAGAAATCGGGATAACCAGAGGGAAAGGCTTTGATGTGAGGATCACATGTGTTCACGGAGTGTTAATGCTTTGCTCTTGTGCTCTATTAAAAGGAGCACCTTAATTGCCAGTAGTTTCCTTGAGGCCTCGCTGCAAACGGGCTGGCAGGACAAAAGATGTTGTGCAAGTTCTTATTGCGAGCACGTATGACTATATATGGAACACATGCCTAGGATTATCTAGTACTTGGATGCTTTATCTTATTTATCTACAATTGCCCCATGTTCTGATTGCTATGTGAATTGTCTTGTCCATGCAACGCCCGTCCATCCATCCCTATGCCTACCGCACTCGAATCCCACTGTTTACTGCTATTGTTACTGCTGTCTTTACTTTACTACTGCTGTTACTTTTCTATTCCTACTACAAAACTGTTGCTACTGATAAACTGCTATGAGCAAGATTGTTTCCAGGTGCAGCTGAATTGACAACTCAGTTGTTAAGACTTATAAATATTCTTTGGCTCCCCTTGTGTCGAATCAATAAATTGGGTTTCACTTCCCTCGAAAATACTGCGATACACCCCCTATACTTGTGGGTCATCAGCCATATCCTCCCAACAATGGTAATGCTTATGGAAATTCTTACAACAATAATAGGAGTGCTCCCTCTGAACTTGAAGTTGTGCTTAAAGAGTTTATTAGTAAGCAAACTGCTTTTTAAATAAAACTATTGAGGAAAAACTCTCTAATGCTGAAAGAAATATAGCATCTTTGGCTGAAGCTAATCTTCTTTGAATAAAATGGCTGCTAAACCTGAAACTAATGATAATCCCTTTGCAGCTACTAATGCTATACAAGTAAGAATTGATGAAAATGTTAGACTATTAGCTAAATTACATGCTATGTGGGAAAGAGAAGATGAAATTTCTAGAAACATTAGTGTTTCTACTATTACCACCACTAGTGTTGAGGCTAGTAATAGTTCTACTACTTTAGATGATAAATTTGATTTTGATCTTGATGTTTGCAACATCTCTGAAGTTATTAAGTTCCTACAAAAGCTTGCTAAAAGTCCTAATGCTAGTGCTATGAACATGGCTTTTACAAAACACATTACTGATGCTCTCATAAAGATTAAAGAAGAAAAGATGAAACATAAAGCTTCTATTCCTATAAAACAAGAAGATGGTTGGGAACCCATCATTAATATGAAAGTGAATGACTTTGATTTCAAAGCTTTATGTGATCTTGATAGTAGTGTTTCTATTATGCCTAGAAGGATTTATGATATGCTTGATTTGCCTCCTCTTGAATATTGTTATTTGAATGTCCCAATTGATGATAATGCTAAAAAGAAACTCATGGGGAGTCTTCATGATTTTCTTATTATGGTTAACGATTCCTATGTCCCCGTTGATTTCTATGTTTTGGATGTTGAATACAATGCTTCTTGTCCTATTACTTTGGGAAGACCTTTTCTTAGAACTGTTGGTGCCATCATTGATATGAAAGAAGGTACCATTAAATATCAACTCCCACTCAAGAAAGGTATAGAACAGTTCCCTAAAAAGAGAGAAAAGATTTCTTTTGCTTCTCCTATGAAAACAAAATTTGGTCTTAATGCTTCTTCATTTGAGAATACTTGATTCTTTTTCTTGCTTCTTATGCCTAACTTAAAGGCGTTAAAGAAAAGTACTTATTGGGAGATAACCCAAAAGTTTTAGATGAGTCTTGGAAGTTATTACCTCTATAATAACCTCTACTTATCCTTTTTATTTGCTTTTTGTGCCAAGAGTAACCTCTAATGAGAGAGAAGTAATGATTGGGAAAGTTGCTGTCCCGAAACAGATTTATGTGCTTCACCATAAAAATTCGTGAGAGAGCTCTGTATGTCGGATTGAGCTGTAATGTTTTTTGCTTCTGCCCCAGGTGGTTATCTAACTTTCGTTAGTTCAACACTTTTCGATTTGAGTAACAGAAGTTCTTCGAAAAAAGTATGAGTTCCACTCATGCATCCAACTCCCTAAACCAAGTTATTCCAAAGAGTCCACCATACCTACCTACTAGCTTATGCTATTCCAAGTATATTCATGCTTTTGTTTACCTTCTAAATTAAACTTGTTATGAGAAAACTAGTGATTAAAGCTCTCACGAACTTGATGGCACACTTTACTTTTCTTGCCCTTAATAAACTTGAACCATTGTGTCTTCTATGTTGTATATGCTTGCACTTATTTGTTGGGAATTAGCAGAACCATGCTTTCATGGGGAACGCTTTCAACTTTGCACTTGGTACTTGTACCTAGTTGATATCATGCTCTTTTGTATATGGATTTCGTCGGTGTGAAATGAAAGGGGAGCTTGTAAGTCCATGGAGTTATGTATATGTGTTAGAGAAATGCCTGGGCCTCTGGTCTAATCCATGCTGACATGGTGGAAACCTGCAGCGTAACCATAATGAGCTGTCTATGAAGCATTCTTCTTATATAAAAAAGAGTCCTATATTGAGAAAAAAGAGAAAAGAAAAAAGAGATATTATGAAAAGAGGAAAGAGAGAAAAAAGCACCATATTACCATGGTAAATAAGAAGATTGCTTAGATGCTCATTGTCTGCTTGCCTTGTCATTTTGATATGGGGATTCTTCCGTATCATCGGGCAAGGGGTACCCCGTTGGCGGTTCTCTATGATACACATATACTTACGATGACAAGAACTTACCGGTGACTAAACTTGAGTAGCATGAGGAGCGGCCCTCGTATACAAGGGACATGAGATTTCTAACTTATACTTTGTGAAGCATGTACACCATAGTTTGTCCACTTTAACCTTAATCACTTCAAGATGCTTATGATAGGGGCAATGAGAGCTGAAAGCTATAAGTACCATAATTTTTGGAAGCTCCTTATGAGACTTGAATCCCTACTTCCTTTTACAAAAGGCCTTTCTTCCACCATTATATTGAGTCTCCACCTTCTATCTTTATGCACGTACTTTGAGAGCATAGTGGCCATTCTTAGTTGTGTGTGCATTGTCCCAAGACTAGTTGATTAATGCATACTTTCATATTGCTTGTTTTAAACTATTGTATATAGTCACTCTTATGAACTTTGAAGGTGTCCTATGAATTTATATTTGCTACTCTATTGAGGGACAAGCTGAATACTATTATGCAATGTTTTCTTTATGTGAAACAAACAAACGTCTTGCAAAGCATTGTTATTCATGAATCTTTTGTTTGTGCCTTTTCATGTTGCATCATAGTTTCTTTGCTTATTGCTAGAACTTTGTATTTCATGTTATGATTGAAGTACTATGATCCCAGCTTTGAATGTTTTGAAAATACTTTGATCAAGTCTTTGATGGTGCATGTCACCTCAAAAATTATTCTTTCTTTTTATCACTTACCTACTCGAGGACAATTAGGAGTTAAGCTTGGGGATGTTGATACATTGCAAATGTATCCATAATTTTTGATGTTCCATGCTTGGTTTTATCCACTTTCTTGTGTTTGGTTCCAACTTTGGAGTACTTTTCATATGATTTCTTGGACTAACCTATTAACAAGAGCCACAGTGCCAGCTGCCTGTTTTCTGCTGTTTTTGGTTCTAGGAAAGTCAGAAAATGAATATTCTCGGAATTGGACGGGACAAAAGCCAAAGTGCCTATTTTTCCGGAAGTGATCAAGTGCCAGAATACGAGACGGAGAAGGGCCAGGGAGCCACCACACCACCTGGCCGCGCGGCCAGGCTTGGCCCGCGCCAGGGGTCGTGTGGCAACTCCCGGCACCCCCTCGGCCTATCCTTCCGCCTATATATTGCCCTCGGGAAGAAAACCCTAAGTGCCCGATCAAAAATCCACGAAAGAGTCTGTAGCCGCCGTCATCTCCATCCCTAGATTGGGAGGGATCTGAAGCTCTTCCCGGCACCCTGCCGGAGAGGGGAATTCACCCTGGAGGCCTTCTTCATCACCATGCAAGCCTCCGGTGTGATGCGTGAGTAGTTCATCCTTGGACTACGGATCCATGTAGTAGCTAGATGGCTGGTTCTCCTTCTTTGTGCTTTCATGTTTAGATCTCGTGAGCTCCGTTCATGATCAAGATCATCTATTTGTAATTCTGCATGTTGTGTTTGCGGGGATCCGATGGATATTGAGATGCTATTTCAGATTGATTATTGATTCTATCATGTCTTTGTTATTTGTGATCTTGCATTCTTTCCGTTGTTAGCAGCTATCTTGGCCAAGTAGATGCTAGCAACTCCAAGAGTTAGTATTTATGCTCGATAGTGGGTTCATGCCTCTGGTAATCTGGGGAAGTGACAGAAATCTCTAAGGTACTAGATGTGTTGTTGCTACTAGGGAGAAAACAACAATCCTTTGTTCATAGAACAATCATATTGTTTACTTTACATGCAGTTCATAAAGCAATAATCTATTGCTTGCAACTTAATACTAGAGGGGGTTCGGATGATAACCTGAAGGTGGATTATTAGTCATAGATGCAGTTGGATGGCGGTCTATGTATAATGTAGTAATGCCCAATCAAGTCTCAAAGGAGTCAAGCTGATTAGTATATGCATGTATTGCTTTCTCGGTGTTTGTTAATTGCCCCGCTGTAATTTGTTCACCCAACATGTTATCTATCTTAAGGAGAGCCACCTCTATTGAACTATGGATCCCGGTCCTTTACTTTACATACAATCTACAATCTTTTACTGCTTTGTGTTTACTTTCTGCAAACTTTTACTTCTTTCCATTCATTACGTTTAATCCTTTGTTTTCCACAAAACACGGTGAGATTGACAACCTCATCGCAAGTTGGGGACAAAGTTCTGTGGTTGTGTTGTGCAGGTCTCCACGTTGCTACTAGCACCGGTAGTGCGCCCTGCCAAAGCTCAGCTATTAACACCTTTGGGTGTTTCCTTGCTCCTATTGGTTCGATTAAACCTTGGTTTCATAATTGAGGGAAACTTGCTGCTATGCTCAGCATACCTTCCTCTTGGGGTTCCCAACGAGCTCTACATCAACACCGCCATCAAGCAATTTTCTGGGCGCCGTGCATTGAGCCATCACGCGCTTGCAGCGTGAAGATAAGACATGAATAAAGCCTGACAATGCATCTGCTACGCTCTACCAGAAATAATCCGTACCTACAGGTACGATGAATAAGCCTTGACGGACGCATCGAGTGCTCACATTTACACACTAGGATTCGACTCTATAAGACCTCCGCGGCCTGAGTTGAATTACACCAGCACTTTTCCGAATTCGAGTCCGGGAGGTATCGTTGTTTTTGCCCTAGAGAAATTAACTAGTCCCGATCCGTCGAGCGCACCAGACACGTTTACCATCATCCCTATGAACTATAAATTCGACTGACTCGATGAAATTCCGGTGGAGTGCTTCACACTCGACACAATTATCGACTCCGACATCCTAATGCAAAACTCAAGAATTCTAAGTCTCCACCCGAATCTACGATTCACATGGACACTCGGGGGCTACTGACATGGGTATGCCTAATAGGCACCCAACTACAGCCTACCTGGTGCGGCTTGACGGAAGGCCCACTCGATGAATTGCCAAGGTCCATGATGCCTATGACGGTTTGATTGGTATGAAGTCCATATGGACATGGACTCCCAAATGCGCAAGACAAGGAAAGTTCAAGTCTAGAGTTTGAACACAACTTGTAACCAACTCGTATTGGTACCTGAGACCTAGCCTCCCCATATATAAAGTCTAGGAGGGTCCAATGAGAAGGGCATCACGACTCCCACAATAGACAATAGATCTAGACACCGCAATAGACAATAGACAGATCTACGATCTCCCATACGCCACAATAGATCTAGACAACACCCGTAGCATACACATACGCCAGATCAAATTTGTGCATACACCGCCATCGGTGACATTATAATCCTTCAGATCATCATCAATCAAGAGCAGACAATCAGGAGTAGGGTCCTCTACGAGGCCTAAACCTGGGTAAACCTCGTGCCACTTGTGTGCTTGTTTGCTAGCTGATTGAGACTTCCAGTGCATCCCTCCTTCTCCAAAACCCAAGTTCATAACAATGGGCATTGATGAGTTAAACCCTCATCAATTTCCTTACTAGCTTTTCTAAAACCAAAAACAGCAGAAAACAGGCAATTGGCACTGTGGCATCTTGTTAATAGGTTAGTTCCATAAAATGTATAAAAATACTCCAAAGTGTGGACAAAACATAAGAAAGTAGATATAAAACAAGCATGGAACATAAAAAATTTATAGATACGTTTATGATGTATCAGTACCCTTGACTCCCTCAGGTACAACGACTCAAGAAGTAGAGACCCCTCGGCTATTGAGGCTTCACCGACGATAGTTACCCCGCCATTGGCTACCCTAGATGATCTTGCCATCTTATTTCCATCGCTATGTAATGTGAGGCCGGCCAACATGCGCCCTTTTTTGTTCTCTAGACTTTGATTAACAGCGATTTGCGGTGACATGATCATCGAGACTATTTGATCATTTTGTGGGTGCCAAAACTATGTGATCGGTGATTTGTTATGTTTAAATTTGGCAATCTATTTGGGGGACATTGATAGGACATCGACATCGCCTAGAGGGAAGGGGGTGAATAGGTGGTTTAAAACTTCTACGAGATGGGCTTAACAAATGTGGAATAAAACTAGCGTTACTTTAACAAGCACAAAACCTATATAAACTATGGTTCACCAATGTGCCAACAACTTAGGCTAAGAAATACAAGCAACTATATGATAGCTAGATATATGACTTCAAGCACAAGCCTATCACGAAGTAAAGTGCATAACTAAACAACTCGGGCATAGAGATAACCGAGGCATGCGAGGACGATGATGTATTATCGATTTCCTCCCATAAAGGGACTACATATCGTTGGACGGATGGGCGGTACTAAAACCACCATGCCACAAAAGGACTCAACCTATTCTCCTGTGAACCTCGCCACAAGAGGCATGATTCACTTCTCCACTATCGGTGCACTTGTCGGTGGCAATCCGTAACCTCGCACAGAGGTTGGGGCACTCATCCGCAACTCAATCGGACACTCCCAACAAACAAGCTTGGGGAAAGCTCCACAAGTTAATTGGAGGCTCCAAGTTATCCACGAACCTGCAAAACAACTAAACCATCTAGGGTTCCAAAAACCCAAGACTAAAAAGCCTCTCACCTTTCACCCAATCGAATCCTTACTGAGAACTCAAACCGATACACCAAATGTAATGGAAAGAACACAATAAGTGCTCAAGTCCTTCTATCCCAAATTCCACCAAACCTACAAAACCTATTGTGGGAATAAGAGAGGAAGAACACAAGAGGAAATCCACAAAAGAAATCCCAAGATCTAGATCCCAAGATGTTCCCCTCACATAGAGGAGAGATGGATTGGTGGAGTTGTAGATCTAGATCTACCCTTTCAACTCCCCCAAAAAGATTCAAAAAATATGGGAGATATTGAGAGTATTTGCAAGATCTTGAAGATAGTAGCAATGGAGGAGAGAGAGGATGCAAGCAACCAGCCCAAGGAGAAAAAGGTTTTTTTAAAGCCCTCTCCAACAGAATATGACCGTTTGGGACTTCCCGGTCTGGATAATCCGCCCCCGGATATTTCAGGTTCTACTGGCCAAAATGTGGCTAAGTATCTCGCGGTGTGCGCCACAGTATAGGGGCGGATATTTGGGTCGGATAATCATCCCCTGCGAAAACTTGCAGAAACAACAAAACTGAAATAAACCTAACTTTTGCATCTAGACTCTGATTTTGATGATCTTGTGCTCATTTCGAAGATAGTAACGAGCTCTACAAGATCATGCAGGGAACCATAATAGTCCATCAAGGGAGGATAGATCCAAACTATGAAAGGTTTAACCTATATAAAAAAGACAAACTGGTAGAACCACCAATATGGAAAATGCAATAGAGAATGGATATAAATTCGTTTTCGATAAACCTAAGCTTGTCATGGATATTAATACATAATATAAATCCTCTTATGGATAAGAACCAAGAAGGATGATAACAAGAATGCAAAGTTTGAGCTCTCTCCGAAGGATATGATCAAGTTACTCACTCGAGAGCCCCTCTTGATAGTACAGTTACCTATCCTATAAACTGGTCTCCCAAACTAACACCACGAGACTGGTAAGAACGAAACTCTATCAAGAACATACATTTGCCTTGCGCATATTCCACTTGAGCTTGATGATGACGATCTTGTACACCTTAGGATGAAACACCTTTCTTCATTTCCCTACCTTGGTCTAGACTTAGAATTTGCTCCCCCATACTCCACTATAGTAGAACCTCTCTTTTAGGCATATCTTCACATATCCATGATCACCATAAGGATGGCAAGTTTCAAGCATATGATCTCTTCGAGATGGCTCATCTTGAACTTGAACATGCATTTTATTTCTTCGTTGTTTATTATGTTGGTGTCTTGAAGGTATAATTGAGATATCACTCTATATTATTCTTCAAGACACACTTTCCATAGCCTCTACTCTCTCATGAAAAATCTTTGGATCACTCCTTTAACATCTTGGTCATCACTTGATCTTCTTCATTTTCTTCTTCTTTCAACCTTGACATCACCATATGGATGAAGCATTGCTTATGGACATATTCTTAAGTATAACTCAATGTAAATATTATTCCATAGGGATTGTTATTAATTATAAAAACCACATATGGGAGACACATGCACTTTCAGACGTGTTTGGGGGTTTTGGCTAGGAGCCGGGGCCTCCCCATTTGACGAACTGGCACCGACACGCCGATAAGATCATCTATGGAAGGACGAGTGGAGATGCACTCAGCATGGAGACAGATGCACAAAGATGTCATTTTGAGGCAGCGAAAGTGAGGGTGTAGAGGCATCATTTTAGATCGTTATTCCTTTAGGACATGCTTTGATCTGTTCTCGGAGAACCGCGTCCGTCGCCTGCACCACAACATGGGCCCATGTACCCCCCGAGCAAGACTATGGAGAGGACTTTTGTACGCGCTGTCATCAGCCGTGGGACCCATCAGGTTGACTCTCAGCTTTTCCGTCCTCTACTACGTGTAATTGTGCAAATGCAAAGCTACTAGCATATCGTGTGTTTGACTTGAGCTCTCTGGGTCAGGAATGTGTCTTTGGGCAGGCTGTTGTCATTGGAATCTATTCTTGAGTCTTGATTGAGGCCACCCCAGCCTGCATGGCTTTGCTTTAGCAAAGATCTTGTCACTTACTCACACCGCCTTAGTGGCTACCTTTAGCAAAAGATCTTGCCGCTTGATTGGAACAAACCGAGCTCCTCATGGACCAAAAATGGTGAAACCGTCAAAGGATGCATGAATTGTACGCCACTAATTTTTTTTAACATATGAAAGGTAGCTTCTCGGTCTTGTCTTCTATCGACAAAATGAACAAAAATAACCTAAAATCGTAATAAATTTAAATAATAAATTCTTGGCAAAACAATTTTACTCGACTAACCGTTTTCTACCGTGTCTTTCCCTACGACGCGGCAAACCATTGTGCCACGCCATGGATAATAGCACGGAAAACCATTGTGCCACGCCACGGGCTACGGCGCGGCGTGATACAATGGTCTGTTGCGCTGTAGGGACAGGTGGGCAGAAAAGGTTTAGATCTAATAAAGTTGTTTCGCCGCAAGTTTATTACTACTGTATTTAAATTTCTCAGGATTTTGGTGTTTTGTCCAATTTTCCTCTTCCGTCCCGACTGTTGTAATAACGCATGCACCTACCCATGCCCTGCAAGTACGTGCTAGCAGTCGTCCATACTATTGTACTCCCTCCGTCTTAAAATAAGTAATTTGGGTTTGTCTAAATTTGCATATGAATCTAAAATATATGCATATGAATCTAAATTTGCATGTATCTAAAATATATATCTAGATACATATGAATCTAGACAAACCCAAGTCACTTATTTTGGGACAGAGGGGCTACTAAACAAACGAGACAAAGACAAGGTCCAAATGGGT
The DNA here is from genome assembly GCA_910589775.1 of Avena eriantha. Taxonomy (NCBI): domain Eukaryota; kingdom Viridiplantae; phylum Streptophyta; class Magnoliopsida; order Poales; family Poaceae; genus Avena; species Avena eriantha. The sequence continues at coordinate 396,715,976 of OU342746.1, read as the reverse complement.
ATGCAAACAGTGAACACAGATAGGCTAGGCTAGCACATAGTTTTTAGTGTAGGTCAAGGCTCAAAGACGAACTGATGAGGACACGACGTGGATGGTAGTGGTAGACCAGAGTGAATTGGGCGAGACAGCACCAGGAATTGGGACAGCACCAGGAATTGGGGCAGCTGTTGCAAGGAGCTACAACTACGGGCCTGTTTGGTTCTAGGCCATACTTTGCCAAGCCAAATTTTGGCAAATCACACTTTTGTTGGCATATGTATGGTTTTTGCCACACTTTGGCTTGCCATACTTTGTTGTCCTTATGACCCACTTGTCATAGTCAATTCTTTTGCCAACTTTTGCCAAAGTTTGGCTTCAAGGGGCTGTTTGGTTTCCAGCCATATTTTGCCAAGCCAAAGTGTGGCTAGTTATAAAAGTGTGGCAGCCACAAGAAGTGTGGCTTATAAATTTGAAGCCAAACTTTGGAAAAAGTTGGCAAAATAATTGACTCTATGACAAGTGGGTCATAAGGACAACAAAGTGTGGCAAGCCAAAGTGTGGCAAAAACCAAACATATGCCAACAAAAGTGTGGCTTGCCAAAATTTGGCTTGGCAAAGTATGGCCTAGAACCAAACAGGCCCTAAAATTTTAAGCCACACTTCTTGTGGTTGCCACACTTTTATAACTAACCACACTTTGGCTTGGCAAAATATGGCTGGAAATTAAACAGCCCCTGCAACTCTACGAATTTTGGCGCAAAGCCACAACTCGTTGGGTCTACCATTGCGCTGACCCATATATTCGGTTTATTGGTTACTAGTTTGATTGATTGATTGACGCGGTAAGAGGGACCCGCACATCAGTGCCCGTGGACCGTGGCCGGGCGCGCGCGTCAGCAGCCCATGTGCCGGTGCGATTGCGACCGGACGACCAGAGTGCAGCAGACCGCCCGCCCGCCCGGCACGGGAGGCAGCAGCCAGCCTTGATGATTCACCGTATGATTGCGCGATATCGCTGCGTGTTCCGTCCGTTTTGCACCATCTCACTAGCTCGTGCTCCTGCGGCCCGTGAATGAATGGGAGACGCGTCAATACTTCCGGCCTTTGACAATGGGCGGTTTTGAGTGATGTATCCTAGGCACTTTGCTTGTATGGCAGTATAGTTAATGAGAAAGAGATTTAAGTTGTACCTTTGCTACTTCTTGTGTATACAATTCCTGCGGTTTTCCTGTGTGACATCCAAACGAGTCTCTTGAAGTTTTCCTGCAGTTTTGATTCCTGTAGACATCTCAATTAATGCATTTTTCCTATTCCTACATATTGAATTCCTGCGTTTCAAACGGGACCTTAGAGGGACAAGGATCTCTGGGTTAGGAAAAGGAAAGATCAGAGAATAGTTGCGGCGGAACCCACACCGTGACACATCAAGTACGACCGATCCCATAATTTTGATCGGGCAAAACAAGAGAAAACAGACACGGCAAAACGCGCGTCAGGATAGCACGCATCCAAACTATAAGTATGTACATCAGCATAGCAGCGCGTGAAAAATGTGTAATAAATCTGGCCGCATCCCGCGATCGATCTGCTTCCTGCCGGGGCCCTCGCAGTCGATCGATCGGTCGCCGTCGGCTAAAATTAGGATGGATTAGCTGGAATGGATACTATCAAAGCTAGCGGCACTGCTTCATGGAAAATTGGAAATGGAACTCTCAGGCTACCATAGTTAGTTTGCATGCATCAGCTTCTTTTTGGATACGTACACGTAACACCTTCGAGTTAAAGGATTCTCTTTCAGGGCAACACATCAATGGGGGTGGATGGTAAGGATCTGCTGGTGGCGAAAAATAATAGAAACACAACAACTACTAGTAGCATGTATTTCAGTTTTGTATCATGTACGTTAACCTCACGCCAAAGATGTTGTCATGGCAGCCAGGGGGAATCTACCGACATCAAGATCAGTAGTACTCCTTGCGTTTTAAAATATAAGATGTTTTAGCGCTTTGTGAAATAAGTGTATCTAGGCTCTTTTTAGTGTCACCTAAATATTAAAAAAGATCTACATACACTTTATTTATAAAACTAAAACATCTTATTTTAAAATGGAGGGAGTAGGTACAAATATCCTATTCTGGCATTAGCAATCGTGAATGCCCGACCTAATGATGTCGATCCCCGGTTTGGCAAAAGGATAGCGTCCTGTCATTTTGCCGCTTTAGCAATCAAATGCGGCGCACCTAAGATAAAAGCTACCTTTCATTTTTTTTAATATACCAAAGCGAATAGGAGGATGCGCCATGGAGCGAGTACACACAAAGCTACCTGGTGTGACCCGACATCGAGTACATGTATACTAGTACGTTTCTTAAAGAGTGAAGTGGCATTTGGTTAGACTAATAGGGTATTATAGGTAGTATCAAGCATGTTGATAAAATTCTGACGTGGCATGTTAATTAATGATGAAAGAGATTGTGTTGATATCATAGGTACGTACGGTATCATAGCACGTAGTACTAGAAAAACTAATCTCAAATAAATCTTGTACACAATTTTGCATTGAGATTCTAAAAAAACAATAAATATATTAAGACTATGATATTCTACCTCTGCTTGGGATTATGGATTATAGGTCTCGAGAACTTTTTTATATTGTTTGAGATTATAAGGGTTATCTCATTTATTAGTCTCTCTCGTCCAATACATACCTTTTTCCTATCACCTCTCTCATGCATGTAAACTATTGGTGAATGCATAGATCAATGAGAGAGGGTTATGGAGTGTCTTGGTATTATCAACTTATCCCTTACGACTAATAATCCCAAACAGATGTAGTATAATACTATGCATTGTGGAGATGGTATCATATACTAGTATAATATACATGATCTTACTATATAATACTTTCCGTCGTGACTAGTCTTAGACAATGCAAAATACTACTAGTGCAGTTGACCTCCTTGTCAGGCTAAGATGAGTCAGTCCTTAACTAACCCAGTTAACCCAGATCGTCTTCATCACCACCGAAATGTGCGAACTCCTATGCATTTCCCGGGCATGCCGGGCGTCACAACCCACTCCATATACTAGCTAGCGAGCCGGAAGAGCGAGTGATCTGCGGGCCTGTCTGGCGCAACAGGACAGGGACTAGAGGGCACAGCTGAGCTTGGCGGTGCTGCGATTCGCAGGGCATGGAGGATGCAGATGTGCGGTCACGCAGCAGGCAGCTGGACCAGCATCGCCATGGACCACGCTAAGCTAAGCTGTGCTGTGCTAGTCTTGCAAGCTGCAACCAGGCCTGCGCGAACTCGAAAGCGGCCACAGGAATTTTCCCGAACAAACCGGGGGATGCACGCCCGATGATGGAGGGCATCCTGCGTTTGTAGCCCGCAACGGTCACGAATGGCCGGCAGATCTTGTCCGTCAGGTCAGGGGCTGTAGGGGCATTGATCGAGTGGATAGGTGACCCACATCAAACACACACAAAGCGAGATCGGTGAGATTCTAGGAACCCACGCCGACTAACCCTGCTGCCCCAGATTGATACACGCAGAGATGCGCATAGACTACGTGAGCATGGTCCATATACTGTAGATCCCAAGCGATTCTTGTTCCATTCGGAGTGCACGGGGCCTATCTTGATCACATGACTTGTCGCTTGATGGAAAACAGGAAAATGCACAGACAAATAGATCCATAGGAATTCAGGTAGCACTACTTCTTTGATCCATAGTGTACATTCGGCGGAGCGGGTTATTCGGATTCCAACCCTATAAAACTCTTACGAAATTCAAACAATCCAAAATGGTCTTGAACAAGCACCTTTCAAATATGCTTTCGGACATACGTATGTGTATTGTCCTCCTGTCCACTAGACCATATATGATATGTCGATACGTTCCTTGCATTAGCAACTGCTTAATGAGTCAGACATGCTAATGATGATCTCCTTGATTTTTTTAACAAAGGGATTGCTTTTGAAGAACCATCTCACGGCCAGTGTGTTGCGAGGACATCGGTTCATGTCGTTGTTGGTTATTGTCACCTCAGATCTTAGTGGACTGAGCTCTAGGCGCATACTGCATCACATTCTATTTGCTCGTTCTTAAAATGCTGCAAACAGACCACAAGATTTGTTCACACCATAATTCCTTATAGACTGTATTCGCTTCTAGTCATTTCGCTAGCGCATTAAGGGGCGAGGAACAAGAATCCAACATGTCGATTACTACAATAGGCAAACGCACTATCTAGGAGTAGGGTTACAGGATGACACGTTAGCGCTAGGCTGTCAAAGAAAAACGATAATCCACTTTGCAATCTAGCAACTTTCCCTTTTTGAATCAGCGGAGGCTGGAGGCAAGATGTCTATGCAAGTGCTATAGGCAATCAGATGATAGGGAACCTAGCTGGCTACATAGCTATTTTAGATGCTGAACTCTATGCAAATGTCAGCTTGGGCCTTGTCCTTTTTCAGCTCAAACCTTTTGTCCGGTAGCATCTTGCTTTCATTTCCTTTGGATTGGCCTACCTCATTCGCTTTCCCGGTTTATAAGGATCAACTAGTAGTAAATAATCTAGGAGCTTTTTCTTGTCACCCCAACTCATTCCTGTCGCCGGCACTCTGTTCGATCTTCACGGCAAGATCGCTCCTTTTATAATTTTCTTACGTAGCTATGTTGAGGCGGGTGTAAAGCTCCTATGATATATATTAACGTGATGCAAACTTATAATTTCATTGAAGCGTCCTTCATCGAACAAAATAGTTATATTCGCACACATAATCATCAATCTGTCTCTAATCGTAAAAGCATGATTAGTTGGAGACGCATCGCACCCGACCAAATGGCGTATGTAAGATTCTGCTGCTAATGGTCCTGCGAAAAGAAATATCATGGATGCAATTCCGACAAGGGCCACATGTCATTCTTTTGCTAATCAGGTAAATAAGAGATTGTGTATTTTGGTTCTGATTTAGACAGCAAAGGGTATGCTTTTCGTAACTTGGTGAAACCAATAATGGCCGTCCACACCAACATGATTACTCCCACCATCCACAAACAAGTGTACTTCTAGGGTTATTTTGAAGCCGAACTTTGTTCAATTTGACAAACTCTTTAGAGAATTGTAATAATATTTATGATATGAAGTTAATATATCACAAAACTGTATTCCAAGAAGTACATTAGTGGTATTAATTTGGCGTTATACATCTATTGTATTTTTTCTATGTCATAATTGAACAAATATACTCTCTCCAGTCCATATTAATAACCTCAAATTTATCTAGGTATGTATGTATCTATTTAAGTATCTGGACTAGATGTATTCGTATCTAGGAATAGTTTGGACCATTAATATGGACCGCAGGGAGTAGCAAATTTGAACTTTCGACAAAATTTAGAAGTGTATTTGTTGGTGAACTGAATGAATCATATGGCCAAGTGTGAAGCCATCTATCATATGCAACATAGCATCAGTATTAGTAAACCCCCAGAGGTTACCTTTCTGTTTTCTTGTTTCGAGCTACTCTTAGATGGAAGTTCTGTCACTCAACTTTTGACGACCCTTTTTTTTAATCAGGGTCTGCTTTCCGTTTCTTTCTTTTTTTTGAACGGTGTTTCCGTTTCAGGAGTGAGCATAGAGATGTAGCGAGGGCTCACGACACGGTCTCGGGCACTAATGCCATTTGGGCGAAGAGAATAAGAGAGACTGCACGGGGCAGAGGTGTCATTTGGTTACCCAAAATCTAGGGAAAAAACATGTCCTATTCAGTCTCTGGGAACACACATAAACATAAGGTGTGAGGGTATTTTTATTTTTTCCATATTTTTTTGGGGGTTTATTGGTGTTTTTCCTGTGTCACAGAGGCCGGGCAAGATGTCGCGTGCACCCACGTGGGTATGTTCGCGCGTTAGGGCATCTCCACCGGGTCGAGCCACGGTCACTTTGGGGTCGTGGTCCGGCCTGTCCGGCCAGCCGCGTCCAGCAGTGCGATCCAAACGGACAAAATCGAACAGACCAGCCCAAGAGAGAGGAGAGAGAAGACCGTTGTGTGACTATAACTGGGCCAGCCTGCTACAAAACCGGACAGGCCAGCGTCCGCGTCTATCCGGACAGACCCATCCGCAGGGGCGGAGCCAGGAATTGAACATAGGGGGGAGGGGAGATAGATGTAGTACTTTCCATGTGAGACATGTCTATTTCTCTATATATGTAAAGGCCGGTTGAATGATAGATGTCAATGTCACTATGATATTTTGATAGTAAGTTATAAGAGAAAGTGAGAGACTGAGAAGTGAAAGTAGCCATAAACTCATATCCCCCCATCGATTATAGAATATATTATCTAACAAAGTGTGTATGAATTAACTGGACTAATATACCTTAATCCATTCAAACAAATCAAGAGATAACCTGGGTATATCGGTGTACCTTCAAAATCGAGTGCTCTAGTCTTGATCATTCGCAGCTAGGATGATCCCCGGACTGCACGGCAAAGATCCGTGGGCAGTGGCATGTTGCATGCCGATCAACAGCAGGGCCAAAACGTCATGCCGCCATGTGTTGATCCAAGTGCGCGCACCCGGACGGCAGCTGACGAACAGAAGTAGCGAGGCCGCAAGAGGCTTCGCCGCCTAGCAAGTGTTTTCTAGGGTACGGGATAGCTAGTTCGAAATCAAACATGATTTTGAGTTTAACACGGAGAAGAGTGCACCACATAGGTTCACAGCCCATTGTTTTCAAGAAAATATGAAGATGATTGTCCATTAAGGATACATGCTTCTACGACGAATGATATGTGTACCATAGTGGTAAGTTTCTAAGTTATCTTTTGATTTTGCAAGCTAATTACTTATATTTTGAGCTTGGAGCTAATTACTTATATTCTGATTTTGGAGGTGAAAACAAATCCATTTGATCATGATTGTTCTAGTACAAAATGAAAAAAGAAAGTGAAGAATGCACCTAAGTATTGGATATGTGAGAAGGTGAAGGACTGGCTCATTGAAGATGCATCTCTCGGAGTAGATGCATTGCGAAAGAAGCTTAAAGAACACTACAAGATCAAAATCCACTACAAAAGAGTCTATATGGGTAAGATGCTAGCTCTGGTTTAAGGCACAAGTTGAAAGTTGTTGCCCCGGTAGCATAGTGCAAATCGATCATCATACTATAAATGGCAAAATCAGGTTTAGAAGATTTTTTGTTGCTTTTAAACCTTGCCTAGAGGGGTTCCGTGTTGGTTGTAGACCATACTTGGCAGTGGACAGCACCTTCTTGATAGGCAGGTTCAAGGGGCAGCTAGCTAGTGCTACGGGTGTTGATGGCCATAATTGGATGTATCCGGTCTGTTTTGGAGTTTTTGACTCTGAAACTAATGAGAATTGGATATGGTTCTTGCAGCTGCTGTAACACCCTCAAATTGGCCCTATGCAAGTTTTAGCCCTTTCTGCCAAACCCGCATAGAAACGATTCAAGGACGCCCACCAGGCACTTTCGTGCAGGTGGAAAACGAAGTAATACCATTACACAACAGTCCTTGATGGGACCCATAGAACAGATATATATACAACACGACTCCACGAGTCAAGAATACAGATATACAATACAAAGATCCAAATCATCTTGAAATTGATAGGGCGTCCGACTACGGACAATATGCAAATGGAGCTAAGAGCCCTGAAGATTAACCAATGGCGTCCATAACCCTTCCCAGACCAAGCCGGAAGGGTAACCCTGCTAACGACGGCGATCTCAAACCTGCTAAAACCAAAGGGGTGCCGACAAAGGGCAAAGGAAAAAGATGAGCGTCAGTACTGAGGCCAGTACACGGCGAGGCTAGAATTCAGCGGCCTCGCCTACATAGGTATGGTGGACTGAAGCGGCAACGCAGCAGCACTAAACAACCTGTAGAGACTCGGTATCACTGGCGGCTATTAGAGAGAGGTAAGAAAGACCTATTCGGATCCAACCTGAAGCTAACACCAAACAAACACATCATGGTATTTCCCCCTCGAGACCAAACGAGGAAGTCGGACCAAGGGACTCACACAGTTGGCAGTTTTATTCATTCGATTATAGTTGAAGAACTTACTAGTCAGATATAGATAGCATGAGTCATCATGAAGCATAAGTAGTGGGCAATTTTAATTACCATTCCGTTGTAGTTGGAACATTTACTAGTCAGATGTATTTGTCCTGAGAAATCCCAAACCCAACAGTTGTTGGCACTTTTATCACATTCCATTGGAGTTGCAATACTTACTAGGCAGGTATATCAGAACACGAGACGACCAAGATCCACCAGTTGTTGGCATTTTTAATATCTATTCCGTTATAATTGAGCTGATTACTAGTCACATATTAAGTCAAATTTATAACACTACTTTAGTTATGCTTGTCTATGATCGAGATATTATGCTCCAAGTCGTCCATAACCGCGGACACGGCTTTCAGAAAGTTTTTACCCTGTAGGGGTGCACAAATAGCAACACACACTCGATCAACCTCGGAAAAACCAACTCAAAACCCAACGAGGCATTCACGACAAAGCGATCACAGGATTCAGAAATATTTCAGGGGGCCACCCCATTAAGCTACTCGCAACGAAGTTGGCTGACTCCGAGATAGACCCATGGTTTGTGTCAATGGCTGTAAAGGACTGGGAACCCGAAAGTGTGACTGGGCTTGTCGATACCGCGAAAACATTCCACGATCCAAAATAGTACAGGTGCTCCACGCACAATCTTAAATAAAGCGGTAAAGCATGGCATAAGTACAGGATAGTAATAAAACCCCAAACTAGTTTGTGGCCCCAAGAAATAGAAATGAATCAAGCTCTGGCTCAGGGGGGTCCATAAGGCCTCCCGGATGTGGATAGTGCGAAAAATCAAGGAACAGGTATCAAGTACTCGGGGTCCTGCGGGACACAAGTGAGCGTGGAAGAACCAAATAACATCTATTGCCCACTGATGCATCTGCATTAGTTATATCTAGCAATTTAATAGTTATATTTAAAGTCATGATTATCTCCACCAGTAAACATCTCCACCATTAAGCATCAGCCAACCTTCCAACAACTGTGGTACTTGACAACACGAGATCGCACCTGAGCAAGCAACTACGACTCGCAAGGCCAGCTATCTACCAAACACAGGTAATAGGAGGTGTCCAAGGCAATATAGAGGCTACACGGGATATAACTGGTGTTCGGAAACTAAAGCATCGCGACACGGATAGCAATAGATCAACAGGAGGAAATAAAGACTATAAATACAAAATAGGTAGAAGGGGAAGAGATGCTCGCCTGGGAAACACTGCCGAAGGATCATATCCGGAGAACTTGTCGATACTCGCATCAACTCATCGGCCTAATCCGCGAAGAAGCAAACACTAGAAGAAACACCGGATGCAATATTTAATACTACGACAGAAGATCCGGCATGCTTATGGTATGATGCATGGCATGGCGAAGATGAGATGCATTTAGGCAATATTAAGCGGAACCGGGGTCCCGACAATTAATTAGATGGTCCAAGTTATTTAGAACCCCCGCAATTTGAATGTTGTCTTAACAAGGCAGGGCATGGTATCGTTTCGCTACACAAATTTAAATGGAGGCGATATGAGAGTCGTATAGCCCGCATATAGTCTCCATGTTTAATTAGAAGGTGAATCGACATAATGCCCCCAACCCACAACATGTATGCAAGCATGATCAAATAATATGCAACAATTCATATAAATGCCAATTTATAAAATAGGGCTCGGATAAAGGGGTCACACATCTGGGTGTCGACGATCTTGAAGTTCGAGGGTCGGGGTCTACAGGGTATTCGGATCTGTGAAGGAGATCATGGCGTTCCGAGGAGAAGATCTTGGCATGCCGAGGGTTCGCGCAGCAGATCTCGGCATTCCGAGGTGAACTTGTCGCTCCGAGTCATCGACCTTGGTTTCCGGGTCCTCGGGCATCGGTGCGGGAAGAAGGTCTTGTCGTACCAGGATCTCGGCATCCTCGGATTCCGATTGGAGATCTTGGTGGTCTTGGAGCGGTTCCGGGCTCCAGCTTCGAGGGCTCGTGGAGAACTTGGTTCGGCATCGGTCATCGAGTTGAAAATTGTTTGTTGCCGGTGTCCATCTTGTTATCGGGTTGCAGTTCTCGCATCGTGTCAACATTACCACGCCGGCTACACATGATGGGCGTCGGTGTCTTCGATTTGGTCACGGGGTCATCTCGTACTTGGTTTGGCCCTAACGTCTCCAAAACACTGGAACACATACACATGCCAGAGAACAACTTGGATTAACACAGAGAGCACCGAAAACCAGTGCTACGTCAACGACTGGAAAAAGAGCATCACCGCATGGAAGGGGGCTGGGTTCGCGGGGTTGAGGCAGAGGCAGGCGCAGGCGCGCGTCATCTGCACGGATGCTGGCGAGCGCGGAAGGACGGGGCGCGGGCCTGGGTACCACGCGGTGAAGGTCATGGCGTTCGTCGGTGATGCAGAGAGTCCATGGGGCGGAGGCCGGCGACGGGAGGCTCGTCGAGGGAGGAGGCGGCGCGGACCGGCGCTCGCTGGCGGTGGGGACGCCGCAGGACGGGGATGAGGGTGGCCACGGCAGGGCCGATGCGTACGAGGAGGAGGCGGTAGGGGGCGCGACGGCGAGGCGGCGAAGAGGGGCCCGGGGCCAGCGTGGGCTGCAGGGGCGGCCGGGGGCGAGCGAGACGGCGAGGGAGGTCAGAGGCGGCGCTGGAGGAGCGGAGGGCCGACGCATTAACGAGGAGGCGTGGGGCCGCGCGGGGTGCAGAGGGCTCCGCGGGTCAGGGGCGCGGCCGGCGGTAGGCGTGGAGGTCGAGGCGGAGCTCGCTGCGGTGCAGGGCTCGACGGCGGCGGACGGGTGCTGGCCGGAGGCGGCGAGCGGAGCGCGGGCCGGGCGGCGACCGGAGGAGAGTGCGGCGGCAGATGTGGCTGCGGGGCGAGGGAGAGGAGGCGGCGGGGATCTCGGCAGAACGGCGACGCGGGGCGGAGAACGCGGCGGCCGGAGCGAGCGCGGCCTGGTAGCGAGGCAGGGCCCGCGGCGGCGCGGTGCGACCGGGGAGCAGAGGGGAGGACGGCGCGGCGGCGAGCTGGCTGAGGAGGGGCAGGTGCGGGGTTGGTGGGGATGGGGGCGACGGGGGATGGGAGCGCGGCCGTGGTGGGGCCAGGGCGTCGCGGGGTGCGTGGGGTGGTGGACCAGGGCGCGGGAGCGGGCGGGAAAATCGGCGGCCGGCGTGTGTGTGCGCGCCCAGGCGGGGTTGATCCGCGCGTGGGGCCGGGCAGGCGGGTGGATCAGGTGTGTGTGGTGTGTGTTGTGTGGCTATTGGGCGGGGTGAGGTGGAGGGGGCTGGGTAGGATTAGGGTGGGGTAGATTTAGGATTAGATATTTTTAGACTAGGGTTTGGAGGTGGCCGCTAGGCTTTCGGGCCTGGCTGGCTGCCTCCTATAGAAATAATATAAATTTTGCTTATTTAAAACGGGGCTTTTGAAATCCGTTGGTAGACGAAACAAAATATTCCGGAGACCCGGGTTTTAATTTGAAATAAAGACGGGGCGTTTAGAAAACAAAAACAGACTTTTCGAAAATAGTTTTAGACAAATCCATGCAAGATGATGACGATGCTCAAATGCGATGTGGCATGATGACACGAGTATGCGGTCATGACGATGCAATGCACAAAAACAACGCGATTTTCGAGTAGTGGTTTTGCGGGGCGCCACAGCTGCTTAGACAGGCCATAGTATCACCACTAGGTTTGGCCTTATGCACTGATGCTGGCCAGGCAGTGATGACAGAGGTAAAGGAAGTGTTCCCAGAACTAGAACATCAAGAATGTATGTTTCACTTGGTGAGCAACTTCAAGAAGAAATTTCATGGGAAGGTGTTCGATGACCACCTTTGGGCTGCTACTTACTCATGGAACCCATATATGTTTGACAAATATTGGGTTGCAATGGAGGAAGTAAAGGCAACCGCAACTGCATACATAAGGAATTGGCACAATAGGGTGTGGTCCAGGAGTCAATTTTCTAGCTTGTGCAAGGTGGACTATGTAACCAATAACTTAGCTGAGTGCTTTAATAATTGGATTAAGCACTACAAATCCTTGAACTTAGATGACTTCATGGACAAGGCTAGGCACCTGATTATGATAATGTGGAACCGAAGGAGAAAAGTAGCAAAGAACTTAGATACATTGGTTCTGCCCCACATAATGAAGAAGTTGAATGCAATGACCAGAGAATTAAATTTGGAGGTGGTAGAATGCTCAGAAGAAGTGGCTGAAGTGACTGCATTGGGAGGTAGTGGCTTTAGGCTTGTTGTCAACTTGCAATATAGGACATGCTCTTGTAGACAATGGAAAGTTTCTGGCCTTCCATGCAAACATGCTCTTGCCTTCATCACATCATTGAGCAATGCACACATAAAGAACTATGTTGACTTGTATTACTCCGTTGACACATTTAGAGCAACTTATGCCCAACTAATCCCTGGTATGACTGACAAGACTCAGTGGCCTAAATCTGATCATGGATTCTTCATGCATCCACCATTACTAAAAGCTACAACTGGTAGGCCAAAAACTGAGGGGTACAAAGTCTGCAGTGACAAGAAAAAAAGGCCAACATATGTGCCCTATTTGAAAAGACTATGGGCATAATTGGCACAATTGTAAGAAGGGCAATCCGGATGACATTGCTGCAATGATTGCGGTGAGGTAAAAATGATCAACATTTATCTCCTCTTCTTGCATTATTATTATTGTAAACTGCTATAGACGTTAACTACTTTTCTTGAGATCTCACTTTTCTTATTGCTGATTTAGAGAACCACCAAAGAAGAAGAAAAGGGACACCAAATCAAATGAATCATCCATTGTGTCGTGTGATGGTGGAGAACCAACAAGGATGTGTTTCCCACCAAGGTTAGCATTTGCACACTTGTACTCATGATAACATGAATCCTGAGTTTAAATTCTAAGTAGCTTATTCTCACCATAGCCTTAGTTTGGAAACTACAACAAAGAAAAAGGGAAACGATGCAAAATCTAGTGTTGTAGCAGCAAAAAGGTAATTACAACTAGTTCTGAAATTTTAGATTAAAGTTTATGTACTACATGCTTCTATACTACATACTTTCTTTTCAACATAGGAAAATCTTGGAGGATACAAATAGCAACAAGAGGGAAAAACCAAATGTAAATCTGGAGGTTCGAAGAGGTACTATTTCTTTTCTTTGTTGTAGTTCAGAAGTTTCTTTTCTTTTAATTTCTCTAAAATTACTAATGCCATACCATGCATAACTACAGATTAGGAACCGACTCAAATCAAGTTGTGTCACTTTCCACCGAGATTCCGATGCCCAACGAATGACCAAATGTTCCTGTGAAGGTTACAACCAAGAATAAAAAGATAGAGGTGGTTACAAAGAATTCTATGATGCCATTTGACAGCCCAACAATGGGCATAAGAAGCAAACAGTTTAACCCTTCTAGCCCTGCAATGAGCACAAGAAATAAAAGAAGGCTCAGCTTGTGATTTACAATGCTTTCGTTTCATGTAATGGTTGCGGGTCAAGTTTCTTTTGGAGATGTTTGTATGGCATTTTGTGTGCACTTGTGCTGTGACCATGCGTGTGGTGTATGTGTCCATGCGTGTACTGTGAGCATGTGCACTTGTATTGTGACCAGTTGGTGGTGATGTATTTGTCTATCTATACTATTTAAACTTGTGTTATGCATTCTACATATGTATATGAACTGTGTGCACAGGATATGGCACCCGGTACAGGGGAGGTGCTGCCCAAATTTTGAATTTTTATATTTAAAATCTGACCAAAATTTGAATTTTTGTATTTGAAATCTGACCGTAAATTTTCAATTCAAATCGGTATGTGGCCAAATATTCGGTTCTCTAATTTAGTCCAATAAACTTGACTAGATATATCACGATATTCCACTATTTTCATCACATATTGTACTAAGGGCAAAATCGAGATCTTACGCACCTAGTTAACACCGTTGGTGTTAAAATTACACTAAAGGGCCAAATAAGGAACCAACTGAGTATTTCAAAAAGGAAAGAAAATTTTGTCTAGGCCCAAAAAAGGAAGTGTCACATCCCAAATTCTAGATTTGGCACTGCATTCATACATGTCATTGCATCATGATCATATTTGCAAAATTTCAATTTTAAAGGCATTCGGCCAAAACACCACTTATTTGCCTTTTCTTCTCTTATAGGAGATTACTAGGGTTTTTGCCTTGCATCTTTAAAAATGGCCCCTTTTGAACATTCCAGATGCATGGTTGCGTAGAGCTCGTCTCTACGAATCCGTAGAACTTTGTTTCACCCGAATCGGAGCCCAAGACCAAAAGTTATGGCCAATTTACAGCAGTGTAGAAAAAATTCAGAATAGGCAGACAGTATAGCAGGTTCAGTTACTGTTCAAAAAGAAGAAAAAAAAAGAAAAGGAAACGCGACGGCCAGCCGCCGCCAGCCCACCGCGGCCCAACGGCCCGCCCGGGAACCACCCGCGCCAGCGAGCGGCGGATAGTGGCCAGCGCGCGCGCAGCGCGTAGCCACCGCCGCCCGGGCCAACCTGCCAGCAACCGGCCGCGAGCTGACCGTGCTCTTGTCGAGCACGGACGCCGAGGTCGCCGGAATCCTGGATTCCGCGGGGTTGGTTCCGCCCCGCGTGCTCTGCCTCACCCCCCCCCCTTAAAGGCGCCACCACCCCGCGAGTTTTCCCCCCTAGAAACCTCGGGAACGCCGCCGCCACCGTGGAATTTCACGCCGAAGTCGCCGCCGCCATTAGCTACGGTGAGGTCGCCGCCGCCCCGAGCCCTTGCCCTGCCGCCTAGCTACTCCGCCACACCCCCCCTTCGGTTTCCCCGCCTGTAGGTCGCCGGAAATGCCGCCGCCGTCGCCGCCGGAGAAGTCACGCCGGAGCCGCCGCCGTCCTCCACAGCACCCGCCGCCGGTGAGTCGCCGCGGACGCCCCCGGCCGTCGGATCGGCAAACAGCGGCCCAGATCGGCCGTTGACCGCTGGCACCGACCGCTGACCGGTCAACCGCCGGTCAGCCGGGACCCACCCGTCAGCGGAATATTCCCCCGTCGATTTTCTGAGATTGTTTAATTTCCAGAAAATAGATCCAACTTCAAAAATTCGTAGGAAAAGTTTTACTGGGCCAAATTTTACAAATAATATGTCGTTGGATTCACAAAATTGTGTAGAATCTGTTTATAAAATAATATTGCAGGTTTACTGTATGCTTTTCCCTGAGACTCTAAAAAGGCTTAAAACACTACAAAAAATATAGGAAAAGTTCTGTAACGCCTTTTTGCGTGTTTCCAATTGCCCCTAGTTTTAAATCACGTTACCTACACAGTAGTATTTTTGCTCAGGTCTTACGACTCTGTTTACTGCAAAGTATTAAGTGTTTTGCCTAAAAGCCTATTATTTGGGTGCACAAATTGCATAGCCTTGTTTTCTTTGCATTAAAGTTTTTCCATGCATCATGCAGTAGTAGTAAACATCAAAGAACACCGAGAGGTTACTGAAACCCTTGTTGAGCTATCATGCATGCATTTGTGCACTTGCTTATGTTTGGTATGTTGTTTATGTGTTGTTTTGTAACCATGTAGATTGTGACGAGTGCAACGCTTGTTTCTGCGAGGATTGTACCCTCGACTCCTACCGCCAAGGCAAGTAGATGCTATTTTGTTCATACCATTGTCCTACTGTTTTTCTCTTATCCATGTGTAGTGTATTTCTGTAGTTAATGTGTAGGAACTACTATGCTATGCTATATCCTATATATTGTGGTAGGATTTTCTTTGTAGTTGAGCCCCGCTCAGTAGATGTGCTTAGACTTGCTGTGAAGACGGGGAGAGGGGATCACACTATGGTGGAGTTGTGTTTGCTTCAAACTAAAACAACTTAATGTTAATAAACTACCTGGGCGGAATGGTTGGATGGTCATCGGAGTGTGGTTAATGGTGGGGAATGCCGCCCAGGGTACTGAGAAGGATTGGTTCTCTTTGTTATGGTAGCTTATGTGTGCAACCATGTGCCAGTAAGAATGAGTGGCTGGTTGGACTTTGTAGGTCGTGGTGATCCGAACCCAGCGTAGCCAGAGATGTAGTGAATGATAGATTGGGACCGGTGCGCAGTGGGGTTTGGTGATCTACTTCCCGAAAGGTCCCATCTTGGACTTCTCCCTATCATCACACAATATGCGTGTGGTGGTACGAGCTGGGTTGGCCAGGTAACATGGGTAAAGTGTACAAAGCCCTGCAGGGTGTAAAAACTAAGTACTTAGCCGTGTCCCCGGTTACGGACGATTGAGTTGCTTGATCTTGAGACTATGACATATTCTCACTCATCCTTATTTCCTAATTATTAAAACTTAATGGGTGAACTTAATGGGTTGTTGTGAATCAAATGGTTTACGAAAGTAGGATCAATGTGTGTGAAAAGTGCAAGCTAGCCAAAGCTCCACTAGCCAGATAAGCATGTAGATACTAGGTGCATTATCTCCTTTATCATAGCGCTACTTGCCATACATTCCATGTATTGACCCTTCGGGGCTGCTACGTTTCATGTTGCAGGTTTTACCGATTCCGAGTGATCGATATAGGTCGCGGTACTCTACTCGACACTTGTTCCCTCGTGCGCAATTTGAAGATGGAGTAGTATCTTTATTTGTGTTGCTACTTGATTTATGTGTGAGCTAGCCTTCGAGCTATGCGATTTTTGTAATAATTGAATCTTCTGGATCTTCGCTAATTATGATACACGGATTATTACTTTGTTATTTCATCTATGTTCTACGAAGCCAATGAACCGATCCAGGGATTGGCATGTTGCATAGAAGCTATAGTCTTTTCAGTACTGTAGTGTTATAGGAAGCCAAATTTCAACCAGGGCCATACAAGGAATTCTCTCTCAATTAATTCATCTGACCGGGTTCAAAGGAAAAGGATGGAGGGACGGCTCCAATCTAGGCTTCATGCCCCTCATCAGTCATATCGATCGTGTAATCCAGATGGGCTCTTTTTTTTGCTAAATGGGCTTGGCTATGCGTATACAGTATGGATTAGTATCAAGTTTAGGCCTAAACTCTAATAATGTACAACCATTAGTGCATAAACCGAGGAGTATGATGGTTTTACCAAGCCGTCGTCAATTGAGCTGTTTCAGTTTGCCATATGGATTTAGATCCATGATTTGCCTGTTGGATATGCACCAATGGTTATATCCCTGGCTTCAAAAGTGGGAGAGTTCATATCAGCAGAGGGCATGTCTAATGATTTTGAGGGGAACTTTTACCGTGTGAAAGTGAAATTTGATGTTAGGAAGCCTCTGCAGAATTTTGTATCAATTGTACGTGTAGAGAAACGGGAGGTCTTTTTGGTGAAATTTGAGAGGTTGTCGAACTGGTGCCAAGTTTGTGGACATCTAGGTCATGAGTACAAGGACCATGGTGATGGCATACACCTCTCCCAGGTTCTTGTCTTCAAGGAGCTTCGTGCGACCTGGAGCATGCGTCCAGGTTCTCGCCCTGGTCGGGGCAGAGGGGGATCAAGGGGCGGTGGAAGGAATTGCTCTGGCCAGGGACGTGGGAGCTAGCCTGGTTCAGCTACGGACGATGTCCACGAGCGGGGAGATGACGACATGTCTGAAGATGAAACTACTATCAACAGGAAGAGAGGTTCAAGCTCGAGGGCGGATAATCAGACTGAGCCTGCACTCGAGATGACGCTGACTAAAAAGGGTAACACAAACAAAGTTACCTCAAAGGTTAACCACTTTGATCCACAATCACCATTGAGCCCAAAGCCAAAGAGGGATCCGAAGCGGATCAGAGCAGAAGGTGATGAAGCATCAAGCGACAACACCAAGAATGGCGCGTTGGCAGGCTCCCTGGTGGAGCACCGCCAAGCCCAGTGAGTCTTTTCAGCGTGAATTGTCGAGGAGCGGGCAATGCCTCGACAATTCAGGAGCTACATGATTTTGTTGTAAAGTTTTCTCCGTCTATTTTATGCATTCAACAAACTCAGATTAGCAAAACCCATACTGAGGATTTGTCCAACCCTTTGGGTTTTGATAAAGCCTATGTTGTAGGGAGTGATGGTAGAAGTGGGGGTTTAGGCATTTTCTGGAATAATAATATCGATATTGAGATTTTGGGCTATTCACAATACCATATTGATGTGTCTGTCAAGGGCATTGGCCTGGATTCCTAGCGGCTAACAAATATTTGTGGGGAAGCACGAACCCAGGAGAGATACAGGACATGGGACCTGATGAAGGATATATGTTGCACGAGCTCCCTTCCTTTGCTATGTCTGGGAGACTTTAATGAAGTTTTAAATCCTAGTGAGCATGCTGGTATTGGCATGCGTACACACCCTCAGATACAGGGATTTCGAGAGGGCCTTTCATGCCTTTTAAAAGTTCATGATCAGTCATCGCAACTTGGGGGAATTAAAGTGGCTCCATCGGCTCCGCCGGTGAATCACTTGTTATTCGCGGATGATAGCCTGCTGTTTTTTAAGGGAGGTAGAGAAGGAGCGGAGGAGTTGTCTAACCTTTTGGAGATATACTGCCAAGCGTCCGGCCAGAGAATTAATAAAGAGAAGTCATCCATTTACTTCACTAAAGGATGTCTGCAAGCTCTACGTGATATAATTAAGGGTATCCTGGAAGTTAGCAATTAGGCCCTCAATGAGAGATACCTGGGCATGCCGACTGACGTGGGCTCGGCGAGGTATGGAACCTTTAAATTTCTCAGGGACCATGTGTGGAGCAAAGTTAAGGGGTGGCTCGAGAAAATATTATCTTTCGGAGGGAAGGAAGTGCTCATCAAATCAGTAGCTCAGGCAATCCCTGTGTACTCTATAGCTTGCTTTAGACTTACATGTGGGCTCTGCGAGCATATCAATTCTTTGATTAGGCAATTTTGGTGGGGAAGCAAAGAGGGGAAGAGGAAGCCTTGGTGGGTTTCCTGGGATATTTTAACACGGCCAAAACACCTCAGTGGTCTTGGGTTTCGGGATCAGGAGCTATTTAACTTGTGTTTGCTAGCACGACAGTCATGGAGATTGCTACAGGACCCTAACACTCTTAGTGCCCGCCTCCTGAAGTCTATATACTATCCCAATTCTACAGTTTTTGAGGCTGAATTGGGTAACCATCCCTCTCAGATTTGGAGGTCTATACTCGATGGTAGAGACATTCTAACCCAAGGGATCATCAAACGGATTGGTGATGGAGCTTCGACCAGGATATGGACGGATAATTGGCTATCATGTCCCTTGTTGAGGATCCACCACAGATGGTATCGGAACTTATTGATGTAACAACCTCTACATGGAAGAAGGAACTTAGCCCGCAAGTTTTTCTTCCAAAGGATGCTTTTGTGATATTGAACATATCGAGAACTACTATGATGGTAATGATGGGTCTTCAGATGCTGAAGCCGAGGGAAGGGGCTGGAGTTTGCTATGGAAGACTATTGTACCATCCAAGATCAGGGTTTTCCTATGGCGTCTTGCACAATAGTCTATTCCTACCTATGATCTCTTGCAGCACCGAATTTTATCAAGGTCCAACAGATGCAGTCTTTGTGGTGGTGAAGATTCTTGGAAGCAGTCTCTTGTGGAGTGCAATATGGCAAATTCTGTATGGGCTCTAAGTGATGACCTGATGGTAGAACATATGATGGCATGCAGAGAAACAAATTCAAAGCTCTGGTTATTTCATATGATTGACACTCTACCTCATGACCAATTCACTAAGCTCTCGGTTACTCTGTGGGCGATTTGGATTGCTCGGAGGAAAGCCATCCATGAGGAAATCTTTCAAAACCCCTTTTCAACTCATAGTTTTATCAATAGCTATCTATGAGAGCTAAAGGAACTGGTGAAACCGCCAACGAGATTGGAGCCCCATTCCACATCCGATTCGACACGTGCAGCATGGGTATCGTCGCCTTCAGTCATTGCTAAGGTGAACATGGACAGAGCAATCTCTAAGTCTGAATCTAGAGGAACGGCTGCAGTAGTCTATCGTGATGGTACGGGGACGTACCTTGGGGCGTCAGCTGTTGTATTCCAAGGCCTGACCGACCTGGCGATCGCGGAAACTCTGGCATGTCGGGAGGCGATGGCTCTTGCAAATGATCTTAATCTCTCGCGCATTTTTGTTGCATCGGATTGCAAGGCGGTGCTAACCGGTATTAGGGAAGGAAGCATGGGAAAACATAGTGCGGTCCTTGCGGAGATCAAAGCACGCCCCTCTCAGTTTCAAGAGTGCTCTTTCGCATTTGAAGGAAGAGCTTCTAATCATGAAGCCCACGGACTTGCTAGATTTTGTTTAAATTTAGGTCCATTTATCCCTGTAAACATTATGATTGAGCAACAAAATGTAGCGATTTGTCTAAAAAAAATTAGTGCATAAACTAACGTATATATACTGGTAGAAACGAGGGGGTCGATCCTTGGGGGGGGGTCTAGCCCCTGCTTGGCCCTGCCCATCCGATACCCAAATTTGATACCCGCATGGGTCGGTCCGGCCTGAGTTTGTCTGAATGGATCGTCCCGCCAGAATGCCGCATTTGACCGAGCTGTCCGTGTAGCCGTTTGGATCTTGCCGGTGGAGATGCCGTTAGCACGTCTCTTTTATTATTGCCAGTGCACTCTACTGCTTTGGCAACGTGTGTGCCACCGCGGGCCCATGTCCCCAAGCAAGAGCAAGAGTACGGCGCGACTTTTGTATAGCTTTCCGAGCTCTAGGTGTGAGCGCAAAGCTGCTTGCAAGTGCCGTCGTCACTAGTAGAAAGAGGGCCTTTGGTCCAGCGTCCAAATTCCATTGGTCCCGGTTCGTTTCCATAATCGGGTCCAATGCCAGGCACCGGTCCCGGTTCATGCCGCCAGGGCATTGGTCCCGGTTCATCTGTAAGCATTGGTCCCGGTTGGTGGCACAAACCGGGACCAATGCCCCCGCGACGCACACGTGGCGCTCTGCGGGGCATTGGTCCCGGTTCATGCCACCAACCGGGACCAAAAACCCCGCGACGGTCAGCAGTCCAGAATAATTAATGTAAATTAATTCGGGGCAGAAATTAATTTAAGGTAGAAATTGAATTGATCACTATTTTTGAACAAATCTTTCACGAATTAATCGAGACAAAGGTCTAAATTGAGAAATTTTATTATTCGACCACAAATTTTTCCATACAAATAAAGATGCGACTTTATAAATTCCTAGTCGACAACACTTCCGCT
Source organism: Avena eriantha (assembly GCA_910589775.1). Lineage (NCBI taxonomy): Eukaryota > Viridiplantae > Streptophyta > Magnoliopsida > Poales > Poaceae > Avena > Avena eriantha. The sequence goes on along the minus strand of OU342746.1, from coordinate 396,694,661 downwards.
GCCGCTGTCCTCCGAGCCGTTGTCCTCTGAGCCGCCGGCTTCCTCGTCGTCGTCGGACGAAATCTCCACGATTTCGGCGTTGTTCGGGAGATGGAGCTCGTATGCGCGCCTTGCTGCATCGATGGCGGTGTAGATGGTCTGTCCAGGGACGGACCAGAACATCTCCTGCCCTTCTTGGTTGCAGCGATCTGGGTGCACCAGGCGCCCGTCCACGAAACGGTTGCCAAGCTTGGCCTTCCGCTCCTTCTTGAACAGCCGGGGCCAATACTCGCTGGCCGCCGCGTACCGGGGTAACGCCCTAATGCACGCGGGCAGTTGATGGCGACGCTCCACGATGACGTACTCCATCTCATATCTGCGGGGGTTGAGGAGCGGAGCCACCAGCACACCCCCCTCGCTGATGCGAAATCCGGCGGGAAGGATTGCGCGCGGCGGCGCGAGGATGCCGTAGATCGCAAACTACGCCGCCTCGTAGTGGTTGAGCGTGGGCACCTCCATGAAGGCGTGGTGGAGATTGGAGAGGGAGGGGAGGGGAGGCGAGGCGACGGCGCGATGGAGAGGCGATTGCTAAAGTGGTGGGGTGGAGAGGGACTGTAGAGAGGCAGAGGCGATGGCGAAAGCGAGCGCTGTGGCCTCATATTTATGCACGGGGGCATTGGTCCCGGTTATTGCCACTGACCGGGACCAAAGCCCCTCCCGCACGACACGTGGCGGCCCAACAGCGCGCCCCACACCGAGGTCATTGGTCCCTGGTCGTGCCATTAACCGGGACCAATGACCTGGATGGGGTGCGAGCTGCTGGGCTGCCACATGTCGCGCGGGAGGGGCTTTAGTCCTGGTTCGTGGCAATAACCGGGAACAAAAACCCTCCTCTGGCTATATATAAGCCCAGCCCTTTGCCCACCAAATTTTGCTAGATCGTGTGTGAGGTGTGGGTGCTAGCTTTTTTTTTCTTTGATTGCACACAAGGTGTTCGACGAAATGTCCGAGCCACACTTTAGTTCACACAACACGGTATCCTCGGCTGAGGTTAGCAACCTTATCTTCTTTATCTATAACTGATACAAAAATATTGCATCTGTCCATGTAGGGTGGTCATTTTACTATTCACGATGTTATTGTAATGGTTAATTATTATGATGCAGATCGATGCACGGATGCGATGGATGTATGGCGACCGATGCCATTCCGATTTTATTGCAGGCCTCCATAAATTTATCGATTTGGCTAAGGCAAACAAAGTGGATAATTTTATGCCTTGTCCCTGCGTTGACTGTCGGAACGTGGCGGAGCACTCTGCCCCGAGAATCCTTCAAAGCCATCTGCTTCGGAGAGGTTTCATGCCCAGATATTATTGTTGGGCCATGCACGGAGAAAGAGGGGTTAGGCTAGAAGAAAATGAAGAAGAGGAGGATGATGACAGCTATCCTATGTGCCCTGAAGAATACGGTGATACTGCAATGGAAGACAATGAAGAAGAGGGAGGCGGCAATGAAGAAGAACAACAGGCATCGGATGAGCCCGCTGATGGTCTTGGTCGGGTTATTTTTGATGCAAAGCAACAATGTGATACAGAAAAGGAGAAGCTTAAGTTGGAGGCCATGTAAAAGGATCACAAAAAGTTGTTGTACCCAAATTGCAAAGATTGCAGCACAAAGCTCGGTAACACACTTGAACTGATGAAATGGAAGGCAGAGACTGGCTTATCTGACAAGGGATTTGAGAAGTTACTGAAAATAATGAAGCCGAAGCTTCCAAAGGATAACGAGCTGCCTGAGACAACGTACGAAGCAAAGAAGACTATCTGCCCTCTAGGATTAGATGTGGAGAAGATACATGCATGCATTAATGACTGCATCCTGTACCGCGGTGAGAAGTACGAGAATATGGATAAATGCCCGTTATGCAATGCATGTCGATACAAGATCGAACAAGATGACCCTAGTGATGTTGAGGGCGATGACGAGCCCTCCAGGAAGAGGGTTCCTACTAAGGTTATGTGGTATGTTCCTATAATACCACGGTTGAAACGTCTGTTCAGAAATAAAGAGCATGCCAGGTTGTTGCGATGGCACAAAGAAGAGCGTAAGAAAGATGGGAAACTAAGAAACCCCGCCGATGGGTCGCAGTGGAGAAACATCGAGAGAAAGTACTCGAACTTTGCAGGTGACACGAGGAACTTATGGTTTGGCCTAAGTACAGACGACATGAATCCCTTTGGGGAGCAGAGCTGTAGTCACAGCACCTGGCCAGTGACTCTATGTATCTACAACCTTCCTCCTTGGTTGTGCATGAAGCGGAAGTTCATTATGATGCCAGTGCTCATCCAAGGACCGAAGCAACCCGGCAACGACATTGATGTGTACCTAAGGCCATTAGTCGATGAACTTTTGCAGTTGTGGGCAGAACCAGGTGTAAAGGTGTGGGATGAGCACAAACAGGAGCCATTTGACCTACGAGCATTGTTGTTCGTAACCATCAATGATTGGCCTGCTCTTAGTAACATTTCAGGACAGTCAAACAAGGGATGCAATGCATGCACGTACTGTTTAGATAATACTAAAGGTACGATAAATGTAAGAAGGTTGTGTACCTGGGGTGTCGTAAATTTCTTCTGACCAATCATCAAGAAAGAAAGGCAAGAATTTCAACGGTGAGGCAGATTACCGGAAGAAGCCTAAGCTCCCTAAAGGTGCTGATGTATTTGGTATGGTGAAGGACCTAGAAGTAATCTTTGGAAAGGGTCCTAGCGGTCAATCTGTTCCGAAAGACCCCATTACCGGACACACGGCCATGTGGAAAAATAAATCTATATTTTGGGAGCTTGAGTATTGTAAAGACCTAGAGGTCTGTTCTTCAATCGACGTGATGCACGTGACGAAGAATCTTTGTGTGAACCTGCTAGGCTTCCTGGGCGTGTATGGGAAGACAAAAGATACACCAGAAGCACGGGAGGACCAGCAACGTATCAAAGACCCACACAACAAGCATATTGATAAAGGACGTAAATACTTAAGTAGATATGCTCTTACCAAAGCAGAGAAGGAAATCTTTTTTGAAGTCCTTTACAGTATCAAGGTCCCGGTTGGCTTCTCGTCAAATATAAAGGAAATAATAAATATGGTAGAGAAAAAATTTCAGAACCTGAAGTCTCATGATTGCCACGTGATTATGACACAGTTGCTTCCGGTTGCATTGAGAGGGCTTCTACCGGAAAATGTTCGATTAGCCATTGTGAAGCTATGTGCATTCCTCAATGCAATATCTCAGAAGGTAATCGATCGAGAAAGTCTAGAAAGGCTACAGAAGGATGTGGTCCAATGTCTTGTCAGTTTTGAGTTGGTGTTCCCCCCGTCCTTCTTCAATATTATGATGCATCTCTTAGTTCACCTAGTCGAAGAGATTTACATTCTCGGTCCTGTATTTCTGCACAATATGTTCCCCTTCGAGAGGTTCATGGGAGTCTTAAAAAAATATGTTCGTAACCGTGCTAGGCCAGAAGGAAGCATCTCCAAGGGCTATGGAACAAAGGAGGTCATTGGGTTCTGTGTAGACTTTCTTCCTGACCTTAAGCCGATTGGTGTTCCTGAATCACGGTATGAGGGGAGACTGAGTGGAAAAGGCACGCTAGGAAAGAAAGCAATGATATTTAGGGACGGACATTCTTTGAATCAAGCACACTACATAGTTGTCCAAAGTTCTACCTTCGTGGCTCCGTATATCGAGGAACACATGAATGTTGTACGCTCCAAGTTCCCGGGGAAGGATGACTACTGGATTAAAAAAATCACATGGAGACTTTCGGCACTTGGTTGCAATTACATCTCATGAATGACACCACTATTGGAGATCAGCTCTACTTGTTGGCCGCGACACCATCTGCGACTATATTGACTTTCCAAGGGTACGAGATAAATGGGAATACATTTTACACGATTGCCCAAGATAAAAAGAGCACCAACCAAAACAGTGGTGTCCGCTTTAATGCAACATGCGAGAATGGGAAAAAGGACACATACTATGGTTACATAGAGGAGATATGGGAATTTGACTATGGACCTACTTTTAAGGTCCCATTGTTTCGGTGCAGTTGGGTCAACATGAATGGAGAAGGGGTAAAGGTAGACCAGCTATACAGAATGACAACAGTGGATCTCAAGAATTTTGGTTATAGAGACGAACCATTCGTCCTAGCCAATGATGTGGCTCAGGTTTTTTATGTGAAGGACATGTCCTCTAGACCGAAAAAAAGAAAAAAATAAGGAAACGAATACATCAGACGATGAGCCCAGGCGTCACATAGTTCTTTCAGGGAAAAGAAACATCACGGGAGTCGAGGACAAGACAGACATGTCAGCAGATTATGATAAGTTTGATGAAATTCCGCCCTTCACCGTGAAAACTGACCCAAGCATCCCGTTAAGCAAAGAAGATGCTCCATGGTTACGGCCTAAGAAGCGATCATAGGCAAGGGATCGACATACGCGACGAAGGATTCATATCATAAACCCTAAACCCTATGTAAATCTATGTAATGTATGGAAACTTTATGTGATGTATCGAAACTTTATGTAATGGAGTCTTTCACGGGCTTGCAGGGAAATTTTTCTGAGGCGGAGCTTCCGAAGATGCCATAGGGCGTGTGCACCAACGACATCTTCGAGAAGCTCCGCCACGGGAGATTTCTCAACCCTTTCCCCAACACTGTTAGAGGAGATGGAGTCTTTCACGGGCTTGCAGGGAAATTTTTCCGAGGCGGAGCTTCCGAAGATGCCATAGGGCGTGCGCACCAACGACATCTTCGAGAAGCTCCACCACGGGAGATTTCTCAACCCTTTTCCCAACACTGTTAGAGGAGATGGAGTCTTTCACGGGCTTGTAGGGAAATTTTTCCGAGGCGGAGCTTCCGAAGATGCCGTAGGGCGTGTGCACCAACGACATCTTCGAGAAGCTCCGCCACGGGAGATTTCCCAACCCTCCATCCATGGGGATGAAACTGTCTCTACCTATGTTGGCTTGTTGAGCTGCTTGCCATGGTGTATCGATGGTCCTTTTATAGCCACGGCGCCGCTTCTACTTTGTCTTGTTCCTCCGACAGGGCGTCGTACGCTACATGCTTTATCTCATCGAGCAGTGCGTCCACCCACACGTCCTTATCCCGCCGACAACTTTAGTCTCGGTTGCACCCACCAGCCGGGACTAAAGGTTACCCACGCGTCCTTATCCCACCGACAGCTTTAGTCTCGGTTGCACCCACCAGCCGGGACTAAAGGTTACCCACGCGTCCTTATCCCACCGGCATCTTTAGTCTCGGTTGCACCCACCAGCCGAGACTAAAGGTTACCCACGTCCTTATCCCACCTGCAACATCGTAAGCCATCCCAAGGTGCACATGTGTGCACAATATGGCCACATTATCACAAACTATGCCCTGATTCTATCCCGGGGTTGAGCCTCGCTAAACTTGAAGTGGATCTCTGATGAAATAGCATGTTGTGAACCTATAAATGATTTTTTTTAAAATTCACAAGCATTATATCATATACTTGTAGTTCAAATCTTGGCAACCTCCTACCGATTCGGCAGGAATTTGTATTTTTCATGAGGAATGGACAGAAAGGTTCCAGATACACCGGTTGGGAAATTGTCCATATAAGGTGGTATAGTATTTTTGAAAAATGGTTTGGTACCAATGCCAAACTTTAATTTGGTGGTTGCTTCACAGAACACCCCGATTTCGGCACCTCAAAAATGGAAATTGGCTTTTTTGTGCGTCGAAAGGGAAATCTTCCTCCTGCAACATCGTAAGCTATCCCAAGAAGCACATGTGTGCACAATATGGGCACATTATCACAAACTATGCCCTCATTCTAGCCATAACATTGGTGGTTTAACCTAAATGCCATGAAACCTCGAACATGATAGGTCATTTTGTGAAGGATTTTTTATGATGTTTGAAAATTTTCAAGTTCAATATTTTTCCTTGCAACAGTGACACATAATATGACACCACGCGAAGGTTTCACATTGTTTGGATCATTTTTGAATTTCTTATGCCCGTTTCAAACTATATTCAAAACGGCGGGCATGAAGCTTCTTAGCCCGGGGATGAGCCTCGCTGATCTTGAAGTGGATCGCTGATGAAATAGCATGTTGTGAACCTATAAATGATTTTTTTAAAAATTCACAAGCATTATATCATGTACTTGTAGTTCAAATCTTGGCAACCTCCTACCGATTTGGCAGGAATTTGTCTTTTTCATGAGGGATGGACAGAAAGGTTCCAGATACACCGTTTGGGAAATTGTCCATATAAGGTGGTATAGTATTTTTGAAAAATGGTTTGGTACCAATGCCAAACTTTAATTTGTTGGTTGCTTCACAGAACACCCCGATTTCGGCACCTCAAAAATGGAAATTGGCTTTTTCGTATGTCAAAAGGGAAAACTTCCTCCTGCAACATCGTAAGCCATCCCAAGATGCACATGTGTGCACAATATGGGCACATTATCACAAACTATGCCCTCATTCTAGCCATAACATTGGTGGTTTGACCTAAATGCCATGAAACCTCAAACATGATAGGTCATTTTGTGAAGGATTTTTTATGATGTTTGCAATTTTTCAAGTTCAATATTTTTCCTTGCAACTGTGACACATAATATGACACCACGCGAAGGTTTCACATTGTTTGGATCATTTTTGAATTTCTTATGCCCGTTTCAAACTATATTCAAAACGGCGGGCATGAAGCTTCTTAGCCTAGGGCTGAGCCTCGCTGAACTTGAAGTGGACCTGTGATAAAATAGCATGTTGTGAACCTATAAGTGATTTTTTTAAAAATTCACAAGCATTATATCATGTACTTGTAGTTCAAATCTTGAAAAGTTTTTTAAAATTCCAAATTATGCAATAAATATTTTGTTAATGCAATTTTAATTGTAAATAGTACAATTGTATAGTTCAAATAAAAATATTTGAAAACAAAAAATGGTTTTTGATTAGTTATTTAAATTGAAGCACTTTTCGTGTTAAAAGTTTTATAAAATTCCAAATTATGCAATAAATATTTTGTTAATGCACTTTTAATTGAAAATAGTATAGTCCAAATAAAAATATTTGAAAACAGAAAATGGTTTTTGATTAGTTATTTAAATTGAAGCACTTTTCCTGTTAAAAGTTTTTTGAAATTCCAAATTATGCAATAAATATTTTGTTAATGCAATTTTAATTGAAAATAGTAAAATAGTATAGTCCAAATAAAAATATTTGAAAACACAAAATGATTTTTGATTAGTTATTTAAATTGAAGCACTTTTCCTGTTAAAAGTTTTTTGAAATTCCAAATAAATAATCATCTTAAATTAACACATCTTTTTAATTAAAGAAGAAAACAAATTTGAAAATGACGGGAAGACCAAAAGGTTTGCCAAAATCTGAAAAACGGGTCAACGATTTCGGTTAGTCCCACCAACCGGGACCAATGATCCTGGGTGCGCGTGCTGCCATCAACATGCCTTTGGTCCCGGTTGTTGGGATAAACCGGGAACGTTGACCCTTTGGTCCCGGTTATTGGGATGAACCGGGACCAATGGTCCGGGCACGTGGTAGCGCAGCAACGCTCCTGCCCAAACCATTGGTCCCGGTTCGTCCCAACAACCGGGACCAAAGGATCAACGGTCCCGGTTGTTGGTATCAACCGGGACAAAAGGCATGTACTAGATAACGGTTCCCCTCCTTCTTCTTTCCAATTCACTTCACTCGCAAAACGTCTAAGAAAAATCACGCGCGGAGCAAAACGAAGCCGTCAGGATGCCGGATTTTCGAGCCGTCGTCGACCGCGCCGCCCGAGCCCACGTCGCTCCGCCTCCAACCGCGCTGCCCCCCCGCCGAAGCCCGCGCCGCCCGAGCCCTGCACCTGCCGCCGGCCGAGCCTGTACCCACGCCGCCCCCCGCCGAAGCCCGCGTCGCCCGAGCCCGCGCTGCCCGAGCCCACGTCATCGCTCTCCGCCCCTGCACGCCGCCGGCCGGTAAACCTAATTAATTTTATATTAATTAGGTTTTATTATTAGTTCGGTTTTTAGTTAGGTTTTTAATTAGGTTTTTAGTTAGGTTTTAGTTAGGTTTTTAATTAGGTTTTTAGTTAGGTTTTATTTAGGTTTTTAATTAGGTTTTAGTTAGGTTTTCAATTAGGTTTTTAGTTAGGTTTTAGTAATTGTAAAAATGTTTATTTATTTAAAAATAATTTTAAAAAGGATTAAAATTGGGGAAAATCATAACTAATTCATTTTAAATCTGAAAAATGTGTATAATATATCAAAATGTTCAGAAAAATGAGCTCTAACATTTAAAAATGTAAGCATTCATATTCATACAACCTTTGAACCTTATTTTACATTAAGGAACACCGACACCCCCTAAGTACCATAGGTTCGATTGTTTGTCCACCTAGGGCATTCCAAACCGATTTAGAAAATAAGTGCATAGTGTTTTATCATTATCGATGCCATATGTGTTGATTGTTTAACTTGAAGATACTATGAATCCAACACATCAGGAAAACATCCTCCAAGGGATGATCTGTGAAAATGAAGATATCGATACCGATGTCATGAGTGAGTTTCTGAACGATTCCGGTCAGGGAGATGAGTCTCTCAACCGAGGAGACGGCTCCGGTGAGGTAGAAGCCGAAGCCTGGGACAGGGGAGAAACCGATAAGGAAGAAGGCGACGGCTCCGGCGGAACCTTAAATCTTGTAAACACCGGTGAGGTGTATATATGTATTTTTGTAATTAAAATGCTGCTATCTATATATATACATGCATATATTAACACTCTTTCTTCTTTTAGCCCTCCGGATTGAGAACTTCTTCCGTAAGAACGAAACGAGGCCCAACAAAAAAGTTGGATGACACTGTGATGTATAGGATCGACGTGGTCGATGTAGATGGCGAACCGCAAGCTCCCGTCGATGTCGCAAGAAAATTTGTCAAGCAATGCAGAGTTCTTGTGAGGGAGTACATCCCGATCACCGTTCAAGAATGGAATCGGCCAAGCGGCGGTGGAGTCCCGTATGTCGGCGACAACGCCAAAGATAAGCTTTTTGACAAGCTCATGACTAATTTCCTCCTGCCGGTACCAGATGTGACTCCAGATGAGGAGCAGAGAGCAAGAAGGGAGCTTGTGCAAAGAGTCAAGAAGTTTGCTCTCAGCAAGATGGCCGATGCATTCAAGAACTGGAAGAAGAAACTATACAATAACTTTGTCAAGGTAGAGAAGACTCCGAATTTCAATGAAGCCGGCTATGCTAAGTTAAGACACCAGTGGGAGGATTTTGTGAAGTACAAGACATCGGAGAAAGCTAAGGAAAGGTCTAGAATAAATACGGAGAACGCTGCTAAGAAACTGTACCATCATAACATGGGGCCTGCTGGATACGCCGGTTGCATGCCTAAGTGGGATGCACTTGAGGTCAATTACATAGCTGCTGGGATCAGACCAGAGCCCGCAACATGGACACCAGAGGCGAGTAACTGATTTTACGGCCATGGGGGCACGTTGGACAAAGAAGGGAGGGCAATATATAATCAGAAACACAAAGATGATCCCCTACTGCCCATCGATGATATTAGAAATGCAGTAGATGATGTTGCAGAGGAACGGTTCATTCCCGATAGAGAGAATGACGAGCTCACACGGGCCCTTAAAAATCCTGAACACGACGGACGAGCACGAGGCACACTAGGCTCCAAGCCGTGGAAGGTTTCCTTCCCCCTGGAAATGAAGAGATATCCCGATAAAAGCCATCAGAGGAGAAAGGAAATGGAGGCAGCTGAGAAAGCGGCCGCTGCAGACCGGCTGCGTAATGTAGAAGAAACATTAAAGTGGCACCAGGATCAACTCGACAGACTTAGCCAGCAAGGTACTAGCGGCCAATCTCAGCGGCACGTGGTAGAAGCTGCATTCGAGGGTACCGGCGCCCCATCGAATAAGAAAAGCAGCGTCGCTTCAACGCAGCTCCATGATGTTGATGATGATGCACCGACGACATCTCCTCCTAAACGCTACCTAGTGGATGATATCACGGAGACAACAGCTTGTGAGCTAAAGGTGCAGGTTATGAACTTAAGGGTGATGGCGGCGGTCGGCATGGCGGTACCAATTGCGCCTAACCCAACTTGGCATTGCAGACCGGTTCCAAAAGGGTACGTTGTCGTCACGGTGGATGAGGTGAAGAAAGATTATGAGGAGCTGAAGCTAGACCACCCTGCAGGGGAAGATATGGAGCTGACTCAACTAGGAGAAGCCAAAGGGGGGACTATTCTATGGCTAAAGGAGCGCATCATGCTTCCAAATTATGTGCCACCAAGGCCACCCACTCCTCAGAGCAGCAATCCACCTTCGCCGCCACCTCACCATTCTCCAACGCAAGCGTCGCCTTCACCGCCTCACCACTCAGCGCAACCGTCTCCATCGCCGCGTCAGCCGTCTCTGCCGCCGCGTCAGCCGTCTCCGTCCCCCGAGCCTCAGAGACAAAAGCGGAAGTATACTAAGGGGGGCAACACCACCAGCAGCAGCAAGAGCATGTGCCGATCACCGAAACGTAAGCTATCGCCCCTCCCAAGAGTACCTCATCAGAATATGAAGAAGCTACCTTGCGAGAAGACAGATGAGGAAACTGATGTGGCCGCAGCTGCCCATTATGAAAAGTGGAAGATTGACATGGCTAACAAGAAAAAGCTGATAGAGGCATTTTTCCCGGTCACCGCAGAAGATAAAGCCAAACCAGCCGCGCTTAAGATTCAGCTTCACCAACCCATAGCTCTCACATCACACTATAATCGCTCTATTACCAAGTCGGCTGAGGCAAAAGAGCGGAGAGTCGGGAAAGAAGTTGCCCAGCTCGGACAATAGAAAAATCAATCGATCGAACCGCTCAAAGTGTACGATACCAATGAGTGGATGATCCAGGAGCGGCATGATCCGAACATTGATTCGGAGTTTGTTCGACTGTACGGAGAAAAAGCCAAATTATATGGACTGTCTATTACTCAGTACATGAGCCGTATGCATGAGTTTGAGGGGTATCAAGAAACAGCATACGTGTACCAGTACGGGGCTCCTCTCGTTAAACCCGAGTTAGTCAAAGATCTACCAACAAAAATTCGAAGATTACATAACTGGTACATCCAAGCATGTGCTGATTCCAAAAACTAGATCTATGCTGCATATAAACACCACCATTACGGTCATGGAGATGACTTCCTACTGATCGAATTTCCAGAATTATTTCAGTTTTACCAACAAGACGCCCTCGACAAAACTATCGTCAGTGCCTATTGTTTGTAAGTATTATTAATTTATGTAATTAAGTCTTTCTATCTCAGCTCATTCGTTGCTTGTATAATCTTACTAATCACTATACTAATTATATATGCAGAATGAAGATTCAAGAATGCAACAAAGGACAAATCTATGACCTTGGGTTTGTTGACTGTAATTTCGTTCATGAAGTTACTCTAAAAACAAATCCCAAAGAGACAGAGGATAACTTGTTCCAAGCTTTGAAGTATTTCAGCAACAAAAGGGAAATACTATTTCCTTACAACGCTGCGTGAGTGTTACTGTCTTGTACACATTCTATTTTCGATTACTCGATGTTAAGCGTATGATTGACTCGTGTTATATTTTGTTAGTGTGTCAAGCTTCCACTATATTCTCTTAATCATTTCTGTTGACACCGGAGTAGTAAAAATCTTGGACTCGAAACGCACACCATTAGAAAAGTGGGCGGACATGCAGGAATGCCTCCAGAAGGCTTGGAAACGGTTCACCGCCAAAACTATGGGTGTTTAGAAGCCAGAGCTTACATTTCAACCATTGACTGTATGTACTACTTGCTAGATCCACGCATCTCTTTGATTCTAGTTTCAATACCACCATTATCATGCTTGATTATTATTTTGATTGAACTCCGTTCTCGTAAAGTGCTTGAGGCAGGAAGCCGAGAATAACTTATGTGGATACTATGTCTACGAGTTCATTCGCCAGACGACCAAAGAGAAGGGGGTAGACCGGAACATCAAAAAAATTAAAGTACGATAAACAATAATCACAACTTTATTTTATTACCACCAATTGTGTTTAGTTTCATTCATATATATTGATCCCCTTCTTTATATTAGATCAAACGGATGCGGGACGGTCTTCTATCACAAGAACACGTGCAAGCAATTCAAGAGGAAATTGTCGGATTCTTGTTAGAACAAGTCATATATTCGAAAGGAGAATACTATTAGCCACTTCATTTGGAAGAGTGAAGTGTATAAAAGAAGATGTAAATTAGATCAAATTCATGTGAGAGTATCGTTTGTAATTATAATATGTTTCGACAAAGAAGACGGATGAGACGGTGTATATATTTGTGATCATGCATGATGTGTAATATATATATATATATATATCGTGGTTTCATTATTGCTGTATATATGTAGTACCATTAAATTTATAAAAAAATCCTGCCGCGGCAGAAAAATAGCCCGAAATCCTGTCGCGGCACAAAACCCTGCCGCGGCAGAATAATAGCCCGAAAATCCTGCCGCGATACAAAACCCTGCCGCAGCACAGAGACCAACGATCCCGGTTCGTGCCAAGAATCGGGACCAATGATCCACCCCTGCCCGTCTTTGGCGCTGCCACGTGGGGACCCATTGGTCCCAGTTTTTCCCACGAACCGGGACCAATGATCCACCCCCCCTCGTCGCTCGCCTGCCCACGTGGAGACCCATTGGTCCTGGTTCGTACGCGAACTGGGACTAGCATTAGTCTCGAGTGATTGGTCTCGGTTCTGAAACCAGGACCAATGGCCCTTATGAACCGGCACTAGAGGCCATTTTTCCACCAGTGCGTGTGTTTGACCTGAGCTTTTTGAGCGACACGAACGTGTCTTTGCCTCTTGCCATTGAGATCCTTTTGAGTCTTTGACGCTGCCCTGACTGAATGGCTTTAGCAAAGAAAGATACTTGTCACTTATAGTAAAAAATGCAAAGAGTTCAGCATGAACGCTCAGTAGAAAAAAAATGGTAGTAACAAGCAAGCTCCTTACTCCCTCTCCCCGCAAATAAGTGTACTTTTAGGTTTTGCCTAAGTCAAACTTTGTCAAATTTGACCAACCTATTACATAAATTTGTTATATTATGAAAACTAAATTTGAAAACAAATATAGTGCTACCAATTTAGTGTCATAAATATTGCTATATTTTCCTAAAAAGTTAGTCAAAGTTTATTAAGTTTGACTTAGAACAATCCTAGACGTACACTTATTTGCGGACGGAGAGAGTATGTTCTGAGGTTTTCCATTCATTCACTAACTCGGCTCTCAGCTTTTCGACCTCTACTACGTGCAAATGCAAAGCTGCTGGCGTATCATGTGTTTGACTTGAGCTTTCTAGGTCACGAATGTGTCTTTGGACATGCTGTTGTCATTGAAATCCATCTTTGAGTCTTGATTGACGCCACCCCAGCCTGTACAGCTTTGCTTTAGCAAAGATTTTGTCACTTACTCACGCTGCCTTCGTGGCTGCATTTAGCAAAGACCTTGCTCTTGATTGGAACAAACCGAGCTCTTGATGGACCAAAAACGATCAAACCGTCGAAGGATGCATGATTTGTACCCCACGATTTTTTTTAACATACGAAGGTAGCTCCTGTTCTTTTGTCGACAGAATGGACAAAATGAACCTAAAATCGTAATAAATTTAAATTATAAACTTTTGATGAAACAATTTTACTTGACTAATCCTTTTCTATGGCGTCTGTTAGTATGGCACGGCAAACCATTATGTCATGACATGGATAATTGCGTGAAAAACCATTGAGCCACGCCACGAGCTACGGCGCCGCAGAACCATTGTGTCACCCCGTGGGCTAAGGCGTGGAACAATGGTTCACGCCACAGGGACAGGTGCGGCAGAAAAGGAGTAGATCCAGTAAAATTGTTTCGAGAGTTTTTTGAGCTATTTTTATCCAATTCACTCGGTATATGTTAGAGAAACGCCTGGGCCGCTAGCCTAAGCCATGCCTAATCATGATGGAAACTTGCAGCATCACCATAATGAGCAGTCTATGAAGCATCCTCAATAAAAACATATGCAAATAGAAAATAAAAAGATCGCTGAGATGCTCATTGTCTGCTTGCCTTGTCATTTTGATTATGGGAAAGCTCCCGTATCATGTGCAAGGGGTACCCCATTGGCGGTTCTTAATGATACACATATACTTACAATGACAAGAGCTTACTCGTGACTAAAGTTGAGTAGCATGAGGATCGGTCTTCGTAAGTAAGGGGCATGAGATTTCGGTTTATAACTTGTTAAGCATATCCTCTTAGTTGTGTCACTTTAACCTTAATCACCTTCAAGATGCTTATGATAGGGGCAATGAGAGCTGAAAACTACAAGTACCATAATTTTTGGAAGCTCTTTATGAGATTTGAATCCCTACTTCCTTTTACAAAAGGCCTTTCTTCCACCATTATATTGAGTCTCCACCTTCTATCTTTATGCACCTACTTTGAGAGCATAGTGACCATTCTTAGTTCTATTGGCATTGTCCCAAGACTAGTTGGTTGATGCATAACTTGTTATTGCTTGTTTTAAACTATTATATCTAGTCACTCTTATGAACTTTGAAGGTGTCCTATGCATTTATATTTGCTACTCTATTGAGGGACAAGCTGAATACTACTATGCTATATTTTCTTTATGTGAAACAAACAAACGTCTTGTAAAGCATTGTTATTCATGAGTCTTTTATTTGTGCCTTTTCATGTTGCATCATAGTTTCTTTGCTTATTGCTAGAACTTTGTCTTTCATGTTATGATTGAAGTACTATGATCCTAGCTTTGAATGTTCAAATACTTTGATCAAGTCTTTGATGGTGCATGTCACCTCAAAAATTATTATTTCTTTTTATCACTTACCTACTCGAGGACGAGTAGGAGTTAAGCTTAGGGATGTTGATACATTGTAAATCTATCTATAATTTTTGGTGTTTCATGCTTGGTTTTATCCACTTTCTTCTGTTTTGTTCCAACTTTGGAGTACTTTTCATATGATTTCTTGGACTAACCTATTAACAAGAGCCACAGTGCTTGCTGCCTGTTTTCTGCTGTTTTTGGTTCCAGAAAAGTCAGAAAATGAATATTCTCGGAATTGGACGGGACAAAAGCCAAAGTGCCTATTTTTCCGGAAGGGATCAAATGCCAGAATACGAGATGGAGAAGGGCCAGAGGGCGGCCACACCACCTGGCCGCGCGGCCAGGCCTGGCCCGCGCCAGGGGGTGGTGTGGCCAGCCCTGACACCCCCTCGGCCTCCCCTTCCGACTATAAGATGCTCTCGGGACGTAAACCCTAAGTACCCGATCAAAAATCCACGAAAGAGTCCGTGGCCGCCGTCGTCTCCATCTATCTTAAGGAGAGCCACCTCTAGTGAACTATGGATCCCGGTCCTTGTCTTTTACATACAATCTACAATCTTTTACTGTTTTGTGTTAACTTTCTGCAAACTTTTACTTCTTTCCATTTGATACGTTCAATCCTTTGTTTTCCCCAAAACACGGTGAGATTGACAACCTCATCGCAAGTTGGGGACAAAGTTCTATGGTTGTGTTGTGCAGGTCTCCACGTTGCTACTAGCACCGGTAGTGCGCCCTGCCAAAGCTCAGCTAGTAACACCTTTGGGGTGTTTCCTTGCTCCTACTGGTTCGATTAAACCTTGGTTTCATAACTGAGGAAAAACTTGCTGTTGTGCTCATCGCACCTTCCTCTTGGGGTTCCCAACGAGCTCTACGTCGAACGACGAGCACATCACGTAGTTAAAAAAAGATGACGCACGCCCAGTCAAATCAAAGTCAGAGAGTGGGACCCACTGCTCGTCACGTCTCGTCAAACTCTCTCACGTGGGCAACTGAGGTCATGGAATCATCAGCACTGACGCCATCAAAGCTACGCAGCAGAAGACTTTGACTACTTTAGTCCTTGCTCGAGTCTTTGACTCCACCAAGCACTCGGGGGCTACTCCCATAGGGAGCGCTGGTCGCGCACCCTATGATTTTTCTTTTCTTTTTACAGGAACATGGACAGTCAAAGGCAAACCCAACCACTCGACATGCGGTTCGACTATGGATATGGGTTACTCCCATAGGGAGCGCCGGAAACAAATTCGACTGAAACGAGCAAGCAAAAGACGATAGCAGTCGCAAAAGTTCTTTAGTCCCTGTCTGAGTCTTTGACTCAACCAGGCACTCGGGGGCTACTCCCATAGGGAGCGCTGGTCGCGCACCCTATGATTATTTGTGCAAAAAACTGTGTGTTGATAACATCCACACTCGAAGCTCATGGCGATACCGCCTCATAATTTTTCCCTACAAAGAGACTGCGTCCCTTGGGTCACCCGAATCGTCTCCGCGATGATAAAATTCGGATGCCGCGCTTACAGCGTGAAGATAAGACCTGAATAAGGCCTGGCAACGCATCAGCTGCGCACTACCAGAAATATATCTGTGCCTACAGGTACGATGAACATGCCTTGACGGACGCGTCGAGTGCTCACACCCATATAACTGGAATTCGACTCCTATAAGACCTCAGCGGCTTGAGTCGAGTTACACCAGCACTTTTCTAGATTTGAGTCCGGGGACTCGAGTTCGAGTAGATTGCGTTGTTTCACCCTAAGGTGGTTAACTGGTACCGATACATCGGATAAATCAGGCACGCACATCAACAATCCCTATGACACAAACAAAGCAATCGAAAAAATATTCATTCATACTCTCGAAAGGCTTCAAAAAGTCCCCAGTCGAATCTGCGATTCCACTGGACACTTGGGGGCTACTGACATGGGTATACCCTACAGTTACTCGAGTTTGGTATATACGTTCCAACTACGTAAAGGTCCACGGTGTCGCCAAGGCCCAAATGAAGAACTCGAGTAACCTACGAACTCTCGATTGCTTGAAGAATAAGAAGAAGCTAAAGATAGAAAGTTTAAAGGGGAAAACCCTAACTTGTAACCGACTCGACCTGCTACCCAAGACTTAGCCTACCTATATAAAGGCTAGGAGGGGGCGGCGAGGAGGACACACGCAACCCTAGTTTCCACAACCCTCGTCAGATCACATCTGCGCACCATTGTAATCTTCGATTCTTTCGATAATTCCACGAGCACACAAGTAGGAGTAGGGACCTCTACGAGGCCTGAACCTGGGTAAATCTTTGTCCCCTGTGTGCTTGTTTGCTAGCCGATAGATGTCTCCAGCGCTTCCTCTTCTCCAAAACCCAAGTCCATAACAATGGGTATTGATGAGTTAAACCCTCGTCACCTGCGCTAAACCTAATCGGTATCGCTTACCACACGCGTCTCCTTCCAGTCTATTGCGCCGCCGCCTTCGTCTTCCCCATCCTGGCTTGCGGCGTGCACCGCAGATCGGGACAGTAGGGCTCCGGAACCCCGCCTCTTGTGAACCTGTACGGGTGAGGGGTGATTAGGATTTTAGGGAGCGCTTCAGCGCGACTACTGGCTTCCACAACGTCTTCCGATGACGAGTTCCCGGATGGCGACTTCTTCCCGAACGTCATCGACCTCTTTGACAACCTCAACATGAACGACGACGCTGCCACCGGTGCGGCTACCGCTACTACCAACGCCGCGGTTGCTGCTGTCGCTGCTCTACCGGACGTAATACTGAACTGTTTCTTTCAGATTCTGCTAGAGTTCTTTATTCTAGCGATTGGTGTAGTTGTGATAGGTTTGTCTTATTTAGATGTAATCTGTTCATCTACTTTGTTGATCTGCATGATTGGTTTTAATCTGTCTATATGATCACGCTTTATCAGTTTATTATTTGGATTAAATCATACGGATTATTGCTTATATTTTTAACTCTAGGAGTGGGGTTACAGAATGACACGTTAGCGCTAGGCTGTCAAAGAGAAACGATATTCCACTTTGCAATCTAGCAACTTTTCCTTTTTGAATCAGCGGAGGCTTAGAAGGCTGCATGATTAAGCAAGTGCTATAGGCAATCAGCAGATAGAGAACCTAGTTAGCTTAGCTATTTTAGACGCTATGTCTGCTTAGGACTTCTCTTTTTTCAGCTGAAACCTTTTGTCCGGTATCATCTTGCTTTCATTTCATTTGGATTGGCCTACCTCATAAGTATTCTAGCAACCTTTTCTTGTCACCCCAACTCATTTCTGTCGCCGGCACTCGGTTGGATCTTCACGGCAAAATCGCTCCTTTCAAATTATGTGTACTCCTATGAAATGTATACTACTTTCAGCGACAGTAGTACTAGTATTTTCAGTCGTCGTATGTATCGCAGCTATGTTGAGGCGGGTGTAAGCTCCTATGATATGTATTAACGTGATGCAAACTGATAATTTCATTGATGCGTTCTTCATCAAAGAAAATACTATTTCCTCCGACCCATATTAGTTGATTTGGATTTGTCTAGATTTAGATGTATCTTGTATATTTTAGTGCTAGATACATTCGAACCTAGACAAATTTAAGTCAACTAATATGGGTCAGAGAGAATAGTTATCTTCGCACACATAATCATCAGTCTGTCTCTCATCGTAAAAGCTCTTATGATTAGTTGGAGACGCCATTTGGCCGAAGAGAGACTCCGCGGGGCAGAGGTGTCATTTTGTGACCGCCAGTTGCTCCGCTGCTTTCGCGTCGTCCTGTCCCCCGAGCAAGAGTACGGCGCAACTTTTGTATAGCTTTCCGACCTCTACGTGCCAACGCAAAGCTGCTTCCAAGTCGCGACGTGTGCTTTTGACTTGAGCTTTCTCTGCGACACGAATAATGCGTCTTTGGCTCTTGCCAGTGAAATGCTTTTGAGTCTTTGACGCCGCCCCCGACTGACTGAATGTCTAGCTTTAGCAAAGATTTGGTCACTTACTCACCCTGTCTTCTTGGCAAGCTTTAGCAAAGGAAGATACCTGTCACGAGACAGCTAAAGATGCAAAATTCAAAGTCCAGAATGAACGCTCAATAGAAGAAGAAAATTGATAGCAACAAGCAAGCTCCTGCACTTCCGACGTATTCCATCCGTTCCAAATTTGTTGACACAAATTGAAGCAAAATGATACATAAATATGTAAAGGTTGAATGAACCTACATTAGTTAATTTAGAACGGAGGAAGTACCTTGTTGTAAATTTTTGACTGGCTGCGGGGTTTTGTATGTTATGGTACGTATGTATCACGTACTACGTGGCAATATCATTATGCGTCCTCGAAACAGTTATGTCCCATTATATTAGCATAGCAACCACACAATACAAACACAATAGCCTAGAAAGGCAAGAAAAGGTTGGACAGCAGCCAACACGCGTCCAAAAAAGAAAAGAAGAAACAAAGTGGAGACATAGGCGGATCAACAAAATGAAGGTGATCCGCAACCGTTGCGCCATCCGGAGCAGTACCACCACGCTCCTATCATCTAATCGTCAAGTACCAAGCAACATATTCAAAAAGGAAAGCGATGATGTTGTTGCCCGGACCAGATGGTCCTAGGGTTTTCCCCGACGCACGGAGGAAAGTAGACGAAGGGTAGCCGTGACACCCTCCAGGAAGGAATAGAGCCACCCTCAGCCGGCCCCGCGTCGATGTTGGGCGAGCCAACAAGGATTTCTCTAGAAAAATATGTATCAACAACCCTGGGCGATCCGTTGAACAGGATCCTCATGAGGTCGAGGCCTCGACACCACCAAACTTGCCGTCCACGAACATGCGCCCCTACGGTCACGAAGCCGGCATCATCGTCTCACCAAGGTTACTGTCACAAGGCCTGCAAATCAGAGAGGTGAATATTAGGTCAATTCAGGGCCAGCATAACCGTGGCCGTGCGAGAGGGAACTTCCTCCACCGCGAAAGACAATAGTCGATCGGACATAGTGGCAGGCACATCAGCCCCAATTTGGTCCAGTAAGCCCCAACGGGCTGTGAAGCCCCTGCGGAGGGCACACCGGTCATAAGAGGGTGTGCGAGCTACCGCCGCCGTCTGCAGAGCATGCGGTACATGACAGACCCACCCACCACCGACCCAGATGAGGCTCCAGCCAGCCACCGAGCCACGGGAACAAGGCCACCGCCGCCGTCGGCGTCACCTGGGGTGCTCCCGGTGACGACGGGGGAGTGTGGTGGAGGGGGAGCGAGCGGCCGGGAAGAGGGAGGAGTCCCTGTCCCCCGTCGGGAAGGGGGGCAAGACAAGTGGGATAGGTGGTGGTTTTCGAGCTCAACGAAACATTTGTTGGAGATGTTGATCTCGTTGTACCTCCTCAGCTGAATACATGTGCCGAAGACCAAGTCCAAGTTCTAACAGTGAGACACATAGCTAGCTCGTAGGTTGATTTTTCAGCGCAGGCCAACCAAATTAATAACGAGAAGGCGTGCATGGAGGGCAGTTTGGCACGATGTTGACGCACGCCCATGCGACCGAGACCCTGCATGAGGCTGCCATCCTATCCATGTCATTGCCGTGCGCCCGTGCCCGTGCCGTTGCTCATCGCCTCCTTGGGATGCTTTGGACGGGGAGGTGCCGGTGGACCGCGGCGTGAGAGGCATGTGCCGCTGCGATGGCGACTGCCCAAGTGCAGCTCGCCCGCCAGGCCGGCACGGGAGCAGGCAGCAGCCAGCATTCATGGTTCGCCGTATGATTGAGCGAAACGGATGTGACCATGTATGCTCCCTTCGTCCCTCCGTTCTGCATGCACCAGCACCACCCCACTTCGTCCCTCCGTTTTGCATGCACCAGCACCACCCCACGCCTGCCCCTCGGCCGACCACGTGATTCCGTGAACGGACGGACGGACGGACGGGAGGCGCATGCTTCACGTGATTCCGTGAATGGACGTACCCATACGTGGTATACGTGACTACGTGCGTGCTGGTGCCGCTGCATTGCGCCTGATGTTGTTGCACTTTCTTCGTCTAGTACGCGAGAAAGAGGTAGAATTTCGTCTTTTTACTACAAGTGATGCGCCGCGTACCACGTGCTGTCCGTCACATGGGGACAAGACAAAGTCCTTTTTTTCTCATTTCTTTTACGCACGAGAAGGGACAGGTTCTGTGTGTCGTAAGCATGTACTACTGCTCTCCTCGTCACACCCTGCTGAAGATCTCGGAAATTGTTGCCCACAGAATCTCCGCTAAAAATGTACTAAAAGCAAACGACGTGACATCTGCTTGCTGGACAGACAATTTCAATTTTGGAAACTTGCTCGTGAATTGTGTACAGAGAATCTTTTTTTCATCGGGACCCACTCTGGTAGACTCTACTACACTACATAGCCCAGGAAATTCAGGAGATGGTAGAGCTATGGATAGGCCAGCAGCAAACGACTTAGTATTAATCTGGGAAAGCTTAGCCGAACAGGCATCGCTGGGTTAGGAGAAGGCAAGATTCGAGAACAGTCGCTGCCCCCCCCCCCCCCCCCCCCCCCCCCCCCCCCACGAATGTGAGTTCGTGACACGTCAAGGATCAATCACATTATTTCGGTCGGGCAAAGCAAGCAAAAGAAAAAACAAACTAGACAGCGCCTGCGCGCACTGCTATTAGCTTCCCTGCCGGGCCCGGCTAGCTCGCGCTAGACAACGCACGCAAATGACCAGAAATGTGTGCAGCCAAACAGCGCGTAAAATGTCTTAATATAACGTTGGCCGCGCGGGGCGCAGGGCGGAGGGACGCGCCCGGCGTTATCTTGCCATCTACATTGCCTCCGTCGGGTGGTGTGCTTCCTGCACCACCACCGCCCCCTGGCCCTCTCGCGGGCTCGATCGATTGATCGCCGCACGAACGATTCATCTGGCTAACCGAGCAGGTGACACTGTGGGTAGAAAGATACTAAGAGCATAGTGGCTACTATATCCGGTAGTCTAAATCAAATATAGACCATCACGGACAAAAAAGCTTCCGGTGGCTTGTGTATCTAGTGGTCTAAAATTTAGACATCCTCCAAACTAACTACTCGTTGTCCATATTTGGACGACTGAGCCACCATGTTTAAAGCAAAATTGGTCGCTCGTGAGTTCGCTCCCGCGCCAAATCAGAGTATTTGTTGTACTGATTTGTTGTGTATATTGACTATTTGTATGCAGATGGACATATAGACTATCAAATTTAGACTATCCACTAGAAAACTAAAATCGTGTAAAACATAATATTTTTACATCATTATCTATATAAAGATATAGACTACCAAATTTAGACAAGCCACTAAGATGTTCTAATAGTAGAGAAAGAAAGAGATGTTCCACTTGTAGAGAGATAATTACAGAAAAGAATGAAAGAGATGTACATATACCCTAGCTTGTGGGTGGACCTTCACTCATGTCGGGTGGAATCCTATGGGCATAGCAACTCCCATGAATCTTTGGCTATTTTTTTAAAAATAAAACGTACTATTTTAAAAAATAACAGAATCTTTGTTTGATCGCAGTGAATGAAATCCACAAGAAGTCATCAACATGTTGCCGAATTTTTACCATAAGGTGATACGTCCTGCTAGATTTCCTGTGAAAAATGCACTGCGGAACTCCTACGGGAACTATTCCGGCTTGATACAATCCCGTGAATCAAACACTTCTTAAAGAAAAAATTACAAGATCTCAAACCTATAAACTTTTCGTGACAGATCCTATGAATCAAAGGAGGCCTAAACATATATCTTCCTTCTAGGGAAGATACACTATCTATTAGCTATATAGGATTAACTAATGCACCTTTGATTGTGGCAACCATGATGATTAACCTACTAGAGTACTAGTGATTTAGCCATTACCATTTTTCGTTTAGACCAAGTCAATTGCTATTGCCTATGTGGTACGGTTTTCGTCTAGACCAGGTGAATTGCTATTGCTTAGGTGGTATGGGGTACTAGTAGTAGCGGAACCGATAGGATGTACGTCAAAAGTAGGTACTCTCTCTTAAGTATTAATTATCTCAAATTTATCTATCGATACGAATGATCTAGTCTAAATACTTAACTAGATAGTACATACGAAACTAGATAAATTTGAGTCCATTAATATGGACAAGAGGGAGTACTTAAAAGGACCCATGCACAACAGGTCTAGCGACATTGCTTCGTGGAAACAACATCGGACCCGTTGCCCTCCTGGTGGCCGAACCCGTTGGAGTTACGTCCGGTAAGCGGTGCGGGCCAATCCCGACGACGCTTCCCTGCGTGTCCGCCTCGCCCAAGCTGAAGAGGAGGTACAGACGCAGCGAGCGATCATCAATTCTTTCGAAGAAGAATGGTGTCTTGTCAACCCGTCGTCGCCGCAGCCCCCAGGGCCGTAGGCGGCGCATAGTTGTAGGTGTGGTTTGCTTGTAAAAATGTTTCAAGACTTAAATAAATACCTTCATTGCAAATGGCCGATGACCACATTCTGAACATGATTCATGGCGAGTACACAATAGTCTAGTGCTAAGCCTACTCGTCGGAGTCGGAACGGTAGCTGCGACGGCACATGGTGTCTTCGAAGACGCTGACGGTGAGCATGGCTTCGCCGTCGTACTTGAAGACGACGAAGTTGCCCACTTCGATTTGGTGCCGTCGGCGAACTCCTCTCAGTCATTGGCGAGGAACATCTGGCCGAGGCGGTCGAACAACACCTCCACTGGGCACGCGCGGGTATTGACAACGGCCGCCCGCAGCATGACTGTTGGGGCTCTGCGCCATCGAACAGCGACGCGAATTTGCGGGGGAGGAGCATCATGTACCGCATCGTGCCCGAGTGGATGGTCATGGCAAACTCGAAGCCGGTGTCGACGTAATCGAGCCCGGGCAACGACGGTGGCGAGGGAGAGCGTGGCGGTGTGCTGCTTTGGTCGTGTCCTCCGCGTCCTCCACTCCTGCCTCGACGTCTACGGCCTGGACCCGGTGGTCGTCCTAGACGCCTTCCCCTTGATCCGATGTCGTCGGCCATGGCTAGCTGCTGGTGTGGTGCTGTGTGTTATGGTGTGGAAGAAAGGTGGCCTGGGTGGCCAGTTAAAAAGTCCCGACATTGGATGCCGGCGCCGAGGCCGAACCGACGATATTGAAGTGTGGCGACAGGAGAGCAGGCGTCGGGCGACGCCAGCAGCGGCGCGGCCAGCCTTTGGAGCAGCCTTACTCTCTCAATTGATTGATGGCTAGTGAAAGAAAGCCGTTGGGTCATTGACCAGCGGGCCCTCGGCTCCCGCGGGAGGACAAGGGAGGCCCCGCGCTATCCGCACCGACGCAATTGTTGCTCAAATTAGGTGCACGGATGGGTCAAGCCGGACGCGTCGGTCCGGCTCGGTCGGGCCGTTGGGAGGCCGCATACGTTCGGACATGTTGATTCGACCCGGTGGAGATGCCCGGAGGATCTGTAGTTGGCAAATAATAGAAACACACATGTAAGCTTCACATTTTTGTGATTCATGTGTATTTTCAGTAGGCAACGATGTTATCCCGAGACAGTCCCCTGTCCCGAGAGATATCTTAAGGCAAATATATCTCAGGCCAGCTTGATTAACTATGTACCAGTACCGATAACTGAACGAATGCCTAACCTAATGATTTTGATCCCTGGTTTGGCAACAGGCTGAGCGTCCCGTCCTTTAAGCTGCAATCAAATGCCGGCGCACCAAAACCAGACAACAAAACCACCTTTTGTTTGTATTGTATCCCCCTTTGCCATACCAAGGCAATTAGTGGGAGGCACCAACTACACACAAAGGTTTGAATAGAATGGTTTTCCAAAACATTTGACTCATGATCCCTATTATCTACAGAAAATTTTAGCCAAAATATAATCTACATATATGGTGTTGAGCAATAGAAGTACAATTGGTTGTTGGTTAGTGAAATGCAAAACAGTATTACGGGTGACCTCCTTGTCCGGGCAGGAAGAGACAGTCCTTAACTAACCCAAACGAACACTCAGATTGATGTGCAAACTCCGAAGCAATTTCCCTGATAGACCGGGGCACACGCAAACGAAATTACTCCACAAAGTACGTACCTACCGGCTTGCTAGCACGGTGAGGGATCTACGGGCCTGTCTAGCGCAAGAGGACAGCGATAAGCTTCCAGCCAGTCACCGCAGCAGTAAACAATCCTCGTCCTGCTTGCTGCCGCCGCTGCGTTTCACAGGAAACGGAGCTGGGCGGTGCGTGTGTGGTGCCATTGGCAGGGCATGGACGATGCCGATGTGCAATCACGCAGCAGGCAGCTGGCCCTGCATGCACTGCCATGGACCACGCTAGTCGCTAGTCTTGCAAGTTGCGACCATGCAGGGCGATGGACTGCAGCAGCCGGCCGGGCCTGCGCGAGCTCGAAAGAGATCGCAGGAATTTTCCCGAAGAAGCCGGGCGGCGCATCGGGTGACGCCACGAGAGTACTGCCCGTGGGATTCGACGGCCCGACTGCCCGGTGATGGAGGGCAGAGCACCGCGGCCTCGTCGGTAGCGTATGCCGCCTGCGACGGTCAGCGAATGGCAGGCACGGGGGGCTACAGGGGCAGTGATCGACTGGGCATATGGGTGACCACATCATAATTCACAAACACAAAGCGTTGATCCAAGAGAATCTGGGACCTCGCGCAGATTAACCTTTGCTGCCCTCAGATTGATGCGGGTAAAAGGATGTGTGTCGACTAGCTTTAGGATGGTCCATCGATGGCCCGGCAAGCGATTCTTGTGTGTTGGTTCCGATTGGCATGCGCAGGGCCTCTTTGGACGGCAAAAAAACGAGACAAGACAATATAGAAAAACACCACGTACTATGAGATCGTAATTCTGTGTTTTTGGAATCATGTGAAGGGTGAACCCGTAGTATTTTTCACGTCTCTTCTAATCATTTCGTTAACGCATTAGAGCACCCACGGAAATCTGAATGTACCGAACTAACTAGATGAAGGATTACAGAATGAGATACAATATATTGGCTAGGCTGTCCTGACAAAAAACAAACCTTAGACTTCGCAACATGGCCCCTTATTTTTACTAGCAGCGGAGGCGTGACTCGTGAGGCAAGATTAGGCAAGCGCTCTAGGCAATAAGTAGAAAGGGAACCTAGAGCTCAGTCAGCTCTATGGAAATGTCAGCTTGGGCCTCTTTTCTTTTCTGCACCTGAATATTTTGCCTGGTAGCATCTTGCTTTATTCGTTTTCTTTGGATTGGCCTACCTCCCACACTTTCCCGGTTGATGAGGACCAGCTAGGTACCAATGTCAGTATGTTCCCCATCGTAAAAGCGTGATGAGTACTAGTACTCGACCAAACCGGCCTCTCCAAAGATTCTTTCGCAAATGGTGTTGCGAAAAGATTAAAAATAAAAACCCTTGGTGCAATTCGGGCAGGACCACATGTCACTTCAAAATCCCACCTTTTGCTAATCTGGTAACGACAGGACGTGTCTTTCATTCAGATTCAGCCAGGTAACAAGCAGTTTACTTTGCATGATCTGGTAATGCATAGGTACAAATCTGGACATGAGAATAAATCGTGTATGTGCAACAGAATCTTACATTGTTAATGCATAGGTATAGGTGCAACCTTTTTATTTTCCTATTTGGGAGTACGGAAACCATTCCGTGTTTACAGAAAAAGTGGATCAGTGCTAATTTTAAATAAGCGTGGACAATGATCCTAGGTGATGAGAGTATCTCCAACAGAGTTCCAAGAACTGACTCCCCAAAAAAGTGCTTTGGGGGAGAGAAAGGAGAAGATTTTAGGATTTCAGAGAAGTTCATCTCGGGAGAGGAGGGAGAAAATTTCAGGATTTTAGAAAACCGCAGGCCGTATCAGTCCCAAAAACTCGCTCCCAAAATCAATTTGGTGCACTTCTCCTCTACTTGCGAACACAACTAAGTGAGTATGTTTGAAATGAAGAACTTAACACAAATACAATGACCATATTAAAACCATAAGCATAGTCAAACACGTTAGTGCATCATAGTTCATACAAAACGATAGATTGGTTCAAATACGAAGAAGAAGATCAATGCCAACGAGTCGCCATTGTCGCCCTCTCCGCCATCACGGCCACCAACAAGATCATCACCATGATTCACCATCGTCATGAGCACCACCACAGAAGCTAGCACCATGATCGTAGAGCTCACCTCCTAGGTCCTTATCGTCGAGGCTCTAACGTATGACAAGGAGATGAATTTAGTGCATGTTGTACTAAGATAGATTTAATTATAAACAGAGACGCACACATGTGATTAGGCTGGTCAATTAATTAGACACTTGGGCTGCTCCATCGAGGTAAACAATCAGATTATCATGATTGAATAGCTCGGTTAATCTGCATCCAAAAAAAAAAAGATACTATATCCGCCACCTTATCCGCATACTTTATATCCTCACTCATATCCCACGGATTCCTAAAATTGTACACCATATAGTCAAAAATGGTTTCGGACACGGATTTGGTTGCACACATTATTACTACAACCCGCGCCTTTTACAACCCTAGTCACCCACCGCGCTCGGTTTGTGATCGGCTGCTTTGGCTACACGCAGCGACCACCTCCAAGGCTCCAATCCCATCCAACAAGGACGGGTTGGACCGCGCGGCCGGCAGGGCGTACATCATCAGCAGCAGCGCATGTGACAGTGCGATGGCGACGCGCCGAGAGCTAGCGCAGACCGCCCGCCCACCCAGCACGGGATGCAGCAGCCAGGCTTGATGATTCGCCGTATGATTGGGCAGATACAACCCCACGCGTCCGTTTGCGCGGGAAGTGACAGGTTCGGCAGGCCTGCAAATCTGATTTCCTCGTCCACACGTACAGTGCTGAAGATCTTGGAAAACGTTGCGCCACTAGGCTTGCCGAATCTCCACCAAAAATGTAAAGAACAACCGACGTGACACCTGTTGGATGCAAGTCACGCCTCACGCGTCCGTAGTGCCAAAGCCCTGCTGTTGGGCAAATACGTGTGGAAACTCATGAACGCCTGCAGAGAATCCTTTCCATCTGGGCACACTACGCTACTCCAGACACTTGCTAGGAGACGGTAGAGCTAACGGCTAGCTTATTATTTTTGGGAAAGCTTAAACGGAAAGGCATTACTGGGTTAGGAAAAAGCAAGATCCGCTGCCCCCACACCGGCCGTGAGACACATCGACCTTCAATCAAATGTTTATTAAACTCACTGGTGGGTTTTATCTTACCGTCTCTGCATTGTCGCCGCCGTCGTAGCATTCCTGCTACCTACTATGTTCCTCCTGCTCGATGCAGTGCACCTCATAAAATTGTGCTGTAAATCCCCGCTGCTTGGTGCCAGGAGTAGTACTGTACTAATCGTGGTGCTGCCTATACTTTGGACTGTGACGGAAATGCTACTACGTAAGGAAAAAACGAGTACACAAGGCCAATTGGCCGTAGACTTGAGTGATTTCTCAAATACACTTGTCCTTTATAGGGAACAGGTCTACGCTGCATGTGAATACTGAGTAGCATCATTGGATTAATGCGCCCTTGATCGATTTTATTTTGAGAAATGATGCAACTTACCATGATGATTACAGGCTACCGATTTCTCGAAACATGCATTACGCCCCCGCTTTATAAATAAAGCAACCACCGTCCAAAGTACAAGCAAGTCACCGACGCCCAGACGTCAAAAAAAGACAAGAAAAAGGGAGTCCGCTTGGACCAGAGCACATCATGCCCAAAGAGGTAAGACAAAAAAAGAGAACGGGGGAGCAGAAAGAGCGCTCCCACTAAGAGGCCGCAGAAGCACTAGCAGGCGCCGTGAAGCGCTGCGCTGACAGCCTGAGAGCCTGTAGGATGCCGTCCATGCTCACCCGGTCCCGCTGCCTAGGCAAGCAAAGAAAAAAAAACACAGAGTCAGAAGCACGGCGGGGAAAGATTCGCTCACATCTTATTCCTAATATTCCAAAGGGTCCATGTAATGGCCGCAAACACCAACCAGAAGAGGTGGCGCCTTCTACCGGTACGGTTCGCCTCAGTTTCTAGGAACTCGCCGAGATCATGGGCCTACTAAGTAGGCCCCAGTGCTTCTCGGATAAAGTTCCACAAAAACTGAGCGGCAAGTCATGTGAACATAATGTGGGTTTTTGGCGTCCCACATATTGGACAAAGCCTATTGCCAGGACCATTACGCTTCGACACCTCTACCCCCAAGGGAAGACGATCTCGTAGCAGCTGTCACAGAAAGATCCGCAAGCTTAGGGGTAGGGGAGTTTTTCAAAGGTGCGTCGTCCTAGGTAACTCTGAACCTTGGAAGAGGGTCCTATAGGCCGAACTAACTGTAAAAGCTCCCGAGGGAGACTGACACCATGTTACCTTATCCCTCTCCTCTGAGAGTGATAAGGGTAAGGAGCCCCGCAGTCTCAGGAAGTCAGCCGTCTCAGCATCATTAAGGATCTTCGGAACAGGATGTTCCAGTGGCTTTCATGGGCTGCCTCGGCGACCAACATCATGAGAGCTATGCAGATGGCAAAAAGAGCAGGAAATTCATGGCAGAGGGAGACCCCCTGCAACCAGGGGTCAAGCCAAAATAGATAGTAGCTATTTTGTACGCTCAGCTCTATGGAAATGTCAGCTTGGGCCTTTTTTCTTTTCTGCAGCTGAATATTTTGCCTGGTAGCATCTTGCTTTCCTTTTCTTTGGATTGGCCTACCTCCTACACTTTCCCGGTTTATGAGGACCAGATAGCTACTAATGTCAGTAGTATGTTTCCCATCGTAAAAAGCGTGATGAGTACTACTAGTACTCGACCAAACCGGCGTCTGCAAGATTCTTTCGCAAATGGTGTTGCGAAAAGATTAAAAATAAAAACCATTGGTGCAATTCGGGCAGGACCACATGTCACTTCAAAAGCCCATCTTTTGCTAATCTGGTAACGACAGGACGTGTCTTTCTTTCAGGTTCAGCCAGGTAACAAGTTTACTTTGCATGATGTGGTAAGCTAATAGTGGCTACATGGACATGAGAATAAATCATGTATGTGCAACAGAATCATACATTGTTAATGCATAGGTGCAACCTTTTATTTTTCTGTTTGGGAACGTGGAACCATTTCGTGTTTACGACAAAAGTTGATCAGTGCTACTTCTGAATAAGCGTGGACAATGATCCTAGGTGATAAGAGCATCTCCAACAGAGTTCCAAGAACTGACTCCAAAAAAAGTGCTTTGGGGAGAGAAAGGAGAAGAATTTAGGATTTCAGAGAAGTTCATTTTGGGAGAGGAGGGAGAAGATTTCAGGATTTTAGAAAACCGCAGGCCGTACAAGTCCCAAAAACTCGCTCCCAAAATCAATTTGGTGCTCTTCTCCTCTACTTGCCAACACAAGTACGTGAGTTTGTTTGAAATGAAGAACTTAACACAAATACAATGACAAACACATTAGTGCATGATAGTTCATACAAAACGATAGATTGGTTCAAACACGAAGAAGAAGATCAATGCCAACGAGTCGGCATTGTCGCCCTCTCCACCATCACACGTGATTAGGCTGGTCAATTAATTAGACACTTGGGCTGCTCCATCGAGGTAAATAATCGGATTATCATGATTGAATAGCTCGGATAATCCGCGAAATTTACCGGATAATCCCCATCTGTATCTGCCATACTAATATCCGTGTCCTTATTCATATACGGCGGATTCCTAAAATTGTACTACACCATATATTCAAAAAAATGGTTTCGGACGTGGATTCGATTGCACACATTAAGTCACTGTGCCGTTGCTCACCGCGCTCTGTTTCTGATCGGATGCTTTGGCTCCACGCAGCATCCGGCACGGGAGGCAGCAGCCAGGCACCCCACGCTGTGTGCTCCCTCCCTCCGTCTTGCATGCCACCACCCCACGCGTCCGATCCTCCTTTCCAGGGATCGAACGGCCGGGAGGAGCTTGCATGCTTTCACGCGCGCATGCATGCGCCCGACGGATCCATTCGTTGCATCTCTTCCTAAGTCTCGTACAGAATGGATACATACTTGGTACTACGAGCGATCATACGTACCGTACGTGCTGCACTGATGTACAAGGCTTACCACACGTGAATAAAGCAGGGCGCCTCGATCCTCTACTGTACGCCGGAAGGAGATACTACGTAGAAAAAAACCCCGCCTTTTACGAGTTGCTGCTGCACAAGGATGCGCCGCGTATGTACCACTTGCTGTCCGTCAGATGGGGACAACAACGTAAGTAATAAATCTGTGTGTTCGTCTTTTGCGCAGGTTCTTCATGGGAGGCAAAGCCTGCGAATCTGCTTTCCTCGCCCACACGTACAGTGCTCAAGATCTTGGAAAACGGCTGGCCGAATCTCCACCAAAAATGTAAAGAACAAATGACGTGACATCTGCTGGAGGTAGTCACGCGTCCGTGCCAAAGCCCTGCTGTTGGACAAATACGTACGTGTAGGAATAATTTTAGCACTTGAAACTCACATGAACGCCTCCAGAGAATCCTTTTCATCTGGGCCCACTATGGTAGACTCCAGACTTGCTAGAAACCAGCTAGCTAGTAGCTACTCATGTACAGTATAGTATTTCAGGAGACGGTAGAGCCAAGATAACAAACGGCCTCTCATGTACTAGTACTAGTCCTAAAGAAAAGAAAAGGTAGGCCAAGAACCAAGTTGTGTTTGGATGGTTATGAGGGCAGTGATATCTCCGGCCCATCAGAGTTCAAATCTCAGGTTTGACGTTTTGGTGTCTCATAAAGACGGAATATTCTTTTAGTGGGAGACGACGTTCCCGTCGATAGGCGCATGTGGTGACTTCGTCAATTTCAAGATCCGCCAACTCAGTCCCTCGGAGATACCATAGGGATAGGATGTACGTACGTGTGTTCATAGGAGTAAGTGTATGTACGCACTGTAAGCGTCTGGGCCCAGAGGGATTACAGGTCCGGGAAACAGTTCGTGCTGCCCCACACGGTGACACATCAACGTTCAATCACATTAACAGTGTCTATTAAACTCACTGGTGGGGACTTATCTTGCCGGCTACATTGTCAGGTTTATCTCGCCGACGGAAAATAATTCTAAAGGCCTGGTCTACAAATTCATGCCCGTGGACCAACTGCAACTTTTGAGACATGATGCAACTTTCATTTGCGGCAACAACGGTGATTACAGGCTAGTGATTAGCTAATACCTTTTCGGTTAGACCAACCAGGTAATGTGCTCTTGCCTCTAGTGACTAGCGGTGTATGAGGTCCTAGCGGCGGGCACCGGGGGCGTGCAAGTGCTCTAGGCAATCAGAAGATAGGGAACCTAGCTACAGCGGCTACTATTTTGGACACTAAACACTAGTACTACTACCACTATGAAAAGTGTCAGCCTGGGCCTTTTCTTTTTTCAGCTGCAACCTTTTGTCCGGTAGCATCTTGCTTTAGCTTTCTTTGAACTGGCCTACCTCACGGGCATTTCAGAAGCCCATCTCCTCTTTGCTAATCTGGTAACGATGGGACGTGTCTTTGATTCAGATTCAGACAGGTAACTGTTTTACTGTTTGCTTCGCGTGACCTGGTAAATCAATTAGGGTCAACATGCATGGACATGACTGGAGTGCATAGGACTAAATCATATGGCTAGGCATACGCGGGAGAATAGACAAGATTGACCCAAAGTTTAAAGGAATTCACAAAATAAACTCGTGGCGAAAGTATTTCACCTCGACTAGCCCTTTTCTGTAACGCCTATCACAAAGGCGCTATGCTTAACAGGGTAACGCCTCTCCGGAAGGCGCTATACTACTTACCAGCGTGGCACGTTACCGTACACAGTGTAGCGCTTAGGTGTAAGGCGCTACACTACTCTATATATAAAATACCTGCATAAACTTAACATGAAACTATAGCGGTTGAGTTGGTTGAAGTCTTTAGTATCACCTACTAGGTCATGGGTTCATCTCCTCAATCCTCCATTTTTTATTTTTAAGGGCTGTGACATCGGTTTCATAGTTGGACATATGATACCATATTAATTCTAGCCTCCTTATTTATTTATAAAATGAAAAATTAAATCCTATAAACAATTTTTTTGTTTGCTCATATGAACATATGATAATATATTAATTCTAGCCTCCTTATTTATTTAAAAATGGAAAATTAAATCCTACAAACAACTTTGTTGTTTGCTCATGCAGATTATGATTTAGACTCTTTGTTGTCCTAATGGTTGAATTGTCTTAATATAAAATTTTCACATTATTCATTATTTTACATTGTACCAGAGCCACACAGGTAGTAAGTTTAAGCCACAAGTAACACAATTTAAAATAACTTTATCCCATGTTAGACATTTAGACGCGCTAGAGGAGTGTTAAAATATAAGTGCATTCCCGTATTACACTATATAATTTTAAACTTTTAGGAATTAGTTGCAATATATAATTCCACGTTGCACGGAGTGATATTCATTGGCTGGGAATTAACGTAATCAGAGAGCAATCTCCTTACTGAATAATAAATGGTGCCAAATATACAGAGTCAACTGCATGGAGTTAATATAGAGAGCAATCTCTTTACCGAATGATAAAATATCTCTTTGTAGGATTTATTTTTCCATTTTTTGAAATAAATGGAGGCTACATGAATTTATATAGAGAGCAATCTCTTTAATTAATAATAAAATATCTCTTTGCAGGATTTATTTTCCCATTTTTTAAATAAATAAGGAGGCTAGAATTAATATGTTGTTACATGTACAACTATAGAACCAATGTAGCAATCTTGGAAAAATAAAAATAAAAAGTGGAGGATTGAGGAGTTGAACCCATTGACCTAATAGGTGATACCAAAGACTTCAACCAACTCAACCACTATAGTTTCATGTCATGTTTATGCAAATATTTTATATATAGAGTAGTGTAGCGCCTAGGTGTAAGGCGCTACACTGTGAACCGCAACGTGTCACGCTGGCAAGTAGTGTAGCGCCTTTCGGAGAGGCGCTACCCTATTGAGCATAGCGCCTTTGTGTTAGGCGTTACAGAAAATGGTTAGTCGGGGTGAAATACTTTCGCCGCGAGTTTATTTTGTGAATTCCTTTAAACTTTGGGTCAATTTTGTCCATTCTGCCGACATACGCTGATATGTGCAACATAGTCTACGTCAATATTAGTAGAACCAAGGGGCTACCTTTCTGTTTCCTCTTCGGAGTTAAATTTAACATATGGAAGCTCTGTCACTCGACAACGGCCGGGTCTTGTTTTCCACGGTCAGCTTTTCTTTTTACAAACACAGCATAGCACCTACATGCACCCATTCCTATGAACGTACACACTACCCCTATGAGCACTATCGAGAGACTGTGCCGGCGGATCAGGTCTTGAGATTGACAAATTCATCACGGACGCCTCGATGTCGATGGAAATATGGCCTCACACAAAGAATATTCCGTCCTTTTGCAACACACAATATTAAACATAGGGTTTAAACTCCAGTAGGCTGGAGGTATAACCACCCTCCTAACAACCCAACCATATTGGTTTTGCCAGGATATGTTTTTTTTTTTTGAGAGTGAGCGGAGATAGAGACACGCCCAGGGGCAGCAATGTCATTTCGACGAAGTGAGAATGATCGGGGGTCTGGTTTGCTTTTGGGTCGCATGTTGCTCCCGTGGGCCCAAGCAAAGATTACGGGGACTTTTGTGTGAGCTCACAGTCACAGGGCTCAGGAAGAGGGTCCAGCTCGGCTCGGCTTTCCGCTCTCTACGTGCGAGCGCAAAGGGCTGCTAGCGACGTGCGTTTTGACTTGAGTTTTTGCAGCATCACGAATCTGTCTTTGGCTCTTGTCACTGGCTCACACTCTCTCAAGTCTTGACCATGAGCAATCCCTGACTGCATGTCTAGTCTAGCTTTAGCAAACATTTTGTCATTTCCTCAAAGTTGTAGTGGTACTAGTACAAAATCCAGAGTCCCAGAACAGACGCTCAATAGGAGAAAGAAAACGAGCACCCCGGTTATTTTGGCGTACCAAGCCAGCTCCAGGTCTTCTGCCATATACTACACGCTGTAGTAGAATTTCACTAGCTCCAGATCCAAGTGGTAGGTGAACGAGGATGTATGCAGCACGGTTTGATCAAGCTAGCTACTCCCTATGTTCAGAAATAGTCTCCGGTTTTAAAATATAAGATGTTTTATCTTTGTGAAGTTAATGTATCTAAACTCTTTTTAGTATCTAGGTTCGGACAGGTATGGAGTGAACCTACTAACTAAAAGAGGTCTAGATTTATTAGCTTCACAAAGCCCAAACATCTTATATTTTGAAACGGAGGGAGTATAAGACATTTTAACGTTGTAAAATGAGTGTATTTAGAAGCTTTTTAGTGTATAGGTGCACTTTGAACGTCTATGAACCTATATAATAAAATAGGGCTAGATATATTCGATTCATAAGCTAAAACGTCTTATATTTCTGAACAGAGGGAATACTGCTGGACTAAGCGAATTGATGACCACAAGACGTCGGTCACTGGCCATTTTGTTCACATCATGGCAGTTTGAGACAGCATTGACGCAGAAAAACTTACAATCGACGGCCCGTGCGCAACCCTGCATCGGCATGGCTATGCATCAGGGGCGAAGCCAGTGGCCAGCGTGCCATCGGTTCACAACGCAAAGGAAGGACAGGGTGGACCGCAGCCAAGCGCTCGTCAGCAGCCATATATAGTAACGCACCGACCGCAGACCGTTGATTGGGTAATAGACTTTGATGAAAAAAAATCACATAATTAACCTGATTACGATAATAAATCATAGAATAACCTACTTTTAGAAAGATTTCACAATCTAACCTATTCGCATGGTACTACCAGAAAGCTCCATGCCAAGTAGCATGACGCTATCGTGGAAAGCGTCATGCGAAGATCGCATCTCCCCTCTAGCGACTATCTGATATGCAAAGATTGACACGATGAACTTAGCCCCATCATCACTATCTTGGCATGGGGACATAGACATTGTTTGGCGGTCCAATAACATGATGTACAAAGTCCTTTGATAATAGAATAATTTTGCAATCATCAACAATAATATGGGAAGAAACAGTATCGACACAACTAGCAAGCCAATGAACAAAAGCAGATGGAATTTCGCATTTCTCAAATGACAAAAGGCAGCCAAATCCAAAATTG
Source organism: Avena eriantha (assembly GCA_910589775.1). Classification (NCBI taxonomy): domain Eukaryota; kingdom Viridiplantae; phylum Streptophyta; class Magnoliopsida; order Poales; family Poaceae; genus Avena; species Avena eriantha. The sequence continues at coordinate 396,658,500 of OU342746.1, read as the reverse complement.
CTAATGACTTCTTTGCGATGATTGGACAAATAATTCAGAATCTCGCAAAAGTACTTGATAGAGTAAGAAATAAAATCATCTCTCCCAATAGCATGTCCATTCAGCTTCCTAATCTGAAAACAATTACAAGAAAAACAAGTCAAATAACTAAAAAAGATTGAGAACATACAAATAAGAATAACAATGCACGTTAAAAACTTAATAAAGGAAGGAAAAGCGACGGCTAAAGAAACCTTTGCCCACTCTTCATTGTGATGGCAGAAGATGGAGAAATTGTTCTTCAAACTTTTCACAGCCTGTCATGAAGGACCAACAAAAAGGTGCAAAAAAGAAGTGAGCAAAAAAAGAAACCAAGTGCTCATAAAAAATAAGAATAATCATTCAAAACTCATAATTAAAAAGAAAAAAATTATGTAAAACATAAACACCTCTTTGCGGAAGAACTCGAACAGAGCATCATCCAATAGTCTTTTCCTTCCATGCTTTACATTCTCCTGTACAAAAACAAAACTACAAACCCTTAACAAACTTGACAATTACAAAACAGTGACACAAAACCCACCAACAAAACAATAACACACTATTAATGAAAAAGAGATACAAAAATCATACTTTGTCACTTGGTGATAAATTGTGCTCAAGACCGTCAATATGAGACAATTCACAATCAGAATCAGAATTTGGGGACAGAGAAAATCTAGAATTCCCTATGGGCAAACTATCACCAAACTTCCTTGGATTAGCAACTCTGCAAAGAACAAAAGGTGAACGCACAGGTTATGAAAGAAGATTAAAAAACACATAAGACTTATGCATCCATACATACAACTTATGCATCCACTGATAATCAGAAACATATATGCCCACCACAAAATAACTCATACCGTAGGCCTAGCAAAGGATGTAAACTGGAAATACTGATATAATGAAACAAATGAATATAACTGATACACAACTAACAACTACCAGAGCTAATCAAATATGTCCCAAAATGGTCATCAACCTAGCCTGGAATATTATCTAAGAAACGCAAAAAGTATTGAACAAAAAGCTTAAGCACATATAGAATGGAATTGGACACCTAACATGCTGCAACCTGTTCCCCCCATGATTATATAATATACACAACATCAAGTATATGCAGATCACTTTAGAAAATAAAAATTATACATCAAAAAGTTTGCTACAAATCAAATAGAAACCTCTAGCAGACCAGACTAATACCAAAATCTAAGGACAGGTAGCACATCTGCATTCAGACAACCCTAGCAGTCCAGACTAAAATACTAAGGATAAGTAGAACATCTGCATCCAGAAACCCCTAGCAGTGCAGACTAAAAGCAAAATCTAAGGACAGGTAGCACATCTGCATCCAGAAACCCTAGAAATCAAAACAATAAGAGAACACTGCCTTCGACACACCACAAGCCATCAGTAGAAACAAACGACCTACACAAACAACAGACAAACCAATCCACACATCTTGCACGCGACAACAGACAACATCGACTAGATCCACCCGCTATACAACAAAAATAGCTAAAAATGGAACACACAACACTGGAAGCGGAACGCACGCGTACCTAACTCGCCGGGGGCAAACATGCCTTCCACGCTCACGAATCGACGATTTGCTTTCCGACGGATGAAAGGGGATGCGAGCAGGTGATGTATCCTTCCGCGCTGGAGGCGAGTTCGGCTTCTTCCGTCTGTTCATAGACTGCATCTCCTCCTTGCGAAGCCCCACCACCTCCGGTGCCGGCCGAGATAGATGCGGCCTTGCCGTTGAGATCTCCGCCATGCTCTCTCTCCAGGAACACGAACAGAAAAGACGCGGAGCGAGAAATGAAATTCAAAAAAGAAAAGAAGTAGACCGAGGAAAAAAACGTGCTGAGATTCGGGACAGACATCAGACGGCTAAAAAAAACTGCATGTTTCCCAATTTTAAAACAACTAGCTGTTTTTTAGGAAAAGTGTTCTTTTTTCAGCGGAAACCTTTTGTCCGGTAGCATCTTGCTTTCACTTTCTTTCGATTGGCCTACCTCATACGCTTTCCCGGTTTATAAGGATCAAAAAGTTACTAATCTACTGTAAAACCCCAACTCACTGCTGTCACCATTTGTTAAGGCGGCTTGTTCGATCGTCACGGCAAAAATGGCTTCTTTTAATTCTTGCCGTTTCAGTTTTGCGGATAAGTAGAGTGCCCTCCGTTCGGAAATATAAGACGTTTTAGCTTTGTGAACCGAATGTATCTAGACATCCTTTAGTGTATAGGTTCGTAGAGGTTCACAGTGAACCTATACATTAAAAGGTGTCTAGATACATTCGTTTCAAGAAACTAGAATGTCTTATATTTCTGAACGGAGGGAGTACAATCTTCAGTCTTTTCTTCCATAGTACGTAAAAAGCGTGATTATTAGCTATTATGATTTGAGCAATACGCACCGCACCCGACCAAACGGCGTCGATCTGTAAGATTCTGTTGCAAATGGTCGTGCACAAAGAAAAAGAGACATAGGGTGCAATTCCGGCAGGGCCACATGGCATTTCAGAGACCCATCTTTTGCTAATCCGGTAACGATGGGACGTGTCTTTGGTTCAGATTCAGACAGGTAACTGGGTTTGCCTTGCATGATCTGGTAAGCCAGTAGTGGCTACATGAACATGCGAATAATGGAGCATATGAGTAGATGCAGAGCTAGCTAGCAGGAGTATATATATGCTGCAAAGTCTACATCTACATTTAGTTAATCCAAGATGCAACCTTTGTGTTTTCTTATCTGGAACTAATCTACCATGCAATTTTTATTTAGGGTTCCTTTCCTCCGCCTGTGACGTCACCGGTCCGTCCGATGGCCTTAGGGCCTTGGAGACATGGCGGACCACGGCCTCTCGTCGGCGGGAGGTCTCAGTTTTTATTTAGACCGTTTTCAGTGTCTTCTTCAGGATGTTGAGGCGGCGGCTACATCCTGAAGCAGAATAAATTCCTCCCCGCCCTATCCTCGCTCTGGTGGTGCGTCTAGCATCGGCGGAGGGCGTGTGGAGTCATGTGTCCGATGGATCTCTTCGGAACCGGTCGTTTTTCGCTTTCATTGGTGTGTTTTGAGGTCAGTCTCTTCCGATCTACGTTGGTCATCTTCGGCGATGGTTGCTGCTCTGGTGTGCTGGTCCTTTGAGCCTTAGCACGACGACTTTCCGTCCGTCTAATACAACAAGCTCTACTACGACAAGCTTTGCCCGGCTCCGGTGATGAAGGGACGAGGACGGGGGCGCGCCTTCGGCTCCTGCCCATGTTTGTAGTCGTCGCTAGGTGGTCCAATGACCTATTTATAATTTTTATTACTTTTAGGACTCTTTGTACTGTTGTTGATAATTATTAATAGATCTGTGGAATTTAAAAAAAAAAGTACGACGTCTGTGCCAGTGTTGTTTTTCTTCATGTAGAATTCGTCTGGGCCAATATTTGTAGGCTGAACTAACAGGCCATGACACAACTCCCATAATTTTTTCTTGAGGATAACGCAAATCTCATATGTGACCAACAACAAAGTCCGTGAGGCCCATTACCTGAGCCAAGCAAGTGGGCCAAGTAACCGATCAGCCCAAGTACAAAGAAGAAAACCCAGCCCAAACTAATAGACAGCCGCCACGTCTCTAGCAACTTTCCCCACAGGAAAAAAAACGTCTCTAGCAACGCCGGCGCGAGGAGCAGCAGCCGGGAGCAGGCGGAGGTGTGGGGGAGGAGCGGCGGCCAGCGCTGCGCTGGAGAGGCGGGGAGGAGCGACGGACCTGGGCGCCTGGCCGGCGCACGGGTGGAGCCCTCAACGGTTTCTGCTTTTCTTTCGCGCGCACGTATTTGCGGGAAAAAAAAAGGGCACGTCTACGTCTTAGGCGTCTCAGAAATAGTCGCATGGCATTACCCGTTAATTTTCAGCTATTTTTTATTACTGCCGATCAATTAGAACCGTATACGAATGCGGCATGTTCCTGAAATAACAGCAACTTAATAATCAAACAAGCTTCCGTTGGGCCGTACGAGGTACCACGCCATGTTGGACCATGGGAGACGTCGACCATTAATTTGATAATCAGCATTCTCTCTATAGCCCACAACCAACACGTGCTAGTTCAGCTTCAGCTCAATCAATGTACACGAATTGTTATATTTTTGTACGCGCATCTCTTTATACAACGAAAAAATTCAAAAAGTAATCTCACGTCAGAAAAATATTCTGTTCGAGCTACCGAGTTCATAGCCTGAGACCTCCACAAGAAAGAACATGCTTTCGTAGGAAAATAAATAAAAGACTCTACAAATATAGGAAAAATTCTAGTTAGAGCTCACGTGTAACTGCAAACTAGAATCATGGCGGAAATCTAGTTGTCTGGAACACAGATTCTCAGCTGTTGCAACTAGAAAACTCAGTTGCAACCTACTTGCAACTACTCGCTGTCACTAATTGTGACGAAAATGCAACAACTAGAATTTTTTTTCTAGTTGCAACCTCCTGGCAATCGAAAAAAAAAGTTGTAACCTAGGAAAAACTCAACTGCAACCTATTTGTAACTCTCAAAAATCCAACAATCAGGAATATTTTACCTCACTTGCAACCTACTTGCAACTGGAAAACCTTACGTGACACCTAAAAAATCTCAGTTGCAACCAACTTGCAACTCACATTTATCACGAGTCATGATGCAAATCCGATGACTAGGAACATTCCTCTCTGTTGCAACCTAATTGTAGCTAGTCAGTTCCAACCCACTTGCAACAGAAAAATCCTAGTTATAACCCATTTGCAACTCCGATCTAGCATGAATCACGAAGCAAATCCAATGGTCAAGATTATTTCCCCCCGGTTCTAACATAGTTGCAACTAAAAAACTCTATTCAACCCACTTACAACAGCAAAATCTCATCCGCAACTCATTAGCAACTCCCACGCTAGTACGAATCGTGACATAAATTCAATGGCGAGGAATTTTTTTATCACTTGCAACATACTTGCAACTGAAAGCTCTATTCCAACCCACTTGTAACTAAAAAATCTTAGTTGCAACTCACATGCTAGCTCGAATTACGATGCAAAACCAACGATTCAAGAGTTGACAGAGCTCTAACTTAAATCTCGATCGGCCGGGTTAATAAAAACATTGTAGGGAATTAGGAAAAACCTGAAAAAAATGCTACTAGTTATTTTAGCGAAAGACACTAATACATAAAAGGTAATATAAATGATAGGAATGGAGGAAAAATAATCGGAAGAAAGGGGAATATCAAAGGGAACAATCAATTATGAAAAAAAATACATGAAAATAGAGGATAAAAATAAGAAAATAAATAGCATGCCATCATATTTAATTTAAATGATAAAACAATCAGTTTAAAGAACAATGTCAGAAACTAACAAGTGAGTGGTGTGAACCGAATACTAACAAAAAAAGTGCAACAGAAAAAGAAATAAAAGATATAAAGAGAAAAAAGATCATCTAGCTAAATGAACCAATCAAGCATGGGCCTTTGCCAGACATCACCGTCCTTGGGACAAAAACCCACCACAACAAACAAAAGGCCCAAAGACACAACGCGCAGGAACAACCCACGCACACGCATCAAAAGGAGCAGAGCGGACTCGTGTGTGGAGACAGACTACAGAAAATATCAACAAGTTTGCACTAATCTTGGCGTCCAAATCTAATGGTGATTGAAATGACTGCGGAATAGTTATTTTTCAGGCGACTGGGAAATAGCAAAACCGCAAACATAATTGCAGCTAGGGTTTGGGGTTCAGTAGCAACATACTTGCGACTAGCTCGGTACATTCCCGGTTACAAGCAAGTTAGAAATGACTCAAAATTCAAGTATATTCAGTCGCAGCATAGTTGTAACTAGGGTTTTAGTCACACAATACTTGCGACTGGCTCGGTATATTCTCAGTTACAAGCAAGTTGCAAATAACCCAAAATCCAACTATATTAATCGTGACATAGTTGTAACTAGTGTTTGAATCACACCATACTTGTGACCGTCTCGGTACATTCTCAATTACAAGAAAGTTGCAAATGATCTCAAATCGGAAAAAACAAGTAACAACATAATTACAACTAGGGTTTAGGGTTCAATCGCAACATACTTACAACTAGCTCGGTACGGTTCCAGTTACAAGCAAGTTACAAATGACTTAAATCCATATATTCAGTCGCTGCATTTTTTAACTAGGGTTTCAGTCACAGTATACTTCTGACTGGCTCGGTACATTCTCAATTACAAGCAAGTTGTAAATGACTCAAATAAAAAAACAGTAGCAAACATAATTGCAGCTAGTGTTTAGGGTTCAGCCGAAACATACTTGCAACTAGCTCGGTACATTTCTGGTTACAAGCAAGTTACAAATGACTCAAAATCCAAAGTATATTCAGTCGCGACATAGTTGTAACTAGTGTTTCAGTCGCGACATACTTGCAAGTAGCTCGGTATGTTCCCGATTACAAGCAAGTTACAAATGACTCAAATCCAAGTATATTCAGTCGCAACATAGTTGTAACTAGGGTTTCAGTCACACCATATTTGCGATTGGCTCGGTACATTTTCAATTACAGGCAACTTGCAAATGACTCAAAATCTAAAGAAACAAGTAACGACATAGTTGCAACTAGGGTTTAGGGTTTAGTCGCAACATACTTGCGACTAGTTCGGTACAATATCGATTACAAGCAAGTTACAAATGACTAAAATCCAAGTATATCCAGTTGCGACATTGTTGTAACTAGGGTTTCAGTCACACTATATTTGCGTCTGGCTCGGTACATTCTGAGTTACAAGCAAGTTGAAAAAATGACTCAAATCAAAAAAAAAAACAATAGCAACATAATTGGAACTAGTGTTATGATTTAGTCGCAGCATACTTGCAACTGGTTCGATACATTTTTACAAAGCAAGATGCAAATGACTCAAATTCAAAAATTCCTAGTCACAACATACTTGCGATTGGTTTGGGGCGTTCTCGGTTACAACCAAATTGCAAATTACTCAAATCCAAGTATATTCAGTTACAACACAGTTGCAACTAGGGTTTCAGTCACACCATACTTGCGACTGGCTCAGTACATCCTCGGTTACAAGCAAGCTACAAATGACTGAAATCCAAGTGACATGGTTGCAACTATGGTTTTCAGTCACACCATACTTGCGACTGGCTCGGTACAATATCGGTTACAAGCAAGTTGCAAAAATGACTCCAATCCAATATGGTTCAATCGCAACATAGTTGCGACTGGCATGGGACGTTCTCGGTTACAAGCAACATGCAAATGACTCATATCCAAAAAAAACTAGTCACAACATACTTGCAACTGGCTCGAGGCGTTGGCTCGAGGCGTTCTGGTTGCAAGCAAAGATACCAATGACTCAAATCAAAAAAATTCTAGTCACAACATACTTGTAACTGGTTCAGGGGGTTCTGGATTACAAGCAAAATTGAAACATGACTCAAATCCAAAAGTATAATCAGTCACAACATACTTGCAACTAGGGTTTCAGTCATGCCATATTTGTGAATGGCTTAGTACATTTTCGGTTACAAGCAAGTTGCAAAATGACTCAAATCCAAAAAAAAATAGTAGCAACATAATTGCAACTAGGGTTATGGTTCAGTCGCAACAAACTTGCGACTAGCTTGATACATTCTTAATTACAAGCAAGTTGCAAATGATTAAACTCAAAATATGTTGGGTCATGATATAGTTTCAACTAGGGTCCAAAATTGAATTAAAAAAACAGTTGAAAATAATTGTGAGTTACAAAAAATTGAGTTGTAAAAAAACCGAAGGTTCAGCCACATCATACTTATAAAAACGACTTCAAAACATCAAGCAAAACATGTTCACAACTAATTTTTACATTAAATTGCGGCTAGCTCAGTTCAATCAAAAAAGATGCAAAAACTACATTAGATATTAAGAGCTAGCCAAGAAAAAATGAAGGGAACTTACAAAATTTCATTCGCAACATAAAATCCAAAAAACATAAAAAGTCATGCACAAAAAACTTTAAAAACTCAAACATCTAAAATCATAAAAAATCATGGGAAAAAAATAAAAAACTTAAAAGAAAATTTGTTTAAAAAAAATCATAAACATCAACGGAAAATCCAAAAACATAAAAGTGGATTTTCGAAAACAAACAACAGCTAAATAAGAAAGAAAAAAAAGAAAAGCAGAGATAAATTGAACATGAGACAAAAATAGCACAAGAGTAAAAAAACAGGCCACCAACCCACAAACATACAAACCCATAAAGCACGGCCCACAAAATGACACAAACCCAGCCTACTTCAGCTTCCGGCTGCACATACGTAAAAAGACACAGCCCAAACATCCAGAACCATCGCGAATCATAGGAAAAATCATGGCAAGGACACGCGACTGAGAAATAGTTTATTTCTCAGGCGTCTGGGAAATAGCAATTCCCAAAAAAACCCACCCGGCTCCGATCTGCATGCAGCCCTGTCAAGCTGAAGCGGCTACCACGCATTGAGCTCCAGTGACTCATCACTTCATCAGGCTCATAGCCAGACCTCCAGCGACTCAGCCTCGTTGCATGTTTTGCTTGCTATTTTCTGTATTCATTTACCACGTAGGAACACAGTTAACATTTTAGCATCGTTTGACCTTATCTTACTGTTAGCTATGTTGAATTTTTCCTAGGAGTTACGTTGAAGATCAAGCATATGAAGGCCACCTCATTACTGTTATCTGTTCATTGGGTGCATTGCTGCTGTCGGACAATGTAAGCATGTCGTTGTTGGCGTATTGTATATATATATATATATCTTCGCAGCTAGTACTTTCTATCTTGAAAGACGAAGTTGTTTCCGTATATGAGTAGCAGAGTAGGTCAATTTTTGTGTACTGACATACCCATTATATCTCATGCAGCAGGTCGTCTCGAGACCAGACAAAGCTACCGACATGGTCCTTTCATGATAAACCCACCCTAAGGTTAACTCATCGTCAGGAGCGAGTACAGTTTGGCGAGTAATTAGCATAAAACCAACATCTATCTACAAAATATTCGAATAACCACCACTATTCGAAAAAACAGAAAAAAAACCACCACTTTACGGTAAATTTGTTGCAATATACACTAAATCTGGATTGACGATGAATAATTGACACGAAAACTGACAGGGGGGCCACCTACTTAGATGACGTGGCACCACCAAATGGCGCTCGGACGCAGCGGTTTGGCACCGTGAACGGCTATTAGTGGGTCCCACGTGTCAGCCCAATTTTTAAAAATAAAAAACCTTTTTCCCTATTTTTTCTACTCGTTGACCCACCAGCAGACCAATTTGGCATGCTCCTTCCCGGCGGGCTCGTCGGCGCCTCCGCAGCGGCTGCTCACTCCAACACCACCTCGTTGCCCAGTGCCTCGCGTGCCCTAGGAACATCGTCGCCCCAGCCTGTTTGTTCAAGACTTTCGCCACCCTGTCCTGCTCCGTGCCTCCACTGGCGTCAACACCTGCGCGCCTATCGAGCTAGCAGCGCCCTAGCGAGCTCCGGCGCGGGGACCTCGGGCTGTGGCGCGGGGACCTCGGGTTGTGGCGCGTGGCGAGCTCTAGCGGGCGACTTCCGCGCGGGTTGGCGGGGGACCTCCAGCGTGGGGTGGGGTGGGCGACCTCTGGCGAGCCAGCTCCAACATGGGAGTAGGCGGGAGACCTCCGGTACGGGGTGGGGCGGGCGACTCCGGCACAGGGTGAGGCAGGCAACTCTGGCATGTTCCGACGCAGGATGGGGCGGCAAGCTCGAGCAGGCGGCGGCACGGGGCAAGTGTGCGGTGGCGTGTGGTGGCAGGCTCCGGCACGGGCGGGTCGGCGAGCTCAAGCAGGCGGCGGCACGGGGCGAGCGGGCGGCGACGCAGGGTGGGGCGGGAGACGGCGCGAGGTGGGGTGACCGGTGGGCGACCTCCGGCGCGTGGCAGCGAAGACGGCTGCAGCCTACACTCCTACAAAAGATGAGCAAGAAGACCACGTGGGACCCGCTAACACCGTCATAGAGCAACGTTATCTCATGCCACGTTAGCCTTTTGGGTGGGTCCCGCTGTCAATTTTGGCGTCAATTTGACATTAGTGCACATTGCAACAAATTTGCCGTAAAGTGGTGACTTTTTGTGATTTTTTCAAATAGTGGTGGTTATTCGAATATTTTGCAGATATGTAATTGTTTTTATGCTAATTACTCACTGTTTGCTTAAAAAAAGTGTGGTGAGTTAGACTGTAAGATCAAAGGTCATAACTTGAATGAACGGTGTATCTGCGGCGTCACGAGTCCGGACGTTCCATGTTGGAGCACGAAGGAGGTGTGTCAGGCAAACTGCCGAGCCTGCAACTCTAAGTGCGAGTCTGAAACGCCGACAAAACTACACGTGTCTACGACGGGATGCAAAATATGAATGTGCGTTAAGTTTCTGGTGTAACTTTTGTTTTTATCAGGGATCTTCTTATTGATGTGTATTTTGTTTTCTTTTATCTAGCATACCCTAATTAGTTTACCAACCTTTTTCTGATTGGGTGAATGTGAATCTGAACCTGTAATTTGTTCTTTTTCTGTCCCTCTGGAACTCTTTGTTTTTTTTGGAAATAGACGCATATATTACTTAAAAGCAATGTTTACACCCGGCCTCTGTATAACTAGGATGCATACAACCGATCAACCACACACCAGAGGTCCAACACAATAGTATGAAAATTACACAAAATTCTAGAAATAAAGCGTCTCGAGCTAATGTTGATCAATACGGAGATCACGCTGTCATCCATGTCGGGAGAAAATATCTCTCGCCGTGTCCTCCAATCGTGTACATCCTTCCACAAATAAGTCACGGAGCTCCATATGCTGGAGGGTAGTCCATGATTATAGGATAGCCGTAGCTCGATAGATAACCTGCAAAGAAGAAGACACAACATTATTATTATTAAAAATCTTGTCATTTCTACATACCAAAGCGACCAAATAATGGCAAGCACTCCCACCCTAAACATAGTCTCATATTTATCCTGTATCCCATGTAACCAGTTATCAAAAACATTGGCAACCGATCGAGGAGGCGATAAACCCGGGGCCATTTGGATGATTGACCATATAGTACGAGCAAATTTGCACTGGAAGAATAAGTGTCGAATCGTTCTGATGACAAAAAACACACTGAGTACTTCCATGCCAATTTCTCTTAGCAAGATTGTCCTTTGTGAGAATTACCCTTTTACGTAGATACCATGCAAATATCTTCGTTTTCAGGGGTAATTTCATCTTCCAATTTTAGTATTATTATCGACTGCAATATCAGGTTGGATCAAGGCTTCATATATTGAGTCTACGGAAAATTTACCACTCTCTGGTAAATTCCATTTGAACTCATCCACACCCTCTGATAGTTGTATCATGGCTAATCTTAATAAAAGATTGTTCCACGACACCAGTCTAGGACCTATGAGACTTCTTCTGAAAGCCACATTAGGTGGATTAGTTCCCAATACTATGAAAATTATATCCCTTTTGTGTCTAACAATCGAATATAGAGCAGGATATTGTTCCCGTAGAGTAGATTGGCCAAGCCATTTATCTTCCCAGAAATGAATCTGTGAACCATCCTTAATATTAAAAGTACCAAAACAGAAGAAATGTTTTTTGGATGCCATAAGCCCCGCCCAAAAAATGTGAATCTCCAGGTTTCCAAACCAGTTGAGACATAGCTTTGGAGCCAACATACTTCCTCCATAGAATGGTTTGCCAGACACCATCTTCAGTAATTAGTTTGAACAACCATTTACTCAAAAGTGTGTTGTTTTTGACTTGCAAATCATGTATGCCCAGTCCACCAAACTCTTTTGGTCGGCAAACCACATTCCATCTGGCCAGTCGATATTTCTTTTTTTACTATCCCCTTGCCAAAAGAATCTTAAACGGAAATAATCCACTTTCTTCAAGACACCTTTTGGCAACTGGAAAAACAAGATCATATACAGTACCATATTGGTGAGTACTGAATTTATGAGAACAAGTCTTCCGCCAAGGGATAGCAACTTACCTTTCCAACTATTAAGACGTTTCTGTAATCTTTCCTCAACGAGTTTCCATTCAGCAATCGTGAGACACCGATAATGAATCGGTATTCCCAGATAGTTGATAGGAAATTACCCCAAACCACGGTCGAAAAGATCAGCATATAGTTGGTCATCGTTAATAGCCTCGCCAAAACAATACAAATCGCTTTTATGGAAGTTAATTTTTAATCCAAAGAGTTGCTCAAATACTGAAAGGATTAACTTCAGATTCCTAGCTTTCTCTAGATCGTGTTTCATAAATAAAATTGTATCGTCCGCGTATTGAAGAATAGAGAGACCACCATCAACAAGATGGGAAACTAATCCTTCAACTTGGCCATCAGCCTTGGCCCTCTCGATAAGGATAGCCAACATATATGCCACTATGTTGAATAGTATGGGCGATAGTGGATCCCCTTGCCTTAGTCCTTTTTTGTTTGAAAGAATTTGCTAGTGTCTTCATTGACATTAATAGAAACACTACCACCAGACACAAAAGACTGTATGAGAGCACACCACTCCTCCAAAAAACCTTTCATTCGGAGTGTCTGCTGGAGAAAAGACCAATTAACCTCGTCATAAGCCTCCTCAAAGTCAATATACACCATTTAATTTCTTTGAGTATAGTTCATGAATTGTTTTATGCAGGATTACTACTCCATCTAGGATGTTTCTTCCTTGCATAAAAGCAATTTGAGATGGGCGTACAACATGATCAGCAACCAAGTTTAATCTAATCATAGCAACTTTAGTGAAGATTTTAAAGATAACGTTAAGAAGGCAGATTGGACAATACTGTTGTATTTGTTCTGCATTGTTAACCTTAGGCAATAAAATTATGTTGCCAAAATTAAGACTAAAAATTTCCAACTGACCAACATGTAAGAACTCAAAAAGATGCATCAGGTCCTCCTTAATAACTTCCCAGAATTTTTGGTAGAATTCCGCTGGAAAGCCATCAGGCCCTGGGGCCTTGTTATGTTACATTTGGAAAACCGCTTTCTTGACCTCCTCCTCCGTATAAGGAGCGGTTAGAAAGTTGTTCTCCTCAACAGAAACCTGAGGAATATCAGTTGTTTGGGACGCATCCAATTCAAAAGAATTTTCTAGCGTTGCCCCAAACAGTGATTTGTAATAAGAAGTAATGTAAGTTTTTAGTTGCTCCCGACCCTCAATCATACCTTCTTGAATTAAAGAGTGAATAAGTTTTTTTTATGCTTGCCGTTGGCAACAACATGAAAGTATCTTGTATTCGCATCTTCTTCAAGGATAAATTTTGCTTTAGAGCGTTGATACCATTTGAGTTCCTCGTCACGGAGTAGTCTGGCAATGTCTGCATTCGATTGATTCTTAAGCTCAATCTCTTGTGCAGTCAAAAGCCTAACTTCCGTAGCAGCTTCTAAATCGTTAATAATAGATGAAAGGCATATTTTCTTTTTTTTAAGATTCCAGCAGTATGTCTAGCCCAACCACGAAGGAACTTGCATAGTGCACGCATTTTATTGTTCCATCGTTGTATCGGCGTATGACCACTAACATGTTTCTCCCAAATAGCCTTTACTAAATCATAGAACCCATCACGTTCCATTCATCCAAGTTCAAATTTGAAACTATGTCTGCATTTCATGGTGGTGTTCCAACAGATAATAATATAGAGGCATGATCTGACAAAGCCTCAATACGCTCTAGAGCGCGAACAGTTACCATAGGGAATTTATCTTCCCATTTGGTATCGATAAGCACTCTATCTAGTTTTTCATATGTAGGCTCCGGAAGACTATTAGCCCAGGTGAACTGTCTTCCTAACATCATAACCTCTCTCAGGTCTAAACTGTCAATGACAGCATTAAACATGAAAGGCCAATGTTCTTCAAAACATCCTCGACTTTTCTCATGAGGGAATCTTAGCAGGTTAAAATCCTGACCTATAAGAATAGGGTACGAATTATCCTTGGCCAGATTAACCAGCTCACGCAAAAAAATCAGCTTTAAAAACATCTTGGGCAGCCCCATAAACAACGACTAGAGACCATATGAAACCATCCGCCTTGGAACTCTTTGTTCCTTGTACATAGCATGTTGTTAATACACTTTGTTTATAATAGAAAATATACCATGGGGGTCTCCCCTACTAGTTGGTGGTAAGAACATCTCAGATACCGCATATCCCCCGTACCGCAAAATAACCGCCAGTTTGCGGTATGAGGCGGAAAAAGTGGCCATTCCAGATACCCTAAATCGTACCGCATCCGAATTTTTTTACGGCTTCCCATATATCCTTGCTTTGGTGCCGCATATTTCCCGTACCGAGGGTTCCGGATGCGGGGTACCGCATCCTTACTTTTGCTTGGCGCGAGGGACATTTCCGCTCCCGTCGCCACCGCCATTTTCCGATATCGTCATCCTCACGCCTGTAGCCTCTCCATGCCGTCCACCACCACCGTCATGGAGACTCCCCAGCCTCAGCCGACCGATTCCACGACGGAATCTCTGCACGCGGACCCTCCAGTCGCGGATGTAGTTGATGATAGTTTTGTGCTTGTGCCCGTGGTGAAACCGGCGAGGAAGCGACTAGGAGTGCAGCCCTGCGTAGCTGGTGGTTTGACTGGCCTGTGGCCCTCCGACGATCGGAAGAAAATCAGCAGATCGAAGGTGCCCTCCATCCCAAAGTCTAATAAACCCATCAGTCGGAAGCCCCTCTCTGCGTGCACGTCGGTGATGGCGGCTCCCTACCTTCGGCGGCTCCCTCGTGTCCGCCCACCCAATTCGCCCGTGTTCCTGGAAGGTATGATCCTGTGTTGATCTGATTGTAGTCGAATTCCCCCTAATTTTTCGCACACCTCGCGTATAATTTGATTGCATCAAAATCGATAATTTTGGGTAATCGTAGTGAGGATGTTCTGTCGGTTCCGTGTTCATTCGTTGACATGATGAACGATGCGGCGGTGAACCTCAATGGAGGTCCACCACTACCTGACGAGCCTGCTAATGGTGAAGGGGAGGGTAAAGGGGAGCAAGGAGTGTCTAAGACCGATGAGTGGGACGACGATGAACTAGAGGATGTGGATGAGGAGGCCTTTAATGCAGCTCAAGATAAGGTAAAATCTAAGAGATTGGCAAACTACACCGTGGAGGAAGACACGGCATTGATCCGGGCTTGGGAAGGTGTGTCCATGGATGCTGTCACCGGAAGTGACCAATCCCGGAAGAAATATTGGCAGCGGATCAAGGATAATTTTTTCAAGCTAGTGCCAAAATGAAGCACTTGCACATTGAGATCTCTCCTACGATGGTGGGATACAATCAAACAATCTTGCAGTCGATGGAGTGCCGCCTACGAGCAAGTCAAGAATCACCCACCTAGCAGGGTAAACATTGATGAATATGACAAGGTTTCCCAACTTAGGTACAGGGATATGGCTGCCTCGAGGAACAAACCTTTCGCTCTCTATCACTGCTGGGAATTCCTCAAGGACAATGAGAAGTGGAGGGTACAGGATAGAGAGGCACCACCTCCTAGAAACGGTGCTGCAATTAAGTTGGAGGAAGAAGATGAGGAGGAATACGACGAACCGAAAGCAAAAAGAAAAAAGTCAGATGGTGCGAAGAAGGTGAAAGAAGAGATTAGGAGAAAGGTTGAGCACAAAAGTTGAGGGACAAGATTGATGAAATGATGAAGCACAAGTTGTTAGTGGCATAGCAACAAATGGAAACCAATCTCAAGATGGCTGACAAGAGAGAAGAAACCAAACTACAAATGTGGCTAGCAACTCGTGAAGATGAGAACCGCAAAGCTGATTTTGAGGAGAGGAGGATCCGTCTCGAAGAGAAAAAAGCTAGGGCAGCTGCGATCGCCGATGAAACTCGATTTATGACCATGGACCCCGAGAAGATGGATCCGATCACAAAAGAGTGGTGGAAAGATCGAAGGAGGGAGATCCTCGAGCCGCGCAAAGCTCGCAGAGCTGCTACAAGTGTTTCTACGAATGGTGAATCCAATCATCAGGAAGCCTAGCATGTTTATTTCCCATTTGTTCGTGTTATTTAACGACGTGTTGTTGTAATTTTTTTTTTAAAAATGTATTAGTTTGAACTATTGGTTTGCAGAATCTGATTTGCAGTATACGTTATTTTGCAGTATGACAGACGGGGCGGAGCAGATGCAACATATCTGAACCGTAAAACGGAATATTCTGTTTTGCGGTTTAATATGCGGCATCTGATACGCCCCGCACTATCTCGCACCGCAAACCAGGTTTTCAGTTTACCGCATCCGCCATTTGCAGTACGGCGATATGCGGTATCTGCTAGAGATGCTCTAAGAGTGTTCCCCAATGTCTAAATCAGTTCATTTATGATTGCACGATGGGGATTCATCCAAATTCAGGGTCAATTTTTTTTGCGAACAAATTCAGGGTCAATCTAAATGTGCTTCACCAAGTTAGAGAATCTTACTCTCGTAAACTCAATACTAAACTGTTCTCTTGTAAGCTCAATTCAGTGTCATTGCGAAAACAGGTTATTTTGGTCTATGTCCGTTTGGTTTGGGGTGCCCAGTGGGTGCGGCCCATTTTTTTGAAATACGAATGTTAGAAAATTTTAGATACATTACACAAATAGTCTTACTTTACGTATAGAAAATAAGAAACCCAATTAAAATAAACCCTAGCTACGACTAGGGTATTTGGCGGCCCACACGGCTATGGTGGCAGAGGCGGTGATGACCATGACCCTTGCAGATAGTACGCCGGCGATGGTGGCTGCTACTGGTGCGCCGACGTCATGGGATCGGGTCGGCACCACGGCGCCACCTAGATGTCTAGCTAGGAGGGATCGGATATGGCTCATAGAGGCCTCACTCATCTTCGAGAGAGCGGAATATCGCCTTCTATATTCAACTCCTCCCAAGCTTGCTCGAGGCGAGCACGCAGGGCCGGGTTGGCAAGGGAGGCGTGCATGCAGTCGACGTATGCCTCCTGGAATTCTTGCCGCCGTATGTGATGCGGATAGAATACGCGGTCGAGGACATCGGAACTGAAGCGCTCATCGGTGGTCTTGTTAACCCCACCTCTGTACGGCAGCGACGACCTGCAGGCCGCGTCGTACTGTCGATGTATTTGCTATCGTCGGAGAAGTTTCGTCGCTATCCTCGATGTCAGGAGTAAGAGAGCAGACATCGGGTGGGTTCCATGGGGGAGGGAGGAAGAGGGGGGCAACGGGTTGGTTGCGACAGGTGCCGGGAGGAGGGGCTAGGCATGGCTATTTTGGAGGTGTGGTGCTGTGCCGCGTTGCCTTTGGGGTGGAGAATGGAAGCTAGTGTTGTGTGGAGAAGCTAGTCGCGGGGTTGTGTTTAAAAAGGCGAGGGCATCAGATACCAACGAGAAGGCCGATACGCCGACATTGATGTCGAGCAACCAACCTAGGCGTTAGGTGGCGCATGTAGCGCAGGCACCGACGTGCCCATCCTAGGAGTCAGTGGCGCGGCCAGGCTAGAAGTCAACCTACTCGATTGATGGCTTTTGGGTTGGAGGTCTGTGGTTCTTGGGTCTCTGCAAGGCGGGTCCCTGAAGGACGCGATAAGTCGAGGAAGGACATGTACGGCGTCCGCGAGGCCTCCACTGCAATACATTCCTAAAGCATTTTTGGGCAAGAAATGGGTCGATCCAGACAAGCGTGGTCATTTGGATTGGGCCGCTGGCATGGGTTATGCTTAGTTCTTTAGGCGGCTTATCCAAGAAGCTACCCTACCCTAGCTTCGTGGAAAACCGGTTCTAAAATTTTGTGTGGCTTCGAAATTAGTGCAGCCATAACCATTTTGGAAGCCTCATAATTTTTTAAAACCGGCTTCCCCAGAAAGCTGGGGGTAGGACAGCTTCTCAGAGAAGCCGCCAAAAGAACTGGGTTATGCATCTGGCATCTTCGCAGATAGATTCACGCCTTAGAGCATCTCTAGACGATACCGCATATCGGCCCGTATCAAGGCTGAAAAGTGTCCTTTCTAGATACCGTAAACGGGATCGAACCGCAATAGTTTTTGCGGTTTCCCACAAAACGGCCCGTCTGTCCCGCATATATTTGGTATGGGAGGGCTCGGATGCGGTAAATCACATCCTGTTTCTCCCCTCCCCCCATGCGTAGAAACCCTAGCCGTTGTCGCCTGCTCCGATTCCTGTCACCTCCGTCATCAGCCATCAAATCACCGCCACCCACCACCTTCCAGCCATCCCTCCTATCCATGGCCGGCCAATCGTGCAAGAATATGGCCGGATGATACGGCGGTTCGGCGCGGCGCGGAGGGAGCTCCGGTGCCCGAGCTCCCGCACCACCGCCGAGCATGGAGGAGGTGCGCTGACGCTAGTCCGAGAAGGAGCGTACGGGCCGCCCGCTCGCGCATCCACTCAACCTCCCCAGTGTGGGCCGGGATCGGGTTTGGGTCTGCCACACATGATGCGGTGTGAGTAAGTACCGCCGGTAGATGCTAGGGCTAGGGCTAGTCTAGATGGAGGGCGTGGCATCTATTTTTTGTTGTAAATATGTAAATCTTGATGATCAAAACCTTCTCCGTATGTATGAATCTGGCGCCACTTGATGTTTTTAAATATGTCGTTTCGTTTTTAGAGCATCTCCACTCGTTGGCCATTCCCAGGCCGAATCCGGCGCTATTTTGCGCCGGATGGATGTAACTTTCAGCCTGGGAACAACCTTTTTCCCATCGCGTTCCCAGGCCGAGTCTCCACGTTTGACCGAAATTTGATCAAACACGGCGGAGTTTGAACGAATATAGGCGATTTTAACGAAACGACGGCGAGTTCGTCCAATAGTTGGCCAAATTCAGACATATACACGAATTTTGGCCAAATTAGGATAAACTATAACTAGAACAGTAAAAAACGGAGGTGTCGATGCCGATGACGCTGCCTCACATGCCGAAGTGGCGGTAGAAGTTGGTGTACTCGGGATCCACTGTGTCGTCGTCGCCGCCATCGCCGTTGTCGTCGCCGTGTTGTTGCGCTTCGGCGGCTCGCCTGGAGGACTTGGGTGTGCAGCCAGCTCGGCGAGGCGGTGCTCCTCGAAGAAGTTATCCCAATACACGAGGTTGCCGGGGTTCTCGGCGAGCTCCGGATCCAGCATCGCCGCGATGGTGGCCTGGATCTCGTCCACCATCTCGTGGTCCGTCGGTACCGGCGGCACCGGTATGCCACCGGCGCTGAGCCTCCACTTGGGGGGGGGAAGGGGCAGCGGAAGTCCGGCGGCGCCATGTACCCAGCGTCGTGGAGCATCCGCGCCTCCCACGACTGGAGGGTTCGCCGGCCGAAACCGTTCGCCGCCGCTGGGTCGCCTGGGTACCTCTCCGCCATCTTTCTCTTCGCCGTTTGTTTCTTTCGCCGGAGTTCGGGTGGTGCAGGGTGGAGGGGGCAGTGTGCTGCGAACCAGCGGTGCGGCCGTGTTTTATAGGCCGAGCGAGGGCGGCGAAGGCAGGAGGGGTGTAGCGGCGAGGGCAGAAAAAGGGGAAGCGGCAGGAAGTTAATGTCTGTCGGTCCGTCGCGGGAGCCGAGGCGATGGTGGGGCACCTTTATGGCGACACGTGGCCGACGAGACCGGTGGTTATTGCCTGTCGGATCGTTTGCGGCATTCCGATATGGGAGGATGAGGAGAACTCGGCTTCTGCCGCTGACTGGGCGGGTCCACTCGGCGAACGGCTCTTTTCCCGCCGAATTCGCTTTGTCCGGTCTTCCCAGCGCGTTCCCGTCGCCCTGGGAACGGCCTAGGAAGGCCGGACGTATTTTGGGCCAAATCAGGACGAAACCGGGGTTCTGGGAACGCGACTGGGCCAAATTTCGGGATCCGGACCAAAAATACGCTCTCAGAACGGGCGTGCTGGGAAGCCAAGTAGAGATGCCGGTGCTAACTATTTTTGTACTGCAAACTACACAGGTTTGCGATATGTGCTGGAGATGCTCTTACCAGCGGGTCGTCGGCGGTGCTGCCAAAGGTGATCAGGGCTTGTATCAGTGGTCCTTCGCGTTGCTACAAGCCACATTGCAATAGAAGCTAGGCTGTGTATACGTGCCAAATTTAGCGGAGGGTTTCTAATTTGCAACATACCGAAAAGGTAGGGACAAGTCCTAGCAATTTGTTTTACAGCGTCGAAACAACGCAGCAGCTGTTTCTCCGGTTTTAAACAACGCAGGTTGATCGACTCCTAGCGTCCGATCCACGCTCATGAGTTCACGCCGGATTCACGCTACGCGTACGTCGCTCTGTTAAAGGTCTTTCTATTAAAGCACTTTAATTTCCTTATTTTAATACAACTTAATTTAATGATTACTTTATTAATGAACACATTAATATTTTGATCCCTTGCTTTGTTTCGATAGCCCGAAACTATTTTGGCAGATTCGGCAGAACATTTTCTATGATATCCACTGACTTCCATGTGTTCCCTATCCTCTCAAATGTGTAGACTAACTTTAAGTGTATCTCCCTACGGGTTCGAGAAATATGTAGACATGATCGAGACTTTCTCCGATCAATAATTATTAGCGGAATCTAGAGATCCATAATGACTCCCACTAGTTCCACGAAAATCCAATGATCGTCTAAACCTTTTTCACTGCATCCAAATTCCTTTTTTCTCACGATATATTACTTGTCCAAGATTCGATCACTCGGTATCATCTATACCTTGCTTAATCTCGTTCCTGACAAGTACTCTTTTTCTCGTTCCCGTAATATAATATTATAGTGATCAAATCACTTGCTTGCAAGCTATGTCAATGTGATATCATTGAGAGGGCCCCGAGTATATTTATTCGTCATCTAGATGGATAAATCCCATTCTTGATCCATGAGCCCCAACTAAAACTTTCCAAGTACTCGATGACACCTTTATAGTCACCCAGTTATAAACTGACGTTTGATGTAATCAAAGTACCTTTCTGGTGAAAGTGATTGACGTGATCTCATGGTCTAAGGAAATTGAGTTACTACGAATGTGATAACAATATAAACTTGAGGACATGATCGTATTGTTACATCCATCTACTTCGGGTGACTGTTCATCATATCATTCTCGAATGATATGACCCTGTTATTAACAACATCTAATGTTCATGATCAGAAAACCTATGATCATCAGTTAATCAACAAGCTAGTATTAAGAGAGGCTTTACTATGAACCTTTTCTATTTATAAATCACACATGTGTATTAATGTTTCCTATTGATACAATTATAGCATGAAAAATAAACATCTATTATAAACCTAGAAAAGCATAATAACCACTTTATAATTGCCTCTTGGGCTCATTCCTTTCAGTCTCCTACTTGTACTAGAGTCAATAATCTGGTTTACATAGTCATGAATCTAACACCCATAGAGTTCTAGTGTTGATCATGTTTTGCCGTTGGGAGAGCTTTAGTCAACGAGTCTGCCACATTCAGATCCATGTCTACTTTGCAAATCTCTACATCGCCATCCTAAACATATTCCTGGATGGAGTTAAACCGGCGCTTTATATGCTTGGAATTCTTGTGAGACCTTGGCTCCCTAGCATTGGCTATGGCACCATTGTTGTCACAATAGATTACCATTGGATCCAAAGCACTTGTAACCACACCCAGTTCAGATATGAACTCCTTCCTCCAACTACTTCCGCCACTGATTCTGAAGCAGAGATATATTCCGCCTCCATTATATATCTCGCAATCACTGGTTGCTTGGAGCTCCTCCAACTCACCGCTGCACCATTCATTAAAAGCACATATCCAGATTGTAACTTAGAGTCATCCAGATCGGTGTCGAAGCTAACATCGACGTAACACCTTGCGATGAGCTCTTCTTCACCACCATATACGAGAAACATGTCTTTACTTCTTCTTAAGTACTTAAAGACCTCCTTTACTACCTTCCAGTGTTTCAAACCTGGATCAGATTGGTACGTGTTAGTAAAACTAATAGCATGTGCCACATCTGGTCTTGTACATAGCATAGCATACATAAGAGAACCTATGGCTGAGGCATAGGGGACACGGTCCATCAATTCTCTATCTATTGTTGTAGCTGGTCTTTGAGTCCTACTCAAAACAGTTCCTTGCAACATAGGTAAGAACCCTTTCTTACTTTCGTCCATTCTGAACTTCTTCAAAATCTTGTCAAGGTATGTACTTTGTGACAATCCTATTAAACGTCTCGATCTATCTCTATAGATCTTGGTCCCTAATATGTACGCAGCTTCACCAAGATTTTTCATTGAAAACTTACTATTTAAGTAATCCTTTATGCTTTTCAAGAGTTCTATATCATTTCCAAATAACAATATGTCATCCACATATAATATTGGAAATGCTATAGAGCTCCCACTCACTTTCTTGTATATACAAGCTTCTCCAACGGTTTGGACAAATCCAAAACATTTGATTACTTCATCAAATTGGAGATTCCAACTTCGGGATGCTTGCCTCAGTCCATAAATGGGTCGCTGAAGTTTGCATACCTTGTTAGCATCCTTATGATTGAAAAAATCTTTAGATTGCATCATATACAATTCTTCCTCAATGTTTCCATTAAGGAACACTTTCTTGACATCTATCTGCTATATTTCATAATCGAAAAATGTAGCAATCGCTAACATAATCCTAACAGGCTTTTGCGTCACTACCGGTGAGAAAGTCTCATCATAGTCTACTCCTTGAATTTGTCGGAACCCCTTCGCGGCAAGTCGAGCTTTATAGACAGTCACGTTACCGTCAGCCTCTGTTTTCTTTTTAAAAATCCATTTATTCTCGACGGCCTTTCGGTCATGGTAAGTCCACCAAAGTCCTAACTTGATTTTCGTACATGGATTCCATCTCAGATTGCATGGCTTCAAGCCATTTGTTGAAATCCGGGATCATCATATCTTTATCATACGTTCTAGGGTCATCGCTTCCATCTACTATGAAATTTAGGACTCGATTATCATACAGTTCAGGAGCTGCACGTATCCTGCCCAACCTGCGAGGTTTGGTAGCACTCTCTATCGGAGTTTCATGAGGAGGGAAAGGTACCTCATCATCATTTCCTTCTTCCATTGGCAGAGTCAACACTGGAACAGATTCCGGCGTTGCGCTACTCTCCACTTTAGGAAGATAAGGTTCAATAACCTTGTTGAGTTCTACATTCATACTACTCACACCTTTCATGAGAAACTCTTTTTATAGAAAGGGTCCATTATTGGCAATAAAAACCTTGCCTTCGGATCAGTGATAGAAGGTGTACCTAATTGTTTCTTTTGGGTATCCTATGGAGATGAATTTTTCCGCTTTGGGTTATACCTTAATAGGTTGAAGTTTCTTCACATAAGCATCGCAGCCCCAAACTTTTAGAAATGATAGCTTAGCTTTGTTTCCAAAACATAATTCATATGGTATCGTTTCAAAGGATTTTGATGGTGCCCTATTTAAAGTGAATGCAGCAATCTCTGATGCATGACCCCAAAATGATGGTGCCAAATCGGTAAGGGACATCATAGATTGTACCATATCTAACAGGGTTCGATTATGACGTTCGGATACACCATTACGTTGTGGTGCTCCGACGGAAGTGAGGTGTGAAACTATTCCACATTGTCTCATGTACGTGGCAAACTCGTAACTAAGATACTCTCCTCCATGATCAGATCTTAGAAACTTGATCTTTCTGTTACGATGATTTTCTACTTCACTCTAAAATTCTTTGAACTTTTCAAATGTTTGAGACTTGTGTTTCATTAAGTAAATATACCCGTATCTACTTAAATCATCCGTGAAGGTTATAAAATAACGATATCCACCACATGCAGACACACTCAGTGGACCACATACATCGATATGTATTATTTCTAATAATTCAGTCACTCGTTCCATTGTTCCAAAGAATAGAGTTCTAGTCATCTTGCCCATAAGGCATGGCTCACATGTCTCAAATGATTCATAATCAAGTGATTCCAGTAGTCCATCAAAATGGAGCTTTTTCATGCGTTTAACACCAATATGACATAAACGGGAATGCCACATATATGCAACAATATCATCATTCAACTTGATTCTTTTGGCATTTACATTATGAATATGTGTATCACTAATATCAATATTCAGAACAAATAAACCATTCAACATAGGTGCATGACCATAAAAGATATTATTCATATGAAAGGAACAACCATTGTTCTCGGATACAAATGAATAACCGTCATGCATTAAACATGATCCAAACATGATGTTTATGCTCAATGCAGGCACATAATAACAATTATTTAGGTTTATTGTCAATCGTGATGGCAGATGAAATGGCATCGTCCCGACGGTGATCACATCAACCTTCGATCCATTGCCTACGCGCATCGTCACTTCATCCTTCGCTAGTGGTCAACTATTCCTTAGACCCTGTTTCGAGTTACATATATTAGCAACCAAACCGGTATCAAATACCCAGGTACTACTTTGACTACTAGTTAGGTACACATACATAACATGTATATCACATATACCTTTGTTTACTTTCCCGGCCCTCTTATCTGCCAAGTACTTTAGGTAGTTCCGCTTCTAGTGATCAGCCTCTTTGAAGTAAAAGCACTCAGTATCAGGCTTAGGGCCTCCCTTGATCTTCTTCTCACGCGCAACAACATATTTGTTGTCCTTCTTGAAGCTACCTTTCTTGCCTCTTTTCTTGAAACTGGTGTTTTTATTGACCATCAACACTTGATATTCCTTTTTGATGTCTACCTCGGTAGTCTTAAGCATAGTTGTGAGTTCAGTGAGCGACTTATATGCACAATTCATCTTGTAATTAAGTACAAACCCTTTGTAACTTGGTGATTGCGATTGCGGAACCCTGTCTGTCATGAGATCAGCTGGAATATCACATGCATCCAAGTGTCTCAAGACATTGTGTAACCCGTCATATTAGTGACGTGCTCGTTCACAGAGCTGTGCCCCTCCGTCTTAGTGTTAAAGAACTTATCAGAGATCTAATCTCTCACAACACGGATTTGGTACCCAAACATAGTTTTGAGTTCCTCCACCATGACATCAGCATCGCTAAGTTCAAAGCGTTTTTGGAGTTCAGGCTCCAACGACTGAAGGATCGCACCGAACAAGAGTGTAGTCATCAAATTTTCACGTCATACGTGTCGCGCTCTTCTTGAGTCGCTCTAGCTGCAGGGGAATCACCTAACAGACCGTCCGGCACATAGGACTTCTTCATGCCCGTGAGGATAATCCGCACGTTGCGGTGCTAGTTGGTAAAGTTAGACCCATTGTCTAGCAACTTTTCTTTCTCAAGGAATGCATTAAAATTGAATGCAGGGGTGCCGTGATCTATAATGTATTTGCAAAGACTATTTAGACTAGGTTTAAAACAGATAGAATTCAAGTAAATTCTAAAATTACTTATATGATCAAATTCCCACTCAAGATGACATCCCTCTAGTCATTTTAGTGATTACACGAACCAAATTCACTATGCCATGACCGATCATCACGAGTGTTGGCGTAGCTCCAATGGCGGGCATCGTATGGGTATCATATCATCCACATGACTCGTGCTTTACCTTTCGGTTCATGTTCTGATGCCATGTCTGTTCATGCTAGGCTCGTCGAGTAAGGACCTTAGTACTCACGTGTGTAAACCTGTCTTACACTCGTTGTATGCGAACATAGAATCTATCACACCCAATCATCACGTGGTGCTTCGAGACGATAAATTTTCTTAATGGTGCATACTAAGGAAGAACATATTATTATCTTGATATTTAGTGGGAGGGATCATCTTATAATGCTACTAAGGCAATCAATTACTACCGAGTTGATCAAATCAATGCAAAATAAGATGCATAAAATGATAAACATCACATGCATATATAATGTGATATGATATGGTCCTTCTCGCATTCGATCTCCATCTTGTGTGTATTGGTATGATCTCCATCATTCCAACGGCATGCCGCCAAGGTCCATGGCGCCACCACCATGGTTATTCTCCACTAATCTAATTACATGGATTTCCATTTTCCGGCACACAGGCCATAAAATAAAATTACAACCATATGGCTCCTGCTGGTTGTTTTACAATAAAACACATTGCATACAACAACATTTGTATCATAGACCATATCACATCACATGCCCTGCAAAAACAATTTAGACGCCTCTAATTTATTTTTGCATATTTTTACGCGGCGGTGGGATTTCTAGGATAGAACCGTTCTACCTACGAACTTCAGCCACAACGGTGATAACAAAGTTATTAAGCAGACCGTTTTAAATCAGATATCAACTATAGTGGGAGAGATAGACACCCGCTAACCACTTATGCAAAACGAGTTTTATGTCAAACGTGGAATAGGCCTCATGTGCGAGGACATGTAAAGTTTGTCCGGGCTGCTTCATCCTACTAGGCCACCAATATCCGAAGTACAAGAGATTTGCAATAACAAGACCATCAACACCCACATCTCCATGTGTTCTAACCGTACAAAGCATCTACGCATTGACATAGCTCCGATACCACTGATGGGGTTTGTTGCACAGAAAACAAAATATTCCTACAGTTGCAACTACCAAGATCATATCTAGGAGATACATGTAACGGTTTTAGATAGACTCACCCTCGAAGACCGTAATGTGGGATAATTTTCCCGCAAACTAACGTGGATTGTGTAGAATGTACTCGACATCCTCATGGACGTGCAGACGATCAGCACCACAAGAGGCAGCGCCTCCGTAATCGGTCACACGTACGGTGTGTCGACGACTCCCGATCCCTCGCTCCAGCTGGGCAGCGGAAGTAGCGGATCCCCGGGAACTCCAATAGCGCTACACCATGGTAGTGGTGGTGGAGGGGAAGGTTTAGAGCAGGGCTTCACCGAGGACCTTTTCTAGTGGAAATGGACAAGGCAAACAAGGGGGAAGATGACAACCAAAGGGCATATGAGAGAGGCTTATTAGAGTGTGTAGAGAGGAGGAGGCCACCTCATTTTATAGGGGGAGAGGGGGTCAAGCCCCTCCCTTGGACAGCGGCCAACCGTGTGTCCCTTCTCCTCCCTCATTCATGTGAGTGCTCTCTCCACTCACATAAACTCCACCTCCACTTTCTCCCATTTAATCTCCACTCAAAAATCAAAGGTCTTTCCATTAAAGCACTTTAATTCCCTTGGTTTAATGCAACTCAATTTAATAAACACTTCATTTAATGAACACTTCATTTAATGAACACTTTATTTAATGAACAATTTATTTAATGAACACGTTAACATTTTGATTCCTTACTTTGTTTCGATACCCTAAAACTATTTTGACAGATTCGATAGAACAATTTTCTACAACACAACAATTTTCTATGATGTCCACTAACTTCCCATGTGTTCCCTATCCTCTCAAATGCATCGAGTAACCTTAAGTGTGTCTCCCTACGAGTTCGAGAACTACATAGACATGATCGATACTTTCTCCGATCAATAATCATTAGCGGGATCTAGAGATCCAAAATGAGTCCCACTAGTTCCACGAAAATCCAATCATCGTATGAACCTTTTTCGCTGCAATCAAATTCCTTTTGTCTCGCGATATATTACTTGTACGAGATTCGATCACTCGGTATCATATATGCCTTATTTAATCTCGTTCCTGACAAGTACACTTTTTCTCATTCCTGTGATATAACATTCTAGTGATCAAATCACTTGCTTGCAAGCTATGTCAATGTGATATCACCGAGAGGACCCTGAGTATATCTATCCATCATCTGGATGGAAAAATCCTATTCTTGATCCACGAGACTCAACTAACACTTTACAAGTATCCGACGACACCTTTATAATCACCCAGTTACGAAGTGACGTTTGAATAATCAAAGTACCTTTCCGGTGAAAGTGATTGGCGTGATCTCATGGTCTAAGTGTTGGGTTCGTAGCGTAGAAAACAAAAAATTCATACGATGTGAACAACTAAGAACCAAGATCTATCTACCTAGATACAATCAACGGGTGGATATACATCCATAGAGAACATACCCTTGAAGAGCGACAAGGCGTTACAATGTTGTACTCGTGGATGATGTAGTCATACACTTGCCGATCTCAAGATTGTGATGAAGTTCAGGAAGTCCAGCAGGTCCAACACTAGCAAGTCTAGCACCACAAAGTAGCGGTGCATTTGTGATTGCACACATGTCCGGTACACCGATAACCTCCACATCCTCGCTCCAGTGATGCAGCAGAAGCAGCAACTCATTTTCAGACAAAGCCACCAGGAACATGTATCTCACAATCGGAGACCATGGGGAATAATTTCTAGAGGGGGAGAGAGATCCTTCACGAGGAGGTGTGAGATGATAGGAGGAGTGGAGGGCCTTTTATAGGGAGAGGGGGCAGCCCCTGCCATGTCCGGCGGCCAAGGTGGTGCCCCCCACCTCTTCCATTGTTCATGTGGGTGGAGCTCCCACTCACATAAACATGCCTCCACTCAAAAGTCCACTCACCTCCATTAAATTTCCACCAAATTTAATGCAAACTCTCATTTAGTAAAACTCTTTTATTTATTTGATTCAGAATTTTGTTAATTGCTTTAATTAAACATTCACAAAAAAACCCTGCAATATTTCAATATCACATGTAGAACCATTTGTGCAATTTCACCCGAAACAATTCTGGTTTCCATCAAAATGATTCCAGCGTTTTCTTAAATCTTTATCTAAAACATATTTGCTCCAAATAGTGTCGGTATCCCTTAAGTGTGTCACCCTATGGTTCGCGAATAATGCAGACATGATAGAGACCACTCTCTGATCAATAATCAGCAACAGGACCTAGAGATCCATATTGACTCCCACACATTCAACGATGACTCTAGAGATCGTGTGAACCTTTTAATGTTGTAACTAAATCCCTTTGTCTCGTGATATATTACATGTCTGATATTCGATCATCGGTACCTCCATACCTAGTTTGATCTCGTTACCGACATGCACTCTTTTCTCGTTCATGTGATATAACATTCTAGTGATCACATCACTTTCTTGCAAGCTATCTCAATGTGATATCACCGAGATGGCCCAGGGTATATCTATCCATCATCGGGATGGACAAATCCCACTCTTGATCCATGGGCCTCTACATAACACCTTCGGAGTATATGAACCCACCTTTATTGTCACCCTATTACGGTGTGATGTTTCATGTTATCAAGTTTCTCTTCTAGTGTTATTGATTGACATGATCTCATGGTCTAAGGACTAAAATTACTTCGTATGATGTTATAGCAATTTTAAACACAATGAATTTTATCGTATTGCTATACTTCAGATGAATGTTCATCACACCATTCAACCAATGTTGTGACCTCGTTATTAACAACATCCAATGTCTATGATCAGGAAACTTTGATCATCTTGTTAATCAACGAACTAGTTTATATGAGAGGCATAAATAGGAATTCTTTATTTTTTATTAAACACACATGTATTAACGTTTCCAATTAATACAATTATAGCATGCAAAATAAACATTTATCATAAACATGGAATAAGATAATAACCACTTTATTATTGCCTCTCCGGCATATTCCTCTTCAGTCTCCCACTTGCACTAGAGTCAATAATCTAGTTTGTTAAACTTGCGCATTCGACATCTATGGCTTTAAGAGTTGTATATACACGTTTTCTAGTGGTTAACATAATCTCCGTGTGTCTTTGCATGTCTTTGCGTCTGTACGCATCACTCATTCTTTAATGAGATGGCATTGTATAAATTTAGTACTTTGGTGAGACCTTTAGTTCCTTTGGGTTAAAACATGTTGATAGTATTGTCATACAATATATCTTCATAGTATTAGCCCACTGTGAACCACACCTAGTTTGATAACAAACTACTTAACCAAAATCCCTCCTTTGCTGCTACTACAATAGTCATATACTTAGCCTTTTGTTGTAGTATTCGTCACAATGTATTAACTTTGCAACTCATCCAAATCCATCATGGAACCTCCTTTCCATTACATTGTGCCATCCATAGTTTAAATTGATATAAATTTAATTTATATCTTGTGACAAACTAGTATCAATGTAACACTTTATAATGAACTGCTTTTAACTATTTGTCACTTATACATGATATATTCTTAGTTCTTCCAAAGCTCATAAGAATATCTTTACTATCGTCCAATGATCATCTTATAAATCATTCTGGTATATGCGCACAACATTTAGAGCATATGACATATCTGGATATGTACATATCACAGTATTATTAATCAAAATATTCATGTGATTTCACTCACCAAGTGTCGATACACTTGAATCTTGATTCAGTCATTTCCATGCAGCAAGAACCTTTCTTGTCGGTTCCATATTGAACCCTTTCAATATCTCATATATGTACATCTGGAACAACCGTATTAGCGCCTCAATCTATCTATATAGACATTGATGCCAAATATTCCGGTTTTGCCCAAGTCTTTCATCGAAATCCAATTTTAATGAAATTATTAACCCATGTCAATAAAAGATACATCATTTCCAATTAACATCATGTCCTCTACATAATGTATTAGAAATATGCATTGGGGATGTAACCCCAGGTACCCTAGAGTTGAGGCATAAAGTGATACAGAAGAGTAAAAAGTATTGTTATAAGAGATGCAAGTAGAGAAAGATAATTATCTATGAAGTTATGAAGGATAAAGAGAATAGAATAAAGAAAAGAAAAGAGGAAGGAAATAGTTCCAGGCCAAATTATCTTAAATTCGGCCTACACAGTACTTCCCTAGGCCGGATTAGGTTCAAAACCTGGCTGGGCCGAAGCATCCTCCCCCGGGTGGGCCGACATCAGCCAAAGTCGGCCCACCACGGGCCCCCTCTGCCCCACCGACGCTCCTCGCCAGCTCCCGCCAACATCGCCAGCTCCCCCGCGTCGCCAGGACTCCCACCAAACTCCCCCGCGTCGTTCCTCATCGTCGCCCGGGTGGGCCGGCCAGGAGCCAGCGCGGCCCACCGTGGGACCTCCTCCAAACCGCCCAACGTAGCCAGGGCAACCTGGGTGGGCCGGCGCTGCAGCCCACCCCGGGATAGCCTCACACTCCGGAGCTCCCTCTAGATGGGCCAATTCAGTCCTAGGCCGAACCAGGGAAACCTCGGCTGGGCTGCCCTGGACGGATCAGGGGGTAATCCGGCTAGGCCCACAGGGGTAATTCGGTTGGGCCTCTTCTGCTGATAGGAGGGCCAGGCCGAATTGAGTGTTAATTCGGCTGGGACAAAGATAACTCGGCTGGGGCACTATTCATGGCCCAGGTGGGCCCCATTTCTCGCCCAGGCCGAGTTATTTTCCTCCTTGGCCGAATTTCACTTCCCCGGGCCGAATTACTTCGTCCCGGACATCATTTCTCTCGTACCTGGACCCACCAGTGACCTCTACATCGACACGCTGCCAAGTTAAGTCAAGCCTACATCAGGTGCCAGTCTTGGGACGCCCCTAGCTCAGACTGGCCCTTTTGGTCCAAGATGCTAAGGAATATGCTGGGCATCTTGGGAGATGCTAGGGAATATGCCGAGCATCTCCAAAGATGCTAAGGAATATTCCGAAGGGATAAGACCAATGACTCAACAAAGGACAAGCTGACTAGGCAAGCCCCACAAGATAGCTCATAGGAGTACTTTAGATGACATACCTTGTCCCCTGGGCTCTCCTGTATAAGGAGCACCAGGGGTAGCGTTACAGGAGAGGCGCCCTAAAGGGCTCTTCTCCCTCTGCTCACTAGGAGCATGGTTTCTTCTTCCTCTGCTCTCTCCTTGAGAAGCATAAGAGTACAGCTCAAGGAGCACCATTGTAGCCACAAGCATGGCAAGATATATGAGATTAGATGCAGGAGTAGAGGTGTTATCTCACTAGGAGAGCCTCGAACCTGGGTATATCGTGTCTCTCTGAGTTCTTCCGTATGAGGTCTTCACTTCATCATCCCTCCCCTGATTCCTCCATCGTCAATTCGGCCCCAACTTTAGCCTATACCAGGCATCTGCCGTGACACCACCACGACAATATGTCTCAGCGCTCCCACTTAATTTCTTGCAAATGCAAGCATCTTCATCGTCTCCGAGGAAATTAAACCTTTTAACAGTTTCATCATGGTGAAGATTCCAACTTTGCTATGCTTATTTCAACCATTGAAGTATGCATGCCATTTTTAGCATCCTTTGATTTAACAAAACCCTTCAGACCGTTTCATGTACACGTCCTAGGTAAAAATTCTATTAGAAGAACATTGTTTTGTTTGTTTAGCTACCATATACCAAATTATATGTAGTGGTTGCTACATTAATCCGTCAAGACTAAATATCGCTATGAAAGATCAAATCTTGTCATAGTCAAACTCCTTGAACATTGTCGTAAACTCCTTTCTAACATGTCGACTATTTCATAGATGTTAAACATCCATGTTTATTTCTTTATAGATCCAAACATGACCGATAGGCTTGTCGTCAGATTGATGACAAGTACACCATGAGGGGGTCCTCGAGGCGTGTGGAAGAGAGGGGTGTGAGACGTATGGTATTCCGAGACGGTGAGCACACAAGTTTACCCAAGTTCGAATCCACCGGCTTTGGATGGATCCTACTCCTGCTAGCAATCTAGTAATAGGGCAGAGCCGGAATATGGGTTACAAGGGTTTTTCCTGTGCGAGTTGAGATTGTAGACTATTGTGAGAGGTGCCCTAAAGGCTTACCCTAGGACGGTTTATATAGATATCTGGCCTAGGGTTTACAGGAGAGACATATCTGGCTACGACTAAGAGTCGGTTACAGAGTACATCTTGAACTACAAGTAACATAGCAAACCTATGTTGGTAAGTCTTCTAGGCCTTCTCGTAGCTGGACTGGACTCCGTCTATTCTCCTTGACTGGGCCACCCGTGAAGCAAAGCTCTAACCCGAAGTGAGCCACCCTGGTCAATGAGGCATAGTGAGGATACCCGAAAAGTATATCCCCAATAGCAGCCCCCGGAAGCCTCCAAGATCCAGAGTCGGATTTCATCATCGTCTAGCTTGATCTTTGGCTTGTAGAATCTTGAAGGGTTCCTGAAACTTCAAAAGAAAGGATACGATCCGGATCTCGAAAGGAGTCGGACCTATGAATACATTATTCAGTTTTCCTGCTTGAAATTCAAACTAAGCCAGAACTTGGCCTCTGACGTAACCTGACACCAGTCATGGTCAAGTCACATCACTGACAGACATTCCCTTCAGCACGACCGTTGGTAGGTTCGCCTTCCGCGGAACCGAGGCATCGTTTTAATGCATGCGCGGAGATCGAGATGGCGTAATCATCACGTGGGGGTTACCCAGCTCCTTCCGTGACACGTGGCATGGTTACTGTACACATTGCACGAATCTTGGCACGAATGAAGGATTTAAGGGGCTAAGATTTCTCTCTTTCCTCTTCACTAGCACTTGCGCTCCTTCCTTCCTCCCAACGCCTCCCTCAAACAGAGCTCCTCTGCCTCCCCCAAAATCCTCCAATGCCGCCCATCCTAGGTCACCCGCACATAAGAAAATGGCTGATGCCTCATCTTCCAGCACGGTGGCGGCATCCGCAGCGGAGAAGGAGAGTTTCCGTGGGGTCTCGATCCCCTGCGTCTTGGGCGATGCTAGGCTTCATGTTGTGGAGAATGAAGGACTCCTCCACACCGGCAACTGGAGAAGCGGCTACGGCCAAACCATCCCCACCCCCAACACCGACGAGAGGGTACACTTCGGCACCCACCTCGATAGAGGTTTGAGCTTCCCACCCTCAGATTTCTTTTCTGAGGTGATTGATCATTACTGAGATCAACTCCATCATCTTCCCCCGAACTCTCTCTTAGAGATGAGCACATATGCATCTTTGTGCAAGGGGTACCTCGGCATTAGGCCGAGTCTCATTCTTTTCGGTTTTACTTTGGTACCCGGAGAAACTCTATCACCACCAGTAATCCATATATTACCAGAACTCTTAGTTTTTCCATTAGGAGAGAGCGCGTCTATCCTCGGATCAAGGCTAGTGAGTCTGTTTTTGTTGACGGTGCCGCCACGCCCAAGAGTCTTGGGACGCAGATGCGTTGGCTCTCGGTGACGATCTGCTTCTTGCCAAGAGGCGGATTGAATATCTGATGAAGCACAAGGGCCTTAAGGGGTCCGACTTGATTCACTACTAGCTGGCACACCGGATCCAGCCTCTCCAACACCATGGTGACCAACTTATGCACTCCATAACGGTGTCCAAGAAAGATTATCTCCGCATCTGCTCTCGTCCTTACACAAAAAAGTACTACGAGTCCCAAATCAAATGGTTGATAAGGGAGCGGGTCGAGAGGAAAATCCTGGAGCTGTCCTTGGACATGCATATGGCTAATGATCCCGTGGTCCCAAATTATGTGTTCATCTTTACATTATTGTCTCTTTTCGCAACACTGAGATATTTCTTCTTTTGAGCTTGCTGACCTCCCCGAGTTGGAGCTTGCTCCTCTCGAGGGATATGCTCCTGAGATTTCTCAGGATGATTGAGAATTGATCCCACTGCTGGAGACCTTTACCTGAAAGCGTAAGGCTCCGACAATTGCTATATGAAAAAAGGAGGTGCCCATTGTGAAGAGGTAACTTTCTTCACAAGGTCTCTACATTTTATTTCTTAATTCCTTCTGAGGTGTGACAATCTTTTGTTCTATTACTTCCTCGGAGCTAAACAACTCACCAAGGGCAAGGGGAAAGGAGGCTCGTCGAAGCCCCTGCGCCAGCCAAAGCTGAATTTGACTTCTCCTACCACATCACCATCGACTCCTGTCCCTCAGCCTTCTGCAGCACCGGAGATTACTCCATCTCCGACTATCGCAGAAGATTCGGCTCAACAAGCAGAGCCAACGATCCCCAGATCGCAAACTGACGTCACCATGGGTGACTTAGGTTTTGATAAGGGTGAACCCTCTTCGGGTAATGATCCCTCCGCAGAGGTCTTCGCTGCAAACCTCCTCAACAATCTGGGTCTTGCCAAACTTGGCATTACTCGGAAATCTATGGAGGAAATTAAATCCAATGGCTTGCCCAGCAATGCTTGGAGAGCCGGAACATTACTGCCGAGGAGGCACAAGAAGCGAAGGACATCAAGTACTCCGAACTCCTCGAGCAGATCCGTCTTTGCCACGAGGGGCTAAGAGCCGGTGTGCTTCCGCCACCACCAGTGATCCCACTCACCCTCGCTGAGAAGGTTACAACCAAAGTGAACATAAGCTTGAGCAAGCTCACTCACGAACAACACGTAAGTCGGAATTCCAACTCACTTTTCTCTTTATGCTATTTTATATCATATCCTCTAGCCCCCAAGCATGAAGTTGGATAGACAATACAGATTTATGCTTTCATAGGATGCCAAAGAATGAACTAGTGTAGCCCCCAAGGCTTGTGCTGATATTAGTTAAAATATTAGCCCCAGTCTTTAGTAGACTTCTGACTTTGGGTATTCTGACTTACAGAAAGTTGATTTGTATAACCAGGAATTGTTGAAGAATATCTACAAAAAGCGGAGAGAGATTAGAGCTCTTCGGCTTGAAAATGCTCAATTGAAAGTGTCAAGGGATGTGGGTGAAGGTAAACATTTCAGTCCTTGAACCTTGCTCTTTAGTTCATAGTCGAATTATTTATTCAACTAGTGTTCTTTTCGCTTACAACACTGGTCAAACAATCATGTGTTATGACTGAATAAGCCGAGAATCTGAAGACCCTGGAGGTGGAGAACTCCGACTTACATCGAGAGTTGGACCAACTAAAGGCGGATCACGAGCGGAGCATTGCTCAACTCCTCGAATCCTCTTCTATGGCCACCGAAGAACGTGATCGAAGGATTGTGGCCTAGGACCAAATGATCTCGGATATTAATGACGCATTGTTCAGGGAGAAGGACACCACCGAGGCACTCCGGGCTGAACTCCAGAGCCTTAGGGGGGAAAAGACCAAAGTTGACGATGTCATATTTAGTATGTTTGCTTTTCTCTTATTTTCTGCTTTTCTGACTCTTGGAGTTTGGATATTTTACTAACCTTCTGCATTACATGCGTAGGTCCTCTGAACTTGCTGGATTCTGCCTCCACCGAGTCTCGCACCAGCCGGCTTACACAAGTCGACGATTTGCTTCATGATTTTCGCTAATCCCTGGAGGATATTGGCGAAATACTCAAGGTTCCGGACATGCACAAAATGTCTGGTTTTGAGGTGCCAAACAAGGCCAAGGAGATGCCCCAACTCATCCAGGACTGGAACATGTCCTATGTACGAACTACAGCACATAATGCCCTCACCATGGTTATGAGCCACCATGGAAACATGGAAATCTGGCAAGTAACCAGAGGGTACTGTAAAGTGGATGAAGACGGACAGGAGCAAGACATCAAAGCCATCATAGACACCTGTGCCAGATATGGGTGTCACGTAGCTAATCTGACCAGCTAAGACACTTCCTTCTTCACTCGCGTGGAGACGCCTCCTCCGCCCGCTGAAGAAACAACAGAGATTTTCGACGACAAACAAACCACTTCGGATTTGAATGTCTCGGAAAGATACTAGGGTGAGGCCAATGTCTCCAGTGATCAGACAGCTCCTACCTCTTCCCCTGCATCATAGAGCATCAGAGAAACTTTATGTTATTCTGAAAACAAATCGGGTTGTAAATAAGTAGTGTAATACTTTTGCTGGCGCTAAGATTTGCTACTTCTATTTAGCACTTTTGGCTTTACTTTTATGTGCCTAAAATGTTTACATAAGCACTTATGTTTTGCCTATACTTATCGTTTATCTGGCTTTCCACCTCGTCCCTTTCATGAGCCGACCAACCTTCAACACGGAAACTTTGCCGAGCAATGGAGCTCAATTGCTAAACCAGTTTAAACTCGGAAACAAAGCTGGCTTCTAGTACCAACAATTCACTACTCGGAAAATGCTGGCATCCGGCAATGAGATAAATAACCAAAGTACAAACTAGAAATTTTTTATTTATACCCGAAGGTAGCATTTTTAGAATCAGAAATATTAACCAGAACAAACATGAGCATAATTACTTTCAAGTATTCTGGGATTTTTGATTTGTGACATGATCATTCAGAAATAAGATGGTAATATAAAACTTCTCATAAAATTTGAGGCAATCAATACATTTATTTCTCATTGAACATGTACACATATATGATTACAAAGAAAGATAATTTAAGAATAAAAGGGACGTAGCTGAGTAATATTCCACGGTCTATCTAATTCTTCCGGGTCTGTACTGCCTCCAGCTCTCTTTCTTTTCTTAGTAGCAGGTCTTTCTTTGACTGGCCGCATATTAGTTAGATAGTAAGAACCATTGTGCAATACTCAGCTAACTAAAAAGGGCCCTTCCTATACTGGGGAAAGTTTGTGCTTTCTTTTCTGCACAAGCCGGAGAACCAAATCACCCTTATTGGAAGACCTATTTCTGACTCTCTGGCTACTAATAGGCTGTTGATCTCATCTCAGCAACAACGTGAACTTCTTCGATTAAATCGAGATCATTTTGTCAAGAAATTTCGGCATCCTCTTCAATATACGCAGCAACTCAGGGAGAAGTATGAATCAAATCACTAGGAAGAACTGCTTCTACACCATAGACCAAGAAGAAAGGTGTATATTCAGTTGACATGTTCGAAGTTGTTCGTAAGCTCCATATCATAGAAGGTAATTCCTCTGCCCAAGCCCCCGCTACACGTCGTAGTGGTGCATCGAGTCTTGGTTTTAGGCCTTGTAGGATTAAACCATTTGCTCTTTCGACTTGTCCATTAGCATGTGGATGTGCGACTGACGCAATGTCAAGCCGGATATTTTGTTCATCGCATAATTCGACAAGTTCTCCCATAGAAAAGTTACTCCTGTTGTTCGTGATAATGCTATGTGGATAACCGTATCGAATTATGACATCCTCGACAAATCTTCTGGTTGTTGCTCCATCACAACTAGTGATGGGTTTAGCCTCAATCCATTTTGTGAATTTATCCACCATCACTAAGAGATGAGTAAATCCACTTGGAGCCCATTTAAATGGTCCTACCATGTCAAGCCCCCAGACCGCGAAAGGCCATGTTATAGGTATTGTTCGCGGATGATCAGCCAGAATGTGAGCTTGTTTGGCGTATTTTTTGCAGCCTTTGCACGTCTTGACCAGCCGTTCGGCATCTGCCTTGGCTGTAAGCCAGAAAAAACCATGTCAAAAAGCTTTTGCCACTAAAGATTTGGCTGCAGCATGGTGACCGCACTCACCTTCGTGGATTTCTTGTAAGATTCCCACTCCTTCTTCCAGAGATACACAATGCTGAAAGACCCCAGACACACTCCGCCTATAGAGCTCACCATTAATGATAGTATAGGCTTTGGCTCGTCGGATGATCTACCGGCTCAAAAACCTCGTCTTCGGGTAATTTTCCATCTACCAAGTAATCAAGGTAGGGTCGAGTCCAGCTAGGAATTATAGCCAGAACTACTACTAAAGGTGAATCGGATTTGGTCGGATATTCCTCGTCTACTCCTTTTATAGAGGGAACTTTGAGGTGCTCCAAAAAAGCGCTATTTGGGACCTTTTTCCGTGTAGAGCCTATGCGAGTCAGTGCATCTGCTTCCTCATTTTCTGTTCGAGGGATGTGTTGAACCTCAAACCCTTCGAACGATTTAGATAGTTCATCCACGATGGCTCTATATGCTGTCATGTGCTTATTTGCATTACAGATATTCGACACTTGTTGAGCCACAAGATCCGAGTCTCCATAACACATTAATCGTCGGATGTCGATATCCTTAGCAATCCGGATTCCATGCAGCAGTGCTTCATATTCGGCAATGTTATTTGTTGTCGTGAAGTGGATCTACAATACATAGAAAAGTTTATCTCCTTGGGGTTATTTGAGCACCACGCCAGCCCCCGAGCGCCTTAGACCCGTCAAAGTGTAAGGTCCAGTATTCCGACTTTGGGAGGGCCATATTCTCCGTTGTCTCTGTCCAATCAGCGACAAAGTCAGCAAGGATTTGGGATTTGATTGTTGTACGAGGTTTATACTCAATGTCAAAAGCTGAAAGCTCTATGCCCCATTTTGCGACGCGTCCTGTAGCATCATTGTTGTTGATTATATCTCTCATGAGAGCTGTGCTCACCATGGTAATGGGATGTTCCTGAAAATAATGTCATAACTTTTGGGATGCAAAAAACACACCATAAGCCAACTTTTGATAGTGCAGATACCAATGCTTTGATTCAGTTAGGACTTCCCTGAGATAGTAAGTCGAACGCTGCACCAGGTGTTCCTGTTTTTCCTCTGGTCTCTCCACCACCATGACGACACTGATGACTCTATTTATCGCAGCGAGATAGAGCAACATCGGTTCCTGTGGTTTTGGTGCTGCAAGGATAGGAGCATATGAGAGTACTGCTTTCAGGTCTTCTAGTGCAGCTTCAGCTTTGTCCGTATAGACGAACTTTTTGGTCTTTTTAGGAGCTTGTAGAGTGGTGAGGCACTTTTTTCGAGCCTGCTTACAAACCGACTGACTGCAGCAATGCAGCCAGTTAGTCTTTGAACGTCCTTCAAGCGAGTTCACCTGGAAATATTGAGTATAGCCTTAATTTTGTCTCGGTTCACCTCTATGCCTCTTTGAGACACGATAAAACCTAACAATTTTCCGGCTGGTATTCCAAAGAAACACTTCTTCGGGTTAAGCATTATGTTGTATTTTTGTAGATTGGCGAACGTTTCCTCCAAGTCAGAAATTAAGGTTTCCTTCTTTTTGGACATCACCGCAATGTCGTGCACATATGCATGTACATTGCGTCCGATTTGGTCGTGGGGCAACGCTGCATAGTGCGCTGGTACGTAGCTCCTGCGTTCTTGAGCCCAAAGGGCATTGTAATAAAACAGAAGGTTCTGAAGGGGGTTATGAATGAAGTTTTGACTTTGTCATATTCCTTCATTCGGATTTGGTGATAACCGGAATATGCGTCGAGAAAACATAGGAGTTCCGAGCCTACCGTAGAATCGATAACTTGATCAATTCTAGGCAGAGCAAACGGATCTTTGGGACAAGCCTTGTTCAAGGCAGTATAATCACACACATTCTTAAATCAGTGGTGTCCTTTTTAGGGACCATTACAGGATTGGCCGACCAGTCAGTGTGGATGACCTCTTCTATGAATCCGGCTAACTCGAGCCGGGCTAGTTCCTTAGCTATTGCCTTACGCTTTTCATCGCCGAAACATCGTAGGGACTGTTTGACGGTTTAGCGTTTGGGTGTACATTTAAAGAGTGCTTGGCAAGTTCCCTAGGTACTTTGCTCATGTCAAATGGCTGCCATGCGAAGATATCTTGATTTACTTAGAGGAACTTGATGAGTGCGCTTTCCTATGTGCTATCTAGGCCTACACCTATCCGGGTCACCTTGGATGAGTCATCATCCTTCAACGACATCTTCTTCGTCTCCTCCAATGCCTTGAACTCCGGATTCGGCTTTTTCACCTCCTTCTTCTCCGCGGGCATCTCGGACGGATCAATGGTTTTCTTGATCTCCTGGTACTCCTGGGCGTGCAGCACGGCTTTAGCAAAGGTGGCATTTCCGTCCTCGCACTCTCACGCCTTCTTCGGGTCTCCCCTGATGGTGATCATGCCGTTGGGACCTAAAAGTTTCATCATATTGTAAATGTAACACGAATGAGCCATAAAAGCCCAATAAGCCGGACGTCCGAATATAGCGTGATACGCGCTCTTGAATGGGACCACTTCGAAGGAAAGTGCCTCCGTCTGATAATTCTTTGGAGTTCCAAAGGTAACATCCAAAGTGATCTCTCCCAGGGAATTTGGTTGTCTTCCTGGGACAACTCTATGAAAGATCACAGAGTTGTGATTCAGCTGCGTCTCCGAGATCTGCATCCGGCATAGCGTTTCGACATATAGAATATTGATGATGCTGCCGCCTTCCATGAGAGTCTTGGAGAAACCATAGCCATCAATAAGTGGATTGACGACTAAGGCATATTTTCCTCGCTTGTGCGACTTAGGCGGATGATCAGCACGGTCAAGGGTGATTGCCACTTCCGACTAATCCAAAAATTGTGGGACAGCCGGAACAATTGTGTTGAGCTCATGTAGAACTGCTTTCTTGACCTTAGCTGGTTGAGATCCAAGGAAGGTGATGTAAGTGACTTTCTTTGTTGGGAAGTTTTTCTTTCCATCCGGCTTGGGATTTGAAGGGTCAACTTCCTCCATGTCAGAATGTTCCTTGGTCTCCTTCTCTTTTTCAGGATTCTTCTTTCCCTTTTTCTGCTTAGCCCTATAGCCAGCAGTATCATCTTTCTTGATGTCGTCATTAAAACGACACTCGGCGTTTGTGTGAGACGTGCCCCCACTGGCATCTAAGTGATGCACACATGGGTTATTAGCAATGTTGGCCCAGGAATATGTTTTGCCAGGTTGCTGGTCTCCTCTACCCTGGACTCTTGATGTCCCATGACCGCGTCCACGGCCACCACCGTGCCCTCCTCATCCTCCAGACCCGAAAGTAGCAGTGACCACTGCCATTTCCGCATTGGGATTTTCTTCCGAGGTGTTCTTGCGCTTTTGAGCTTGTTGCTTTGGTTGTTTTGCCGACTGTGGCACAACTAGGGCGTTCTTTAATCCCTCTACGTCATCATCAGCATCTCCATACTTGCTCGCTGTTTCTATCATCTCTCCCAAATTAGTAACCTTATCGCACTTTAAGCGATGACGTAGTAAACCAATTGGGAGTCCTGCAATGAAAGCTTCAATCGTAGTTTGGTCATTTACTCATTCGCAGGTGTTCTTGGTGTCTATCCATCATATGAGGTAATCTCGGCAAGTTTCTCTAGCTTTCTGGGTGCAACGATGTAGGTCTCCTACCGTACAGAGTCTCCGATATGTGCCTTTGAAATTCCAAAAGAACGCGCTTTGCATGTCATACCAGTTGTAGATGGTATTCTTCGGAAGTTCATTGAGCCATGATCGTGCCGTCTTCCGCAACATAAGTGGGAGATATCGGGTTGCGACTAAGCTGTTCCGCCTTTGGTGATGCAACAAGCCCAGAAAAAATCCTGGAGCCAAGTATCTGGCCGGGCCACACCATCGTAGGCTTGGATATGTCTTGAGATAGCAAATCCTTCTAGGAAGTGTGTTTGTCGGATTCGTGGTCCGAAGCATTTTGGACCCACGTATATATCATCATTTTCGTAGCGCCGTGCCTCTATGTTGGAGTTAATCCGGTGTCTCGCGTCATTTGGTGACAGAGAACACCTTCTTGGTTGTTCGCTATAGTTGCGGTGCCTTGGAGTCGGACTTCGGCTTCTGCCACCACCTCCTCCGCCACGACACCCTCCTTGGCCTCCTTGAGAGCCGTTGTGATGGATGATCTGTGGAGAGGGTGGAGCAGGTGGATTGTTTTCGGCTGACCGTCTGCCTCCATCCGGAGCGTCATTATTCTGTCTCCGGGGAGGGTCTTCATTGTGACGAGCCCCCTGATGGCTTAACTCGGCACAGGGTCCGTCGTTCCTTCGTCTGTCACTCCCACTGCGATGGGGTTCAGCTGGATAGCTTGTGTGTCTACGAGGTGGCATTCTTTGACGATCATCCTCCCGACATTTCTCTTTGTCTTATTGATGGCCCAAAATATATCGATCTCGTCGGGGAACCCCAAGAGGAAGGTATGATGAGCATAGCAGCAAGTTTTCCCTCAGTACGAAACCAAGGTTATCAATCCAGTAGGAGCAAGGAGACACCCCAAATGTGTTGCTAGCTGAGCCTTGGCAGGGCGCACTACCGGTGCTAGTAGCAACGTGGAGACCTGCACAACCCAACCACAGAACTTTGCCCCCAACTTGCGATGAGGTTGTCAATCTCACCGGTTTGCTGAAAACAATGGATTAAACGTATCAAATGGAAGAAAGTAATAGTTTGCAGAAAGTAAACACAAAGCAGTAAACATTTGATTGTAGATTGATTGTAAAAGAAAGGATCAGGGTCCATAGTTCACTAGAGGTGACTCTCCTTAAGATAGATAACATGTTGGGTGAACAAATTACAGCGGGGCAATTGACAAACATCGAGAAAGCAATACATGCATATACTACTCATCTTGACTCCTTTGAGATTCGATTGGGCATTACAACATTATACATATACCGCCATTCAACTGCATCTATGACTAATAATCCACCTTCAGGTTATCATCTGAACCCCCTCCAGTATTAAGCTACAAGCAACAAATTATTGCATTATGAATTGCGTGTAAAGTAAACAATACGATTGTTCTATGAACAAAGGATTATTGTTTTCTCCCTAGTAGCAACAACACATCTAGTACCTTAGAGATTTCTGTCACTTCCCTAGATTACCAGAGGCATGAACCCACTATCGAGCATAAATACTAACTCTTGGAGTTGCTAGCATCTACTTGGCCAAGATAGCTACTAACAACGGAAAGCATGCAAGATCACAAATAACAAAGACATGATAGAATCAATAATCAATCTGAAATAGCATCTCAATATCCATCGGATCCCCGCAAACACAACATGTAGGAATTACAAATAGATGATCTTGATCATGAACGGAGCTCACAAGATCTAAACATGAAAGCACAAAGGAGGAGAACCAGCCATCTAGCTACTACATGGACCCATAGTCTAGAGATGAACTACTCAGGCATCACACTGGAGGCTTGCATGATGATGAAGAAGGCCTCCAGGGTGAGTTCCCCTCTCCGGTAGGGTGCCGGGAAGAGCTTCAGATCCCTCCTGATCTAGGGACAGAGACGACGGCGGCTACAGACTCTTTCGTGGAATTTTGATCAGGTACTTAGGGTTTCTGTATCGGAGGCAACTTATAGGCGGAAGGAGAGGCCGAGGGGATGCCTGGGCTGGTCACACCACCCCCTGGCGCAGCCAGGTGGTGTGGCCGCCCCTTGGCTCTTCTGCGTCTCGTATTCTAGCTCGGTGTGTCCCTTGGTAAAATACTGACTTTGGCTTTTGTCCCGTCCAATTTCGAGAATATTCATTTTCTGACTTCCTGGAACCAAAAACAGCAGAAAACAGGCAGCTGGCACTGTGGCTCTTGTTAATAGGTTAGTCCAATAAATCATATGAAAAGTACTCCAAAGTGTGGACAAAACATAAGAAAGTAGATAAAACCAAGCATGGAACATCAAAAATTATAGATACATTTGCAATGTATCACTTTTTCCCTGCGATCGTTCGACTCTCGCTAGGGAGGATTTGTCGGATACAGTGCAGCAATTGCTTCTTGCTCCGTAGCTGGAGCAACATTTCGCTAGTCACGTACAGTTCTATGGCGCTGCCCTAAAGATCCGGTTTTTGAGTAGTTATCTTCCCGACGGTCGGAACGGTGATGCTGTTTCGGAACCCGTTGGGGCCTTACGTCATTCTAGGCTGGGTCCGTGTGACATTGGTCAGATTGAGAGATCAGTTTTCCGTTCCTGGACTTCGCGACCTTCTGCTGCTCCAGACCCTTGGTGAGTAGCTTTATGCCCAACCGGACTTATTATGGGCCGGGATTATTTGCTAGGATGTCTCGTGCTGCGGCAGTGTTTT
Source organism: Avena eriantha (assembly GCA_910589775.1). Classification (NCBI taxonomy): domain Eukaryota; kingdom Viridiplantae; phylum Streptophyta; class Magnoliopsida; order Poales; family Poaceae; genus Avena; species Avena eriantha. Next base: position 396,613,756 of record OU342746.1, on the reverse strand, counting down.
GTACTGGAGTTGGGTACACAAGATCTCCTTTGCTGTCTAGCCGAGGCATCCCTGGGTCCCCTTCGAAGAGAACCTTGTGGACTCCCAGAAATTGATTGTGATGCGTGTGCCGTTTCCGGGTCTTCTGATGCTGCAGAAAGATGTACTTCTCCGCAGTAGCTATGAACTTCTTCTCTTCCTCTATGTTGTTGGCTTCACCCAGGTGTACTTGGCGACGCGCTTCTAGGACCTGAGCCCTTTCCTCCAACTCTTCAGCAGTAAGTTCTGCAGCTGTAGGGATAGGTGTAGTTAACGCAGAATCAATGAGTTTACGGGCACCTACAGTGACCACATGTCCATCCACTAAAGCTTCTTTGGGTTATTTTGGTATAAGTGCTCCATCCGAGTCTTCCTCATATTCCTCGGCAATCACTTCCTATTTTGGGAGTTCTTTTGCCAGGGTCTTGTTCTTCTTCTTTGCCTTCTTGGCAGCGCCAGTAGCAAAGACGGCTTTGGGTCCGTTTCCCGGAGTCAAGCTCTAATCGGTACTTTCGGACATCTGGACGTCAGGATTGTCTCCAAGATCCATGTCATCCTGCGCTTTGGGAGAGTTTTCTCCGGATCCTTTGTCCATGGCTTCTCCTTCTTCTATAGCTTTGGAGTTGAACTCCTCTTCATATCTATCTCTGAGATCCATGTCATCCTGCGCTTTGGGAGAGTTTTCTCCAGATCCTTCGTCCATGGTTTCTCCTTCTTCTGCAGCTTTGGAGTTGAACTCCTCTTCATATTCCACGGAGAACTTTCGGAAATCCGCCGACGTCATCGAGTCATCCGAAGATGCCGATAAGTCGGTGTTTGTTCCGATCGCCTCTAGCACCGAGTCCTCGTTGTCTCTAGCATTGGCAGATCCAGATCCAACATATCCGACAAAGTGTGATGTGTGAGTCCCGAGGTAGTTGTGGCTCTCCTCGTGGGCTTCCTCGAAAATTCTGATGGTCTCAAGAACTTCATCCACATTTGCGCCTTGTCGCATCATGCGCCTCAATGTATGCCTCAGGAAAGGTTGGTCTGTTCCGGCATTAGCAGAGCCGAAACACAGATCCGAAGCTCACTTGCCCCACGGTGGGCGCCAACTGTCATCGGATTGATGACAAGTACGCTATGAGGGTGTCCTCGAGGCATGTGGAAGAGAGGGGTGTGAGGTGTACGGTATTCCGGGACGGTGAGCACACAAGTTTACCCAGGTTCGAATCCGCCAGCTTTGGATGGATCCTACTCCTTCTAGCAATCCCGTAATATGGTAAAGCTGGAATATGGGTTACAAGGGTTTCGCCTGTGCGAGTTGAGATTGTAGACTATTGTGAGAGGTGCCCTAAAGGCTTACCCTAGGATGGCTTACATAGATATCCGGCCTAGGGGTTTACTAGAGAGACCTATCCGGCTACGACTAAGAGTCGGTTACATAGTACATCTTGAACTACAAGTAACATAGCAGGCCTATGTCGGTAAGTCTTCTAGGCCTTCTCGTAGCTGGACTGGACTCCGTCTATTCTCCTTGACTGGGCCGCCCGTGAAGCAAAGCTCTAACCCAAAGTGGACCACCCTGGTTAGTGAGGCATAGTGAGGATACCCGGGAAGTATATCCCCAACAAGGCTTCATGCCTTTCTAGAGGATCTTCCAAGTTCAAAAAATGATTTCTCATGTATGGAAAGTATCACAAATTTCATGACTTCTAGTCATTTTATGGAGTCAGGGCCCATCATCGCTTCTTTGCATGCAGTCGGTTCATCATTGTCAAAACAATAACAACTTGTTCATCAAATCTTGCTATTTGATTGTTACCCGACGCATACGGTTCAAATAGGAACTCTAATATCTAAGATCACAACCTTTGTAATCGCGGGAGCCATGAGCATTGTGCCGCCACCAGGACACTTTCCAGTGCTGCACTACTTAGCACATATAGCTAAGGTTCAATAACCTTATCAAAGTTCTATTGTCCTCCCATTTATCTTTTTCGTGAAAAAATCCTTCTCAAGAAACTTCATGTTCCAAGTGACAAACTCTTTTGTCTTCGGTGTTATGGAGGAATACCCAACAAATTCTTTGGGATAACCTACAAAGACGTGCTTATCCGACTTTGGTTGTAAACATTTAACTTATGCATAGCATACCAAAATTTAAGAAAAGAAAACTCGGGTTTTATCCCAAACCATAACCTTTATGGTGTCATTTCAACGGATCACGATGGTGCTCCTTTCAGTGTAAAAGCGGTAGTCTTTAAAGCTTTAATCCTTAAAACATAATGGCAGTTTTATAAATGACACCTTTGATCTTACCATGTCAAACAAGGTTCGATTTGATCTCTCAAACATACCATACTCCTATGGTTTATCGGGAAATGCAACTCCATGGAACAATTCCTCAAATCTTAGGTATTTTGCTAAACATGTAACTCAAATATCTTCCTTTATGATCGAATCATAAACTCTTTGTTTTCTTGTTACAATGATTTTCCACTTCATCATGAAAGTCTTTGAACAATTTTCAAATGTTTCATACTTCTTCCTTATTAAGTAAATATATAGATATATTCACTCAATTTTTTGGAGAAAGCATATGAAATCGAAAGATCCATCGCACATGGCTACATATAATGGACTATATACATCAATATACACAATGTCCAATAAGTTAGTCATCTGTTCCTCTTTGGCCTATGAACAGAGTTTCAATTATCTCGAGGAAAGTCTCACAACCATCATTTGATCAAAATCAAAGACTCCAAAAATCCATCAATATGGAGTTTCTTCATGTTTTCTTTCCAATAAAATTTAAACGGCGATGTCACTTCGTAAGTGATCTTTCAATCATTTTCCTTGTGACATTTTAGCATCAGTTTTTATGGACGTGATTTCTCCAACTAGACTTGTAAAAGTTCATCCATCTTCTATGGAATACGATAATTATTTGAACAACCATTGTTCTCATAATACCGGAACAAAATAACAATTATTTAAAAAAATCTTGAAGGCAAGCTTTGATGCTAACAAGAAACACAATAACACTTTATTTGTTTTCGATGAACATCAACACATATTCTTTTGCTAGTTACTTAGGCCATTGTAGTTCATGAATTGCGTCGTTCTGTATGAAATTTCATACCAACCAATTCGGTATCCAATACCTAAGAACCACATTGTTTAACAAGCAAAGAATACAACCATAACATGTACATCATATATATACCTAAACTGGACATTTCCAGTCTTTCTCTTTTCTGCCAAATATTTTATAGATTCTCTTTCAACATTTCATTTTCCTTTTAAAAGAATCTATCAACATCAACAGTGGGGCCATACATATGACTTGCACTTTGAAGTGGATCACCATCATCAAATGGTTGGCCTTCTTTCAAAAATCCATTCTTTAGTAATCTTTTAGTGTAGTAAACATTTTACCTACATCTTCTATTCATCCTTGTCATGACAACTTTCATGATCAAGCTATTATAGCCTATAAGAACGAATCACGAGTATAATGTCAGTTCCCAAAACCTTTTTGGGAGATTAGGATGTCTACGTCTCCAACCTTCGCAAATTCTCATACAATATGAGAACATGTATTTTTCCAAATTATACTCTATCATGTTACAACCTAAACATTGTTTCAGATATCTCAATATCTTTTACACATGGTGTTTTCTGAAACAATTCTTTCATCTCCCAGATAACCTCGATATTAAAACAACTTTTGAATATCAAGAATCATGGAGGCAAACATGATACTTTAGATACTAACACTGGAATTGTTACTCTTGATTTAATACTATTTATTTAACTTCATGGAGTAAATAGAGTTTGCTAAAAGTTTGCAATAAGACCTCTAAACTTTAAATTGACACTTAAAACAATACGATACCAGTTCGTAAAGCAAATTTCCAGAATTCTATAGTTCTATAATCTCAATTAAAACTAAGCGCAAGGTAGTAAACAGATGCAAACGACTACAACAAATTATGCAAATTCACTTTGATTTATTTTATGATAAAGTGAGTTCAATTCTAATCCAAATTACAAATAAACTCCCACTCAAAACCAACATTCCTCGAGTTGTTTTGGTGATTACATGAACCAGATCCACTACACCAAGTCCGATCATCACATGAGTCAGTGTAGCTTCAAAGGCGAGCATCTATATGGGCATCATATCAACCATATGACTCATGCTTAACCTTTTGGGTCCGTGTTCCGAGCCATGTCTATACATGCTAGCCTCGTCAAGTAAGAACCTTAGTACTCGCGTGTGTAAAATTGTCTTACATCCGTTGTATGAAAGCGTAGAGTCAAAATCACCCAATCATCATGTGGTGTCTTGAAACGACAAACTTTCTTAATGGTGCATACTTAAGGAAGAACACATTTTATCTTTATATCTAAATGAGGGATCATCTTATAATGCTACTAAAGCGCCAAACAAGCAATATAAGATGCAAACAAACATCATATGCAAAAAGTGATATGATATGGCTCTTGCACTTGATCACTATCTTGTGCATCTTGGTATGATATTTATCATTCCTATATGTGTAAGGCCAAGGTCTATGGAGCTTACACTTTGGTATGTTAATATCCAAGAGTATCAATCCATACTAGAAATTATAACATCACCATATCATGACACTGGCCCAGCAACAATCTAAACTAGACGCCTCTAACTTATCAATTGCAAGTTTTACATGGCTTAGGGCTTTCGAAGATAGAACCGGTCTTACCTACAAACATGAAACCACAACGGTGATAACCAGATTGTTAGCAACTCGTTGTAAATCAGATATTGACTATAGTAGGAGAGACAGACACCCGCTAGCCACTTATGCAAAACTAGTTACATGTCAAGCGTGGAACAATTCTCATGTGCAAGGACATGTAAAGTTAGTCAGGGCCGCTTCATCCCACTATACCACCAATATCCAAAATACATAGAAGATGCAATAACATGATCATCAATGCCCACATACTCGTATGTGTTCTATCCGTGCAAAGCATCTACGCATAGATCAGGCTCTGATACCACTGTTGGGTTTGCAACATAGAAAACAAAAAAATCCTACGATGTGAACAACTAAGCACCAAGATCTATCTACCTAGATACAATCAACATGTGGATGTACATTCATAGATAACATACCCTTGAAGAGCGACAAAGCGTTATGAGGTTGTACTCGTGGATGATGTATTCGCACACTTGTCGATCTCAAGATCATGATAAAGTCTAGCGAGTCTAGCAGGTCCAACACCATCAATTTCAACACCACAAAGAAGCGGTGCATCCGTGATCGCACACGCGTCCTCGCTCCAACGATGCAGCGGAAGTAGCAACTCCTTTCCAGACAAAGCCATCGGGAACATGTATCTCGCTAATCCGAGACCATGGGGAATAATTTCTAGAGAGGGAGAGAGATCCTTCACGAGGAGGTGTGAGAAGAGAGGAGGAGTGGAAGGCCTTTTATAGGGGAGAGGGGGGAAGCCCCTCCCATGGCCGGTGGCCAAGGTGGTGCCCCCACCTCTCCATCATTCATATGGGTGGAGCTCCCACTCACATAAACATGCCTCCAGTCAAAAGTCCACCCACCAAATTTAATGCAAACTCTCATTTAATAAAACTCTTTTATTTATTTTATTCAGAATTTTGTTCATTACTTTAATTAACAAACATTCACATAAAACACCCTACAACATTTCAATATCACATGCAGAACCAGTTTCTGCAATTTCACCCGAAACATTTCCGGTTTCCATCGAAATGATTCCAGCTCTTTCTTAAATCTTTATCTAAAATATATTTGCTCCAAATGGTGTCGGTATCCATTAAGTGTGTCATCCTATGGTTCACGAATAATGCAGACATGATAGAGACTACTCTCCGATCAATAATCAGCAGTGGGACCCGAAGATCTATACTGACTCCCACACATTCAACGATGACTCTAGTGATCATGTGAACCTTTTAACGTTGTAAATAAATCCCTTTGTCTCGTGATATATTACATGTCCGAGATTCGATCATCGGTATCACCATACCTAGTTTGATCTTGTTACCGACATGCACTCTTTTCTCATTTTTGTGATATAATATTCTACTGATCACGTCACTTGCTTGCAAGCTATCTCGATGTGATATCACCGAGAGGTCTCAGAGTATATCTATCCTTCACCGGGATGGAAAAATCCCACTTTTGATCCATGAGCATCTACATAACACCTTCGGAGTATCTGAACCTACCTTTATTGTCACTCTGTTATGGTGTGACATTTGATGTTATCAAGTTACTCTTCTAGTATTAGTGATTGATATGATCTCATGGTCTAAGGACTAGAATTACTTTGTATGATGTTATAGCAATTTTAAACACAATGACTTTGATCGTATTGCTATACTTCAGATGAATGTTCATCACACCATTCAACCAATATTGTGACCTCGTTATTAACAACATCCAATGTCAATGATTAGGAAACTTTAATCATCTTGTTAATCAACGAGCTAGTTTATATGAGAGGCATAACTAGGAACCCTTTATTTGTTTATTAAACACACATGTATTAATGTTTCCAATTAATACAATTATATCATGCAAAATAAACATTAATCGTAAACATGGAATAAGATAATAACCACTTTATTATTACCTCTCGAGCATATTCCCTTCACTAAGGACATTGAGTTACTACGTATGTGATAACAATATAAACTTGAGGACATGATTGTATTGTTACATCTACTTCGGGTGACTGTTCATCATATCATTCTCCAATGATATGATCCTGTTATTAACAACATCTAATGTTCATGATCACGAAATCTGTGATCATCGGTTAATCAACAAGATAGTATTAAGAGAGGCTTTACTGGGAACCTTTTCTATTTATAAATCACACTTGTATTAATGTTTCCTATTAACACAATTATAGCCTAAAAATAAACATATGTTATAAACCTGGAATACCATAATAACCACTTTATTACTGCATCTCGGGCACATTCCTTTCAGGTCGTTACTACTTCCCCTTGTTGTCGGTGGCCAAGCCTCTCCCGGGTCCTCTCCGTCGGAATAACCAGTTGGAGTTGGATGGCGAGAGGTGCCGGAGTAGTTAGGTTTAGTTTGTTTTGGATTTTTCCTGTAGTAGCCTTGATGCCTGGATGTGGAGCTCTAGATTGAGGCGAACAAATCTCTCTAGGGTTCATCCTTGGTGCGCTCAATCTCCTATGGCCGGAGGTTCTTGAGGCGGCGAAGGCAATCACATTGACGAATAAATCGGTCGCGGGCTGCTTCCTCTACTTTGTTATTTCCGCGTTCTCGTATCTCCTTCTGACCGACAACGGTTGCGAGGGGATGGAGATGGATGGAGCGCGGAGGCGGATTTCTAGACGCGGTGGGGGGTTTCTGCCCAGGTGCGTGTGCATGGCGCCTGGCGGCTGTTGATCTCGTCTGCTTCGTCTTTCCATCCTCTTCTGTCCGGCCATGGAGGCATGGGGATCGAGGAGGGGATGATGCGGCGAGTTGCAAACTCCCTCTTCAAAAAGTGTGGCCTCCATCCTTCTGGTAGCCCCCCTACTTCTCTTGTCCACCTGGCCAGCCGTAGCGGCGAGGAGGAGAAGGGAAAGACGCTAGCGCTGTTGTTTTGATTGGAGGCCTTTGTGAGCTTCTGAAGCTTTTGCTCCCTCGAGCGAATTCCAAGGCACCGATGTTCGCCGTCGTGCTCTTTGGCGGAAAGGGAGGCCCTTTCTACTTGAGTCAAGTGTATCGAACAATAGGTTAGTCATAGCCAGCGAACAATTTGTTCACCCATAGATATTTTTGTCCAAGTATATTTTCTTCTGCTGCAGTGGCGGAGCTACACCTTGTAGATGATGTCAAGTGACATCACAAAAATTGGGCAAACACTACTATGCCAGCTATGAATACACAGTTTGACCCCATAAATATTAGATAATGACCCCATAGTTCAGTTTGTCACATTTTGCACTTTTGACATCACGGAGGCACATATGGGCTCTACCACTGCCTCTGTGTGATGCACTTCCTCAATGTACAAATATTAGTTATTTTTTGCGTCTCTTGATCCACAGTGCAAGCTGCATATTTCTTATTCCCGCACTACTCAATTTCGATAAGGTGAAAAAGAAAATGATGTTTTGTGTTGTTTCCTATATAGCTATTGTAGTTAGCAGTGAGTGGTAATGATGCCCATGAAAACTTCCTAGACATTGACTAAATTTATCTTGTCATTTTTTAGCTTTGTTTTTTGATTCAGTCTAAAACACGTTCTATTTTGGGGAGTAGAAGACCACGATTATCATCACTATTTTGGAGGACCAAAGCTTGAGCAATTTCGTGTGGGGTCACATATTTGGACTACATGGGACTAGCCTAGTAAGTTCCGCCCTTACTAAAATGTCACTTTTTAGAATTCATGAAGCATAAAAGTATAATACTTACCTTTTAATGTTCCATGTGCCATAAGGCTTACCTAGCATAGATTTGTTGGCCGTTATTTTCTTTGGGGTAATTAATATCTTTGGTTTTTTTGTTGGCCTCATTTGCTAGAATTTTCAAGTTCTGTTGTTGCTCCTGTATTCGTTTTATGTGTCCCGGTTTACAAGGTTAGTGGTCATTGGATCAAGAGGTTCCCCTGTTAGGAACAACCATTGTTTTCTCAACTTTGTTAATCTAGCTGAAATGGTCTTGCAGAATCAGAGTGTCGCTTAATAATAAATTATAACTTCGTCTTGTTGCAACTTTGTTTCATGTAAAATGTTTATTGTATTAATTTATTAATGCTTAAGTTTAAATTACTTTTCATAAGTATACCATAAATATTTTCTAAAGTAAACTGAAAATATGATATAGTCGAAATAGCAATGGCAGATTAGTTTTGGGAGTTTTGAAACATCAAGGACTTGTTTTACTTGTAACTATGGTGAATGTATCCCCATTTACAAGCGTGTAGTGTAAATCTTCTACTAAATGAGAAAGACATCTGGAATTCCATTTGTTGGCTTAATCCATTATATTTACATATGTTGGCTTGATCTAAATGAGAAAGCATGTTGTGATCTTTCCTTTATTTCCTACATAGAATCAATTGCATTTACATTTGTTGGCTTGATCTAAATGAGAAGGCATATAGTAATTTTCCTATTTCCTACCCCCTTCGTTCCATAATATAAGATGTTTTAGCTTTTGCGAAACGAATGTATCTAGACATCTCTTAGTGGGTAGGTTCACGAACCAAAAGCTATACCATATGATATTTTGGAACGGAAGGAGTACATAGAAAATAACAATTAGAACTCCAACCCTCACATGAGTGTCTTAACTAATTTTAGAGAATATCAATACAACTACATGACACAATAGAGTTCTATTATTTCCATGTAGGGATGCAGACAGATAGTTCATCATGACCTACTTAGGGATTTGCATCATAACAACAACAAGTGCAATGGAATAGGAAGTCATAGTATGTTACGAAATTCAGAGGGAGTAATGGCAAACTTTTTCAGCTTTCAAGTAGTTTTATATCACATATACAACTAAACTACATACAGCTAGATTTAGCTGCTCAATTGGCATGGCATCCTTAAAAAATAAAGTCACATCTTTAAGTTCTATATAAAATATGGTAAGAAGTCACAATGCAGCCCAGTCCACTTTGATTGCATGTATGGCTCAAGCCCAATAATCCAGTCCATTAACTTTTTTCCAAACAATTTTTTTCGGCTACATGGGCCAAGCTTAGCACTTGAGCTATTTTACTTTCTATCCCGTGGGATTTTCAGTGTCCATCTTATTTTAGGCCTCAACCATTTCACTCCATTATACTTTTAGACATTTGCCTTTTGACAGTCCATTTACTTACAATTTTAGATTTCATTTCTAAATATATTGTTCATTTTTAGTTTTATTTGGGCGGTGACATTCACTCCGGTCCAGATTTGTTTGGGTCGTGGCCTTTTCTTGTAATCAAGTCTATTAAAGTACTTACCATAGTTCAAATCACATATATATAATAACCTAGCTATCAAATGGAACATTAAGGGCACAAGGCTGCAACTATATTTAGACTAAAATGTAAACCCACCACAGGACCATATGCCCCTACAACATGTAACACTAGTAGGAAAAGGCTTATAGAAGTTGTTTTTCTAGTGGCGTCTAAAACAAAATGGACGCTACTACTGCAAGGCAAACTATTCGCGGTGTTCATAAAAAGACGAACACCACAACTATAACTTACTCCTAGCATTCAGGAGACAGTTAAGGCCGGCACTAAGTGGGGACCACGATGCGAGCCAGGACCACTGTAGCCCAAGCGTTCAGACAATTTGAACACCGTAACTATTTTGTAGTGGTGGCATCCCAAGAGTTGTAGACGCCACCACTATTACATCCAAAATTTTGCTAACTAACTAGCACCACCTGCGCCCTTCCCTCTCTATCATTCCAATTCCCATGCGCTCGTTCCCATCCCCAAATCGCCCCGCGCCACACCGCCTCGCCCTGCGCCAGGCCTCTCTGACCCACGCCTCCGCCGACGACCCTCGCCATCGCGCCTCCCCCGACCCGAGCATCCACCGACCTCATGCCGTCGTGCTTCCACCGACCTCACGCCGCCGTGCTTCCACCGACATGCGCCTCCCCCGGCCTCTCTGACTTCACGCCGCCGCGCCTCCCCGCCCCTCTCTTAATTACTGTATTTAGTTTAGTGTGGAAAATCTAGATGATTTTAGGGATTTTTGTTTACTGTAGCAAATGTACATGATTTTAGGGGTAGAAAATCTAGATAACTTTAGGGATATATGTAGCAAATGTACATGATTTTAGGGGTAGAAAATCTAGATAATTTTAGGGATAGATGTAGCAAATATACATGATTTTAGGGGTAGAAAATCTAGATAATTTTAGGGATAGATGAAGCAAATGTACATGATTTTAGGGATAGAAAAACTAGATAATTTTAGGGATAGATGTAGCAAATGTACATGATTTTAGGGGTGGAAAATCTAGATGATTTTTGGGATAGATGTAGCAAATGTACATGATTTTAGGGGTAGAAAATGTAGATAATTTTAGGGATAGATGTAGCAAATGTATATGATTTTAGGGGTAGAAAATCTAGATAATTTTAGGGATAGATGTAGCAAATGTACATGATTTTAGGGGTAAAAAATCTAGATAATTTTAGGGATAGATGTAGAAATGTACACGATGTTAGGGGTAGAAAATCTAGATAATTTTAGGGATAGATGTAACAAATGTACATATATATTCATTTCTTATATGTTGACTAATAGTTGTATGAAATGTTGTTATTTAACTACTTAATTAGTATCATGTTGGAGCTGGAGTTGAAGTTTAGTGGTATTCACCGGAAACACACGAGGACCCCGACTTGGAAAGCTCAGATCAAAGTGGTAACAACAAGATCTAACTAGGTATTTTTAGGTTCCCGTGGCAGGCATCCCGCGCCTTCAACTGCGCCGCGGTCCAGCACTTTGGGGCGAGCGCGGACCTCAACTTCGAGGATGAGTGTCGCGTGGCGCATATGTTAGCGCTAGAGGGCATAAGGATCGCCACGAGGGCCAAGGAGAGGGAGCCCGACAGGCAAAGAGGTAGCTGGCGCGCCACCATCGCGAGGAGGATGACCCCTTGGTCAGGGATCTCCTACTTGATCCCTAGGTGATGGCGGTCCAGTACGAGGTCCTTAGTGAGAGCCGGTAGCAGCATGGGCAGGGCGAGGCCGGCCCCTTCGGCACACAGCAATAGGATCAACCCGGCCCCTCTGACACGCAGCAACAGGGTTCTTGCTGTCGTCCTATTTTTGGGACCATTTGTATGACGACGACGTCACTAACACTAGGTCTACTCGAGTTTAGGATCTTCTCATGTGACTATCATATATATGCTACCTGTCGTACTACTTATATAGACTTATCATGTGACTGTCGTGTGCTACTATTGTAATACTTATATGATGCTAACTAATCTTACTTATGTGTTATGTTGATATATTGTGCTACTTATGATGCTAATTAAGTTAAAATGGTCTATATAACTAAGTTTACATTACCATATATTGGTTTATAATGAATGATGATAGGTGTGAGCATTGTGGTTACCAACAGTGCAAGGACAAGAAGGTTGTCATAGTGCTCCCTTATGACTGTGAAGTTAGAATGGTATGTTCATTCACAAGCAATCAACCTATATATACCCTGCGACTGAATTATATGCTAATTGTTGCTTTCTTATGATTATGTATGCAGACATACCCTCCAAGTTTAGACTTGATTTTCTGGACCATTTTGATTGGCCATTATGGCAACAGGGACAGTTACAGGTTGATCTACTGCCTCTAAAGTAACCTGCACCGACCTACACGGTCCAAGTCACGAACGAGGCGAACCACACCTTTTTTAGTGGTCCAAGGTGGAATGATATTGTCGATGCCTATGAGATGGACGCCCATGAGAAGTTGGTCTTGCATCTCTGTGAAGATAACATGACCTACTTCTACTACCGAGGTCTTGAAGCACCGACAGACTCTGACGTTTCTTCAGATGACGATATTTCTGCTGCTGCCATTAGGTATGGCATGGACGTTGTCGATAATCCTTTTGAGGAATAGCACTTAGTGTTATATGTAGCTAGCTTAATTATATGTAGTTTACTGTAATCTTTTTGAGAACTAGTAGTTAGTGCTAGCATTTCTATAAATATATCTTGTTGTGCTGTGAATATTCAATTGGATGCACTAGATTTTTTTTTCTTTCGAAAACTCACTCGTGGCATTCAAAATAATACGAACGCCACAAATATGATTTGTAATGGTGGAGCTTACAGGAAACACCACTATTATGATATGTAATGGTAGCTCTTACGGTACACGCCACCACTAGAAATCCTACTAATGGCGTTCGGTCGAGAAGCCACCACTAGGACCTACCAGTGGCACGAGGGTAGTGGTGTGCGGTTTAAACGTCACGAACCCCCTTTTCCAAACGCCGCTACTAGGCCTTTTCCTACTAGTGTAACACCCATTGACGATGGTTTAACTCGTCAATGCCCATTGTTATGGACTTGGGTTTTGGAGAAGGAGGGAGCGCTGGAGGCATCAGTCGGCTAGCAAACAAGCACATAGGGACGCAAGTTTTACCCAGGTTTAGGCCTCGTAGAGGTCCCTACTCCTGCTTGTCTGCTCTTGGAATTAACGAAGGAATCGAAGATTACAGGGGTGCACGGATGCAATCTGGCAAGAGTTGTGGAAATTAGGGTTGTGATCGTCTAGATCTATTGTGGGAGTCGTGATTGCCTTCTCGTTGGACCCTCCTAGCCTTTATATATGGGGAGGCTAGGTCTCAGGTACCAATACGAGTTGGTTACAAGTTAGATTCAAACTCTAGTATTGAGAATTCCTTGTCTTGTGCGTTTGAGAGTCTGTGTCCATATGGAATTCAGACCACTCGAACCGTCATAGGCATCATGGACCTTGGCAATTCGTCGAGTGGGCCTTCCAACGAGTCGCACCAGGTAGGTTGTAGTTGAGTGCCTATTGGGCATACCCATGTTAGTAGCCCCCGAGTGTCCATGCAAATCGTAGATTCGGGTGGAGACTCAGAAGTCTTGATCTTTGCATTAGGATGTCGGAGTCGACAATTGTGTCGAGTGTGAAGCACTTCACCCGGAAGTACATCGAGTCAGTCGAATTTGTAGTAGTTCATAGGGATGATGGTAAACGTGCCTGGTGCGCTCGACGGATCGGGACCAGTTAATTGCTGTAGGGCAAAAACAACGCAACCTACTCAAACTCGAGTCCCCGGACTCGAATTTGGAAATGTGCGGGTGTAATTCGACTCAAGCTGCAGAGGTCTTATAGAGTCGAATCCCAGTGTGTAAATGTGAGCACTTGACGCGTCCGTCAAGGCTTATTCATCATACCTGCATGCACGGATATGTTTCTAGTAGTGCGCAGTAGATGCGTTGCTAGGCCTTATTCAGTTCTTATCTTCACGCTGTAAGCACGACATCCGAATTTTATCATCGTGGACATGATTCGGGTGACCAAGGAGACGCAGTCTCTTTGCAGGGAAAGTATGAGGTGGAGTCGCCATAGCATTCGAGTGTGGATGTTATCAACACACAGTACGATGTACAAGGAAGAAATAATCATAGGGTGCGCGACCAGCGCTCCCTATGGGAGTAGACCCCGAGTGCCTATTCGGGTCATAGACTCGAGTGCGGACTAAAAACATTTTGTGACTGCTATCGTCTTTAGTTGCTTGTTTTGGTCGAATGCGCTTCCGGCGCTCCCTATGGGAGTAACCCGTAATTCACACTCAAATCGTTGATTCGAGTGAAGTTTTTCATGATTCTTGGATATCTTCACAAATTTCTTCGGGTGCGCGGACAACGCTCCCTATGGGAGTAGCCACCGAGTCCTTAGTCAAATCATGGATTCGAGTGAGGATTCAGAGCGTGTCACTCGAGGATCTTGTATATGCGCGACCAACGATCCAGCTTGGAGTCGCCCCCGAGTGTCTGGCGGAGTCGTAGACTCGGGCAGAGACTCGAGTCTTGTATCTTGCAGTCATAGTCGAAAATCGTGCGAGGAGAAACCACTGACCCAGAAGTGCATCGAGTCAGCATCTCACGTATAAGGAGCCAAGAGTCGAGGATGCAGTCGGGGTCGTCATAGCGGAGTCATGTGGCGGTTATCCAGGTGAGTCGATGATGCGGATGGAGTCGACGCAGTCACTTCTGTCGAGTGTGCTGCCAACGTCGCATGTGCGTAACATCAAGAGATGCAACCATCCGAGGAGGGACTCGACTTGGGTCTTGAGTGTATAGCGTAGTAGTTGTTTTGTCGACTCCTGTTGGAGTACCCGATATAATAGCTCGACGCAGTTGACATCCTTATAAGCTACATAAAACATGAAGAATTGTGAAGTACTTGTATCTTGTAAAGGATATTTGCATGTTGGTTTGTAAAGTATAATTCTGGTGCCAATTGAGTCGACACTTTTGCACTGTATGCTAGGCCTTTTCATTAGCCTGATTACCTTTAGTCTCAGTACCTCGCCGAGGTACTCGGAGTTCAAGGTTTCGACGATCAGGCAGAATCAGCTACTCAGGATGTCACGTATGAGGTGCTCGAGTGCGTGGAGTCGACGACACATTAGGTTACTTGAAGAGGGCACAGCCCCCGAGTGTTTTGAGTGCGATTAAAGTAAGAAATCAGCTCTAAGTAGAGATAAACTTAGCTTTATTGATAGTTGGTGTGGTGAATCGCGGGAGTCGAAGATTGTAGTGGCTCGTGGTCGTGGGAGTCGAGGGAGCCCTCAAGTCGCTGGATCTGAAGAACGCGACGGGTCAGTGGAACCGAAGACCACAGCATGTCGCTGGATCTGAAGGAGCCCACGAGTGTAGCATCTTGGTGGTTGGAGTCGAAGACTGCAGCAGGTCGTGGCAGCTGAAGACCGAAGTGGTTTGCCGTAGCCAAAAGAGCCCCGGGGTCGCCTGTGTTGATGACGGCGCACATGAAGTGGTTAGGGAAGTTGTTGCTCCCACAACTTTCCGATCTGGAGCCGTAGGCTCCATCTTCTGTGGCTAAGTCACCCAGATCAGAACCGCGATTGTTGTCGCTATTCGTGCTCCTAGATGTTGCCAGGGCGTTGAGCTCGCTGAGGGTGCCGATTGGTGGAGGGAACCACGATGCTGGAGAAATCACGGGTGCCGTTGGCTGGTCAGGCATGCGAAGCGTGCCCAGTTGACCAACCTGGAAGCGGAGGCTTCCAATCACCAAGCTAATCCCATCGCCCACGGACTCGAAAACCGAGCGGGTGGCCGGCGTGTGGACGGTGAAGTCGAAGGCATCGAAGAGCTGGCGAATCTCCACTGTTGTGGAGTTGTAGATCGCGGTTGATGGGGCCGAAGAAGCCACAACATCAGCACTCCCAATTCCCACAGACAGTGCCAATTGACGAGGGTTTAACTCGTCAATGCCCATTGTTATGGACTTGGGTTTTGGAGAAGGAGGAGCGCTGGAGGCATCAGTCGACTAGCAAACAAGCACACAGGGATGCAAGTTTTACCCAGGTTCAGGCCTTGTAGAGGTCCCTACTCCTGCTTGTCTGCTCTTGGAATTAACAAAGGAATTAAAGATTACAGGGGCGCGCAGATGCAATCTGGCGAGAGTTGTGGAAACTAGAGTTGTGATCATCTAGATCTATTGTGGGAGTCGTGATTGTCTTCTCGTTGGACTCCCCTAGCCTTTATATATGGGGAGGCGAGGTCTCAGGTACCAATACGAGTTGGTTACAAGTTAGATTCAAACTCTAGTATTGAGACTTCCTTGTCTTATGCGTTTGGGAGTCCGTGTCCATATGGGCTTTGTTGGGGATATACTTTCCAGGTATCCTCACAGTTCCTCACTGACCAGGGTGGCCCACTTCGGGTTAGAGCTTTGCTTCACGGGCGGCCCAGTCAGGGAGAAAGACGGAGTCCAATCCGGCTACGGGTAGGCCCAGAAGACTTACCGACTTAGGCCCATAATGTTACTTGTAGTTCAAGATGTACTCTGTAACCAACTCTTAGTCGTAGCCGGATTGATCTCTCCTATAAACCCTAGGCTGGATATCTATATAAGCCGTCCTAGGGAGAGCCTTTAGGACACACCCAATACTTTAGACCCTCAACTCGCACAGGCAATACCATTGTAACCCATATTCCGGCTCTGTCGTATTACTGGATTGCTAGCAGGAGTAGGATCCGTCCAAAGCCGGCGGATTTGAACCTGGGTAAACTTGTGTGCTCACTGTCCCGGAACACCGTACGTCTCACACCCCTCTCTTCCACACGCCTCGAGGACCCCCTCATGGCGTACTTGTCCTCAATCCGATGACATTGGCGCCCACCATCGGGCAAGTGAGCTTCGGATCTGCGTTCCGAGCGGAATCTGCAAAAATCAGAATCGGCGAGACCATCGCCGTCGGTCGCATCCTTTACGCCAGCGACGTCCCTCTCATCGTTCTCGACAAGACTTGGATTCCAGAAAAGGAGGCCGTGACTGCCTACACAATCATGTCTTTTGGCGAGATCGATGTTTACATCGGTTTCGCTGAAACTGCCCAACCCACCCCAGCGGTGATGATAGAGGCAGGAGAATTTTCTGGGTCCCCTTTGTCCGCGGAGGCGGCAGAGTTCCGGATCTCAGAAAACCCTAATCCCACCCAGCCCACACCAATTGCGGAGATAGTGGAGAAATCCGAGCCTGAAGAAGACCTAGCGGATCAAGTCGAATCTGGAGTGGATCTCCCTGGAGAAGCTGGGTCCTAGATTGACCCACCCGCGGAAGTCGAAATCCAGGAGGAGCATATCAACGACACTGATTCCGGCTCTGACGACGCCTGGACAGACAGACCTTTCCTAAGGTACCTCAGGAAGCACGCGTCGCACTTCGTCGGATCTGTTTGGGTATTAAGCTACTCAACAAGGGACTGGAGCAGCAAAAGGTCGCCCTACCCGGAAGTCAAAAACTGGTCTCGGATTCTGACCAATGTCGTACAGATCCAGCATGGGCTGACGTAAGATCCCATTACGTTCGGGCGTAGTATCATCACCCCGAACGCAGGGAAGACAATTATTCAAGAACTGGATCATCAGGACAGCATCGCAGAACTACGCATAACTGGAGCAATGTCGCTCTAGCGGCCGAGAAAGACGCCATCGTTGCACTGAATCCGAGGAATCCTCCCTGAAAAGAGTTTAACGATCGAAGGGGAGAATATAAAGAGAAACGTCGGGCGGAGGATCGTCAGAGAATGTCACCTCCTAGGCATGAAAACCGTCCGGCTGAGCCTCACCATGGTGGGAACGACGGACGAAGGAACGACAGAAACCATGCTGGGACAAGCCGGCAGGGGGCTCGTCGTAGTCAAGAACCTCCCCGAAACCGGAATAATGACGCTCCGGACGGAGGCCGCCGATCAGCCGGAAACAATTCAGTTGCCCCACCCCCTCCGAGGCAGTTATCACAATAGCCCCCAAGGAGGGCAAGGAGGACATGGCAGAGGAGGTGGTGGCAGAAGCCGAAGTCCAGCTCCAAGGCACCGCAGCCACAGCCGACATTCGGGACGATCTCTATCCCCGAACGACGCAAGGCACAGGATCAACTCCAATATAGAGGCGCGACGCTACGAAAACGACGATTTCTACATGGGCCCAAAGTGTTGTGGACCACGCATCAGAGCTACAAGATTCCCGGAAGGATTTGCTATCTCAAGGCACATCCAAGCCTACGACGGCATTGCTCGTCCAGATACCTGGCTACAGGATTTTTTCCAAGCTTGCTGCATCGCCAAAGGCGGAAACAGCCTGGTCGCAACCCGATATCTCCCACTTATGTTGCAGAAGACGGTGCGATCATGGCTCAATGAACTTCCGGAGAACACCATCCACAACTAGTATGACATGCAAAGTGCGTTCTTTCGGAATTTCGAAGGCACATATCGGAGGCCCTGTACGGTTGGAGACCTACAACGTTGCACCCAGAAAGCCGGAGAAACTTGCCGGGATTACCTCAGACGATGGATCGACACCAAGAACTCCTGTGAAGGAGTAAACGATCAAACCGCGATTGAAGCCTTCATCGCAGGACTCCCAATTGGTCTACTACATCACCGCTTGAAGTGTGATAAGGTCACTGATCTGGGAGAGATGATAGAAACAGCGAGCAAGTATGCAGATGCTGACAACGATGTAGAGGGATTACTCAACGTCCTGGCTATGCCTCAGTCGGCAAAACAACCAAAGCAACAAGCTTAGAAGCGCAAAAATACCTCGGAAGAAAAACCCCAACGCGGAGATAGCGGTGGTCACTACTGTTTCCGGGTCTGGAGGATGGGGAGGACGTGGCGGAGGCCGCGGGCATGGCCGTGGGACATCAAGGGTCCAAGGTAGAGGAAAACAACAACCAGGCAAAACCTACACTTGGGCCGACATTGCCAATAACCCATGTGTGCATCACCTAGACGCCAATGGGGGCTCGTCCCACACCAACGCTGAGTGTCGTTTTAATGACGACATCAATAGAGATGATACCGCGGGCTACAAAGCTAAGCGGAAGAAGGGAAAGAAAAATCCCGAAAAGGACAAAGAGACCAAGGAAGATTCCGACATGGAGGAAGCTGATGCTTCAAATCCCAAGCCGGAAGGGAAGACGACTTTTCCCACCAAAAAAGACACTTACATCACCTTCCTCGGATCTCAACCAGCAAAGGTCAAGAAAGCAGTTCTCCACGAGCTCAATGCAATAGTTCTGGCTGTCCCTCAGTATCTGGACTGGTCGGAAGTGGCAATCACATTTGACCGCGCTGATCATCCGCCTAAGCTACACAGGCGAGGAAAATACGCTTTAATCGTCAACCCACTCATTGACGGTATGGTTTTTCCAAGACCCTCATGGATGGTGGTAGCAGCATCAATATTCTCTATGTCGAAATGCTACGCTGGATGAAGATCTCGGAGACCCAGCTGAACCATAGCTCTGTGATTTTTCATGGAGTTGTCCCAGGAAGACAAGCTAATTCCCTGGGAGAGATTACTTTGGATGTTACCTTTGGAACTCCAAAGAATTATCGGACGGAGGCACTTTCTTTCGAAGTTGTCCCGTTCAAGAGCGCATACCACGCTATATTCGGACGTCCGGCTTACTGGGCTTTTATGGCTCGTCCGTGTTACATTTACAATATGATGAAAATTCCAGGTCCAAATAGCGTGATCACCATCAGGGGAGACCCGAAGAAAGCGCGAGAGTGCGAGGATGGAAATGCCGCCTTTGCCAAAGCCGTGCTACACGCCCAGGAGTACCAGGTGATCAAGAAGAGCATAGATCCGTCCGAGATGCCCGCAACGAAGAAGGAGGTGACAAAGCCAAATCAGGAGTTCAAGGCATCAGAAGAGACGAAGAAGACGCCGTTGAAGGATGATGACCCCTCCAAGGTGACCCAGATAGGCGTAGGCCTAAGTAGCGCATAGGAAAGCGCGCTCGTCAAGTTCCTCCAAGCAAATCAAGATATCTTCGCATGGCAGCCATCTGAAATGACCGGAGTACCTAGGGAACTTGCCGAGCACTCTCTAAATGTAAACCTGAACGCTAAACCCGTCAAACAGTCCTTATGATGGTTTGGCGATAAAAAGCGTAAGGCAATGCTAAGGAACTAGCACGACTCGAGTTAGCCGGATTCATAGAAGAGGTCATCCACACTGAGTGGTCGGCCAATCCTGTAATGGTCCCTAAAAAGGACACCACTGATTTAAGGATGTGTGTTGATTATACTGCCTTGAACAAGGCTTGTCCAAAAGATCCGTTCTCTGTGCCTAGAATTGATCAAGTCATCGATTCTACGGCAGGCTCGGAACTCCTCTGTTTTCTTGACGCATATTCCGGTTATCACCAAATCCGGATGAAGGAATCTGACAAAGTCAAAACTTCATTCATAACCCCCTTCGGAACCTTCTGTTTTGTTACGATGCCTTTTGGGCTGAAGAATGCAGGAGCTACGTACCAGCACACGATGCAGCGTTGCCTCCATGACCAACTCGGACGCAATGTACATGCATACGTGGATGATATCGCGGTGATGTCCAAAAAGAAGGAAACGCTGATTTCTGACTTAGAGGAGACGTTCGCCAATCTACGAAAATACAACATCATGCTTAACCCGAAGAAATGCTTGTTTGGAATACCAGCCAGAAAATTGTTAGGTTTCATCGTGTCTCAAAGAGGCATAGAGGTGAACCGAGACAAAATCAAGGCTATACTCAATATTTCCAGGCCAACTCGCCCGAAGGACGTACAAAGACTAACTGGTTCCATTGCTGCGGTCAGCCGATTTGTAAGCGGCTTGGTGAAAGAGCCGCACCATTATATAAACTCCTGAAAAAGACCAAGGATTTTGTCTGGACGGACGAAGCTGAAGCTGCACTACAAGATTTGAAAAGAGTAATCTCATATGCTCCTATCCTTGCAGCGCCGGAACCTTAGGAACCGATGTTGCTTTACATTGCTGCAACAAATAAAGTTGTCAGTATCGTCATGGTGGTGGAGAGACCAGAGGAAAATCAGGAACACCTGGTGCAGCGTCCGACTTACTTTGTCAGCGAGGTTCTGACAGAGTCCAAACAGCGGTATCCGCATTATCAAAAGTTGGCTTACGGTGTTTTTCTAGCATCTCGTAAGCTACGACATTATGTTCAGGAACATCCAATTACCGTGGTGAGAAAATCTCCCATGAGAGACATAATCAACATTAGTGACGCCACAGGACGCGTCGCCAAATGGGAAATAGAGCTTTCAGCTTTCGATATTGAGTATAAACCTCGGACAACAATCAAATCCCAGATCCTTGCTGACTTTGTCGCTGACTGGACAGAGACGAAGGAGAACATGATCCTCCCTGAGTCGGAATATTGGACCCTCTTTTTCGATGGGTCTAAGGCTCGAGGGGGCTCGGGGGCTGGCGTGGTGCTCAAATCACCCCAAGGAGATAAACTTTTATACGTGTTGCAGATCCACTTCACAGCGACAAACAACATTGCCGAGTATGAAGCACTGCTGCATGGAATCTGGATTGCTAAGGATATTGGCATCCGACGTTTGATGTGTTACGGAGATTCGGATCTTGTTGCTCAGCAAGTCTCGGATATTTGTAATGCAAATAAACACATGGCAGCATATAAAGCTGTCGTGGATGATCTATCTAAATCGTTCGAAGGGTTTGAAGTTCAACACATCCCTCGAGCAGAAAATGAGGAAGCAGACGCACTATCTCGGATAGGCTCTACGCGGAAGGAGGTCCCGGATGGCGGTTTTTTAGAGCACCTCAAAGTCCCCTCGATAAAGGGAGTAGATGAGGAATATCCGACCAAATCCGACTCACCTTTGATAGCTGTTCTGGCTGTAATTCCCAACTGGACTCAACCCTACCTCGGTTATTTGGTATATGGCAAATTACCTGAAGACGAGGTGCTGACCCGGCAAATTATCCGACGAGCAAAATCCTATACTATTGTTAAAGGTGAGCTCCATAAACGGAGTGTTTCTGGGGTTTTTCAGCGCTGTGTATCTCCGGAAGAAGGAGTGGAAATCTTAAGGGAAATCCATGAAGGCGAGTGTGGTCACCACGCTGCAGCCAAATCTTTAATGGCAAAAGCTTTTAGACACGGATTTTTCTGGCTTACAGCTCAGGCAGATGCCGAACGATTAGTCAAGACGTGCAAAGGCTGCCAAAAGTACGCCAAGCAAGCTCATGTTCTGGCTGATCAGCTGCGAACAATACCTATAACATGGCCCTTTGCGGTCTGGGGGCTTGATATGGTAGGACCATTTAAACAAGCTCCAAGTGGATTTACTCACCTCTTAGTGATGGTGGATAAATTCACAAAATGGATTGAGGCTAAACCTGTCACTAGTTGTGATGGAGCAACAGCCAAAAGATTTATCAAGGATATTATAATCCGGTATGGTTATCCGCATAGCATTATCACAAACAACGGGAGTAACTTTTCTATGGGAGAACTGGCTGAATTCTGTGACGAGCAAAATATCCGGCTTGACATTGCGTCAGTCGCACATCCACAGGCTAACGGACAAGTCGAAAGAGCTAATGATTTAATCTTACAAGGCCTGAAACCGAGACTCGAAGCACCACTACAACATGCTGCGGGGGCTTGGGCAGAGGAATTACCCTCTGTAATTTGGAGTTTACGAACAACTCCGAACATGTCAACAGGATACACACCTTTCTTCTTGGTCTATGGTGCAGAAGCAGTTCTTCCTAGTGATTTAATTCATACTTCTCCTAGAGTGGCCGCGTATATCGAAGAGGATGCCAAGATTTCTCGACAAAATGATCTCGACTTAGTCGAAGAAGTTCGCGTCGTTGCTGAAATGAGATCTACAGCCTATCAGTAGAAGTTACGCAAGTATCATAGCCAGAGAGTCCGAAATAGATCTTTCTATAAAGGTGATTTGGTTCTCCGGCTTGTGCAACAAAGAAAGCACAAACTTTCCCAGTATGGGAAGGGCCTTTTTTAGTTAGTCGATTATTGCACAATGGATCGTACTACTTAATTGACATGAGGCCAGTCAAAGAAAGACCTGCTACTAAGAAGAGAAAGAGAGCTGGAGGCAGTACAAATCCGGATGAGTTAGACAGACCGTGGAATATTGCTCAGCTACGTCCCTTTTATTCTTAGTTTATCCTTCTTTGTAATCATACATATGTACATGTTCTGAGAAATAAAAGTTTTGGTTGTCTCAAGTTTTTCTGAGAAGTTTTTACCATCTTATTTCCAAAAAATCATGTCATAGTCGAAAATCCTAGAATGCTTGAAAGTACTTTATGCACATGTTCGTTCTGATTTAGATTTCCGACTCTAAAATTGCTACCTTCGAGTATAACTCTAAAATTTCTAGTCTTTACTTTGGTTATTTGTCTGATTGCTGGATGCGGGTATTTTCTGAGTAGTGAATTGTTGGTACTGGAAGCCGGCTTTGTTTCCGAGTTTAAACTGGTTTAGCAATTGAGCTCCGTTACTCGGCAAAGTTTCCGGCGGAAGGTTTAGCCGGCTCGCGAAAGGGATGAAGCGGAAAGCCAGATAAACGGTAAGTGAAGACGAAAAAATACAAGTGCTTATGTAAACATTTCAGGCACACAAAAAATCAAAGCCAAAAGTGCTGAATAGATCAACAGCTTAGCACTAGCAAAATAAATAGTACTTAATATTTACAAACGCATCATGTTTTTTCCGGAATAATACATAAGTTTCTGGTCTATGATGCAGGAGGAGATGAAGGAGCTGCCGGCTCGCTGGTTACTCCGCCTTGATATCGTTCTGAGATGTCCGGATCTGAGGTGGTCCGTTCATCGTCGGAAACTTCTTCGGTTTCTTCTGGAGGAGGAGGCGGAGTAGCTAAGCGGGTGAAGAAGGGGATCTTGTAGCTGGTTAGATCAGCCACGTGACACCCATATCCGGCGTAGGAATGCATGATGGCTTGAAGGTCCTGCTCCTGGCCGTCTTCATCTACCTTGCAGTACCCTCTGGTCGCTTGCCATATCTCCATGTTTCCATGGTGGCTCATGACCATGGTGAGAGCGTTCTGCGCAGAAGTCCGTGTGTAGGACATATTCCAGTCCCGAACAAGCTGTGGCATCTCCTTGGCCTTGTCCCACACCTAAAATTTCGACATGCTTGGCATATCCGGAATCCTTAGAGCTTCGCCAATGTCCTCAAGGGACTGGTGGAAGTCATGAAGAAGGTCACCGACTTGTGTAAGCCGGTGGGTGTGGGGCTCGGAGGAGGAAGAGTTCGTCAAGTTCAGAGGACCTATACACAAAATAAGTTAAGAAAAAAGCCGACATTGATAGAACTCGAAGAAAAAAGATAAGTCAGACAGATGGAACGTACCAAGAATGACGTCGTCGATCTTGGTCTTCTCCTCCCGGAGACTCTAGAGTTCAGCCCGGAGCGCCTGGGAGATATCCTTCTCTCTGCCAAGCTCATTCTTGAGGTCCGAGATTATTTTATCTTGAGCAGCGATCTTGCGATCACGCTCTTCGGTGGCCATGGAGGAGGATTCAAGGACTTGAGCTATGCTCCTTTCGTGATCTGCTTTGAGCTTATCCAGCTCTTGGCGAAGTCCCTTGTTCTCCACCACCAGGGTCTTGAGGTTCTCGGCCTCTTCAATCATAGCGATGGATTGTTTCACCAGCGCTGTAAGTCAAAAAGAACAACAGTTCAGGAAAAAAATTCGACATTGAAAAAGCAGAAGACAAAGTTTGAATCTCGGAATGTTTACCTTCGGCTTCATCCTTGGCTACTTTAAGTTCAACATTTTTAAGCCGGAGAGCTTTGATCTCTCTCCGCTTATCACAGACATTGGTCAGTAATTCCTGGTTATAGGAACATACTTTCTGTAAGTCAGAATACCCAAGGTCAGAAAGCTACTTAAGACCCGGGCTTATATTTTTTGCTAAATATCAGCACGAGCCTTGGGGTCTACACTAGTTCATTCTTTGGCATCCTAATGAAGCATAAACCCGGATTATATATCCTACTTCATGCTTGAGGGCTAGAGGATATGATATAACATAATGGAAAAACAAGACCTGAAATTCCGACTTACATATTGTTCGCGGGTGAGCTTATCCAAACCCGCGTTCACTTCAGCGGCCACCTTCTCGACAAGAGTAAGAGGGATCATTGGGGCTGTTGGAAGCTCGCCAGTCCTAATCCTCTCGTCGTGAAGGCGGACTTGAGCGAGAAGATCAGAGAACTTGACGTCCTCTGCTTCTTACACTTCTTCTTCGGGAGATAAATGGATTTTCTCCAGGACTTGCCTGGCTAGCCGCTGGATCTCTTCTGCAGATTTCCGGGACATGCCAAACTTGGCAAGTCCCGGATTGCCGATGAGGTTTTCGGCGAAGACTTCAGCCGAGGGATCATTACCTGAAGAGGGTTCACCCTTATCTTGATCCGCCGCACCCATGGTGACGTCAGTTTGCGACCCAAGGATCGCAGGCTCCGTTGGAGGAGCCGGATCTTCTGCAACCACCGGAGAAGGAATGATCGCCGGAGTTGCAGAAGGTTGAGGGGTAGGAGTCGGAGGAGCCACGACAGGGGAAGCTATGGTAAGCTTCGTCTATCGCAGGGGCTTCAAAGGAATCCCTTCCCCTTACCCTTGATGAGTGGCTTTGCTCTGAGAATGTAGTAAAGTCGGAAACATTACATCTCGGAAAGAAATTCGAGAAAGGTACAAAGGCGAAAGTTGTGATTGAAAGCTACCTTTTCACAACAGGCACCTCCTTTGTGCCAACAACCACTGTCGGAGCTTTGCGCTTCTTGAGCGCAAGGTCCGGCAGTAGAACCACTTCTGTCTCCTGAGAAAACTCAGCAGGATATCCTTCAAGCGGAGCAAGTTCTGACTTGGGGAGGTCAGCAAGCTGAAAACAAGAAAACCATATCAGTATTGCGGTATAACTTAAAGATTGAAACACATAAAAAGGTGTACTAATGGAAGCTTACCGGCACTACGGGGTTTTCCGCCGTGCGCATGTCTAGAGAAATCTCCGGAATTCTCCTCTTGATCCGCTCCTTGATCAGCCACTTGATCTGGCTTATGTAGCCTTGAGGGGTATAGGCTTTGGGGCTGATGCGGAGGGAGTCTTTTTTGGATGACGTGATGGAATGCATCAGTCGATCCCCGTGGTACTGAAGGGGCTGGATCCGACGAGAGACCCAACACTGAACCAAGTCGGATCCCTTTAGACCCTTGTGTTTGATTAAATATTCGATCCGCCTCTTAGCGAGGATCAGATCGTCGGTGAGAGCCGGAGCAGCCTCGTCCCAAGAAGGTTGGGCCGTGGCGGCTCCGTCAACAAAAGCTGGCAAAGCAGTAGCTTTGCCGGGAGCTGGAATATCCCTATGATAGAAAAATGTGGCTGGCCATTGTTTGACCGAGTCACTGGCTGAAATTTTGGGATAAGCCCGGTCGCGTCTAAGTGAAAAGCTGATAGTGCCAGTGATATAAGGAACACCGGCAGTGATGGAATTTCTCTGGACATGGAAGTATTACCGGAAGAGAGTCAAACTCGGCCTAATGCCGAGAAAGCCCTCACAAAGCGAAGCATACGCACTCATCTCTAAGAGAGAGTTGGGAGGAAGATTATGGAGTTGAACTCCGAAATGATCTATCACCTCGGAGAAGAACTCAGAGGGAGGAAAAGACAAACCTCTATCGAGGTGGGTACCGAAGTGGACCCGTTCGCCGTCGCGTGGATTGGGGAAGGATTCCTCGAAGCCGCTCTACTAGTTGACGGCGGCGAGAAGCTCCTCCTCCACGTGCTTGAGACCCTCCTCGTTGAGAGCGCAGGGGATCCAGATTCTCCGGAAGCTCTCTTTCTCCGCTGCTGCTTCCGCCGTCGCCGCCGCCGCCAGACCAGAGGAAGAAGATGAAGCCATTTCTCCGGTGAGAGATTGACCTAAAAAGGGCGGCGCTGGGAGTTCTGTGGAGGGAGAACGAGGAAGCTCTGTGCGCGCAGGAGGATATGGAGGAAAGGAAACAGCAAAGGACTGGTGGAAAGGAGAAGGAGAAATCCAAACTCCTTATATCCACCTAACTGCGCCAAGATTCGTGCAAATGCTACAGCGTAACCGCCACGCGTCGTGGAAGGAACTGGGAAGGACCCATGCGATGATTGCGTCTCCTCGATTTCCAAGCACGCATTGAAACGGCGCCTCGGTTCTGTGAATCGTGGACCCACCAACGGTCGTGCTGGCGGCACGCTTGCTAGATGACGTGACTTGACCATGACTTGTGTCAGGTGGCGTTAGAAACCAAGTTCCGGCTTAGTTTGAAATCAAGCTGGAAAATCTAAGTAACCTGTTGACATGTCCGACTTATTTTTTAAGAACCGGATCGTATTTTTTGTTGTGAAGTTTCAGGAACCCTTCAAGATTCTGCAAGCCGAAGATCAAGCTAGACGATGATAAATCCGACTTTGGATCTTGGAGGCCTCCGAGGGCTGCTTTGGGGATATATTTTTCGGGTATCCTCACAGTTCCTCACTGATCAGGGTGGCCCACTTCGGGTTAGAGCTTTGCTTCACGGGCGGCCCAGTCAGGGAGAAAGACGGAGTCCAATCCGACTACGGGAAGGCCCAGAAGACTTACCGACTTAGGCCCATAATGTTACTTGTAGTTCAAGATGTACTCTGTAACCAATTCTTAGTCGTAGCCGGATTGATCTCTCCTGTAAACCCTAGGCCGGATATCTATATAAGCCGTCCTAGGGAGAGCCTTTAGGACACACCCAATACTTTAGACCCTCAACTCGCACAGGCGATACCATTGTAAACCATATTCTGGCCCTGTCGTATTACTGGATTGCTAGCACGAGTAGGATCCATCCAAAGCCGACGGATTCGAACCTGGGTAAACTTGTGTGCTCACTGTCCCGGAACACCGTACGTCTCACACCCCTCTCTTCCGCACGCCTCGAGGACCCCCTCATGGCGTACTTGTCCTCAATCCGACGACAGGCTTCATACTACTCGAACCATCATAGGTGTCCTGGACCTTGGCAATTCGTCGTGTGGTCCTTCCATTGAGCCGCACCAGGTAGGCTATAGTTTAGTGCCTATTGGGCATACTGATACATTGTAAATGTATCTATAATTTTTGGTGCTCTATGCTTGGTTTTATCTACTTTCTTATGTTTTGTCCACACTTTGGAGTACTTTTTCATATGATTTCTTGGATTAACCTATTAACAAGAGCCACAGTGCCAGCTGCCTGTTTTCTGCTATTTTTGGTTCCAGGAAAGTCAGAAAATGAATATTCTCGAAATTGGACAGGACAAAAGCCAAAGTGCCTATTTTACCGGAAGTCATCTAGAGCCAGAATACGAGACGTAGAGGATCCAGGGGGCCACCACACCACCTGGCTGCGTGGGCCAGCCTTGGCCGCGCCAGGGGGTGGTGTGGCCAGCCCAGGCACCCCTTCGGTCTCTCTCTTCACCTATAAATTGCCTTCTGACCTAAAAACTCAAGGGGGTTCGACGATTTTCCAGAAGGAGTTCCGCTCCACTACCACCACCAGATTCCATGAAACGGCACCAGAAACTCCGTTCTGGCACCCTGCCGGGACGGGAAATTGGAGGAGATCATCGCCATCATCAACATCGCTTCTCCATCGACCATCCATGTTTCCCCCATCTATGAGTGAGTAATCCCCCGCTGTAGGCTATGGGATGGTAGGGATTGGATGAGATCGTTCATGTAATGGCATCAGATTGTTAGGGCATGGTGCCCAAGGCATCCCCCTCTTCATCAATAAAAATCCAGGTTTCTTCCAGACACTTCATTTTTATTGTTTCATGCACAATTGTGTTGTTCTTGGAGCGTCTTTTTTTTGTTTTGGTTTTTCGTTTGCTTTGTTTTATTAGTTTGCTGAATGAATTGATTGGACCCCCTCTTTCATACCTTGGTTTTTAGTTTGGTTTGGATTGGAAAAGAGTAGGAAAGTTCATGCTTAAGTGGTAAAAAGAGCTTGTTTTTGACTGTGGCCTATGCCTTGTCATGCCATGCTTGATATTGTTTTGGATTTATGCTTAGTATTATTTGATGTAGCATGACTTGTTATAAACAATTGAGATTTCTTAATGTGCCTTGGATGGATCATGCGTTGTTTTAGCATATTAAAGCATAGTATAGTGGTATTCTCCTTTGATGCTTTATTTGGGTTGACTTGGCGCATGATCACACCATGTTATACTATCTCAAGTCACCATAGCCTGTATGATCCTTTAGTTTCAACTTGTAGTATCACTTTATGCTTTGATCAATGATGTTTTGTCGCTTTGCATGATTATGGCCATTATTGCTACCTTAGTTCGTCGCTCCTAGTCTTTTTCTAGCCTCCACAACCAAGTATGAGTTCCACTCATGCATCCAACTCCTTAAACCAAGTTATTCCAAAGAGTCCACCATACCTACCTACTAGCTTATGCTATTCCAAGTATATTCATGCTTTTGTTTACCTTCCAAATTAAACTTGTTATGGGAAAACTAGTGATTAAAGCTCTCACGAACTTGATGGCACACAATACTTTTCTTGCCCTTAATAAACTTGAACCATTGGGTCCTTCTTTGTTGCATATATGCTTGCGCTTTATAAGTTGAAATTAGCAGAACCATGTATCATGGGGAACGCTTTCAACATTGCACTTGTACTTTGTACCCCATTGATATCATGTTCTTTTGCTTACGGATCCCGGTGGTGTAAAATAAAAGTGGAACTTGTAAGATCATGGAGTTTGTATGTGTGTTAGAGAAACGTCTAGGCCGCTAGCCTAAGCCATGCCTAATCATGGTTGAAACTTGCAGCATCACCATAATGAGCACTCTATGAAGCATCCTCAATAAAAACCTATGCAAATAATAAATAAAAAGATCGCTGAGATGCTCATTGTCTGCTTGCCTTGTCATTTTGATTATGGGATAGCTCATGTATCATGTGCAAGGGGTACCTTGTCGGTGGTTCTTTATGATACACATGTACTTACAATGACAAGAGCTTACTCGTGACTAAAGTTGAGTAGCATGAGGTTCGGTCTTTGTAAGTAAGGGGCATGAGATTTCGGTTTATAACTTCTAAAGCATATCCTCTTAGTTGTGTCACTTTAACCTTAATCACCTTCAAGATGCTTATGATAGGGGCAATGAGAGCTGAAAGCTATAAGTACCATAATTTTTGGAAGCTCTTTATGAAACTTGAATCTCTGCTTCCTTCTATGAAGGCCTTTCTTCCACTTATACATTGAGTCTCCACCTTCTATCTTTATGAACTTACTTTGAGAGCATAGTGGCCATTCTTAGTTCTATGTGCATTGTCCCAAGACTTGTTGATTGATGCATAGCTTTGATATTGCTTGTTTTAAACTATTTGTACCTAGTCACTCTTATGAACTTTGAAGGTGTCCTATGCATTTATGTTTGCTACTCTATGAGGGACAAGCTGAATGCCACTATGCTATGTTTTCTTTATGTGAAACAAACAAACGTCTTACAAAGCATTGTTATTCATGAATCTTTTGTTTGTGCCTTTCATGTTGCGTCATAGTTTCTTTGTCTTATTGCTAGAACTTTGTCTTTCATGTTATGACTAAAGTACTATGATCCCAACTTTGAATGTTTTGCAAATACTTTGATCAAATTTATGATGGTGCATGTCACCTCAAAAATTATTCTTTCTTTTTTTCACTTACCTACTCGAGGACGAGCAGGAGTTAAGCTTGGGGATGTTAATTCATTGTAAATGTATCTATAATTTTTGGTGTTCAATGCTTGGTTTTATCTAATTTCTTATGTTTTGTCCACACTTTGGAGTACTTTTCATATGATTTCTTGGACTAACCTATTAACAAGAGCCACAGTGCCAGCTGCCTGTTTTCTGCTATTTTTGGTTCTAGGAAAGTGAGAAAATGAATATTCTCGGAATTGGACAGGACAAAAGCCAAAGTGCCTATTTTACTGGAAGTCATCTGGAGCTAGAATACAAGACGGAGAGGAGTCAGGGGGCCACAACACCACCTGGCCGCGCGGGCCAGGCCTGGCCATGCTAGGGGGTGGTGTGGCCATCCTAGGCACCCCCTCGGTCTCCCTCTTCGCCTATAAGTTGCCTTCTGACCTAAAAACTCAGGGGGGGGGTTCAACGATTTTCCAGAAGGAGTTTCGCTCCACCGCCACCACCAGATTCCACGAAATAGCACCAGAAACTCCATTCTGGCACCCTGCCGGGACGGGGAATTGGAGGAGATCATCGCCATCATCATCACCATCGCTTCTCCATCGGCCATCCATGTTTCCCCCATCTATGAGTGAGTAATCCCCCGCTGTAGGCTATGGGGATGGTAGGGATTGGATGAGATCGTTCATGTAATGGCATCAGATTGTTAGTGCATGGTGCCTAGTATCTTTTATTAGTGCTTTATGACTTTGTTGTGACTTGTTATGCTTAATGCTTGTCACTAGGGCCCGAGTGCCATGATTTCAGATCTGAACATGTTATTGATTCATTATGATAGTATTTTTTATGGTCTTATCTGCAAGTTGTATACACACGTTGTTGTCCGGAACCAATGGCCCCGAAGTGACAGAAAACTGGATAACCGGGGGGAATGGCTTTGATGTGAGGATCACATGTGTTCACGGAGTGTTAATGCTTTGCTCTGGTGCTCTATTAAAAGGAGCACCTTAATTGCCAGTAGTTCTCTTGAGGCCCCGCTGGAAACGGGCTGGCAGGACAAAAGATGTTGTGTAAGTTCTCATTGCGAGCACATATGACTATATATGGAACACATGCCTAGGATTATCTAGTACTTGGATGCTTTATCTTATTTATCTGCAATTGCCCTATGTTCTGATTGCTATGTGAATTGTCTTGTCCATGCAACGCCCGTCCATCCATCCCTATGCCTACCGCGCTTGAATCCTACGGTTACTGCTACTGTTTACTGCTATTGTTACTGCTGTCTTTACTTTACGGCTGCTGCTACTTTACTATCCCTACTACAAAATTGTTGCTACTGATAAACTGTTGTGAGCAAGATTGTTTCCAGGTGCAGTTGTATTGACAACTCGGTTGTTAAGGCTTATAAATATTCTTTGGCTCCCCTTGTGTCGAATCAATAAATTGGGTTTCACTTCCCTCGAAAATACTGCGATACACCCCCTATACTTGTGGGTCATCACATACCCATGTCAACCATCATCTGTCAAAACATGAAAAACAAAAGATGTCCGGCCAGGCTCCCAACCTCTAGGTCCCTTTCTTGCTGCTTCATCATCATGACCTTCCCCCTCCATCAACGCCAAGGCAACCTACCTCCTGCTCCCAGTGTGCACCGCTCCTGCTGGTATCACATCCCAACGGCTGGCTACCTATCACCACTGGTCCAAGAGCAAGCATCTATTGTAGGCTTGTCCATCCATTCTGCACGACAACTATCCAAAGGTAAGTTAGTCCATAATATGATGATTTTACATGTGTCCAAGTTCTGATGCCTAACCGATCAAGCGAATAATCAAATCAATCAAAGAAAATGAGACTGGCCACAATAACAGTTTCACAATTCACACAACATGAGATAGTCCATACAAAAAATATGCATCACATTGCAATAAATGTGTGGCTCTTTCTAATTCTATGTACTGTAAGCAAGAAAAAAATAGCGTGCTATTTAATTTAGTGTAGCTTTTCTCCAAACGATATAAAAGTTATAGCATGCTTATAACGCGCTATTTTACAAAATAACATTTTGTAAAAATTAAAAATATAACAGGTATATCATGAATATCAAGGATTACAGCATCTAATGAATTGCCTAGAGTAATACTTGTACATGCATAATTAATTCCGACGCTGTCCAAGTTGGAGGAGAACTGAGAGGGTTGAATCTAGATGCAACGTCGGGTGCTGCAGCAGGAGGCGGCGGCTTGACACGATCACTTAAGTTTAGTATGTTTTCTTACTCGACGCGTTCATCATATGCTCTCTTACTCCATACCCGCCAACAAAAAAAGTCCTATACTTGAAATAGCGCTAACTCTATGATGTTTTAGCACGATATAGCAAGCTATTTAAAAAATAACGCCATAGCAAGAAAAATCTTGAAAACATAGCGTGGACTCTTGATACATTGCAAATGTATCTATAATTTTTTATGTTCCATGCTTAGTTTTATCTACTTTCTTATGTTTTGTCCACACTTTGGAGTACTTGTCATATGATTTGTTGGACTAACCTATTAACAAAGAGCCATAGTGCCAACTGCCTGTTTTCTGCTGTTTTTGGTTCCAGGAAAGTCAGAAAATGAATATTCTCGGAATTGGACGGGACAAAAGCCGAAGTTCCTATTTTTCCGAAAGACTCACGGAGCCAGAAGGAGAGTCGGAGAGGGGCCACAGGGTGGCCACACCCCCCAGGCGCGGGTACCCCCAGGCCGCGCCAGGGCATGGTGTGGGCCCCCTGGCTGGCCACCGACCCCTCCTTCGCCTATATATTCCTCCCGATGCGAAAACCCTAAAGAATCAAGCCTCCAGCCACGAAAAGTTCCGCAGCGCCGCCGCCACCGAATGGGAGATTCGAGGGACAGAAAGTCTCTGTTCCGGCACCTTGCTGGGACGGGGAAGTTCCCCTGGAGCCATCTCCATCGATCTCCACCACCATCTCCATCACCGTTGCTGATTCCCATGATGAGGAGGGAGTAGTTCTCTCTCGAGGCTAAGGGTTCTACCGGTAGCTATGTGTTCATCTCTCTATCTATGCATGATCTTGTTGTGGTCATGAGCTTTGTAATCTAGTAGATCTACCTTGCTACTCAAGTGCTTTAATAGATCTCTGCTCTCCCCATGTGTGTGAAAGTGATAGCGTGCACACCATGGTGGCACTTAGGCTAGAGATTACAATTACTTGTTATGAGTTATATTTGGAGTTGGATGTCTTTATGAAATTGTGGCGTTTGTTGGACTCATCTAGTACTCAAGGTGATAGTGTGGGGTTTTCTAGATGGGAAAGGCTTACTTTGAGGTGTGTTGTTATAGCCCTACCATGGATTAGAGTGTCCAACCGGAGAGTAGTTCAACGTAGTATCATGAAGATGATATATTTATATGAGTGTTCACTAGTAAAAGTATGATCCCTAGGCCTTGTTTCTAAGCATTAATACACCATTTGCAAATTAGATCTGTTACATGTTTGCATGCTTACATCTTTATTTCAGTTTGTCTTTAGTCTCTTCCACGCCATCAATCTATTTCCTAGCACCGTTACCACTTATAATTATCCATACCACTCGTATTTCACTATCTCTTCACCGAACTAGTGCACCTATACACCTGACAAGTGTATTGGGTGTGTTGGGGACACAAGAGACTTCTTGTATCTTGATTGCAGGGTTGCTTGAGAGGGAATACCTTTGACCACTTCCTCCCTGAGTTCGATAAACCTTGGGTGATCCACTTAAGGGAAAACTTGCTGTTGTTCTACAAACCTCCGCACTTGGAGGCCCAACAACTATCTACAAGAATAGAAGTGCATAGACATCAAGCTATTTTCTGGCGCCGTTGCCGGGGAGGTAAGGTAAAAGGTATTCACACCGGAGGATTAAAGAAGAAGAACCTCCCATGACAAACGCCTATTTTCTGGCGCCGTTGCCAAGGAGGTAAGGTAAAAGGTATTCACACCGGAGGATTAAAGAAGAAGAACCTCCCACGACAAACGCCTATTTTCTGGCGCCGTTGCCGGGGAGGTAAGGTTAAAGGTAGTCACATACTCCAGTGTGAGTGCTCGAAGTTATTTCCTTTAGATTCTGCAATTTTGTCTTTTTGTTTCTTGTTTTGACTAGTTAGGCTTAATGGAAAACAACAACAAAAATTAGAGAGCTTTATAGTATTTATCTTGAGTTAGGACATGAAGTGTTTGAACAGAAAATTAAAAAACCTATGGAACTTTATTTGCATGCTAATAGCAATGTTGTTAGTATGAATTCTTTGGACACCATTATTGCTAATGCTATGGAAAAAACTAAGCTTGGGGAAGCTAGTTTTTATGAAAATGACCTTTTTAGTTCCCCAGCTTTGGAACATAGCTATTCTATTGCTTATGATCATACCAAACCTCCAATATATGATGATTACAATGATAAATATGATATTTTTAGTCCACCTACTATTGAGGAGAAAATTTATGATTACAATATGCCTCCTATATTTGATGATTATGGTGATGAGAATAATAATGATAGCTATTTTGTTGAATTTGCTCACACTATAATTAATAAGAATGACTATGTTTATGTGGGGAGTATTAATTCTTTTATGCATGTGGCTCATGATAAGAATGTTCCTTGTGATAGTTATATTGTTAATTTTATTCATGATGCTACTGAAAGTTATAATGAGAGAGGGAAACATGGTTTTATTCATCTCAATAATATTAAGTTTCCCCTCCTTATGTTAAAAATCTTGAAGTTGCACTTGTTTTGCTTTCTTATGCTTATTTCTTTGTGCTTTCATGACTTGTTTATTTACAATATTCCTATGCATAGGAAGTGGGTTAGACTTAAATGTGCTTTGAATTTGCTTCTTGATGCTCTCATTTACTTCAATTCATATTTCTTATGTGAGCATCTTCTCAAACTATCATGCCTAACTTAAAGGTGTTAAAAAAAACTTATTGGAAGATAACCCAAAAGTTTTAGATTAGTCTTGGAAGTTATTACCTCTGTAATAACCGCTCCTTATCCTTTTTATTTGCTTTTTGTGCCAAGAGTAACCTCTAATGAGAGAGAAGTAATGATTGGGAAAGTTGTTGTCCCAAAACAGATTTCTATGCTTCACCGTAAAAATTCTTGTAAAATCTCTGAACGTCTTTTTGAGGCGTGAATTTTTATGCTTCTGCCCCAGGTTGTTATCTAACTTTAGTTAGTTCAACACGTTTTGATTTGAGCAACAGAAGGTCTTCGAAAAAATTCATCTTTACATGCTGGTCAGTTTTGACAGATTTCTGCCATTTTCTGCATTTGCTTCTTGTTGGTTCCTTTTTGAGTTCTTTTGGGGAACTGCTGTAGTAGCTAGTGTATTAATGGAAGTTTATTGGTGTTAGAACTGAACCTAAAAGACTTATTATCTTGAGTGCACTAATGTTGCTAATAAAGATTGTGTGAAGTTTTGTATGAAGGAAAAATTTCAGGTGTGTGGAAGGAACGAGTAATGAGATGAAGAATGGACTAAAGCTCAAGGTTGGGGATGCCACGCGTGTCACCCCAAGAAATATCCAAGAAGTACAAGCGTCAAAGCTTGGGGATGCCCAAGGCATCTCCTTCTTCATCAATAAAAATCCTAGGTTTCTTCCAAACGCTTCATTTTTATTGTTTCATGCACAGTTGTGTTGTTCTTGGAGCGTCTTCTTTTTCATTTTCGTTTTGGTTTTTTGTTTGCTTGGTTTGCTTAGTTTGCTGAATAAATTGGTTGGACCCCCTCTTTCATGCATTGGTTTTTAAATAGTTTGGGTTGGATTGGAAAAGAGTAGGAAAGTTCATGCTTAAGTGGTAAAGAGAGCTTGTTTTTGACTGTGGCCTATGCTTTGTCATGCCATGCTTGATATTGTTTTGGCTTTATGCTTAGTATTCTTTGCTGTAGCATGAGTTGTTATAAACAATTGAGATTGCTTAATGTGCCTTGGATGAATCATGCGTTGTTTTAGCATATTAAAGCATAGTATAGTGGTATTCTCCTTTGATGCTTTATTTGGGTTGAGTTGGCACATGCTCACACCATGTTATGACTATCCCAAGTCACCATAGCCTTGATGATCCTTTAGTTTTCAACTTGTAGTATCACTTTATGCTTTGATCAATGATTATTTGTCGCTCTGCATGATTATGGCCATTATTGCTCTCTTAGTTGGTCGCTCCCAGTCTTTTGCTAGCCTCAGCAACCAAGTATGAGTTCCACTCATGGATCCAACTCCCTAAACCAAGTTATTCCAAAGAGTCCACCATACCTACCTATTAGCTTATGTTATTCCAAGTATATTCATGCTTTTGTTTACCTTCCGAATTAAACTTGTTATGAGAAAACTAGTGATTAAAGCTCTCACGAACTTGTTGGCACACTTTACTTTTTTGCCCTTAATAAACTTGAACCATTGTGTCGTCTATGTTGTATATGCTTGCACTTATTTTTTGGGGATTAGCAGAACCATGCTGTCATGGGGAACGCTTTCAACATTGCACTGGTACTTTGTACCTAGTTGATATCATGCTCTTTTGTATATGGATGTCGTCGGTGTGAAATGAAAGGGGATCTTGTAAGTCCATGGAGTTATGTATATGTGTTAAAGAAACACCTGGGCCGCTGGTCTAATCCATGCTGACATGGTGGAAACCAGCAGCGTGACCATAATGAGCTGTCTATGAAGCATTCTTCTTATAAAAAAGAGAGTCCTATATTGAGAAAAAAGAGAAAAAAAAGATTATGAAAAAAGGAAAGAGAGAAAAAAGCACCATATTCCCATGGTAAATAAGAAGATTGCTGAGATGCTCGTTGTCTGCTTGCCTTGTCATTTTGATATGGGGATTCTTCCGTATCATTGGGCAAGGGGTACCCTGTTGGCGGTTCTCTATGATACACATGTACTTACAATGACAAGAACTTACCGGTGACTAAACCTGAGTAGCATGAGGAGCGGCCCTCGTATACAAGGGACATGAGATTTCTAACTTATACTTCGTCAAGCATGTACACCATAGTTTGTTCACTTTAACCTTAATCACTTCAAGATGCTTATGATAGGGCAATGAGAGCTGAAAGCTATAAGTACCATAATTTTTGGAAGCTCTTTATGAGACTTGAATCCCTGCTTCCTTCAATGAAGGCCTTTCTTCCACCATTATATTGAGTCTCCACCTTCTAACTTTATGCACCTACTTTGAGAGCATAGTGGCCATTCTTAGTTCTATGTGCATTGTCCCAAGACTAGTTGATTGATGCATAACTTGATATTTCTTGTTTTAAACTATTTGTATCTAGTCACTCTTGTAAACTTTGAAGGTGTCCTATGCATTTATATTTGCTACTCTATGAGGGACAAGCTGAATTCTACTATGCTATGTTTTCTTTATGTGAAACAAACAAACGACTTGCAAAGCATTGTTATTCATGAATCTTTTGTTTGTGCCTTTTTCATGTTGCAACATAGTTGCTATGTCTTATTGTTAGAACTATATCTTTCATGTTATGATTGAAGTACTATGATCCCAGCTTTTCATGTTTTACAAATACTTTGATCAAGTTTATGATGGTGCATGTCACCTCAAAAATTATTCTTTCTTTTTATCACTTACCTACTCGAGGACAAGCAGGAGTTAAGCTTGGGGATGTTGATACATTGCAAATGTATCTATAATTTTTGGTGTTCCATGCTTGGTTTTATCTACTTTCTTGTGTTTTGTTCATACTTTGGAGTACTTTTCATATGATTTCTTGGACTAACCTATTAACAAGAGCCATAGTGCCAGCTGCCTGTTTTCTGCTATTTTTGGTTCCAGGAAAGTGAGAAAATGAATATTCTCAGAATTGGACAGGACAAAAGCCAAAGTGCCTATTTTACCGGAAGACTCACAGAGCCAGAATACGAGACGGAGAGGGGCCAGGGGCTGGCCACACCACCTGGTGGCGCGGGCCAGGCCAAGCCACGCCAGGGGGTGGTGTGGGCCCCTCCGGCACCCCTCAGTCTCCCCTCTCGCCTATAAGAGCCTCCGGATGCATAAACCCTAAATCGTCAAGCCTCCAGCCACGAAAAGTTCCGCAGTGCCGCCGCCACCGAAGGGGAGATTCGAGGGACATAAAGTCTCTGTTCTGGCACCCTGCCAGGATAGGGAAGTACCCCCAGAGCCATCTCCATCAATCTCCACCAACATCTCCATCACCATTGCTAATTCCCATCTTTATTTCAAGGAGGGAGTAGTTCTTCCTCGAGGCTAAGGGTTCTATTGGTAGCTATGTGTTCATCTCTCTCTCTATGCATGATCTTATTGAGATCATGAGCTTGTAATCTATAGATCTACCTTGCTACTCAAGTGCTTTAATAGATCTCTTCTCTCCCCATGTGTGTGAAGTTGACAGTGTGCACACCATGGTGGCACTTAGGCTAGAGATTACAAATACTTGTTATGAGTTATATTTGGAGTTGGATGTCTTTATAAAATTGTGGTGTTTGTTGGACTCATCTAGTGCTCAAGGTGACAGTGTGGGGTTTTCTAGATGGGAAAGATGAACTTTGAGGTGTGCTGTTATAGCCCTACCATCGATTAGAGTGTCCAACCGGAGAGTAGTTAAGAGTAGTATCATAAAGAGAAGATATTTATATGAGAGTGTTCACTAGTGAAATTATGATCCCTAGGCCTTGTTTCTAAGCACTGAAACACCATTTGCTATTAGATCCGTTACATGTTTGCTTGCTTTCATCTTTATTTCAGTTTGCCTTGAGTCTTTTCCACGCCAGCAAGCTATTTTCTCGCATCGTTACCACTTATAACTATCCATACCACTTGTATTTCACTATCTCTTTGCCAAACTAGTGCACCTATACACCTGACAAGTGTATTGGGTGTGTTGGGGACACAAGAGACTTCTTGTATCTTGATTTCAGGATTGCTTGAGAGGAAATACCTTTGACCACTTCCTCCCTGAGTTCGATAAACCTTGGGTGATCCACTTAAGGGAAAACTTGTTGTTGTTCTACAAACCTCTGCACTTGGAGGCCCAACAATTGTCTACAAGAATAGAGTGCGTAGACATCAAGCTATTTTCTGGCGCCGTTGCCGGGGAGGTAAGGTAAAAGGTACTCACATCCTCCGGTGTGAGTGCTCGAAGTTATTTCCTTTAGATTCTGCAATTTTGTCTTTTTGTTTCTTGTTTTCACTAGTTAGGCTTAATGGAAAACGACAACAAAATTAGAGAGCTTTTTAGTATTTTTCCTAATGTAGAACATGAATTCTTTGCATGCTAATAGCAATGTTATTAGTATGAATCTTTTGAACACCTTTGTTACTAATGCTATGGAAACGTCTAAGCTTGGGGAAGTTAGTTTTTATGAAAATGATCTTTTTACTTCCCTAGTTTTAAAGAATAAAATTTGCTCTGATGATACTTTATCTCCCATATGTGGCAATTCTAATGATAATTTTAAGATACCTACAAGAATTATTGATCGTGTTATGGATAACTACTATTTTGGAGATGGAACTATCCATCCCGGTGATCATTTGCTCTTTATACACGAATTATGCAGGTTGTTCAAGTGTGCAGGTATTACAACAGATCACGTCAAGAAGAAGTTATTCTCTTTATCACTTAAGGGCAAAGCAAGGGAGTGGTATGAGCTACTGGATGATCCTCATCATTTGGAGTGGAAGGAACTTGAATCTCTCTTTTACTCTAAATTTTATCCTCCTTATGAAATTCATAAAGATAGGAATTATATTTATAATTTTCATCCTCATGATGGAGAAAGTATTGCCCAGGCATGGGGAGATTGAAGTCACTAATGCTCAAATGTCCCATTCATGAGCTCCCCAGGAATATTGTTATTAATAATTTCTATGCAAGGCTTTCAGGACATTACAAGGACTAT
This sequence comes from Avena eriantha, assembly GCA_910589775.1. NCBI lineage: Eukaryota > Viridiplantae > Streptophyta > Magnoliopsida > Poales > Poaceae > Avena > Avena eriantha. The sequence continues at coordinate 396,572,951 of OU342746.1, read as the reverse complement.
TTAGATACTTGTTTAGAGGGATCCTTCACGAGTAAGGAGGTCAAAGCTAAGTGGGATCTTCTTGAAACAATTCAAAGCAATACCGAAGATTGGGATAACAACAAAGGTAAAGAACCAGGTATAAACTATGAGTATGATTGCATTAAGTCTTTCGCTGAAACTGCTGATTTTCAAAAGCTTAGTGCTAAATATGGTCTTGATCCTCAAATTTTTATTGATTGTTTTAAAACCTTTGCTTCTCATATTAATGCTCCTAAAGAAAAGTGGGACATGTATCATGAGCCTTTTAAAGACACTTGCATGGAAAATGAAATTGTTGTTAATGATAGCAATAAACATGCTCAAACCTCTCAAAGTACTATTTCTTATAAGCATGTTAATTTTTGTGGAATACATAGACCTTGTGAGAATAATCAAATTGAAGAAGAATATTGTATCACCCACAGGAATGAAAAAACTAGAATTTGGTATAGGGCTTTAAATGATCTTGGTAAAAAAGTGTGTGCCCTTTTCAGAGCCACATTGGAATTTAAGATGGTAGTTATTCCAATGATAGTTCATAATTACTAATTCTTTACTAAAGCCATATTGGAATTTAAGATGTCTAGTGTCCTGTTCAGAGCAACAATTTATATCATGGCGTTTAAGCAAAATTTTAGCAATTAGATCCAACCTTTTTAACACGGCTCTCATGACTTTACCCTTATAAGATTCTCTATACCTTATAAAATCTTCCATGGAGGTTCTAGCAGGCGGTGGTTCATCTATTACCTTAGCAGTGATAGTAGTGTTCCCAAATAGGAAACCAAGTGGGCTATCCATAATGAAATAGTGATTGGAGCAGAACTAGACATAAAAACAACTTGAAGTGGGAACTAACATTTTTTGTGTTTTTAATAAAGAAAACAAACTAGTACAACTAATTTTTTTGTGTGTTTTTGATAAAGAAACAAGCAAACAAAGCAAAAAAGAAACTAAGCAAAACAAAAACAACAAAGTAAAGAGATTGGCTATGAGGGACTCCCCTTGTGAAGATGTCCTTGACTCCCCGGCAACGGCGCCAGAAAAATGCTTGATGGCTCAGTGTTGATGTAGAGCTCGTTGGGAACCCCAAGAGGAAGGTATGATGAGCACAGCAACAAGTTTTCCTCAGTTATGAGACCAAGGTTTAATCGAACCAGTAGGAGCAAGGAAACACCCCAAAGGTGTTGCTAGCTAAGCCTTGGCAGGGCGCACTACCTGTGCTAGTAGCAACGTAGAGACCTGCACAACACAACCACAGAACTCTACCCCCAACTTGCGATGAGGTTGTCAATCTCACCGTGTTTTGCTGAAAACAAAGGATTAAACGTATCGAATGGAAGGAAGTAATAGTTTGCAGAAAGTAAAGACAAAGCAGTAAACAGTTTATAGATTGTATGTAAAAGTAAAGGATCAGGATCCATAGTTCACTAGAGGTGGCTCTCCTTAAGATAGATAACACGCTGGGTGAACAAATTAGAGCGGGGCAATTGAAAAACATCGATAAAGCAATACATGCATATACTAATCATCTTGACTCCTTTGAGACTTGATTGGGCATTACAACATTATACATAGACCGCCATCCAACTGCATCTATGACTAATAATCCACCTTCAGGTTATCATCCGTGTTGGGAATATGCCCTAGAGGCAATCATGGTTGATGATATTTCCCAATGTATTCATAAAGTTATGGTCCATGTATGAACTACTGATATGTATCATCGAATATGTGATTCGATTGTGGAACTATATATTCATGTTGTTCATACTAATTGTCCTTGGTCATCGAGGTTGTGCTAGAATCACAACTTAGACCATTGTGAAAGTCGGCAGATGACTAGGTTCCACTTGTCATGGGAATGGAGACGCTATTCCGACTTACACGAATTCGGCTAAAGAGTTTAGCGAGTCGGACTGACCCATATTGAGATGCAACGAACAAGTCGTCATTTGCATGTCTCAATCAATGTAATCCTTAGACCTGAGGTTATTGCACAATCCGAGTTGAGGATCTCCGACTTAGGTTCTATCAAACGCTGTTTCCTCACTAGGCAGTTAGAAAGGCGGAGTTCGGGTCGACTGAGAATCAAGCTGCGTGATGTGAATAACCAAGACGGGATTTTGCCCCTCCATCTGGAGAGATATTCTCTGGGCCCTCTCGGAAGATATGATTCGGAAAGCATGGCCATGCGCGTCACGGTTAAGTGTTAACCGAGGCAACCGACTAAGAGTTAGTCGGATGAATCACTTATCCCGGATCGAGAAAGAGAGTCGGACAATTTAAGGGATGACGATCATTCGCCTATAGTCCGACAAGGTATATCGTGAGGCAAAAGGGACTTAGACGAAATTCGCATTGGAAGGTATGTCGTCATGACTTATTGGTACTTGGGAGTTGGCACGTTCTGCTAGGAGCCGCTACCAACTGATTGATCACGAGTGAGACTCGGAATCGTGTCCGGGTTACCATGATCCTATCGGGTCACACACTTAAGAGCGGGAGCAAGTTTGGGTTAGACCCAAACAATAAATCTATTTGGGTTGGACCCAAATAGAGACATGGACTTACTCAGCAAGTGGGACTTGAAGTGGCTAATATAGGCCTTTTAGTGAATGGGCCACAAGTGAGTGGAGCCCACTTTCACTCCCTATATAAGTTGGGGCGCAGGTGCTTAGAGAAAAAGGTTAGGTCACTCCATGTGTTGGAAACCCTAGCCCCAGTCCGTCCTGTCGCCGCCGTACCGGACCTAGCAGTCCATCGTCAGCGCTCCTCCTCATACGTGTGGATACCGGCGGAGGTGATGTACATTCATCACTTCGACGATCGTGAAGAAAGAACGGATCGTGGATCGTGGAACCGGAACGGATCGCGAGGACTGCACTGCATCAAGCGACATGCTTCATCAATTCCGCAACTGCGCGTCTAGTGGTAATCCTCGTGGCCTTCTACCTGAGTTGGATCTTGGGATCACTGCGTAGGGAAAAAGTTTTGTTTATCTCTACGTGGCCCAACAATCTGAACCCCCTCCAGTATTAAATTGCAAGCAACAGACTATTGCTTTACGAATTGTGTGTAAAGTAAACAATACGATTGTTCTATGAACAAAGGATTGTTGTTTTCTCCCTAGTAGCAACAACACAACTAGTACCTTAGAGATTTCTGTCACTTCCCCGGAATACGAGAGCCATTAACCCACTATCGACCATAAATACTAACTCTTGGAGTTGCTAGCATCTACTTGGCCAAGATAGCTACTAACAACGGAAAGCATGCAAGATCACAAATAACAAAGACATGATAGAATCAATAATCAATCTGAAATAGCATCTCAATATCTATCGGATCCCCACAAACACAACATGTATGAATTACAAATAGATGATCTTGATCATGAACGGAGCTCACAAGATCTAGACAAGAATGCACAAAGGAGGAGAACCAGCCATCTAGCTACTACATGGATCCGCAGTCCAAGGATGAACTACTCACGCATCACACCGGAGGCTTGCATGGTGATGAAGAAGGCCTCCAGGGTGAATTCCCCTTTCCGGCAGGGTGCTGGGAAGAGCTTCAGATCCCTCCTGATCTAGGGACAGGGACGACGGCGGCTACAGACTCTTTCGTGGATTTTTGATCGGGTACTTAGGGTTTTCGTCCCGAGGGCATCTTATAGGCGGAAGGAGAGGCTGAGGGGGTGCTAGGGTCGGCCAGACCACCCCCTGGCGCGGGCCAGGCCTGGTCGCGCGGCCGGGTGGTATGGCCGGCCCCCAGCCCTTCTCCGTCTCGTATTCTGGCATGAGATGTCTTCCGGAAAAATAGGCACTTTGGCTTTTGTCCCATCCAATTCCGAGAATATTCATTTTCTGACTTTCCTGGAACCAAAAACAGCAGAAAACAGGCAGCTGGCACTGTGGCTCTTGTTAATAGGTTAGTCCAATAAATCATATGAAATGTACTCCAAAGTGTGGACAAAACACAAGAAAGTGGATAAAACCAAGCATGGAACATCAAAAATTATAGATACATTTGCAATGTATAAACATCCCCAAGCTTAACTCCTTCTCGTCCTCGAGTACGTAAGTGATAAAAAGAAAGAATAATTTTTTAGGTGACATGCACCATCAAAGACTTGATCAGAGTATTTGTAAAACATTCAAAGCTGGGATCATAGTACTTCAATCATAACATGAAAGACAAAGTTCTAGCAATAATACAAAGAAACTATGATGCAACATGAAAAGGCACAAACAAAAGACTCATGAATAATAATGTTTTGCAAGACGTTTGTTTGTTTCACATAAAGAAAACATAGCATAATAGCATTCAGCCTGTCCCTCATAGAGTAGCAAATATAAATGCATAGGACACCTTCAAAGTTCATAAGAGTGACTAAATACAAATAGTTTAAAACTGAAGGGAATATGCCCGAGAGGCAATAATAAAGTGGTTATTATCTTATTCCATGTTTATGATAAATGTTTATTTTGCATGCTATAATTGTATTGATCGGAAACGTCAATACATGTGTGTTTAATAAACAAAAAGAGTTCCTAGTTATGCCTCTCTTATAGACTAGCTCGTTGATTAACAAGATGATCAAGGTTTCCTGATCATGGACATTGGATGTTGTTAATAACGAGGTCACAACATTGGTGGAATGATGTGATGAACATTCATCGGAAGTATAGCATTACGATCGAAGTCATTATGTTTATATTGCTATAACATCATATGAAGTAATATTTATCCTCAGACCATGAGATCATGTTAATTGCTAACACCGGAAGAGTATCTTGATAACATCAAACGTCACACCGTAACAGGGTGACTATAAAGAGATACATGTTCCCAGTGGCTTTATCTGGAAAGGAGTTGCTGCTTCCGTTGCTTTGCTGGAGTGACGGACGGAGGTTGTCGGGGTACCGGACGTGTGTGCGGTCACGGATGCACCGCTGCTTTGCGGTGCTAGACTTGGTGCTGCTGGAGCTGGATCTGATGGACGTGCTGGAGCCGGACCTGCAAGACTTCCTCACGATCTTGAGATTGGCAAGTGTACGACTACATCAACCACGAGTTCCTACTCGTTAACAAAACTCGTTGTCTTCGAGGGTAAGTTCTCGTTGGATGTATCTCCACCCGTTGCTTTGTACCTAGTAGATAGATCTTGGCGTGTAGTTCACATCGTTGGAAAATTTTTGTTTTCTATGCTGCGGACCCAACAGTGGTATCAGAGCTTGATCTATGCGTAGGTGCTTTGCACGGGTAGTACACATATGTTTATATGTGGGAGATGATGATCATGTTATTGCATCTTCCATGTATTTTGGATATTGGTGGCATAGTGGGATGAAGCGGCCCGGACCAACCTTACATGTCATCGTACATGAGACCGGTTCCACGACTGACATGCAACTTGTTTTGCATAAGTGGTTGGCGGGTGTCTGTCTCTCCTACTATAGTCAATATCTGATTTACAACGAGTTGCTAATAACTTGGTTATCCTCGTTGTGGTTCATGTTCGTAGGCGAGAATGGTTCTATCTCCAAAAGCCCTAAGCCACGTAAAACTTGCAATTGATAAATTAGAGGCGTCTAGTTTAGATCGTTGCTGGGCTAATGTCTTGATATGGTATTGTTGTAAGTAGATGTATGATAGATACTGTTACAACACACTCAACGTGTAAGTTCCATAGACCTTGGCCTTACACACAAAGGAATGATAGAGATCATACCACGATGCAAATGATAGAGATCAAATGCATGGACCATATCATCTCACTTTACACATTAGATGTTAGCATCTTATACTGCTAGTTTGGTGCTTTTGGTAGCATTGTAAGATGATCCCTCATTTAGATATCAAGATAAAATGTGTTCTTCCTTGAGTATGCACCGTTCTGTGGATCATGTTTCGAGACATCACGTGATGATCAGGTGTACTCGAATCTACGCTTTCATGGGAACTTGTGTAAGACAGTTTTACACATGCGAGTACTAAGGTTCTTACTTAGTGAGCCTAGCATGTACAGACATGGCCTCGGAACACGGATCGAAAGGTTAAACATGAGTCATATAGTTGATATGATGCCCATATAGATGCTCGCCTTTGAAGCTACATCAACTCACGTGATGATCGGACTTGGTGTAGTGGATTTGGTTCATGTAATCACCAAAAAGGCACGAGGGATGTCGTTTTTGAGTGGGAGTTCATTTCTAATTTGGATTAGTCGAACTAAATTTGTCATAAACTAAATCGAAGTGAATTTGCATAATTTGTTGTAGTCATTGGCGTCTGTTCACTACCTTATGCTTAGTTTCAATTGAGATAATAGAACTATAGAATTCTGGATATTTACTTTACGAACTGGTATCGTATTGTTTTGAATGTCAATTTAAAGTTTATAAGTCCTATTGCAAACTTTCAGCAAACTCTATTTACTCCATGAAGTTTAATAAGTAGTATTAAATCAAGAGTAAGAATTCCAATGTTAGTATCTAAAGTATCATGTTTGCCTCCATGATTATTGATATTCAAAAAGTTGTTTTAATATCAAGATTATATTGGAGCTGAAAATTGTTTCATAAACCATCATGTGTGAAAGATATTGTGATATCTGAAACAGTGTTTTTGGTTGCATTATGATAGAGTATAATTTAGCAAAATACATGTTCTCATATTGTATGAGATTTTGTGAAGGATGGAGATGCTAGGCATCCGAATCTACCAAAAAGGTTTTGGGAACTGATATTATACTCGTGATTCTTTCTTATAAGCTATAGTAGCTTGATCATGAAAGTTGTCATGATAAGGATGAATAGAAGATGTAAGTAAAATGTTTAGTACACTAATAGATTACTAAAGAATGGATTTTTGAAAGAATACCAAACATTTGATGATGGTGAACCACTTCAAAGTGCAAGTCCAAAGGTATTAGTATTTGACTATATACGCTTTGTACTATGTGTCATGTGAATGACACCACAATTGATGTTGATAGATTCTTTTAAAAGGAAAAGGAATTGCTGAAAGAGAATCTATAAAATATTTGGCAGAAAAGAAAAAGTTGGAAATGTCCAGCTTGGGTATATAGAAGATATACATGTTACAGTTCTATTCCTTGCTTATTACACAATGTGGTTCTTAGGTATTGGATACCGAATTGGTTGGTATGAAGTGTCATACACGACAACGCAATTCATGAACTGCAATGGCCTAAGTAACTAGCAAGAGAATAAGTGATGATGATCATCGAAAACAAATAAAGTGTTATTGTGTTTTTCATTGTCGTGAAACCTAGCCTTCAAGATTTGTTCTAATAATTGTTATTTTGTTCCGGTATTACGAGAACAATGGTTGTTCAAATAATTACCGTATTCCATAAAGAATGGATGAACTTTTACAAGTCTAGTGGGAGAAATCACATCCATAAACACTATTGCTAAAATGTCGCAAGACAAATGATTGAAAGATCACTTATGAAGTGACATCGCTGTTTAAATTATATTGGAAAGAAAACATGAAGAAACTCCATGTTGATGGTTTTTGTAGTCTTTGATTTTGATCAACTGACGCTTGTGAGACTTTCCTTAAGATAATTGAAACTCCGTCCATAGGCCAAAGAGGAACGGGTGACTAACTTATCGGATATTATACATATTGATGTATATAGTCCATTATATGTAGCCATATGCGATGGATCTTTTTGCTTCATATGCTTTCTCCAGAAATTTGAGTGAATATATCTATATATTTACTTAATAAGGAAGAAGTATGAAACATTTGAAAATTGTTCAAAGTCTTTCAAGATGAAGTGAAAAATCATTGTAACAAGAAAATAAAAGAGTTTATGATTCGATCATAAAGGAAGATATTTGAGTTACATGTTTAGCAAAAACACCTAAGACTTGAGGAATTGTTCCATGATTTGTGTTTCCCGATAAACCATAGGAGTATGGCATATTCGAGAGATGAAATCAAACCATGTTTGACATGGTAAGATCAAAGGTGTCATTTATAAAACTGCCATTATGTTTTAAAGATTGAAGCTTTAGAGACTACCGCTTTTACATTGAAAAGAGCACCATCGTGATCCGTTGAAATGACACCATATAAGTTATGGTTTGGGATAAAACCCGAATTGTCTTTTCTTAAATTTTGGTATGCTATGCATAAGTAAAATGTTTACAACCAAAGTCGGATAAACACGTCTTTGTAGGTTATCCCAAAGAATTTGTTGGGAATTTCTCCATAACACCGAGGACAAAAGAGTTTGTTACTTGGAACGTCAAGTTTCTTGAGAAGGATTTTTTCGCGAAAAGTTAAGTGGGAGGACAATAGAACTTTGATAAGGTTGTTGAACGTTAGCTATATGTGCTAAGTAGCACAGCGCCGGAAAGTGTTTCGGTGGCGGCCACAATGCTCATGGCTCTCGTGATTACAAAAGGTGTGATCTCGGAGATTAGAGTTCCTATAGAACCGTGTGGGTCGGTAAGAATCAAATAGTAAGATTTGATAAGCAAGTCGTTATTGTTTTGACAATGATGAACCGACTACATGCAAAGAAGCGATGATGGGCCCTGACTCCATAAAATGACTAGAAGTCATAGAATCCGTGATAGTATCCATACACGAGAAATCAAGTTTCTGAACTCGGAAGACCCTCCGGAAAGGCGTGAAGCCTATCGGTCGTGTTTGGATCTATAAAGAAATAAGACATGGATGTTTACCATCTATTAAATAGTCGACATGTCGGAAAGAAGCTTACGACAATGTTCAAGGAGTTGACTATGACAAGATTTGATCTTTCATAGCGATATATAGTCTTGACAGATTAATGTAGCAACCGCTACATATAATTTGGTATATGGTAGTTGAATAAACAAAACAAGGTTCTTCTAATAGAACGGTAACCTAGGACATGTACATGACATGGTCCGAAGGGTTTTGATAATTCAAAGGGTGCTAAAAGGGCATGTAAACTTCAATAGTTGAAGTAAGCATAGCGGAGTTGGAATCTTCACCATGATGAAACTATTAAAAGAGTTTAAATTCATCGGAGATGATGAAGATGCTTGCATTTGCAAGAAATTAAGTGGGAGCGCTGAGACATATTTCTAATACATTATGTAGAGGACATATTGTTGATTGGAAATGATGTATCTTGTATTGACACAAGTTAAGAATTTCATTAAAATAAGATTTCGATGAAAGGCTTGGGCAAACCCGGAATATTTGGCATCAATATCTATATGGATAGATTAAGGCGCAAATATGGTTGTGCCAGACATACATATATGAGATATTGAAAGGGTTCAATATGGAAACAACAAGAAAGGTTCTTGCTACATGGAAAGGATTGTATCAAAATTCAAGTGTTTCAACACTTGGTGAGTAAAATCACATGAAGATTTGATCGATTATACCATGATATGTATATATCCAGAATGTCCTATGCTATAAATGTTATGAGCATATACCAGAATGATTCATAAGATGATCATTGGATAATAGTAAAGATATTCTTATGAGCTTTGGAAGAACTAAGAATATATAATGTATAAGTGACAAATAGTTAAAGGTAGTTCATTGTAAAGTGTTACATTGATACTAGTTTTGTCACAAGATACAAATTAAATTTATCTCAATTTAGACTATGGGTGGCACAATGTGATGGAAAGGATGTTCCATGATGGATTTGGATGAGTTCCAAAGTTGAGACATTGTGACGGATACTACAACAAAAGGCTAAGTATATAACTGCTATAGTAGCAGCAAAGGAGGGCATTTGTGTTAAGTAGTTTGTTATCAAACTAGGTGTGGTTCAAAGTGGGCTAATACTATGAAGATATATTGTGTGACAATAATATCAACATTTTTTGAGCCGAACGAACTAAAGGTCTCACCAAAGGACCAAATTTATACAATGCCATCTCATTTGAGAATGAGTGATGCGTAGAGACGCAAAGACATGCAAATACACACGGACCTGAAACTGTCAGATTCGGAGATTATGTTAACCACTAGTAATAGCATATATGCAACACAAGAAAGCCATAGGTGTTCAATACGCAAAGTTTTTCAAACTAGATTATTGACTCTAGTGCAAGTGGGAGACTGAAGGGAATATGCCCGAGAGGCAATAATAAAGTGGTTATTATCTTATTCCATGTTTATGATAAATTTTTATTTTGCATGCTATAATTGTATTGATCGGAAACGTCAATACATGTGTGTTTAATAAACAAAAAGGGTTCCTAGTTATGCCTCTCTTATAGACTAGCTCGTTGATTAACAAGATGATCAAGGTTTCCTAATCATGGACATTGGATGTTGTTAATAACGAGGTCACAACATTGGTGGAATGATGTGATGAACATTCATCCGAAGATAGCATTACGATCAAAGTCATTATGTTTATATTGCTATAACATCATACGAAGTAATCTTTATCCTTAGACCATGAGATCATGTTAATTGCTAACACCGGAAGAGTATCTTGATAACATCAAACGTCACACCGTAACAGGGTGACTATAAAGACGGGTTCAGTGCTACGAAGGTGTTATGTTGAGGCTCATGGATCAAGAGTGGAATTTGTCAATCCCGATGACGGATAGATATACTCTGGGCCCTCTCGGTGATATCACATTAAGATAGCTTGCAAGCAAGTGATGTGATCACTAGAATGTTATATCACGGGAACGTGAAAAGAGTGCATGTCGGAAATGAGATCAAACTAGGTATGGAGATACTGATGATTGAATCTCGGACATGTAATATATCGCAAGACAAAGGGATTTAGTTACTAGCGTTAAAGGTTCTCACGATCACAGAAGTCATCGTTGAATGTGTAGGAGTCAGTATGGATCTCCAGGTCCCACTGTTGATTATTGATCGGAGAGGGATCTCGATCATGTCTGCATTATTCGCGAACCGTAGGGTGACACACTTAAGGGATACCGACACCATTTGGAGCAAATATGTTTCAGATAAAGATTTAAGAAAGCGCTGGAATTATTTCAATAGACACTGAAACAGTTTCGGGTGAAATTGCTGAAATTGGTTCTGCATGTAATATTGAAATGTTGCAGGGGGTTTTATCTGAATGTTTGTTAATTAAAGTAATTAACAAAATTCTGAATAAAAATAATAAAATAGTTTAATTAAATGAGAGAGCATTAAATTTGGAGAAATTTAATGCATTTAAAGTGGAGACTTTAAAAGGGAATGTGAAGAGGCATTTTAATGTGGAGGGGTTACCCCCACATGAATGGAGGAGGTGAAGAGGCACCTCCTCCATGCGCCGGCCATGAAGGAGGGACACCCCCCTCCTCCTATAAAAGTCCACCCTCTCCTCACTTCTCACTCACACCTCCTTGTGAAGGATCTCTCTCCCCCTCTAGTATTATTCCCCCATGGTCTCGGATTAGCGAGATACATGTTCCCGGTGGCTTTATCTGAAAAGGAGTTGCTGCCTCCGCTGCTTTGCTGGAGCGAGGGACGGAGGTTGTCGCGGTACCGGACGTGTGTGCGATCACGGATGCACTGCTGCTTTGCGATGCTGGACTTGGTGCTGCTAGAGCTGGATCTGATGGACGTGCTGGAGCCGGACCTGCTGGACTTCCTCACGATCTTGAGATCGGCAAGTGTATGACTACATCAACCACGAGTTCCTACTCGTTAACAAAACTCGTTGTCTTTGAGGGTAAGTTCTCGTTGGATGTATGTCCACCCGTTGCTTTGTACCTAGTAGATAGATCTTGGCGTGTAGTTCACATCGTAGGAAATTTTTTTTATGCTGCGGACCCAACAAAAACAAGCAATGTCAAGGTATGCATCAATCAACTAGTCTTGGGATAATGCACATAGAACTAAGAATGGCCACTATGCTCTCAAAGTAGGTGCATAAAGGTGTAAGCCATGTTGCACTAAAAATACACACAAGTTAGATTTGGTGACCTAGCATGTGTAGACATGGCCTCGGAACACAAGAGACCGAAAGGTCGGTCATGAGTCACATGGTTGATGTGATTTACATTGGGGAATGTCTATCTTTGAAACTACATTGCCGACCGTGACGATCGGGGGTGGTGTAGCGGATTGGGATCGTGTGATCACTAAAATCGTCTAGGGGGTGATAATTTTAGTGGGAGATCAATTAGGATTGAACTCATATTATGAACTTAGTCTAGATGTATATTTGCAAATATCTTAGTAGATCATGGCCTATCCCATTGAGGTCTTTGCGACCATGGGAAATTTCTTGCTTCATGTGGAACTTAGCAAAAGGGTCCAACTTCTTAGATTAATACCCACGTCTGAGGGATATCCTCGTAATAAGATGATCTTATCTTCTTGATACAATAACCATTAGGAGATAATTCGATGACTTTGCAATGTTTGTGTTCTCTCCATAATCATCCAATAAGCTATCCTCCATACGATGGAAAGTTGGACTAAAATTTTGTATTGTGAAGATCTGGCACATATAGTATGAGTTGTTGGATGAGTTTTCTCCATCATGGATGAAAACGGAATATTTGGAGGATCACTTAGGAATCTTGCATTAGAGTTGAGAACTCTTAGAAGGGCTTGATTGTAATGGAGATCGTGGATGAAAAGAATACATCTTAGATATACAAAGTTATAAATGTAATTCTTGCAAAACTCATTGCAGTTTACATAAGTATTTGATACTTTTCCTGTTTTGTGAAAATAGGATGGTCTGCTTGAGAATTGCTGGAGTTGAGGCAATGTGGCTTAATGACGACAAGCAAAATAGTTGATGTCCGACATCACCCCCTTTCCTCAAGGTTTATCATTTAGATTAGTGGACTTGAATATAATTTTGTAATCCTTATTTGTGTGTCTTGCTTTTAGCGAGATGATTATTCATATGAATAAGTTACAAGCCAGTTGTACTACTTTATGAATAACACCTTTATGGTCACATTATGATTATAAATGATTTATTCTCATCACTATGTTAATGATAATAGTTTAAGCATTTATAAAGGATTAGAATGCTAAAAGAGATCCGAAGTTTAATAATGATATGACACTATTGTTTAAGTCATGGTGGTTATTGCATCTTCTTCATTCTAAATGAAGATCGGGGTCTTAGATACTTGATCTAGAGACTTTGCAAAACCATGTCTCGCTGGGCAGAATGACTAAAACTCCGCATTCTAGTAAAACGGTGATATGTGAAGAAATGTTGAACTTTATACATAATGATGCATCATATTTTCAAAAAATAGTGGAAATAATTATTTCATACTTAATTGTGGATTTAAGTGAATATTGAGTATTTACTTAATGAAACATAAGTTTGAAAATGTTTTGAATAGTTCAAAAGATTTCAAAGTGAAGGGGATATTGAATTAACAAGAATATAAAAGTCTCTCTAATTTGATCGACATGACTAAAGTATTTAATCTAATTTTGGCATAAAAGACTTGTGAAATATGTTTCATAAATTATGACAATTGGATAAATTCAAACTTTATTGAAACGTCACTACAAGAGAAAAGAGTTTTTGTGACAAATCACTTTCGTCACCGAAAATGCCATTTCCGTCACTAAGTACTCCCTCGTGACGAAAACGTGGCGTCACCAGGGTCGTCACGGAAGCTCCGTCACAGATTCTTTTATAGTGACGGAATACAAATTTTCGTCACACAAGATTGAGCTTCGGTGACGGTCCTTACGGCGTCACCTAAGATAGGTTATCCGTGACGGACCTTCTACGTCACCTAAAATACGAAAATATGTCACCGTTTAGCATATTTGTTGATGAAATATGCCGTCATGGAAGATTTATGGCGTCACGAGGATTCTGGCAGGTGGGACCTGCAATGCTGACGTGGCAGCTGGCAGGTGGGTCTGACGATGATGACGTGGCAGCTGGTAGGTGGGCCCAACAATGATGACATGGCAGCTGGCAGGTGGGTCCAACGATGCTGACGTGGCAGGTGGGTTCGACGATGATGACGTGGCAGCTGGCAGGTGGGTCCCACCACGATGACGTGGCATCTGACAGGTGGGGCCAATGTGATGACGTGTCACCTACTTGTGGGGCCTGCGGAGATGATGTGGCAGCTGGCAGGTGGGTCCAGTGACACTGACGTGGCAGCATGTAGGTGGGGCCGTCAACGATGACGTGGCGTCTTCATGTGGGGCCCGTGATGATGACGTGTCATTTTTTGTGCCGGCCCATTTGAAACTGCCTTGTGGGCCGGGAGGAATGTGACGCCGTCACCAATTTTTTTGCACGGACAAATTTGATTAAAAATTGAAATTCCACGCAAATTACGAAACAAAATTAAATGGAAGCAAATATTTGAAATGGCAGAAAATTTATAAATATGAATTGTATCACACACAAACTTTAAAATTCTGGTAGACTGAAACTGCTGTATCAAACTCGAATGACTAAAGGAATAAAAAACAATGTTTTGGCCCACCCGGCCCATTAGCGCGCAGACATTTTTGGCCCAAGTCACGGGGACTGGACTAGGAGTTCTGCGACATCCTCAACAGGTAACTAAGCATGCCATCCATTTCCTTCTGCCTCTTCTCAAATGCTAGGCGATTCGCTTCGCTGGACTTTTTCACTGCTTCAAGTTCATCATCCTGCTTCTTTCTCATCTCTTCAAATCTCCTTTCCTGCTCTTGCATCCGTTCCTCCATCTCGCGTTGAACCCTTTCAGCTGCATTCAATGAATCTTGCTCCTGACTTGATAACTTTTCTTCTAAATCACGGATGCGCCCAGCTGAGACGCTAGACCTCTTGGAAGCAGATGAAACTCCGATGCTGGAAAGGAAAGTAATTGATCTTGAATTGTTCTGGTCTCTCAGGACTTCTTCAACAATCTCCAGATCAGTTTTGGGAATCCAATCTTCTGGGTGTGGTCCCATTTTCTGAAGCACCATCTCAGTCTACAATAGGATAAAAAAATAGCAAGTCCAGTGTTAGAAGAAATCAAATAATTAGACAAACTAATGAGAAATGCATAGCACATAAAATAATTTACTTACATAAGCTTCTGCTGATTTCTGGGACATCATACCATCCTTGTTAGTGTGGCTTGCTTTAAAGAAAGCAATCGGGGAGGTATTGACGTCCTCGGTCTTCTGAGATTTCTACAAGAATTATGACACAATGAATTATAAGTGTGTATGGCATGTTCACAAAAAGAAGTAGGTGTTGCATCTGAAGAGTTCGAATACTCACAAGTGCATGGTAATGTGCAACAAAGCTTCTTGAGCCAGTGGTGTGTTTCTTCGTCACAGCATCTCTATTCTTCTTGTTACTCTCGCAGATTGCCTATGTATAGATGCATGAATTTAGTATTCCACAGTACAGTAGTATGTCTGCGATAGATGTAGCTGAAACAACAAGAATCGTGTACCTTGTAGTGCTCATCATGCCATATATCAAGAAGCTCTGCCCAGCTTTCCTCATCTACCTCTTTTGGTTTCAACAATAAAGCTTGCTCGCGGGTTAGATCTGTAACATCTTTCCAATAGACCTTTTTCAGCCTCCAACGTTGTTGGCGAATACCTTTCTGTAAAATTTCGGTGCAAATGTCTTTGCCAAGGTCACCACTGCTGTCCATTGCAAATTTTCCCTGCAGATAACATGGAACACAAATTCATATCAGCATCGAATGACAGAATTGTTAAAAAATCATCCACCAATGAGACATTTTATATGGAAAATGAATAAGAGGTTAACGGACTTACAGTTATAGACTTAATGGTTTCCGGAATAGTATCTTTTAGACGACCTTCCTTGTCACCATACTGCTTCCAGTGGGTTGCCAGTGGCATCTTGCTGCGTATGTGAATGCCACACTTTGAACTCAGTTTTGCTGCTTGCACAGGATCAGTGGGTCTCCTCATGCCAGGAGTGAAGTTGATCTGCATCTTAGCCCCTCCATTCCTTCTAGACCACTCGTGTACCCCATGCCCCATAGTAGGTATGCGTACATTACGCTTTTCCTTTAGAGCACCCGTGTCTACAATTGCAACTGAAACCAGTGACAAACGAGAGTCAAGACTTCAATTGAAAATTTTGCAACTAAACTAGTGAATAAATTGTAAGACGTGCTGTCAATACCTCCCCGTTCGCTGCGGACAAGTACATTCTCCTCAGGTGAGTTGCTGCCTCTAGAGGTTTGAATTAGCATGGGCGAGGATTCATTTCCATTAGTACCCCCTTCCCCTGCTTTCTGGTAGGGGTCTCTATTTCACCATCATCTTGAGTCTCTGCATTTGCTGCTGACCTTGTTACAACATTTGGAGGCACAAAGATTTTTGAGCGCTTCTGCTTCTTTTATTTTGTAGAACCTTTTGTTACCTGCATTTTAATAGGTCAAGCCATAAATATTAAAGCAATCTGTACATATCCTACATGTGAAGGCAGGAGAATGTTGCATTTCTTCACCTTAGAGGAAGATTTAACAACATCATGGTCCTCTACATCCGGAACAAACACATCATCATCAGTGGGCTCGTCGACAGGATCAGGTTCATAATTAGGGTCCTCGGTGATATCCTTCTCCTGCGGCTGTGCCTCTTTCCGTGTTGTCACTGCCACCGGTTTCTTAGCAGTACCAAACACAAATTCACGCGCCATCGCCGTGAAATCCAACATTGGCTTGCCATGTTCAATAGCATTCTGCTTCAGTGCTTTAGACATACGAGACACGTTCTCCTCCATCACTTGTTTCCTAACATTTTGATATGCGTCTGCTGTTTTGACTTGAGTAATTGAAAACAATCAAGCAAAGGCAAGTCATGATCATACTCATTAGTACAAACAGAGTAGACAAGATCATTAAAGCAAAAATTATGTGATCCATACTGTAAAATTAACATGCCCAAAAAACATTATTCTATTGCCTCCAAATCTCGTATCGTCATTCAGTTAACTGTCTAAACCCTACTGTCAACAAGTTCAGTTAAGTGTTAGGTTCAGTGTATTTGGTATCAAGTTGTTCAGTTGCGTCAGTTAAGACGCCAAGCAGCAGGGTTTATCCAACAAGTTGTGCCCTATTACCTGAACCATTATGTAGGAACAGAAACCTAAATCTAACATATAGTTATAAGATCGGATCATAGGGTGTCATGCTCAACACATTCATGGCATCTGGAACCATGATCTATGAAATTAAAACCCAAGATAAGCACATTGTCGAAGGATTCGGATCATAGGGTGTCACGTTCAACACGTGCTAGGCATCTCGAACCATGTCTATGATCTAAAACCTAGATCTTGCACATAAGCTGCAGCATCTTGAACAACGATCTACACATGTTGATCTACTAGAACTCATGCTTGACTGATCTAGAAAGAGGCATAGACCTAGGGCGGCAGAAAAATGACCTGGGCATTTACGCTTTTGCTTCGGTGTCAATGGTAGCACATTCCGGTGTGGTGTGCTGCTTCGAAGACTGCTGGACATGTCGCCCGCCGCAGAGGGGAAATCTGCCGGCAACCAACGCCTTACTTAACGGATCTGGGTCGAGGAAAGTGGCGATGGGGTTCTAGGTGGGCGGTGAACAAGGAACGGAATTAGGGGATGGGTATGCGGGAGGTGGGGGCACGCCGTTTTTAAAGTGTCGTGGGGGCGGAAAATTGTTAGCGCCAAAATGGGCGGGCGGGTGGAAAACAAAAGAGGTGGGAACGAAATTTTTCGGTACACAAGTGGAGGGAACGAAGACCATTCATTGTAAATTTGATTGGAAAAAACAGAGGGAACAGAACGGGAGGTTTACAAGCGGGGATTATCTCTAATTACATATTGTAATTAAATAAATCCTAACACATGCAACGGTTTAGGTTTTGCCACTACTTAGACCTCCCGTGCGGAATTTGTAATATGGTTTACAAGCCTGGATTATCTCTAATTCATTGTACTATAAATTTATTTGGCCATGGACCATATTAAATTATTTGAATAAGTCATCTGTTTATATATGAAAAGGAAAACAAAATATGTTCATTCACGTACAACAGTTGGATTACTGAGCAAACAATACCATTAGTTTCCTTCATTCCACAACTCCAACTTGAAAGCTAAAGCACAATATCACTTAAACAAGTAAACCTCATTGATTCGAAAAACAAACAGAAGAGCAGAATTATTTCACATATTAGATATATAGGCAGCAAAATTTTCTAACATCCACCAAAAGGTAGGTGATCTCATTAGACTTTACACCCAGAAACTCAGCAAATAGTTTTGCAACTAAGAACAGGGGCGGATCTGCTTGGTCACACCCTGATCCACATGCAACAGGGTAGAAAAAGCATTTTTAGTCTTACATATTAGACTTAAGCATAGTGTATCAGGAAAACTTAAACAAAGTGCATCAGGGTAAGTTTAATCCTAGATCCTCTTCCTAGTCTAGGAAGAGGCAGACATGGAAATTTGATAGGGTCAGGACACGGTCTGGACGTCCGTACTAGCCCTCTGACATCTCCTCCTCCTTGACGGGCATGGTCTGTGTGTCCCTGTCACCGCCACTGCCATCATCATCGCTGTCATCGTCGCTGCTGGTGGCGTACTCCCGGCGGGAGAGCCTACCACCGTAGATTGTGACGACCAGCTCCCTGTTGCCAGCATAGTAGTCGAACGCCAGGATGTTGCCTAGCAAAATAGTGTAGCACTTGACGAACTAGGTCCAGCCCCTGCGGAGGTACAAGTGGCCGTCTCGATAATCGAAATACATCTCCACATCCAAGGTCAGCCTGCTGTTACGCTCCCGGACACGCACAGTGTTGGGCTGGTCGCCGCTAATGTAATCTTTGAAAACATGGCAGAGGTAGAGCTTGTCCCACTTGTCCTCGTGAAGGATGCGGATGAACATAAAGTCGGGGTTCGGATACAGCGGCAGATGGGGTGGTGGAGACGGTGACGGCGACGGTGACGGCGAAGGCGATGGTGACGGCGACGGTGACGGCGATGGCGACAGAGAAGTGGCCCTGCCCTTGCCGCTGCCCCTGCCCGTACGACGGCGCCTCTTCTTGACAACGCGCGTTGCCGGCGTACGCGTATGTCCTTCACGTCCCCTGCCCGCCGTCGCCTTGGCAACCCTGAGCATGGATACCGGCGTAGGCGACAAATCATTTATTCTTCTAAATATGAAGACGAAACCCTCTCGGTTATGCCACCCTTCTGAATGCACTTTCTTCGAGTATATGAGAACAGCTTGTCCCTCTTCTAGATCTGTGCTCTGTATGAAACACTTCCACCCATCTGGATCGAAGAAGAGGTGATCATCCTTTTCTATCTTGAAGTCGATGGGGGTGATCTCCTCTTTAGGAAGACACACTCTAGTTGAGCCTCCCTCACAAATTTGTAGAGCATTAACAACCTTGTTAGGCAATTTCTGATCAATACAAAACAAGATATATAAGTTAGTAAGTCGATGTCATAAACCACATAGACAAATTGCATACACGCATGGCAACAAAAAAGAATTAAAAGAAAGTTATATGAATGTACCATGTGGTACAGCTTAAGATTCGTCTTGGTCAAGCGGGTTACGAATGGCAACCCGACAATTTTGCCCATGTTCGATTGAAGTTCCAGCAGATGCTCTTGCTCACTCTCAGTAAGCCGGCATCTTTGGGCGATGAGTGGTACGAGATCACGCTTCTGCGAAGATGCTCCTGCCATGTTAAAGAATGGGCTGCGCATACAAATTTAGCACACATTAACAAATGGTAAAAGTGTAGGAAACACATTATAGGTATTACAGCGTCACAACAACGTATTTCATCACAACAATACAAATATTGTTTCTACAAATACTTGCAAGTTATTTCAATGCTACAAGCACTATTCATAGCATAGGAAAGCTCTAGACTCCTATTCTGTCAGATATAAGTTCTCTAAGAACTACCTTTGCTATGTTGGATTTTAGAAACACCGTAAGTACTACATTAGTTCTTGCCATATATAGCAGCTAGATGGCCGATTTTTTTGGGAGACTAGGAAGTTTAGGCCTATTTCTTATAGAAACAGATCATAGCTACTAATTATGTTCTGTTTTAGTCACCAGAATATAATGCTTCAGCGATTTAGCAAGTTATTGTAGGTTCTTCCATTTCCGATGTTGTGGTTGCATGTGGTACAGCCGGCCCCAAAACTGTCCCTCTATGCATCATGTGGTTGTACTTTCTACGCATGTGTTTCTGGTTCATTGTCAATCATGCTCTGGACCTTGCTTACTGCGAGTTGTTTCCTTGCAACAAGGAAAACAGCCAGGTGGTATTTTCTACACATGAACATCCATCCATAATTCCGGCATCGACAATTTCTTAAGACATGTCATGCCTAACTAATTTATAATCTATATATGTGTGTGTCAAACAAGTTCCATTTTTCATATCAAGATGTAGCTAGCTAAACTTGTTATGTTTGATGGAGAGAATGAATGTGATCTGGTCATCTTGGTCATGGCAGAATGATGCATTATTGTGCACCAAGGAAATGGACCACCCCCAAACTTCACTTTGAATCTCTGGCTTGTCAGTATTGTACATTAGATTTACTTTTTCATGCCTGATGTGCTAAGTTATAGCTATAGTGTATTCCTACCTATTAGGAAAACATTTATTCACAAGTGTTATCTGTTGCTCACCCTTGGCTAAGATTTTCAAGAAGTGGCACATGTTCTAACATGTTCTAGTTTCTCTTATTTGCAGGCACACAATGATGCAACTTCCTATAAGTACAAGGTTATCAAGTATTGGGATATAATTAGCACACTTTACTCAAGGGATCGAGCTACTGAGTGGGGGCTAGGACTGCAGCTGAAAGCCGTGCAGAAATGGCGGACGAGAACGCTAACAATGACAACATCATTGATCAAGCTGTGTTGATATAATGAGCAGATAGGTGTATTTGTGGATACATTGATCTTTATTCATGTTGTAGTTGATTTTTATTTTGAAAATATCATATTTTATTTACATTATGTAATTGAATTTTGAAGCCAAATGTGTTGTTGATTTCACAATTGGCTTAAAATGGTAGTCAAACAGAAGCTGTAAATCATTTCATTTCAGAATTCCAGGTGGCAGCCAAACATAAAAGTTCATTAAGGAATTTAAATTCCATCCAAATGAAGTGACATGGGGATTTCATTTCATTTCATTTCAACCAAATGAAATGAATGCATAGGAGCCAAACGAGCCCTAATATATTTTCCTACACATGCATTGTAGAGTTCAGACCTTATGCAATGTTTCCTTCTAGTAGTGTTTGATTCATGGGATTGTAATGTGCAGGAATTATTCCAGTAGGTACACTAGTGTATTTTCATGGGAAATCTAGCTTCAGCACATAGCTCGTGGAAAACCCTACTGGACAAACAATGCAGACATGATTTCAGTGGGCAGCACAAGTAAATCCAACATGATTGGCCTCACCTTCAGCGTGGAGCAAGGTTGCAGAGATGCGGTCAACGCCGATGGGCCGGCGTCGCGGTGGTGTGGTCGGAGTCGATGCGGACGTGCACGTCGTTACGGGCGGCGGATGCGTTGTGGAGATGCGCGGTGGCATGGCTGTGGAGAAGCGCGGTGGCGTGGTTGCAGAAATACGGTCGTTGGTGGCTGGACGATCCTGACAGAGGCGATGCGGACGGCCACGGCGGTGCGGAGATGCGGCGGCGATGCGGAGATGCGGATGGAGAGGAGCAGCTTGGGGAAAGTACGAGAAGGGGCTAGGATATCTGCAGGGATAGATTTTTTCCCCAATTAGGTAAACTATTATTTGTACTAACATTGGTACATGTTGGACCCACTTATACTAACATTGGTGCATGTGGGACCCACTTATCAATGTTTAAAATAGCGGGCTATTTGATTTAGCGGCGCCGATTTTAAAAGCTATCAAAAGCTATAGCGGAGCTATAGCGCGCTATGCCCATTTAGCAGGTTTGCTAAATAATGATTTTTTTAAAAAAAAAGAGCAGTACATATTGGTATATATATCAATAATTTACAAATATTTGACAGTTTTACAGATCAATGCTCTAATCAACTCACTTATAACAGGTTTGACAGTGCATAGTGCATATTACATAGTAAAATTTGAAACAGAGCCACTTATACTAGCATTGGTGCATGTGGGACCCAATGGCATTTGTGGTTCCTGTTTGGCTGAGTTTGGGAAAAATTTGACCCTGATGACACATGTGGGTCCAGTTACACTAGCATCGGTGCATGCGAGTACCGATGGCATCTGTGGTTATAGTCTGAGTGAGTTTGGGCAATAGTTTGACTGAAATTGTGCTTAAGTTGACCCTGATGACACACGTGGGTCCACATACACTAGCATTGGTGCATGTGGGCCCAATGGCATCTATGGGTTCTAAGTTGACTCATATCGCCGCAAAAGTTGACCCTGATGACACATGTGGGTCCACTTAGCTAACATTGGTGCACGTGGGACCCTATGGCATCTGTGGGTCCAGTTTGACTAAGATTGGGCTTAAGTTGACCCTGATAACACATGTGGGCCCACATAGCTAGCAGCGGTGCATGTGGGACCTTATGGCATCTGTGGGTCCAATTTGACTAAGATTGGGCTTAATTTGACCCTGATGACACATGTTGACCCACATAGCTAGCAGCGGTGCATGTGGGACCCTATGGCATCTGTGGGTCCAGTTTGACTAAGATTGGGCTTAAGTTGACCCTGATGACACACGTGGGCCCAGTTTAACTAAGATTGGGCTTAAGTTGACCCTGATGACACACGTGGGTCCACATACACTAGCATTGGTGCATGTGGGCCCAATGGCATCTGTGGGTTCTATATTGACTCATATCGCCGCAAAAGTTGACCCTGATGACACGTGTGGGTCCACTTAGCTAACATTGGTGCATGTGGGACCCTATGGCATCTGTGGGTCCAGTTTGACTAAGATTGGGCTTAAGTTGACCCCGATGACACATGTGGGCCCACATAGCTAGCAGCGGTGCATGTGGGACCCTATGGCATCTGTGGGTTCAGTTTGACTAAGATTGGCCTTAAGTTGACCCTGATGACACATGTGGGCCCACATAGCTAGCAGCGGTGCATGTGGGACCCTATGGCATCTATGGGTCCAGTTTGACTAAGATTGGGCTATAAGTTGACCCTGATGACACACGTGGGCCCAGTTTGACTAAGATTGGGCTTAAGTTGACCCTGATGACACACGTGGGTCCACATACACTAGCATTGGTGCATGTGGGCCCAATGGCATCTGTGGGTTCTATGTTGACTCATATCGCCGCAAAAGTTGACACTGATGACACATGTGGGTCCACTTAGCTAACATTGGTGCATGTGGGACCCTATGGCATATGTGGGTCCAGTTTGACTAAGATTGGGCTTAAGCTGACCCTGATGATACATGTGGGCCCACATAGCTAGCAGCGGTGCATGTGGGATCCTATGGCATCTGTGGGTCCAATTTGACTAAGATTGGGCTTAAGTTGACCCTGATGACACATGTGGGCCCACTTACACTAGCAATGGTGCATGTGGGACCTAATGGCATATGTGGTTTTAGTTTGACTGAGATTGGGCAAAAGTTGATCCCGATGACAAATGTGGGTCCAATAACACTAGCTTAAAATAACTTTGTAACGCTTGCGTTTACAATTCTAGACTTTCATCAAGGCAAGTTTATATCTGTTGACAATCATATTCCTTTGAACTAGTATAGCCAGTGCACAAACACAACTGAACACACATATAACATTACATAGATATGTTTGCTAGCTCACGGTACTTTAAGAAACAAGCATACTAAAGTAGTTCAACTTAGAAAGTAAACAACAACAAAGTACCACGATTTGTACTACATAAATAACATACAACATCACGAATATAACTGGCTATAGTCTAGTAACGTGCATTAATTCCAGCCGGTGGCATTGGAGGCGGTGGGGTCGGTGGCTGTGTCGCCCCAGGCAGTGGTGGTGGTGTCGCCCCAGCCAGCGGTGGTGGTGTTGCCCCAGCCAGTGGTGTCGTTCTGCTCGCCATCCTGGTCATCTTCGCCCGCTTCCCGTTTGCGTTTGGCGACATGCACCACCTCTCCATCCGCCTCTTCCGCTCCCCAGACCTCCTGCTGCTCTTCCCAGATCGCCGTCGCCTATTCCCTTTCAGCCTGCTATGTTGCATCATCCTGCTCGTCATCTGCATCACTCTGGTCTGCAGCAGCTGCCGCCTCGGCCGCAGCTTTTTCCGCCTCGACCTTAGCTTCTGCCGCCTCGGCCTTAGCTGCTGCCGCCTCGGCCTTAGCTGCTGCCGCCTTTTCTGCTGCATTAATTACAGCCTTGCGAGTCCCCCGGCCTAGCCCGTCCCTTGCGGTAATGAGCCTACGATACAGCTCGTAGGCAACATACCCGTCTCTTGCTGCATACTCTAGGTTCATCGTGGAAAGTGGCTTGTTCTCCCATACTTCGTGGCCATCCTTCGGCAGTGCCTTGCAATTCCCGAGATCTCTGTCAATGATGATCACTGCTAGAGATAACAACCCGTCCCTGTCATACGGTTGATTCCAATGGAACCGTTCTTCGGTCTTAAACATGTCTTGGATGTCGATGCGGTACTATTCTGGAATGGTGATATCCTCATGTGCAAGCTTCTCTTTATCACTCCTGATGTCCACGCTAGCGAAAGTGATCCCCTTTTCCTGAAGGAACTCTGCCAGTTTTGGACAAGGCTCCCTTCTCCTGCAGTATAAATGGAAATTAAGATATGAAAATAATTTGGATGATGTACAATTATTTGATGATAATGTTAAACAAGGTAATTGCATAACCGTACCATTAGGACATGTACAACACCCACAGATCATGCATAATACTTGAACTAACATGTCTAAGTATTTGAAATAAACAAGTGCAAGCAATGTATTTGCATTGGCTAATTATACATGATCTCAAATGGAAAATAAAAATATGCACATAACCAGTTTCGGACAAGGCTCCCTTCTCCTGCAGTATAGATGCAAACTATAACATGACAATAATTTGGATGGTGTACAATTATTTGATGACAACGTTGAACAAGGAAATTGCGAAACCGTGCTATTAGGCAACGTACAACGCCCATAGATCATGCATAATACTTGATCTAACAAAATCTACAAGGACTTAAACCTGTAGGAATTAAACAATGCACATAGGAAAAATTTCTAAGGATCAAAATCCTCCAAAATTCATATGAGATTCCTTTGAATCAAACAAGCCCTGCATCAAAGGAGGCCTGATGTGAAAACGTTCGTACAGGGTACAATCCTATGAATCAAACATGTGCTGATGGAAAAAACATAGGGATTGAATCATGTACAAACCCATAGGAAATCCTTTGAATCAAAGGAGGCCTGAAATAGAAATGCCCATCCTTAGTACGTATATTACCTGTAGTAGTGGAACACGAGGACAGTCTCCTTCAGGGCGATCTGGACGACGGCGAGCTTTTGTGACGGAGCTTCGTCCTGCCTATTCCTTGTGTACTCGAGGTCGAATCCGAGGAAGTTGTAAGTCTCTTTCTCGAGCAATTGCTCGAACTTCTCCAGCATGTGATTCAAGTAGTTCACATCGTTGGTGTATACCACCTCCATAATCTTCGTGCCATAGGCACAGATGGGCTTGATGTCAACCGTGGTTTTCCCGTCATCGAGGATGTCTCCATAGGATCCATGGATGCTGAGTTCCCCGTCGTGTGGAGGAGGAAGACGCGAGAGGAAGAAGAACGGACGAGAAGCGGACGCGTTGCGGTTATTGTGGTGTTACGGCGGCGGTGGAGTCGAGGCGGAGGGCTCGTACATCGATGTAGTCGACCCGTTACGGTGCGATGCGGTTAGTGCGGTGCAGTGCGGTCAGTTTTGTTACGGTGCGACGCGTTTAGGAGTGGTGCGATGCGGTTATTGCGGTGCAGTGGGGTAAGTTTTAATTTGTTATGGTGCGACGTGTTTAGGTGTGGTGCATGCGATGTGGTTATTGCGGTGCAGCAGTGGGATCAGTTTTGTTACGATGCGACGCGTGTAGGTGTGGTGCGGTCCGGTCGTGGCTGTAAACTTTCAACAATTGAACGCACGGGGCTTTCACCAATCCTCTGGTCGTGGCTGCAACTTAATTTCAAAAATTGAACCCACGGCTTTCCTACAACTTTCAACTCAAGTTTGACCTAAGCTTGTACAGTGCATAACTAATTCAAAATATCTCATAAAAATTGAAAACCTACACACTGATAAATTTTACGTGAACTAGTTGACACGAAATTTTTTAAACTTGAAACATTTCATTCTCATCAAAATAACAATCCCGCATATGAGCTTCCACATAGAATGCACCATGACTCCGGTTTCCACGTTTTGCCTGTTCGGTCCAACGTATCGCCCAGATTTGGCCTGTTCTGAGCGTAACCGACACACGCGAGACGCTAGTCGTGTTTTCCACGATGTCGAGCACCAAGTGTTTCCGCTACTATTGACCAAAATTTTACTTGAGGTAAAATTTGAGCAAACAATCTTTTGACAATGAACAAAGTGGTCACATTCCAACTAAATGACCCCAAATACCATACCATGTTGGTGAAATACAAATTTTATTCAAATTTTTGAACTACCTTTACAAAATGTAGTTGAATTTCAATTATTAAAATGGAAAATGGTATTTGAAATCATAATTGGACCAAAAACCCAAAAGATGAAATGTGTGCTATGACAAGATACACCTACATGCCAAATCTTAGACCATTCTGAGAAAGTATGCCATGGAGTTGGGCATCTCCTAGGTAATTTGGGTACTTACACATGAGACTCACACTTGAAACCAAGTGTGAGAGAGCAACCTCAACTTTCATTCAACAAACTCAAGGTTTATTATTTTTTGTGCAAACTAGGGTACAATGTAAGACACATGGCCAATGTTTTACTTTTTTTGATTTTTTTTGAATTTCTAGTGCCCTGCCAAAGTTTGGTCAAAATCGCGTCGAACAAATATAATGCATTATGATGTGCAAGCTCTCTTTCAAAGTTCTACCAATGTACAAACCGCATGCTATTGTACATGCACCGAGTTTTGAATCTGAAAAAACTCTACAAATAAATAATGTGGCCCCTACAGTCCTTCAAACATTGGTAAAACCCTCATGCAATTCAGACAAACACAGCTCGTCAAATCCAAATCTAAATTTTTATCAAAAAATTCTAAAAACTAGTCGGAATCTGCAAAATATTTAAAAATGATAAAAACAAGAGTAAAAAACCTAAGTACATAAAAATATTACATTTATTTTACATACAGTTATCGAATCATTATTACAAGCTATATTACAACTTACAAGTAATATTGAAATAATAACAAAATGTTTAAAAAAGGAACTCAGCCCAGCCAGGCCTTCTGTCCGGACAAGCTACCTACGACCGAACTGGGCCTCTATCAGCCCATTATGTCCCCAATGCCGCACGACGTCAGATGGGTCGGACGGCTGGGAGTTTAGTCCCACCTCGCCAACTAGAGAGGATTCCGACCAGCTTAAATAGCCGCGCGTTCGGGTGCTATCAACAACCTCTCTGTTCTATCTTACTTGCTATCAGGAATTCTACTTTGGGCCGTTGGGCCTACTGGTAGGTCACGGGCCTGCATCCTGGCCATTCATTTGGTTTCTAGTCGTATGCAGGCCGTGATTCCCTTGAGAAATATCCTGCCAGTGGGTGGCCTTTTTTTGCTTTATTTGATCTTTTTTGTCCTATATTTTAACATAAATTCATACGTTTTTAATACAAATTTACATGGCATAATGCATATACAGCACTATCTCTGCACTTAAATGGCCCAAACCATTTCAAATTTTGAAACACTACTACAATTTTCTACACCTATCAAAACCTTCCAATTTAGAATTGACGCAATGAAATACATTTTTCTAACTGGTAGCACAACTATCATGGCACAACACAGATACATATATAAGAAACAAGCAATTAAGAGCATGTAACCGTAACCTTACTAGCAACATAATAACATAGTAGTCTTACGGGAACTTCACCCTACCATCACAAGGTTACCACTTATAACCACAGTACCAAAAGAACATAGTTCTCAACCACTTCTACCTAGTTAACCAGTTCGACATATTAACCATATATACATAAACATCATCGCTATAATGATGATGTGACCATACATACTAGCAGCTGATATCAATATTCACTCCTCTTCAGTCTCGGAGTCGCTGAACACAAACTCATCTGGCTAGAGGACCCTGAGTAGAGCTTCGTGCCCGCCACGATCACGCAGGTCACCCTCAAAGTAGTCCTCATCCAGACGTCCACGAGTGGCTGCCTCTCGGACATGCTGCACAAGCCCCACCCTCAATCCCCCATGTGGCTTGAAGTGGTGGAATGGGCACCTGTAGAACTCGGTGCTGAATGGCAGGTAAGCAGAAATCCCCTTGCGCCTGAGCTTCTTTTCTTCTTTCCTCAAAAAGGACTTGTATGTCCATTGCTCCACTTCAACATCTGAACTAGAGAAGTACTGCACAATAAATAAAACAAGAAAACAGTTAGTACTGCCTACTAAATATAAAAACATACTACTTTTGTGCATGTCCAAATGCACTACAGCTGCTTGGAATAACATACCTCCTCATCAGGCCATGGGGAGAGTACATCATAGGCATAACCTGGGGTTGGTGCCTGCCAGACAATTAAGATAAATGAACACTAGAATTTAAGGTAATTACTAAAAGCATTCAATATTAATAAATGAAAAACACTAGCAAAAATTAATAGCACAATAATTCGACTTCACAAATCTAATCATAAAAACAACATTGATTCAAGAAACAAATCATTAAACTACATCAATGCTTTTTATACTACATTCCATTAAATTACAATGATTATTTGGAGGTTGGAATTGAATGTAAAGAAACTAGACTATACATTCAAACAAAAAAATATCAAGGATCAATCAGTTTAGTATCAGGTTGCATGAAGCTCCAGCAAGTCAAAATAGAGTAGTACAAAGTCTGTAAACTAATTAGTCTACACAAATCTGTTCATACAAGCATAAGCATCTAAAGAAATGTGTCTTAAAATCAATTGGTACAAGTAAAGGAAAACAAAAGTAAGTACACAGATCACTGCTTTGCACACTATTATGAGGCACCACTACAATCAATTAATAACATACATGCCATATGGTTATAACCACATTGTTCAGATCTAGTGCTAGAAGTTAATAAAATTCTATAAGTAATTTTAACACATTTCCCGTAAAAGCAATTAAAGCAAAAAAAAGGAAACTACAAAAGTATACCGAAGCTAGATAACCACATTATATCACAGCAGCTAATTCAGACTAGTTGAATAGTTGTAGCCAGCTAACCACATTATACCACATGTACCAAAAAAACAAGCCATACTGTTAACTAGTTGAAACTAACTAACCACATTATATCACATCAGCTCCAATGAGAATCATGTAAACCATGTTCCTTCAACATAATACGAATTAACTACAAATTAAACTCTGTCAATTTAACAACAAATAAACCATCTTCCTACTAATTGGAAAAACTTCACCAATGGACTATCAGCATTGGTCATCTATACAAAATTACACAACGAATCTACAGACCCAGCCTTCCATCCAATAAATCCCTAAGGCCCCGGTCGTTTTACTTTGGATTGTCCTGGTTTGACATGGATTGATGTGGTTTAAATCCTATCTAAGTCAAATACTCTAATCTAATCTAATCCAGTCCAATCTAATGTAGAGGTGGGTTAACCGAACATAGCCTAAAGGATATGAATCCCTAACACTGAAAGAGCTGAATCTACAAAACACATCTTACTTCCAAATAATTTGAAGGGATTGAACGGAAATTAGAAGAAAATAATATTAACCTGCATCGCGGCGACCTGTGGAGACTAGACCGGCGCCAGATCCTCCGCGCCGGCGACCGGCACGTTCAGATCCAGCATTTCCACCTCGCCGAGGTCTGCATGCACCAACTCCTCCTCTCTGACGCCGCATCGACCAGAGCGACCAGCGCGGACTGACGACCTCCTCTACCGCCATGGCCCTCCACCACCCCGACCGCATCTGGGCGGCTCACGGCTCCAAACCCCGCCCTTGCAGAACGGCCTGCATCGCTGCCGGACCCCACTCTCGCCATAGTCGGCGTCGAAATATCGCGGTATGGGAAGCTCGAAGGCCTTAGGCGGAGGAGACGATGGGGAGAGCTAGGGTTTTCTCCCGCGCTCTTATTTCCATATCTGGTGAGGCAAAAGGGGCAAATGGTGGGGATGAGGCCAGGCGAAGCGGGCGAGGGAGCTCTTATACATCGCGTCGATTCATTTCAGCTGACGTCACCCACGCACGTGACACCCACCCGTACAAAACTGAATTTTTTCAGCAGACTACTTCTATTTTCTGGATAACTGAATTTTCAAATTTCTACATGCACCAAGTTTTGAATCTGAAAAAACTCTACAAATGGAAAATGTGTCCCTTGGAGTCCTTCAAACAATGGTGAAAACCTCATGGAATTCAGACATACACAACTCCTGAAATCCAAATCTGAATATTTAGGTCAAATTCGCGTCGAACGCAGAGGACGCATATGTACAAACCAAGCTGACCTAATAATATATCCATGATTAAACCACATCTTGTGGACCTAAAAATGATTTTTGCCAAAACAAATTAGGTTGCAATGATGTAGATGTAGATCAATATTTCAATGTTTTGACCATATTGACCAAAATTTGACTTGAGGTAAAATTTGAGCAAACAATCATTTGACAATGAACAAAGTGGTCACATTCCAACTAAATGACCCCAAATACCATACCATGTTGGTGAAATACAAATTTTATTCAAATTTTTGAACTACCTTTACAAAATGTAGTTGAATTTCAATTATTAAAATGGAAAATGGTATTTGAAATCATAATTGGACCAAAAACCCAAAAGATGAAATGTGTGCTATGACACGATACACCTACATGCCAAATCTTAGACCATTCTGAGAAAGTATGCCATGGAGTTGGGCATCTCCTAGGTAATTTGGGTACTTACACATGAGACTCACACTTGAAACCAAGTGTGAGAGAGCAACCTCAACTTTCATTCAACAAACTCAAGCTTTATTATTTTTTGTGCAAACTAGGGTACAATGTAAGACACATGGCCAATGTTTTACTTTTTTTTGATTTTTTTAATTTGCTTAATTTGTATCAATTAGTATCCTATTTGCTTAATTTTAATTTACTTTTTTACCATTTTCTTAATTTGCTACTTATTAATGTGTTGATTCCATAGTGTGTATCAATTAGTATCCTGTTAAGTGTAATGATCAATGCTTAGAAACTTAAATGCATCCGAGTCTTGTTTCATTCTAGTGATTATGATTGCTCATATGATATCTATCAGTTAATAGTTATCAGATTACATTCTGAATGTGTTAAGGTAGTTACCTCGCACATGATTGATCAACACAAGTGACTTAAATTTATTTGAGTCTAATTTGATTGTAGAGATTATGATAGCAAGAATTTTGTTTCGGAATAAAGGATTGATCTGATGCATGGAATTCATAATTACCATTATCTAAATGTGATGCTTATTAATGTGATGATTCCATAGTGTGTTTGAATCAGTATCCTGTTTAGTGTAACGATCAATGCGTTTAAAACTTAAATTCATCCAAGCCTTCTTTAATTCTACTTATTATGATTGCTCATATGATATCTATCGGTTCATAGTTATCAGATAACTTTCTGAATGTGTTAAGGTAGTTAACTTGTAAATGATTCATCATTAAGTGCCTTAAATTCATCTGAGTCTAATTTGATTGTAGAGATTATGATAACAATAATTTTATTTGGGAAGAAATGATTCATCTGATGAATGGAATTTAATGTGTAATGATCAATGCGTTTGAAACTTAAATTCATCCGAGTCTTCTTTCATTCTAGTGATTATGATTGCAAGAATTTTATTTAGGCAAAATTGGTTATTTGCCGCTAAAGTTCACATGCCTTGAATTATGTCCCCAAAGAATATTGTTCTTTAATAAATTATCCATTATGGACTTTGAAGCAGATAGAAATGAACGCTCAAGCAGATTGAATTCTCATGTTGATGCACACTGCATTTGTTTACTAAATTAGATGGTTTGATGCTTTATTTTGTAGCTAAGAAAGTTTGAAGTAAGTTTGGACTACAAAAAGTTTTTGAAACCAATCTCAAACCAGAAACTTATGTGCTTTACATATTGATGATCCTTCAGAATGTCTAAAAACATCCACAAACATGAAAGGCCAACTCCTTATTTCCAATACTTTTCATAAAATTTGCAAAATATTCTAAGTAAAGGATTTAATTAATATAGCTAATTCTTTCCTTGTTAGTCTAAAGATTCTATTGAGGATCTTACAGGACCTAACTATGACGACTAAGTCAGAGCAATAAAAACCAAATCAATTTCCTTGCTCTGCGCACTAAATGTAATCAATATATTTCCTTGTTTTCCCTAACGGCTAAAGCTAATCACGTCGAGCCCACAAATTAAGCTTACAACTGGGTCTCGGCCCGGCATGCAAGCATAGTCGGACCATATATATATATATATATATACGCTCTCCCTCCAACAAACCCTAAAGGCATAGTTGGAGTCAGCGCCGCCATCTAAACCACCTTTGCCTAGGCCGCAGATCTGTCGAGAGAGAGGGATGGCGAAGGGGCAAGATCATTGCGGTAAAAATCTAACCTATCTAGTTTGCATGTACTAGATCTATTTGGACAAAAATGTACGGCCAATGATCTTTAAATTTTCTTTTTTTGATTTGTAGTGTCCTTGGTGTTTTGACACCAAGGGTTTGTGCGGCCTGGGCGACAAGATCAAGTCCTTTTTCGTTCTCACCCTTGTAGAGAATTTTGAAGAAATGATGGTATTGGTTTTATTTTTTGTATTATCATCAGTCTTTCTTGTTCCACCCTTTTGTCATGAATTATAGCATATGTTAGTTTGTCATGTAGTAAACATGTTCCATTTTTCTTCAGTTAATACCCTACTATGCTAGAGCGAATTTCCTTAAGAAGTTTGCCATCGACTCTATCGACCACGAGAATGATTTTGTGGTCGAGGTGGTTACGGAAGAAGGGTTCGAATTCAACGTTGATTGTATCAACAAGGATGGCAAAACATATCTTGAAGGCCAATATTGGAGAGAATTTGCTAGAGTCTACAATCTGGATGTTGGAACGGAGCTTGTCTTCTCTACCGACACACAAGGTCCACCTACCCTTGTGACGTCGATCAACCTACCGATCACCCACCCATGTAAGTAACTGCTTATTTGAAGTACTCCCTCCGTTTACAAATATACGATGTTTACGAGTTTGTATAAAATGGACGTATATATGTAGATCCACTAAAATATTTAGGTTCACCCATTTTGCTCGGTTTCTAGTCTACTTTGTAATGTATAGAATGTCACCGATGGAATTGTCTCTAGTTTTTTCCTTATAAAAAAAGAAGTAGTTGCTTTGTGTTTGGCACGATATTTTTTCCTTGTTCCTAAACAATCTTAATGTTGACGTACCTACCATGCATTAATCTTAATTTTGATTCAGTAATATTCATTTAATTAAGTATTTGAACTTGTACAACATATTACAATTTGACCCAGGATAAGAAAGGCATACTTGATGCTATGCATGCCACTAATGGAACCATAATTAACTGGAGAATGATGGAGTCAGTGGTCAGCAATGTTGATATCATTGACACGCTGGTTGATGAACATGGAGCTAGGCTTATCAAGTTGGAAAATGTGAGTCTCTGATCCACACATTAAGCTGGACAAATTGCCAGAAGAAAGAGCTGGTAAGTATGAGTGATCTACTTTGTGTGCCTGTAATTTTCCGATTAACAAATGTTCACATTGTGCATGTGGACCAAGAACAGAAACTCCCGCGACGCCTTGTCCCTGAAGACATGGCTGAATATGGTGATATCACAATTGTGTGTGATAAATACACAAAGGTCAAAGGGTCGTACTCAATTTCTCCTGAGGATGGCCGAGTATGCTGCGCTGGGTGGAGGGAAGTGATGTCACAGGAGGAGGATTTTCGGCGAATTGGAGACAAGATGTTTTTCATGCTGTACGTGGGACGTAAGGGGGCTTTCCTATTTGCCTTCTATGTTCCAAATGTGGAACTTTAGTAGCCTTGATCATTTTCACTATGATGGTCATGGGTCATTTGTCGACTTAATAATATAAGATGTTAAGACAATATTTTACGGTCCTTTCATTATGTGGCATTAGTATGTCTGAAGACATGGTTAAGTGTAATGGTACTATTAAATTTTTTATGAGCTAAAATATATTATGCCTGTCGTTGCTGCCAATTATAGTTAAATCATGTTAATTGAGTTCATTTCATCGGTATCTATGAATATTTTATGAGCTACAAATTTTATGCGTGCACAACTTACTAGACGGACATGTCTGTCGCGTAGGTTGTCTCACGTAAAGAAGTATCTATCTCCAGTAAATCTATTTTGCTGCTCGAAGTAAGTATGACAAAAACAAGCAAAAACATCTAGGTATGACCATATATATCATTGTAATTAATAATTTAGTGTATAACATGGTTACTGGGAATTGAATGCAACAGTCTCCATAACTAGTATCAAACAGTACAACTGCGTGCTAGTATTTTAGTAACGCATTTTCACAAGGTACTAGTCAATATCACTATCAACATCTGAAATGCTCCTCCCAAATTCATCCACAACCAGTTCCAAGTCTTCTTGTTCTTCGTCGCTCAGGTCCATATCATTGTTTACACCATTTTTCCCTGCTAGTTGTCTAACAGTCTGAGAGTCAACAAATATCACATCATCAGAGCGATCAGCCATGTTGTCTTCATGATCGTCAACATATTCATCTTCCTCGTCCTCAATTTGGTGAACAATGAGATCTTCCGAGCCTAGGTATTCCTGGTATGCACCTACATTGCCTTCATCATCTTTTTCTGGAACATCGTATACATTCCTGTGCTTGAAAGTTTGCACCACCTTCCAAGGATCACCAAATTTTGTGTCTTCCAAGTAAAAACAAGTTTCTGCTTGGTGAGCTAATATGAAAGGGGCATTCTTGTACCACAATACAGACGTATTGATGCTTTTAAAGTATCCATCATCCTTCATCTCTGTGGTTTTCCTACTTCCAAGGTCAAACCAATCACAGCGGAACAAGAACACGGATCTGTCGCCGTGCTTGTTTCTCGGGTACTGTAACTCAAGAACCTCCTTCATCACACCGTAGTATTCTTGATCTTGTTCGTCAGAAACGGATCCCCTTGTCATTATGCCTGAGTTTTGAGTCCTCATGTTCTTCTCACGCTCGACGGAACGAAACCTAGCGCCATTTACATTGCACATAGGGTGTACAACTACACGAGCATCTGGACCAAGTGCTAGTGATTTTAAATCTTCTGGAGCATTGTCCAAATTACTAACATGTTTTTTAAACCATACAGGGAATTCTTTCTCTAGTTCCGCCTCAATGTTGTTCACACCCCTGTTCTGTAGTTGTTGTCGGAAATTCCTAAAATTCAAAAACAAATTAGTAATGGTACTGCTATAACACAAAATATTACTGAAAATTTTGAATGATTAATAAAAAGGTAAATAGACCTACCGAATATAATTTTGTGCCTCATCACAGTTCTGAAGTACATAGAGAACCATACTGTCAAATTCTTTGGGAAAATACTTCAACTTGGATAGTCCTAAACCTCTGGCTCCATCTGAAAAAATATCAAACTCTAGCGGATCAACTCTTTGTTTCTTATCTTGGTTCCTCTCAGGCTTGTTATGTCCTCTTTCTATGACATCGCCCAAAAATTTAGAGCAATGATGCAAGCACTCATCCACGATATATCCCTCAGCAATTGAACCTTCAGGCCTTGATTTGCTACGCACAGTTGATTTCAGGTACCCGAGCCTTCTTTCAACTGGATACATCCAACCATATTGAACATGCCCCCTCTGAAGTGCCTCATCAGGTAGATGAATAGCCAGGTGCACCATTACATCAAAGAATGATGGGGGAAATAGCAGCTCAAGCTTGCAAAGAATTATGACAATTTCAACCTTCATTCGACGCAGCACAGATGTTCTTAGAGTTTTGGCACACAACTCCCTGAAAAAGTTTCCCAGTTCAGCAATGGTCTCATACATCGCCTTTGATGCAATCCCTCTCTGACCAGCTGGCAACACACACTGCATAAGTATGTGGCAGTCATGCGTCTTCAGACCGTGCACTTTACCC
Organism: Avena eriantha; assembly: GCA_910589775.1. Classification (NCBI taxonomy): domain Eukaryota; kingdom Viridiplantae; phylum Streptophyta; class Magnoliopsida; order Poales; family Poaceae; genus Avena; species Avena eriantha. Next base: position 396,536,543 of record OU342746.1, on the reverse strand, counting down.
CCTCGGATGTCCACACATCTTGCTAAGTTTCCAGCAAAACCATTTGTGAACCTAGTGTTGGCCAAATACTTGCACAATTTTTGTTTGCCTTCCTTTTGAAGCGTCCACGGTGCTTTCTCCTTTGAAAAACCCTTGGCCTCAAGTTTCATCTAGAACTTCTTCCTGACATTAAATTTCTCCAAATCCATTCTACCACCAACAGTGTCCTTGTTCTTTCCATCAAGATCAAGAAGGGTACCAAGGATATTGTCCAATATGTTCTTCTCAATGTGCATCACATCTAGGTTGTGAACAAACTTCAATCTTGATCAGTATGGCAGATCATATAAGCTGATCTTGAGGTGTCAGGTTGGCTCACCAGTCATGCCACGCTTTCTCTTCCTAGTTGATGGATTTTTCCCTGGCCTGTAATCCTGAACTCTCTGTACCCTCTCCTCTCTTTCTACAAGTGTGAAACTTGTTGGTGCATCCTTAGGTTCAGGTTTCCATCGAAGGCTCTGCTACTCCTCCACTTGTGATCGTGAGGCAGAAATCGACGATGACCAATATAACCAATTTTATTATGCAAAGACTCATAGCAAGGATCCTTATCGCAGTGCGCACATGCGAAAAACCCTCTTGTGCTACGGCTAGACATCATGGCATATCCAGGATAGTCATGAATCGACCAAAGAAACGCAGCATGCAACGGAAACTCTCTACATGTGCACGCATCATATGTGCCCACGCCACTCCATAGCTTCATCATATCTTTTATCAATGGCTACATAAATACATGAAAATCCTTTCCTGGTGAATTTTTTCCAGGGATTAGTAATGACATCATGAAGTTGGATTGATCCACGCACATCCACGGTGGGAAGTTGTATGGAATGACAAAAACTGGCCACATACTATATGAACTACTCATGTTTCTGTATGGGTTGAATCCATCTGTCGCAATACCAAGCCTTATGTTATGGGCATCTGAAGCAAACCATCCAAACTCCTTGTCAAAGTGCTTCCATGCTTCACCATCAGCTGGGTGCCTCAAAATACCCGGTTGTGCAACCCTCTTCTCCTTGTGCCACTTGGTGTTCATCGACGCTTCCTTGGAAACAAAAAATCTTTGTAACCTTGGGATTATAGGAAAGTATCGAAGCACCTTGTGGGGAATCTTTCTCTTTGCTTCCGGGTCTTTCCACCTTGAAAATCCACACTCGGGACAATGAGTTTTTTTGGCATGGTCTCCCCAAAACAGAGCACAGTCATACTTGCAAACATGAATTGTGTCATAACCAAGCTCAACCTCAGAAAGTACACTCTTAGCTTCAGCATAGGACTTGGGAAAATTCACTTTTGGCAAAGCAGCACATAAGACAGCCATAAATTGATCAAAAGCTCTATTTGTGACCCGGTTGTATGATTTCACGTAAAGCATCTTCATAATGAATGACAACCTCGTCTCAATGGTGCATCCCTCGTGAAGCTCTTTCTTAGCTTCTTCGATGAGTTTCGCATAGAAATTAGTGTCACTTGGGCCTCTGTCACCAGAATCATGCAGCTCATCTAACATCTTGTCAACATGATCATTATGATTCTCATTTCCATCATCATAATCATCATCGCCATTGCTTTGATACAAACTATGATCATAGTTTTCATCAGGACCATCATCTTCTCCATGACAACTCCACTTTGTGTACGAAACGGCCATACCATTGACGTGTAAGTGATACTCAACAGTTTCCTGAGTCTGCTGCATAATATTAAGGCATTTTTGGCATGGGCACAATATTGATGCACCTTCGTTGCAGTTTGCGCGCGCAAACTCCATAAACTCGCGGACACCTTGTATGTAAAAAGGGGTGAACTTGCGCCCATGAGTAATCCACTGTCAATCCATCGCCTACAAAAATATATATAATGTGTTCCACTCAAGTCATGATGCCATTCAATTTGTACTAATCGATGTGAAAATTGTTTACCAGAGTCCAAATAAAATCACAATGTGTAACATAAATACCAATCCAAATCAATTTCATAACAGATCTAGAAGGAACTCACATGTGCTTCCTATCGCCGTGCGCCAGCCTGCCGCAAAGCCTCGCTAGCTGGGATCGTGATCGATCGTCGTGATCGCGTAGGCGCAAGTCGCCGGGACTTGTAGATGAAGGGCCAGCGAATGTCGTGATCGCCTGGACAAGGGATACCCTTGACGGCGCTCGTTCGCAAGAACAGAGAAGAAAACTGTTTGGAAGATCGCACAAGTCCTAACTATAACGATCCGTGTTTGTACATGCCACGTACTGCACATAGAGTTACAAAATGGTAGGCCAATCAAACAATTCAAAAACCGAACGGTAGCCCAGCGGTAACGAAACGTTTTACTTTGTACTAGGTCCTCGGTTCGAAACCCATCTTTGCCCTTTTACCATTTTTAACACAATTGCTAACTCGTTGGTCCCATGAACAATCAGTGACGGCTTAATCTACGACGCTCTAAAATCCATCGTGCGGATAATCGGTGACGATTTTCCGTGACGCAAAACGTGACTGTCACGCATTATCAAGCATACGTGACGCCCAAAACCAATCCGTCACCTATGGTTACTTTCGGTGACGGTTCTGAATTTTTTCACCAGGCAATTCGTCACCGATTCTAGGATCTGTTGTAGTGCGTCTAAATATCATAATCATGTTGTATTAGATGCATATGGTATAATATTATATCTTATCGGAGTTATAGATATCGTTTAGAGTTAGAGGTTGAAATAAGCAAACGCTCGTTTGAAATACAAAGGAACATCTAAAAGATTCGTGAAAACAACACCATAAGAGTTATGGCACGTTCGAGTTTCTAGAGGTTTTGATAATTCAAAATCATAGCGAATAAACAAATCTTTGTAGTGTATTCTTAGGCAACTATGGATACATGTTCCACAAGGGGCAAACTTGTTGTTGTCCTAAGTTTATGTGTCTTGATGAAGATACAGATGGAAGAAAGTAAAAGATCAAAAAAAGGTATTTGACCTTGCCTCCAGATTGTTAACTGGCGCAGCAGAATATGTTCCGTGAAACCGAACTCTACAAATAGAGGAGAAACTATTGATAATAATCATAAAGTCTCAGGGAATACTTTTACTAAAGAAAGTAGGATTCAACAATATATACTCTACAAGTTTGTGGAATTATATTATTGATTTACTTGTCATATTATTTGAAGACATACCTATGAACTACAAACAAGCATGATGGACCTAAGTACGAGAAATGACTAGGAGTCATAAAATCCTATATTAAGTTACATTTAAGATTATAAAGTAATATGTTACTTGATCTTATTAAGTAAAGAAGATTACTTGATATTTCTAAATGACTTCAAAGCCATAATAAGGAAAAGACTTAATGAAGACGTAAAGCTGGATTTGTCATTAATTATGGACAAAATTCAAGGAGTTGACTGCAACTGTAGAGATGCTTGAGTCTATTGGATTTACACTAGCAATATATGGATATTGAAGTCTTGTAACTAGAATTCTCGATTTGATGGTGATCAAAGAATTTTGGAATGTACAAGATTATCGAGAGGACCTGCATTTTGAGTGGAGCTAAGTAGCTTGGCTGAATCATAATATGTAGCAGACATATTTTGAGTGGGAGCTAAGTGAAATCCCTGGATCTCATATATAGATTCCATATTTTAGTGGGAGCGTGACATTATTCTGAAATATGTGGATGACATATATGAATGATGTGATTGGTACTAATAATATTTAAGTTGGTAAATATGGATGAAGTTGAATACGTTATTAAACAATAAAATCTATCGAGATAGATTGATGAGTTTAATAAACATTAAATTTCGAATGCTTCCTGGACTTGATTCTGAAAATGTTTAGAATGTCCTAGACAAAATTCTGAAATAGCTTAGAATAGAATGAGGTAAGAAATAAGTTCTTACTTGTATGAAGCATTGAGTTAGTCTTAAGTATTAAAATTATGGTTAAAAGAAAGAAAGATGTCTGTTGCATCTCCTATGCCTCAATCATATGTTCTTCCATACAACCATATTGTATACTCGACGTAATGTGACCCGAGGTTCTAGTTGGAAGGAGAAGCTATTAACTATAAGAACATGTCTAGAAGTGATTCCTGAGTTAATCACTGAACCATAATTAAGTTTTTCCTTAAATGGAAAGAAGCAAAGTAAGGTGCATAGTTGCATTTCATGCACTAGGATCTACATAGATGAAGAAGTATAAGGGCACCATCTAACGTGATGTATATTGTTGTGGCGGGACTAGTTCGTCTTTGCGCAGAGGGTATGTCCTAGGGCACGGTGCCCATGAGAAAGCTTGTTTTGGCTGATCTAACGTCATTCCTGGCTCCTAGAAACCGACCTCACTCTGTTGCCATAACTACTATACGTACACAACAGTGAAAGCGACCGTCATAGTAAGCACTAGAAACAAAGTTCCATTTTGTCGCCAAACAAATACTTCAACCCATTATGAGATAATGACATGAATATCAAAATTAGAAAGACATTAACGATTTGCATAAGACATATAATGATCTATTAAAACAGAACTTAGACATGACGTTTTTCATAAGCATGCATGATGAGTAAAATACGAGTTAGATTATTTATACTCTAGTGCAAGTGGAAGACTAATGGAGATATGCCCTAGAGGCAAATAATAAATAGATTTTTATTGCCATATCTCAGTTGGTTCATAATAGTTTCATATTGTGCTATAATTGTATCAAGTGAAAACATTATTACGGTTGTGGTATGTAAATAAACCAAGTCTCTAGTTACCTCTAGCTAACTAGCTCATTGGTCATGAGGATGATCTAGGGTTTTAAGATCATGGGCATTTATGCCAATTGACAATAAGGTTATATCATTGGTTGAATGATGTGATAGACAAACATCCAACAGTTGTATCACAATGAGATCTAGTTACAAAGTTCACCATTAATAATAAATAAAGGAAACCTCGCAACTTGATCCTTAGACTGTGAGATAATGCAAATTACCGTTCTAGAGGGAGCTTAGATGGTATCAAGTATCATATCGTGACTGGGTGATCAAAAAGGTGCTACTCGGGTTTTCCAAAGGAGCGTGTAGAGGAGTACATATCAAGACCAGGATTTGCCAATCCATGTAACAGATAGATACGTGTGGCCATCTCCGTGACGTTGTATTAACAAAGCTTGCAAGCGGGTAACTGGGTTATGGAATGCAACGATATGGGAACGAGAAAACAAGTTCATCTGTAACAAGAGTGAATGAAGGTATGGAGATACCGTAGATCCAATCTGGAATGAACTAGGTATCAAGTGCCAAAGGGAATGAGAAATAACATTTATGGTTCAAACAACAGTATCATCATGGAATGCACAGTGGTCATTATGGGCATCCTAGTCCCGGTATTGATCATTGATGGAAATTATGTCTGTGCCATTCCCGAGCCGTGGGGAAATACACTTAAGGGTACGATGAGCTAGAGATACTTTGTAAGTTGGAATCACCATATGAAAGAGAAAAGGAAACTGGAAAAGTTTCGTGAGAGAACCGAAATCGTTTCGGGAAGTTTTGAAATCATTCGGAGGAAATCAAAAGGGAACCGAAAGGTGTTTCAGATCAAATCGGATTTTGTAATATATATTTACATGTTAATTAATATACTTAATATTAAATATAATATTGAAATCTAATTTGAAAGGGTGTTCTACTAATGAGCCAAATTCTTAGGGAAAAAGGACTCGTGAGGGAAAACCACAAGAGGGAAGGGGCAAGGCCTAGCCACCACATGGGCCCACCCGGCCAGCCTTGGGCTATGCACGGGGTGGGGCCCACCCCTGGCCGGCTGGCCCATGGTGCCCTAGAGGCCCATGGCGCCACCTCCCCATCTCTCTCTTGTTTAGTCCCACATGGGAAACCCAAAGAGGAGGGAACACCTACCTCCCCTATATAAAGGGGTGTCCATGGGTGGGAATAGACACAACCAAATAGATAAGTCTGTTGGTTGACTTTTTCTCTCTTCTCTCTCTCCCTTGTTACCATGGCCCCCATGTATGGATTGTGCGAACAAGGCGCACCTGCAGCACGCCATTGCGCTGCAGAGATTTCAAGTCGGAGATCTACTTCCGCACTCCCGATAGGAAACACGGAGTCGGAGGTCGTCATCGTACAGTGTATGTGTACGAAATCTCGAGCGTGCCTCATACGAGGGAAACTTGAATGTCGTGAGTCGGAGCTATTGCACGATGAAGATGGAGCGAGGGGTGGCCTGCGAGGAGCTTCGCGACCTTGAGGTCAGCCATGAGTTCGACTACTTCAAGCAGCTCCCCTCGAAATGTCAACCGCGTACGGTCTACAAGGATATATACTCTATACGCTCCGGGCGTTACTACATTAATATATAGATAGATCTTGGGCGTTAGGAAGTTCCAACGTAGGAATTTTTTATTTTCTGCTACGGAACCCTTCAAAGCTGTATCGTGCAAATTATGATGAGTTCATCTACTAAAATTACAACTTTTTAAGCGAAATCATCGTGATTTAATAAGATTTTGGCCATGCCAAACATCTTTTGACTATCTGGTGCGGAATCATCATAAATATATGACGATTTTTTACACGGTCACTACCAAAAGATCATAGAATAACTCATTTCTTTCTAGTATCCCCTATTGCACCCATCTCATCCCGGGCATACTCCCCCACGCCGTCAGCGACACTCTCGCCTGCCAAACTAAGTAACTTTGGTGCCCCAATGAGAATACACCGACGTTCGGGTGGGAATAAGCAACTCATCCCCCTTGGTGGCTGGTGGGAGTGTGGCTGCGGTTCATGGCGGAGGAAAAAAGGAGCGTTCGGAGATGGCGTTTGTGGTCGAAAAGGTATCGTGGGTGTACGTGGAGTCCGACATGTGGGAGTGTGCGCTACAACTGCCACCCGGTTCTGGTTTTTCCTCCATCTCTACATGTTTATCCAACTTGGGATGTACTCAAGAACTTGGCACAATGTCATTAGGAATGCTCAACCTTTTCTACTTGCATGCGCACAAATGAGAAGAAAAAGATATATCCATGGATTAGGAACACAATATTCATGCTAAGTTGTGGCACCTACTCTATGATTAGTTTACGTATGGTTGATTGGTTTAGATACGAAGCAGGATAGGGCAGGGGAGCGAGTGCCGACGCTAGCACTAGGGCAACGAAGAGCGAGATGCGGTTTGTTGTGGCACGATGTAGAAGAAGATCAAGGAGAAATATGAGAGCAATTATGTTTGAAATTGTACACGATGACAAATAGAGATGTGATGCACAGTTCCATTATTCAAAAGAGGAAAATTGCGGTTTCATTTTTCCGAATCGGTAAAATTACGGTGGCATTTTGATAACTGAAAGTGCACAGATTATTTGTAGCTAGTTTCGAAATAAAGATATTGATCCCATGGGGAGCAGGAGTCTGTAGTCTAATAATTTTTGAAATAAATGTTGCGATAGAAATGCTAGATAAAGTTCTAAGTAATAAGATAAAATGCAAGTATTGTGTAAAAAAGGTGTTTTTAGGCTTTTGGTATAAAAGCAATAATAAAGTAAAGCAAAATACCTTAATACAGAAAGTCAGTATCGTATATGTAAGAGAGATTAGAACTGCAGTAGGGAAAATGCATTCTCAGGGAGTAGCGGATACACCACTAGTATTGTAAGGATCTAAGATAAAGATTATCATCATGAACATTCTCAATTATGTATACGTGGGAGGAACTCCGTATCTGGACGAATAGGCAACAACCGCTGCTTACATCATCCTCATAACCACAGCAGTCAGCAATCGACACTAATCGAATTACGGCGCTATTAAGGGACGTAATCCCGTAGAACGTATCCCATGGCATGGATAGTGTTCCCTGAGTTTCTCCAGTTTCCCAAGTTGATACGTAAGGGGTGCCAACAACTTTATAATCACTGTAAGTGTTAGTACACCTTCGTCTACCAACAAGTAGTTCCCTCCATCAAGTCCCCACAAGAGGCAAATATTGAGAGGTCGACTTCTCTCAACATCAAGATGTAGAGAATCTAACACATGGTCACAGCAATGAATATCATAATAGACTTTATCTTATTTCAGTCTCATACTAGGGTTTCTCCATCTCCCCAAGAACTAACGATCTACTCAGACATAGAGGCAATCAACATCATGGCAATGGTAATGAAAACAATCATAGATGGATAGTACTTGTATAAATCCACAACGAGTATAGGAATTACAATAAGATCTAGACAAGATGTAGATAAGATGGATGGAGATGGTGGTGATGTAGAGGTGGATGATGAAGATCGATGCCTTAGCCTCCCGGATCTGCGCAGAACGAAGATCGATCCCTTGTGGATGAGTTCCCCCTCCAGATGCCTTCCGTAGGTGAGGTTTCTGTGATTTCTAGGTGTTCTGTATGTCGTCTCCTCGAACCAATTGCATGGGGTGAAACTATTAGACGAGGCGGAGCAGACGCCAACTATATGGCCGGAAAATTTACTCCGCCCGTATAGTTGGTCGTTGAACTCTCTGCCTCCCTTGTTCGCTTCTGGTTTTCTTCAGGTATTATTAATATTTCCCAAATAAGCGGTTTACGTTGATTTTGACTCCTTTTCTTCACAGTACAGTTGCTCCAAGAATTGTATCCATTGAATCCATCATCTGTCCTGATCCTGGTGAAAACAGACATAAATTATGCGCGCGAACGCCGTAAAATACCAAGATCCTACATCTACAATGCAAAATAATAATGTAAAACATGATGCAAATATGCACTCATCACATTTACCTAATTATCCCCAGTGATAATATTTGTTGTGGCGCACTTGGCATCATCGTAACAATATTATTCATAGGGACGACTGATACGTTGCAAACGTATCTTAATTTTTGATGTTCCATGCTTGTTTTATATCTACTTTCTTATGTTTTGTCCACACTTAGGAGTACTTTTATACACTTTCTTGGACTAACCTATTAACAAGAGCCACAGTGCCAGTTGCCTATTTTCTGCTGTTTTTGGTTCCAGGAAAGTCAGAAAATGAATATTCTCGGAATTAGACCGGACAAAAGCCAAAGTCGATATTTTACCGGAAGACTCACGGAGCCAGAAGACGAGACGGAGAGGGGCCATAGGGCAGCCACACCATGTGGTGGCGCGGGCTAGCCCTGACTGCCCACCGACCTTGCCTCTTCGCCTATAAGAAGCCTCCCGATGCAAAAACCATAAATAGTCAATCAGAAAGCCATAAAAAGTTCCGCAGCGCCGTCGCCACCGAAGGGGAGATTCGGGGGACAGAAAGTCTCTGTTCTGGCACCCTGCCGGGACAGGGAAGTGCCCCCGGAGCCATCTCCATCGATCTCCACCGCCATCTCCATCACCATTGCTGATTCCCATGATGATGAGGGAGTAGTTCTTCCTCGAGGCTAAGGGTTCTATCGGCAGCTATGTGTTCATCTCTCTTTCTATGCATGATCATATTGTGATCATGAGCTTTGTAATCAAGTAGATCTACCTTGCTAGTCAAGTGCTTTAATAGATCTCTGCTCTCCCCATGTGTGTGAAAGTGACAGCATGCACACCATGGTGGCACTTAGGCTAGAGATTACAAATACTTGTTATGAGTTATATTTGGAGTTAGATGTCTCTATGAAACTGTGGTGTTTGCTGGAACCATCGAGTGCTCAAGGTGACAGTGTGGGGTTATCTAGATGGGAAAGGCTTACTTTGAGGAGTGCTGTTATAGCCCTACCAACAATTACAGTGTTCAACCGGAGAGTAGTTCAGCATAGTATCATGAAGATAATATATTTATATGAGAGTGTTCACTAGTGAAAGTATGATCCCTAGGCCTTGTTTCTAAGCATTGATACACCATTTGCAATTAGATCTGTTACATGTTTGCTTGCTTCCATCTTTATTTCAGTTTGCCTTTAGTCTTTTCCCACGTCAACCACACGCTAGCAAGCTATTTTCTGGCACCGTGATGGCTCAGTGTTGATGTAGAGCTCGTTGGGGAACCCCAAGAGGAAGGTATGATGAGCACAGCTGTAAGTTTCCCTCAGTTATGAAACCAAGGTTTAATCGAACCAGTAGGAGCAAGTAAACACCCCAAAGGTGTTACTAGCTGAGCCTTGGCAGGGAGATTATCACTTTGCGGCCCGAAAGTTGGGGTGTACAGGCAACGCGGTACCCAAGTTCCCTGAAATCAGCCGGGATGACTACAGTTGGTGTGCCAAATACTCAGAGGGTCTTTTTCGACACGAATTCAACTTTACGTTTCAATACAAAAAATCAGGCTAACGGGCGTCAAGTTGGGGCCTCCCTGTCAGTTCGCCGTTATGTCGCTCCCGTCGCTTAGGCGGGGTGGCTGTCACGTAGGCTTGCAGCGTTGGCATAGTGGATATGACAACGCCCCCTACCCAGTGTATTGACGTGACAAAACAGGGCCCATATATCGGCGTTATAATTATTTTTTGTTTACTCAGAAGCTGGAATGGCCACCGCCACGCGTCTCTCCTTGGACTTCCGTCCCAATCGTTAACCCATACCATAAAAGCGCATTGACGGTTCCACGGTTCCCCTGCCTCGCAGAAACCACTCTTCTTCTTTCTGTCATCTACTATCTTCTTCTCGTCTTCGCCTTGCCGCCATGGAAGATCTACGCACTCTAGAGACAAGCTTCACCATCCATGACAAGAAGAAGATAGACGTTGTCTACACCAACGAGGATGAGACAGTGGTTCATGTCCTGAGGATGTACGAGGGTTGGCTTGGGATAGAAGAGGACAAGTTTGTGGGATTGGACCTCGAGTACACCCCGGAGCACCCATATGAAGTGAATGAAGTCATCGTCGTTCAACTTGCCATGCGGAAACATGTCCTCGTCTACCACCTCTCCCGGTTTGTAGATCTGCTCTCTATAGCTAACCGCTTTTAGGGTTTTCTCGTCTTGTTCTTTATCCACTTGCTCATCTTGCAACTACTAGATTTTACTTAGGACCAAATAAATTAGGGTTTGCCTTGCCTATGTCTCAATCGACTGAGATTTTCTTTAGCCTCAATCACCTAAGAAAAGTGCAACCGTAGTTAAAAGAAATGTGCAACTCGTCCAGTCGATTGAGAAATAGCAAAACCGAATAAATTATGGCAATACAATGTTGAGAGTCTTGATCTTGCATTTACTAAACTTTTCAAAATTATATTGAGATGATGATCTTGCATTGACAAAATATTTGTAGTTACAAATTTGGTGATGACAAACTACATACTTTCAGGACTGACAGGAAATGTCCGGCGCTGCGCCAGTTCCTTGAAAAAAGGGGAATTGTTTTCTGCACTATCGACACAACAATTAATTTTTCGAAATTGTATCAAGAGGAAATTATAATTCCTGCGCACAACTGGATCGATATTTAGCGTCTTGTCAAGATCCTAGTGGGCAGGAAGAAGGATGGAATGGCATCACTCGCAACTAGAATCCTCGATGAGTCGTACGACACAATGAAGGAAGATTTCCCTACGGATAGGCACGATTTCTAGGACGAGTGGCCGTTGTCTGATATAAACCTGAAGTATGCAGCCATAGATGCTTACGTGACCTACCAGTTGTACAAGAAGATCCATTTTTTTCAACGTTACCTCGTGTTTTGCCCTATTTGCAAGAGGGAAGACGAGCTTAGGGGAGCCCTTTGTAGAAAATGCCGAATAGTTGAGTTCGAAGTTGAATATGCAAAGAAATTGGCTGCATCTGAAGTAGCTGACAGAGAGGCTGCAGAAGTAGCTGAAAGAGAGCTTGCAGCTGAAGAAGCAGCTGGCAGAGAGGCTGCACCTGAAGCGACAAACAAAGAGGCGGCATCTTCTAGCGGCAACAATCAGGCATGTGATGCACCGCTAATTGTGCCGCAGGACGCTGAAGATAGGAAAGCCAAGTCAGATGCCATTTGGGAAAAAGCAGTTCGTCGGACGTGGAGTACCTAGAATGATGGCAAGCGCGTCAAGTGGTCTGATGAGGAGTGAATTAAATTTTACTTGTCAGTGTTATGTTTCTGTTTTGTGGAACTTAGTTAGCTTGCCAAGATGTCTAGCGCATCAAGTGATACTAGTAAAATAAATTTAACCCTCGTTGTGTTATGTTTATGTATGTGTCTTGTAGCTTGTCAAGATGGTAGCTTCTTAACTGGCAGTTTGAACGAGTGCCCTTTTCCTCTCTCGCTAAACATTTATGTTTCATTTTGCCCAAATTGGTAGCAAATCTAGAGAAGATTCTCACTTCGATATTTCGTTCCCTTTTGGACCTCTTTTTGCCTTCGATCAGGTAGCAAATCTAGAGCAGCAAATCACACCAGGCAGAATACATTCATTCAGAAAACAAAACAAATGTAGATGTAGCTGTGCGCAGCTAAATAGGATATAGCGATAGAAAGTAGGTTGCTTAACGAGGTTCGATGCATTCAGCCAGAAATAGGATAAAGCCAGGAGACGGGGGCCTCCTCGCTGGCGGCCACGGAGGCGACGATGGCCACCTTATCCTCCTCGGCCATCGCCGGCGTGGACGGGGTATTCTCGGGAGTTTGCGGATGCTGGTGGGGCAGTGGAGAGGGTTGCGTGGGGTCAGTGAGCTCAATAGTTAAGGTGGATAGAAGCAATGCACGTTTCGTTGCACCACCATGCAACACGCCGCACAGTCTACTGCACCGTGCACCGGGACACGCGCACGGTACGTCACGTTTTTTCCTGGGCCATGCATGGCAATTCTGTATTGAGCCGCATGCAAAGGTCGCACACACAATTTCTATGTACAAAGTTTGACACGGCCCTAAAATTGGCGATAGTTAAAAGTAGAAATGTAGAGGGGGGTCGGTGGCTGTACGGCGAGATTTGTGGGGTTGTGCTAGATTCGCTAGAGGGATGTGTTGATGACTACGAGTGACTCGATGAACCGGAGACGTTAGGTCTCGTCGAGCTCAGCTGTTTGGCCTCCGGCTAGCGCGTGCAAGCTTCTTATGGTGGGCCCCAGTTGGAAGTGAGATTGAAAGCCGCTGCGTAAAAAATGGGATGTGTCTTATTAAAATCAAGTGGCAATAAATTGCAGTTGTCCATCGACGACCGTGCACTCGATGGCGCATGTGTTGTGGCATAGTAGTAGCAGTAGTAGGCTTTTCAGACTTGATTAAACGTGACATGACCGCTCGACGACTTATTCCATAGACGGCATCGTGTTCCTTCTTGTTGAGGGAGACGTCAAGATGGTAGCTCGTTAACTGGCAGTTTGAAAGAGTACCCTTTTCCTCTCTCGCTAAACAGATATGTTCATACTTGCCCAAATTGGTAGCAAATCTAGAGAAGATTCTCTCTTCGATAATTTGTTTCCTTTTGGACCTCTTTTTGCCTCTGATCAGGTAGCAAATCTAAAGAAGCAAATCACACCAGGCAGAATACATTCTTTCAGAAAACAAAACAAATGTAGATATAGCTATGCGCAGCTAAATAGGATATAGCGATAGAAAGTAGGTTGCTTAACGAGGTTCGATGCATTCAGCCAGAAATAGGATATAGCTAGAAAGAAGCTGCTTAGCAGCAGCGGCAGCCGCCGCAGCTGCAGGCACATCCTGCACGCGCCCGCGCCTCCGCCTCCTCCTCCTCCATCCGACGCTTCCTCCACTTCTTGCTACCCAGTCCCTTGATCTTGGGGACCTTGGGCCTGATTAGAGCGATGCGACCCTCTTTCATGGCCAACCGCTGGAGGTTTCAGAGGTGAATGCCGAGAGCCCGGTGTTCAACGATGTAGGCGTTGATGTTCACGGTCTCGCGCTCGCCGCCTTTGTGGATGCCAGAGCCCGCAGGCTCTGCATGCTTCATTAAGGAGAGGAAGTCGGTGCGGTCGGGGCCACTCGCACAACTGTAGGCGATCCCCTTGCGGAACGGGCAGTGCCAGGGGCCGCCCCTGAAGAAGGCGGCATACTTGCCGGCCCGCAGCCTCCTCAGCACCTGACGAGTCTTGGTGTGTATGGACTCATCATCACCGCAGACGTCGCTGCCGGAAACCTATTGGAAGAAAAGTAAAATGGGGGAGTAGATGATGTAAGAAGATCGAGCAATCGAAATGCGAACAAGCAAATCCTAATAAACCAACATCTAGCATCCGATGATGGGAACTATAGAAGAACCAGGGGAAGGGAGCAAACCCTAGTTACCTCCGACCATGGGTTGTCGATGCCGATGTTGTAGGGGTTCAGCGGAGCGATGTACTTATCTGGATCGTAGGTGCCCCAGAAGTGCTTGATCCGCTTGTGATCGGTCGGGGCCTCCTCGTCGGCGGGGGCCTCTGCTTTGGCGGCTCCGTCGGTAGCAGGGACAGGGGCCTGAACGGGAACGGCGGCTGCCATCGATGCCTCGACTGGGGCCTGGACAGGGACGGCGGCTGCTTTCAACGCGTCGAGGGTGGCTAGCGAGGAGACGGGGGCCGATGACCCACAAGTATAGGGGGTGTATCGCAGTATTTTCGATAAGTAAGAGTGTCGAACCCAACGAGGAGCAGAAGGTGCTGGCTAGTGGTATGGATCAGGAATTCTCTGCAAATACTTAGCAAACAGATTTTTAGGGGTTTTCGATAAAGCAAGTAAACAAAGTACGAGTAAATAAAAGACAGTACGAATAAATGCAGCAAGTGGCCAAATCCTTTATGTAGCAAAGGACAAGCCGGTTGTATTTCTATAGATGATCAAACGTTCTCGAGGACACATGGGAAGACTGTCAAGTGCTTTCGCTTCATATAGTCGATTAATCTTCCCTAGCTTGCTAAGTGTTGTGTGGGTGAACCTGTGCTAATGTACCGCCCCATCCAAGACTAAATACATACTTGTGATTATACCCATTGCAAACATCCGTAAGTACAAGAAAGTAATTAAGGTAGAAACCTAACCACAGCTTCAAAATCTAAGACCCTTATGTCCCTTGTAAAATGGTTTCCTAACGGGGGTTCAGGTTTCTGTCACTCCGGCAACCCCTACGATTAGTAGCCAAATACACAATGCATTCCCCTAGGCCCATATAGGTGAAGTGTCATGTAGTCGACGTTCACATGACACCACTAGAAAAAGTACACCACAACTTAAATAGCAATCTATTAAATCTTTCTCAACGCAATTCCACTATTAACAACAAGACTTCTCCCATGTCCTCAAGAACAAAACGAACTACTCACAAGACATCATATGGATCATGATTAGAGATGGAATAATGATGTATAACAATCTGAACATAAACAATAATTCAATGGTTCACTCAATAGCATCAACTACAAAGAGTAATCAACATCGGGAATGTTTCCCCTATGAACTATAGCAAGATTCAACCAATTGTTACAGCAATATGGAGATGGTGATGAGGGTGTTGATGGTGATAATGATGGTGATGATGATGATGATCCCGATGAAGTCCAGCTTGATGGTGGTGTTGATGGCGATGATCTTCCCTCCCCGGGAAGGAATTCCCCTGGCAGAAATCTATCTGCCGGAGAGATCTTTCTCTCTCGGTGTTTTCCGCCCCGCAGAGGCGGTGGAATCTTTCTATGGTCGTGTGGCGCCCCGCCAAAATCACTACTAGAAAATCGCGGTGTTTTTGTGCATTGCATCATCATGACCGCATGCTCATGTCATCATGCCACCTTGCATTTGAGCATCGTCATGTCTTCTTACATTGGTTTGCATAAAACTATTTTCGCAAAGTCTGTTTTGTTTTCGAAACGCCCCATATTTATTTTAAATCAAAAACCTGGGTCTCCAGATTATTTTGTTTCGTCTACCAATGGTGTTCAAAAGTCCTGTTTTAAATAATAAAATATTTCTTTTATTTTTAGGAGGCAGCCCGCCAGGCCCGAAAGCCCGGTCGGCCACCTCCAAACCCTAAGTCTAAACCATCCCTACCTAATCCTAATCTACCCAGCCCCAACCACCTCACTCCCACCAATTGCCGCCTGCCACCTCACCCCAGCCTCACCTGGACCCACCTGGCAGCCCTACCGACACCACCCCACCTGGCCACCTCATCTCCCGCCCGCACACAACACGCACGCAACACACCAGCGCACAGCCAGTCGCACGCACGCCCCCCACCCCGACCACCTCGGGCTCATGCCCGCCCGGGCCCCACCTGCCGCATTTCCCGTCCCCGGCTCCCTCCCGTTCGACGCTCTCCCCCTGGCCCACCTTGATCCACCCACCAACCGCGTCAGGCCTCCCTCATCCCCATCGCACCTGCTCCTCTCTCCTTCGTCCTCTCCCGAGAGAACCGCCGCCGCTGCGGGTTGCCGACCGCCCGTCTCTCCTCGCAGCCGCTACCCCGCCGCCAGGACCTCACCGGTCTCGCCCGTCTCCGCCGAGCCCCTCCCTCTCCGGCGGCTGTCCTCAAGCTCCCCGAGCCCCGCCGCTGCTCTCCTTCCCCGCCGCCGCCTGCGAGCTCCCTCGGGGCACCTCTCTCCGTCAGCCTCTGACCCTGGCCGCCGTCTTGCGCGCCGGTGCCCCTGGCCGCGTGCACCATCTCCTCCCGTGCCCGCCACCAGATCCCACCATCGCCCGCCGGAGCCACGACGGGCGCCCCTCCTCTCCGCATCGTCCCCGCTGCCGCAACGACACCGAGGGCCCCGTATCACCGTCCCCGTCCTCCTCTTCCTCCCGCAGCACCCCCGTGCACCCCGCCGCGCTTGGGCCCTCCCCTCCGACCTTCCTCCTCAAGCGCCGGCAGCCGCCTCCTCCCCCGCCCTGGCGCCCATGTCCTCCTCGTCACCGACCGGGAGGAGCCCCTGCTCAACCTCGCTGACCCAAGCCGGCCCCGAGCCCTCTTCCAACGCCTCTGCCCCAGGACCGCCGCCTCGACCTTCGCTTGACCTCGGCCTTGGCGCCGGGGACGCCCTCGCCTGGGCCTCGGCTCCCTCACGACCCGCGCCTCCTCGCCGGAGCTCCCTCGACCAGCCGCCGGTCGTGCCCTCCCCATCGGTCTGCTCCACTGCCTCGCCTCGGCCTCCTCTTCTCGGGCCAGCCCTCGTCTCCGACCACCGTGCGGTGCCCCGCGCCGTTCCTGCAACCCCCGTGATGGCACGCCTCTGCGACGCGCGCGTGCCCGTGGCCACCTGCGGTCACCGACGAACCCCGTGGTGACTGTTCTCCTAGTACATGTGCTTGTGACCAAGTGGTTTCCCCTGCATGTTGCTTGTCATGGTACTCCCGTCGTCTCACTCGCTCTGTAATTGCACACGCATATGTGTTTGTTTGGGCACCTAACAATAAATCTTCTGCACGCCGATGTTCAGGACCCTCGTGAATGATAGATCAATGGGTATTCCAACAAGACACTCTCCTTCCCGTACCCTAAGACCCCTAACATGGAACCCCGAAGCCTCGATCCAAAGTCGATGCTACAAGTGGAGACATCGCCGAGTTCTTCCGATGTTCGATGAGAAAAGTGAGACGAGCCGGACCGAGCACGTTGCCACCCCAAGACCACTTATGCTTGGAGATGTACCCGAGCGATTTCGAGAAGGCACGCCAAGAACCCCTTCCTCGGATCCGAAGACCCGCTCTTGGAGTCTGAATACCCCGGATCCGAACCCGAACCTTCGACCCCTTGGTGAACACCAAGCTCGCCGAACCACAATGTGTGAACCTTTTTCCAAGCCCTATTTTATAAATGCTATATGTAAAACTTGTTGCATATTAAATTGTTCACCTCGCATGCATATCATGTGGGTTGGGGGCATTATGCCAATTCGCCTCATAATTAAATATGGAGACTATATGCGGGCTATACTTGTCTCATATCGCCCCCATTTAAATTTGCGTAGCAAACCGATGACATGCTTTGCATTGATAAATCAACATTTAAATTGCGGGGTTTATAAATAACTTGAATCGCCTAATTAAGTGTCGGGACCCCGGTTCCGCTTAATACTGCCTAATTGCACCACATCTGCATCATATCATAAGCATGCCGGATCTTCCGCCGTAGTATTAAATATTGCATCCGGTGTTTCTTCTAGTGTTTGCTTCTTCGCGGATTAGGCCGGTGAGTTGATGCGAGTATCGACAAGTTCTCCGGATATGAACCTTCAGCAGTGTTTTCCAGGCGAGCATCTCTCCCCCTTTCTACCTATTTTGCAATTATAGTCTTTACTTCTTTCTGTTGATCTATTGCTATCCGTATTGCGATGCTTTAGTTTCTGTGCACCATTTATATTCCCTGCAGCCTCTATATTGCCTTGGACACATCCTATAGCCTGTTGTTTGATAGATAGTCGGCCTTTGCGAGTCGTAGTTGCTGGCTCAGGTGTTGCTTCACGCTGTCGATGTTCCACAGTTGTTGGGAGGTTGGCAAATGTTTAATGGTGGCGTTGATCATGATTCTAATTACGGTTAATTAATTAATGTTGTTAGTAGATTAATGCAGAGGCACCGGTGGGTAATAGTCAATATTTGGTTCTTAACCGCTCACTAGTGTCCCCTAGGACCCGAGTTCTTGACACCTGTTCCGAGATTGAGCGCGCTAACCATAGGTGGGGTGTGTGGGCACCCTCATCGGCTTACTACCTGATTTCAAAGCACTGTACCGGGGGCCACAAGTAGTTTGGGGCTTTATTACTACTCTGTACTTATGCCATGCTTTACTGTTTTATTTAAGATTGTGCGTGGAGCACCTGTACTGTTTAGGATGTGGAATGTTTTCGCGGTATCGACAAGCCCAGTCACACTTTTCAGGTTCCCAGTCGTTTACAGCCATTGACACAAACCCTGGATCCGTTCCGGAGCCGGCCGACTTCGTGTGCGGGTAGCTTAGTGGGGTGGCCCCCATGTACTTGTTTTGGGTCTGGGAAACGTCATGACTTAGGCCCCGCCGACATACCGATGGGTGTATGTTAATTGATCTGGCAAAAAGGATCGAAGTGCGTGTGGATACTTTGGTGCACCCCTGCAGGGTTAAATCTTTTCGAAAAGCCATGTCTGCGGTTATGGACGACTTGGAGCACAGTTTCTCGATCATAGACAACTATAACTAAAGTTTACTGTTATAATTTGACTTGATGTGAGAAGACTGGTAAGTGGAATAACTGCCTTGGAAAGATTAAATAAAAGTGCCAACCATGTGAGTTTCCTCGGCTGGACTTCCTCGTTTGGTCTCGAGGGGGAATACCAGGATGGGTATGTTTGGTGTTAGTATCAGGTTGGATCCGAATAGGTCTTTCTTACCCCTCTCTTATAGCCGCCAGTATTACAGAGTCTCTATAGGTTGCTTCGTGTCGCTGCGCTGCCGCTTCAGCCCACCATACCTATGTAGGCAAGAGCCGCCGAATTCTAGCCTCGCCATGTGCTGGCCTTAGTACTGACGCTCCTCTTTTCCTTTGCCCTTTGTCGGCACCCCTTTTGTTTTAGCAGGTTTGAGATCTCCGTCGTTAGCAGGGTTACCCTTCCGGCTTGGCCTGGGCAGGGTTATGGACGCCATTGGTTATTCTTCAGGGCTCTTAGCCCCATTTGCATCTTGTCCATAGTCGGACGCTCTATCGTTTTTAAGGTGATTTGGATCTTTGTATATTATATCTGTATTATTGACTCATGGAGTCGCTGATGTATATATATGTTCTGTGGGTCCCATCGAGGACTGATGTGTAATGGTATTACTTCGTTTTCCACCCGCACAAAAGTGCCTGGTGGGCGTCCTTGAATCGTTTCTATGCGGGTTTGGCGGGAATCGCTAAAACTTGCATAGGGCCGATTTGAGGGTGTTACAGAGTGGTATCAGAGCTCAGCAGTTGCGATACCCCACAAGTGCAGCCTGTAGGATAACCTAGCTAACGGCCGAAGTAGAGTGTCAAAACTATTTTCGAAAATCGGTTGGATAGATCTGATTAGGTCTGATTTTACTCTTTACCCCTCTTCAGTTCTGCTCTTACCTCTGCGTGATTTGAATTTGCCCTCTTCTTTTTCTTCGAGTCTAGGAATTCTCGTGGTTGAGTTTCCATCGTACTTTCACGGTTTCGCGCCCTCCTTTGGCAACGGTGTTTCTACATCCGGTCTTCATGCTATCTGAGTGATCCTTTATCTGAGGTACCATTCTTTGTTCCTTGTTTGTGCCTTCCGGTGTTTTCTGACGCGACGACATCATCTATGCCAGATCCGATGCAGAGTCTGCATCACCCCCCTCTTGTTTCGAATCTCACTTGCAGAGATCTTCAGTCTGTATTCCGAGAGTTGGTTGCATAATTCTCCTATTCATGTGCAAAGTAATGCTTTGAGTGCGGGATGGAGTAGCTACCATACCACTACTCTTATCATTCGCTTTGTACATTGAATCGGTGGATCCGGCAATTTTACTCCGTCCACGGAAGTTAGAGGTGGCTTTATTTGTTGATACCTCTACCTTCGCCCTTTGTTTCCGGAGTGTTCTCTCGACGATCACGAACAAGGACCCTTGTTAGTGGTGTCGCGAGCGGCTACACGAAGAGAGAAGATTCAGATCGCCGACCTTCTTCCCGGTACCATAAGGCGGATCTCGAGGGCGAGATCCTTTGTTAGTGGTGTCGAATTGTGGCGCCCCGCCAAAATCACTACTAGAAAATCGCGGTGTTTTTGTGCATTGCATCATCATGACCGCATGCTCATGTCATCATGCCACCTTGCATTTGAGCATCGTCATGTCTTCTTACATTGGTTTCAATAATACTATTTTCGCAAAGTCTGTTTTGTTTTCGAAACGCCCCGTCTTTATTTTAAATCAAAAACCTGGGTCTCCAGATTATTTTGTTTCGTCTACCAACGGTGTTCAAAAGTCCCGTTTTAAATAATAAAATATTTCTTTTATTTTTAGGAGGCAGCCCGCCAGGCCCGAAAGCTCGGCCGGCCACCTCCAAACCCTAAGTCTAAACCATCCCTACCTAATCCTAATCTAACCAGCCCCAACCACCTCACTCCCACCAATTGCCGCCTGCCACCTCACCCCAGCCTCACCTGGCCCCACCCGGCAGCCCTACCGACACCACCCCACCTGGCCACCTCATCTCCCACCCGCACACAACACACCCGCGCGCAGCCAGCCGCACGCACGCCCCCCACCCCGACCACCTCGGGCTCCTGCCCGCCCGGGCCCCACCTGCCGCGTTTCCCATCCCCGACTCCCTCCCGTTCGACGCGCTCCCCCAGGCTCACCTCGATCCACCCACCAACCACGTCGGGCCTCCCTCATCCCCATCGCACCTGCTCCTCTCTCCTTCATCCTCTTCCGAGAGAACCGTCGCCGCTGCGGGTCGCCGATCGCCCGTCTCTCCTCGCAGCCGCTACCCTGCCGCCAGGACCTCACCAGTCTCGCCCGTATCCGCCGAGCCCCTCCCTCTCCGGCGGCTGTCCTCAAGCTCCCCGAGCCCCGCCGCTGCTCTCCTTCCCCGCCGCCGCCTGCGAGCTCCCTCGGGGCACCTCTCTCCGTCAGCCTCTGACCCTGGCCGCCGTCTTGCGCGCCGGTGCCCCTGGCCGCGTGCACCATCTCCTCCCGTGCCCGCCACCAGATCCCACCATCGCCCGCCGGAGCCACGACGGGCGCCCCTCCTCTCCGCATCGTCCCCGCTGCCGCAACGACACCGAGGGCCCCGTATCACCGTCCCCGTCCTCCTCTTCCTCCCGCAGCACCCCCGTGCACCCCGCCGCGCTTGGGCCCTCCCCTCCGACCTTCCTCCTCAAGCGCCGGCAGCCGCCTCCTCCCCCGCCCTGGCGCCCATGTCCTCCTCGTCACCGACCGGGAGGAGCCCCTGCTCAACCTCGCTGACCCAAGCCGGCCCCGAGCCCTCTTCCAACGCCTCTGCCCCAGGACCGCCGCCTCGACCTTCGCTTGACCTCGGCCTTGGCGCCGGGGACGCCCTCGCCTGGGCCTCGGCTCCCTCACGACCCGCGCCTCCTCGCCGGAGCTCCCTCGACCAGCCGCCGGTCGTGCCCTCCCCACCGGTCTGCTCCACTGCCTCGCCTCGGCCTCCTCTTCTCGGGCCAGCCCTCATCTCCGACCACCGCGTGGTGCCCTGCGCCGTTCCTGCAACCCCCGTGATGGCGCGCCTCTGCGACGGGCGCGCGCCTGTGGCCACCTGTAGTCACCGGCGAACCCCGTGGTGACTGTTCTCCTAGTACATGTGCTTGTGACCAAGTGGTTTCCCCTGCATGTTGCTTGTTATGGTACTCCTGTCATCTCACTCGCTCTGTAATTGCATAAGCATATGTGTTTGTTTGGGCACCTGACAATAAATCTTCTGCACGCCGATGTTCAGGACCCTCGTGAATGATAGATCAATGGGTATTCCAACAAGACACTCTCCTTCCCGTACCCTAAGACCCCTGACATGGAACCCCGAAGCCTCGATCTGAAGTCGAGGCTACAAGTGGAGACATCGCCGAGTTCTTCCGATGTTCGATGAGAGAAGTGAGACGAGCCGGACCGAGCACGTTGCCACCCCAAGACCACTGATGCTTGGAGATGTATCCGAGCGATTTCGAGAAGGCATGCCAAGAACCCCTTCCCTAGATCCGAAGACCCGCTCTTGGAGTCTGAAGACCCCGGATCCGAACCCAAACCTTCGACCCCTCGGTGAAGACCAAGCTCGCCGAACCACAATGTGTGAACCTTTTTCCAAGCCCTATTTTATAAATGCTATATGTAAAACTTGTTGCATATTAAATTGTTCACCTCGCATGCATATCATGTGGGTTGGGGGCATTATGCCGATTCGCCTCATAACTAAATATGGAGACTATATGCGGGCTATACTTGTCTCATATCGCCTCCATTTAAATTTGCGTAGCAAACCGATGACATGCTTTGCATTGATAAATCAACATTTAAATTGCGGGGTTTATAAATAACTTGAATCGCCTAATTAAGTGCCAGGACCCCGGTTCCGCTTAATACTGCCTAATTGCACCGCATCTGCATCATATCATAAGCATGCCGGATCTTCCGTCGTAGTATTAAATATTGCATCCGGTGTTTCTTCTAGTGTTTGCTTCTTCGCGGATTAGGCCGGTGAGTTGATGCGAGTATCGACAAGTTCTCCGGATATGAACCTTCAGCAGTGTTTTCCAGGTGAGCATCTCTCCCCCTTTCTACCTATTTTGCAATTATAGTCTTTACTCCTTTCTGTTGATCTATTGCTATCCGTATTGCGATGCTTTAGTTTCTGTGCACCATTTATATTCCCTGCAGCCTCTATATTGCCTTCGACACATCCTATAGCCTGTTGTTTGATAGATAGTCGGCCTTTGCGAGTCGTAGTTGCTGGCTCAGGTGTTGCTTCGCGCCGTCGATGTTCCACAGTTGTTGGGAGGTTGGCAAATGTTTAATGGTGGCGTTGATCATGATTCTAATTACGGTTAATTAATTAATGTTGTTAGTAGATTAATGCAGAGGCATCGGTGGGTAATAGTCAATATTTGGTTCTTAACCGCTCACTAGTGTCCCCTAGGATCCGAGTTCTTGACACCTGTTCCGAGATTGAGCGCGCTAACCACAGGTGGGGTGTGTGGGCACCCTCATCGGCTTACTACCTGATTTCAAAGCACTGTACCGGGGGCCACAAGTAGTTTGGGGCTTTATTACTATTCTGTACTTATGCCATGCTTTACTGCTTTATTTAAGATTGTGCGTGGAGCACCTGTACTGTTTAGGATGTGGAATGTTTTCGCGGTATCGACAAGCCCAGTCACACTTTTCGGGTTCCCAGTCCTTTACAGCCATTGACACAAACCCTGGGTCCATTCCGGAGCCGGCCGACTTCGTGTGCGGGTAGCTTAGTGGGGTGGCCCCCATGTACTTGTTTTGGGTCTGGAAAACGTCATGACTTAGGCCCCACCGACATACCGATGGGTGTATGTTAATTGATCTGGCAAAAAGGGTCGAAGTGCGTGTGGATACTTTGGTGCACCTCTGCAGGGTTAAATCTTTTCGAAAAGCCGTGTCCGCGGTTATGGACGACTTGGAGTACAGTTTCTCGATCATAGACAACTATAACTAAAGTTTACTGTTATAATTTGACTTGATGTGAGAAGACTGGTAAGTGGAATAACTGCCTTGGAAAGATTAAATAAAATTGCCAACCGTGTGAGTTTCCTCGGTTGGACTTCCTCGTTTGGTCTCGAGGGGGAATACCAGGATGGGTATGTTTGGTGTTAGTATCAGGTTGGATCCGAATAGGTCTTTCTTACCCCTCTCTTATAGCCGCCAGTATTACAGAGTCTCTATAGGTTTCTTCGTGTCACTGCGCTGCCGCTTCAGCCCACCATACCTATGTAGGCGAGAGCCGCCGAATTCTAGCCTCGCCATGTGCTGGCCTCAGTACTGACGCTCCTCTTTTCCTTTGCCCTTTGTCGGCACCCCTTTTGTTTTAGCAGGTTTGAGATCGCCGTCGTTAGCAGGGTTACCCTTCCGGCTTGGCCTGGGCAGGGTTATGGACGCCATTGGTTATTCTTCAGGGCTCTTAGCCCCATTTGCATCTTGTCCGTAGTCGGATGCTCTATCGTTTTCAAGGTGATTTGGATCTTTGTATATTATATCTGTATTATTGACTCATGGAGTCGCTGATGTATATATATATATGTTCTGTGGGTGCCATCGAGGACTGATGTGTAATGGTATTACTTCGTTTTCCACCCGCACGAAAGTGCCTGGTGGGCGTCCTTGAATCGTTTCTATGCGGGTTTGGCGGGAATCGCTAAAACTTGCATAGGGCCGATTTGAGGGTGTTACAGATCGCTCTCCGAGTCTTAGGGTTTCGTGGGGATGATATACGCTAGAGGAGAGAGGCTGGAGTAGGCCAGGGCGGCCACACCACTCCCAGGCTCGGCCTAGGCCTGCCCACGCCATGGGGTGGTGTGGGCCCCCTGTGGCCCACCTCCACTCCATCTTCTGGCATCCTGAGTCTTCTGGAAAAATAGAATTTTCCGTATATTTTCCCGGATTTTCTGATCTTCGCGAATTTTGCCTCCAAACAGCACCTTTTCCATCAGAATCCTGATTGCAGTGGTCCATGCTCCAAAAGTCATCAACCATGCAAAAATAGATGAAATAACATAAGTATCACCTCTCAATACAAAATATATCAATGAATAATAGTGAATTAAGACATAGAATAGTGATGCAAAATGGACGTATCAACTCCCCCCAAGCTTAGACTTCGCTTGTCCCCAAGCGAAACTGAGCTCAATAAACATGACCTCATGTTTATGGAGTGAAGAGTCGATAAAAGAATACGGACAAGAAGCATCACATTCATCAAATACATAGATCATAATAGAAGACAACTTACTATTATATAACTCAACTTGCAACTAGTAAAGGAAACACAAAAAAGATACATAAAGTGAATCATAATTGGTAATGGCAAACTTAGCTCTTGGTTGAAGAATAGTTGATAATTTGCTGGAGTTCTCAAATAGCTGGTTTTTCAATGAAAGCTTTCAAAGTAGTAAACATGAAGATAAGAGCAATGTGCAAAACAAGGAACATAAGACATGATTGAATAAATCATCATATGCATGAATGAAACACATCAACTCAAAATACTTGCTGAGATAGAAGGGAGTAGGTTTACTGACTCAACTACAAAGTAAAAGAAAAGCCCTTCAGAGAGGGAAGCAGGGATTGCAAGTCTCATAAAGAGCTCCCAAAAATTATGATACTTACTACCTTTCAGCTCTCATTGCCCCTATCATAGGCATCTTTAGGTGATTAAGGTGAAAGTGAAGTCCAATCTGAGTTATATGCTTGACAGACTATAAACTGAAAATCCCAAGTCCCTTGAGTACGAGGGCCGCTCCTCATGCTACTCAAATTTAGTTACCGCTAAGTTCTTGTCATCGTAAGTATGTGCGTATCATTGAGAACCGCCAACGGGGTACCCCTTGCCCGATGATACGGAAGAATCCCCATAGCAAAATGACAAGGCAAGCAGACAATGAGTATCTCAGCAATCTTCTTATTTACCATGGGAAAATGGTGCTTTTTTCTCTCTTTCCTCTTTTCATAGTATCTCTTTTTTTCTTTTTCTCAATTGGTATCTCTCTCTCTTTTTTTATAAGAAGAATGCTTCATAGATATCATTATGGTTACGCCGCAGGTTTCCACCATGTCAGCATGGATTAGACCAGCGGCCCAAGCGTTTCTCTAACACACATGCATAACTCCATGGACTTACAAGCTCCCCTTTTATTTCACACCGACGACATCCGCAAACAAAAGAAAAAGGTATCAACTGGGTATATATTTACAAGTGTTGAAAGCGTTCCCCGTGACAGCACGGTTCTGCTAATCCCCAGCCTATAATTTGCAAGCATATAACTTTCATGGAGAGTTCACAATGGTTAAGGTTTATTATGTGCGGAAAATAAAGTGTGCCATCAAGTTCGTGAGAGCTTTAATCACTAATTTTTCACATAACAAGTTTACTTTGGGAGGTAGACAAAACAAGAATATACTTGGAATAGCAATAATG
This sequence comes from Avena eriantha, assembly GCA_910589775.1. Classification (NCBI taxonomy): domain Eukaryota; kingdom Viridiplantae; phylum Streptophyta; class Magnoliopsida; order Poales; family Poaceae; genus Avena; species Avena eriantha. Next base: position 396,509,996 of record OU342746.1, on the reverse strand, counting down.
CTACTAGGTAGGTATGGTGGACACAAATGGCAAAGGTTTTTGTTTAAAGGAGGTGGATGCACGAGAAGAATTCCCTCTCAGTACAGGTTTTTGGCTAGCAAGGCTGGGTAGAAAGTACAAGAGTTGAAGGAAACAACCAAACATACAAATGATAAAGACAAACATGCAATCTTCCTTGGAAGCACAAAAGATCTTAACTAGAGAATACTAGACTTATGAGCAAATCAAGAAAGAAAGATGATGAAATTATTTTTCTTTAGAGTACTTCTATCTTTTTCTTTTCAACTCTCAAAAAGGTGTTGCTACTGACCGAGCCAGGTTTGCCAAAACAAACTAGATTAACTCAATGATCCCAAAGTGATACCAATACTAACAACAAGATCAATCATATAACCACGAATTGAAAACTAACATAAGTTATGCAAAAGAGTGAATGATAGAACTTCTCATTAATATTTCATAACGAAAACTCACACCAAGGGATACATATCTAACGAGAGAGGGGACACTTCCATAATGCAAACCATACTACAAAATAACTCCTCTATTCATGATATGACTCTACTAATAAGGTAAAAAGATAGAAGATAGTGATGTGATACCGCGGCACTCCCCCAAGCTTGGAACAAACCAAGGGGATGCCAAACCTGATGACGAATTACTCCTTCGGTGGTGGTGGTAATATTTTCTTAGTTGACGTGAGGAAATCTTCTAGCATCTTGTGAAGCCTATTATTCTCCCATTGAAGCATGTCCACCTTCCTCTGCAGGTCTCGATACTTATCGCAGAACTCCTTAGTGACTCGTAGGGCTTCCGCTCATGCAGGGCAAGAGACTAAAGGTACTAGCCACTGCTAGGGGTCTTGGAGGTCTTCCTCCATAGGCTCCTTCCCTTTATCCTTGGCGGACACCATTGTGCTTCTAAGCTTTCAAAGAGTATGTCCTGACAGAAACAGATTGAAACAAAAACACGACAAAAACACGATATACGGACCTCGGGGGATCCGGGGGGTTATATATTACGAAGTTTCATATCAAAAGGAAGGTACTAGGAGAAAACGAGTCGGAGGCGGAGTCCGGAGTGGCCTCACCACCTGGTGGTGCGGCCAGGGGTGGGCCCGTGCCATGGGGTGGTGTGGGCCACCCTGGCTCCGTTTCCGTCTCTTTTTCGCTTCGTAGCTTTCCTTATTGACTGAAAACTGTAAAAATATAGTTCGATTGTATTTTCGCGGAACTTTTCTTACCAGAACTGTTACCTAGTTGGAAACGGACTCTGCAGGTCTCTGAATTTGGTATCTAATGGATCCTTCCGGAGTCATCTCTTGAATAACATCAATATCTTCATCTTCATATACTTATTACTTGAGTCATAAAACCTTTCACTTTCTTATTACACCACTATCTCCACTTCCTGGAAATTTGTTTCACACAAAACTTCACACGGTTCTTATTAGCAACATTAGTATAAGTGAAGTGATAAAACCTTTTGAGTGCAACTTAAACTGAAAACCATCAAAACAAAAGCTACTATGGCAACTCCTTCCGAAAACCCAAAAAGAATTCAAAAAGGAAATTGAATAAAGAAGCAAATGCAAGATTGGCAAAATCTGTCAAAACAGACCAGCAGGTAAAGATCAATTGTTTCTAAAATATTCTGTTGCTCAAATAAAAAAGTGCAAAACTAACGAAAGTTAAATAACAACCTGGGGAAGAAGCACAAAAAATTACAGCTCAATCTGACAGACAGAGATCTCTCACGAATATTTACGGTGAAGCACAAAAATCTGTTTCGGGACAGCAACTTCCCCAAATCTTACTTCTCTCTCATTAGAAATTGATCTTGACACAAAAACCAAACAAAACGGATAAGGAGCGGTTATTACTGAAGTAATAACTTCCAAGACTCAAAGAAACAAAAATAAACTAAAAGCAAAAACAAATTGGGTTGTCTCCCATAAAGCTCTTTCTTTATAGCCATTAAGATGGGCATGATAATTTTGAAGAAGCTCTCATAGGGATATGAATTGAAGTGAAAGAGATCATTAAGAAGAAAAAACACACACTCATTTAAGTCTAACCCACTTCCTATGCAAGGGGATTTTGTAAACAAACAAGTTGTTGAAACCAAAGGCATCTTGCATAAGAAGGCAAAAGAAGTGCAACATAAAGACTTTCAGCATAAAACGGGGAAACTTGATATTATTGAGATGCATAAGAACACTTTTCCCTCTCTCATAATAACTTTCAGTATAATGCATAAACTTAACAATATAACTATCACAAGGGCCATCATAACAATGATCACTTATTCTAACAGAAAACACAGGAATACTAGCTCTCATAGCACTACTCTGTGAAACAATATTAGAGGTATCCTTACAAAGGATAGTGTGTCCCTCTTCCTCATACTTAGTGACAAAGTCTTTCACATTTTCTATTATAGGTTCATCAACCATTTGTTTATCAGGTTCAATAGCTTTACTTGTACTTTCATTAACCATACTAGCTATCATAGAATGCTCCTTTACCTTAACTAGAAAAGGCATTTTCACAATATAAGGTTTAGGTAAAACATGATTAGCAGTATAAACTTCAGTATTTCTTGCAGGAACACTCTTAGCAACATATTTATAAGGTTCATGATACTTATTCCACTTCTTTTTAGGCACTTCAATGTAGGAAGCAAAAGCCTTAAAATAAGAAGCAATAGCTTGAGAGTCTAGACCATAAGCATTTTTAATATTTTGAAAGTCATCAGTTCCCATAAAAGATTCAATGCATTCATAATCATAATTTATACCTGACTTTCTACCTTTGTCATTCTCCCAAGCTTCAGCATTGTCTTGAATACGGTCCAGAAGATCCCATTTAGCTTCTTCTTCCATACGAGTGAATGATCCAGCACAAGAAGCATCCAATAAATCTTTGTCATGTAGAGGGAGCCTTGCAAAAAAGTTGTTAATAATAATATTGTTGGGGAGCTCATGAATGGGACATTTGAGCATTAGTAACTTCAGTCTCCCCCAAGCTTGAGCTGTACTCTCTCCATCAAGAGGCCAAAAGTTGTATATTTGATTCCGATCTTTATGAATCTCACTAGGAGGATAAAACTTTGAATAAAAGAGAGGCACTATTTCCTCCCATTCCAGAGCTTGACCATTCTTCGGCAGCTTATACCATTCCTCAACTCTTCCTTTCAGTGATAATGAGAATAACTTCTTCTTAACTTTATCTGTAGTAATACCTGCACACTTGAACAACCCGCATAATTCGTGTATAAAGAGTAAATGATCACCGGGATGGACAGTTCCATCCCCAACATAGTAGTTATCCATAACACAATCAATAATTCTTGTAGGTATTTTGAAAACATCTTTCTCAGCAGGTGGTGGCTTATCTACTACCTTAGCAGTGGTAGTAGCATTACCAAATAAGAAACTCAGCGAATTATCCATAACGAAAATAAAGCAACTAGCAGAAGTAAACAATACTCACAGTAGAAGTTTCCTTTACCAGTTCCACTCTCCAATAGCGCTTCACTCCCCGGCAACGGCGCCAGAAAATAGTATTGATGACCCACAAGTATAGGGGGTGTATCACAGTATTTTCGATAAGTAAGAGTGTCGAACCCAATGAGGAGCAGAAGGTGCTGGCTAGTGGTATGGATCAGGAATTCTCTGCAAATACTTAGCAAACGGATTTTTAGGGGTTTTCGATAAAGCAAGTAAACAAAGTACGAGTAAATAAAAGACAGTACGATAAATGTAGCAAGTGACCCAATCCTTTATGCAGCAAAGGACAAGCCGGTTGTATTTCTATAGATGATCAAACGTTCTCGAGGACACATGGGAAGACTGTCAAGTGCTTTCGCTTCATATAGTCGATTAATCTTCTCTAGCTTGCTAAGTGTTGTGTGGGTGAACCTGTGCTAATGTACTGCCCCATCCAAGACTAAATACATACTTGTGATTATACCCCTTGCAAACATCCGTAAGTACAAGAAAGTAATTAAGGTAGAAACATAACCACGACTTTAAACTCTAAGACCCTTACGTCCCTTGTGCAATGGTTTCCTAACGGGGGTTCAGGTTTCTGTCACTCCGACAACCCCTACGATTAGTAGCCAAATACACAATGCATTTCCCTAGGCCCATATAGGTGAAGTGTCATGTAGTCGACGTTCACATGACACCACTAGAAGAAGTACACCACAACTTAAATAACAATCTATTGAATCTTTCTCAACGCAATTCCACTACTAACAACAAGACTTCTCCCATGTCCTCAAGAACAAAACAAACTACTCACAAGACATCATATGGATCATGATCAGAGATGGAATAATGATGTATAACAATCTGAACATAAACAATAATTCAATGATTCACTCGATAGCATCAACTACAAAGAGTAATCAACACCGGGAAAGTTTCCCCTATGAACTATAGCAAGATCCAACCAATTGTTACAGCAATATGGAGATGGTGATGAGGGTGCTGATGGTGATGATGATGATGATGATGATCCTGATGAAGTCCAGCTTGATGGTGGTGTTGATGGCGACGATCTTCCCTCTCCGAGAAGGAATTCCCCTGGCAGAAATCTGTCTGCCGGAGAGATCTTTCTCTCTTGGTGTTTTCCGCCCCGCAGAGGCGGTGGAATCTTTCTTTGGTCGCTCTCCGAGTCTTAGGGTTTCGTGGGGATGATATACGCCAGAGGAGAGAGGCTGGAGTGGGCCAGGGCGGCCACACCACTCCCAGGCACGGCCTAGGCCTGCCCGCGCCATGGGGTGGTGTGGGCCCCCTGTGGCCCACCGCCACTCCATCTTCTGGCATCCTGAGTCTTCTGGAAAAATAGAATTTTCCGTATATTTTCCCGGATTTTCTGATCTTCACGAATTTTGCCTCCAAACAGCACCTTTTCCATCAGAATCCTGGCTGCAGCGGTCCATGCTCCAAAAGTCATCAACCATGCAAAAATAGATGAAATAACATAAGTATCACCTCTCAGTACGAAATATATCAATGAATAATAGTGAATTAAGACATAGAATAGTGATGCAAAATGGACGTATCAGGGGCCTCCTCGCTGGCGGCCTCGGAGGCGACGATGGCCACCTTATCCTCCTCGATCATCGCCGGCGTGGACGGGGTATTCTCGGGAATTTGTGGATGCTAGTGGGACAGTGGAGAGGGTTGCGTGGGGAGAGTGAGCGAGAGTGGGAATGGGTGTGCGCAGAGGGGCTCTATAGTTAAGGTGGATGGAAGCAAGGCACGTTTCGTTGCACCCCCGTGCACCGTGACACGCGCACGGTACGTCACGTTTTTTTCCCAGGCCCTGCATGGCAGTTCTGTATTGAGCCACATGCAAAGGGCGCATACACAATTTCTATGTAAGAAGTTTGACACGGCCCTAAAATTGGCGATAGTTAAAAGTGGAAATGTAGAGGGGAAGGTAGGTGGCTGTATGGCGAGATTTGTGGGGTTGTGCTAGATCGGGTAGAGGGATGTGTTGATGAAGGCGGAGACGTTAGGTCTCGTCGAGCTCAGCTCTTCGGTCTCCGGCTAGTGCGTGCAAGCTTCTTATGGTCGGGCCCAGTGGGAAGTGAGATTGAGAGCCGCTGCGTAAAAAATGGGATATGTCTTATTAAAATCAAGTGGCAATAAATTGCAGCTTTCCATCGACGACCGTGCACTCGATGACGCATGCGTTGTGGCGTAGTAGTAGCAGTAGTAGGCTTTTCAGACTTGATTAAAAATGACATGACCGCTCGACGACTTTTTCCATGGACGGCATCGTGTTCCTTCTTATAGAAGTCTCGCTGAAGGAGATGTCTGTGTTGTCTCACGCTGTACTGTGAAGGGCACGGCGTGTGCAACGATCATCGTTGGATCGCACGGAATCAATGGTTGGTGCGCACGATCCGCGTGACAACTGTGATAACCAATCAGGGAGTAGCAGACAGGGTGATCACAGATTTATGCTTCTACGAAAGATAGAGAGGGGGGCAAAACTGAGTAGTACCATATAAAACCAAGGGCGATACTAAGTAGTATAAAAATGGAAAGTGAGTGTCTTGCACAATGAAATACATCATGGCATACATCAAATTATGCCAAGATAGATCCACAAGAGTTCATTGGATGTGTGTTCTTCTCATAAACCACTCATAAACCACGTAAGGATCCACCAGTGTCATTGCATGTGTGTTCTTCCCACATACCACACATGGATCCACCAGTGTCGTTGCATGTGTGTTCTTCCCATGAACCACACATGGATCCACCAGTGTCATTGTATGTCTATTCTTCCCATGAACCACAGCTAGATTCATCGCATGTGTGCTCTTTTCACAAACCACAGCTAGATTCATTGCATGTGTGTTCTTCTTACAAACCATATCATGAACCACACCCAGTGTCATTGCATGTGTGTTCTTCTCACAAACCACACATGGATCCACCGGTGTCATTGCATGTCTGCTCTTCCCATTAACCACAGCTAGAGTCATTGCATGTCTGTTCTTTTCACAAACCACATATCAGCAGAGTCATTGCATGTGTGTTCTTCCCATGAACCACACATGGATCCACCAGTGTCATTTAATGTGTGTTCTTCTCACAAACCACACATGGATCCACCTAGTGTCATCGCATGTGTGTTCTTCCCATGAACCACACATGGATCCACTAGTGTCATTGCATGTCTGCTCTTTTCATGAACCACAGCTAGAGTCATTGGATGTGTGTTCTTCTCACAGACCACATATCACCAGTGTCATTGCATGTGTGTTCTTCCCAAAGACCACACATGGATCCACTAGTATCATTGCATGTGTGTTCTTCTCACCAACCATATCATGAACCACACCCAGTGTCATTGCATGTGTGTTCTTCTCACAGACCACACATGGATCCACCAGTGTCATTGCATGTGTGTTCTTCTCACAAACCATATCATGAACCACACCCAGTGTCATTGCATGTGTGTTCTTCCCATGAACCACACATGGATCCACCAGTGTCATTGCATGTGGGTTCTTCCCACAGACCACACATGGATCCACCAGTGTTATTGCATGTGTGTTCTTCCCATGAACCACACATGGATCCACTAGTGTCATTGCATGTCTGCTCTTTTCATGAACCATAGCTAGAGTCATTGGATGTGTGTTCTTCTCATAGACCACATATCACCAGTGTCATTGCATGTGTGTTCTTCCCAAAGACCACACATGGATCCACAGCTAGTCATTGGATGTGTGTTCTTCTCACAAACCATATAATGAACCACACCCAGTGTCATTGCATGTGTGTTCTTCTCACAGACCACACATGGATCCATCAGTGTCATTGCATGTGTGTTCTTCTCACAGACCATATCATGAACCACACCCAGTGTCATTGCATGTGTGTTCTTCCCATAAACCACACATGGATCCACCGGTGTCATTGCATGTCTGCTGTTTTCATGAACCACAACTAGAGTCATTGCATGTGTGTTCTTCTCACAAACCACATATCATCGGTGTCATTGCATGTGTGTTCTTCCCATGAACCACATACGGATCCACCAGTGTCATTCCATGTGTGTTCTTCCCACAGACCACACATGGATCCACCAGTGTCATGGCATGTGTGTTCTTCCCATGAACCACACATGGATCCACCGGTGTCATTATATGTCTGCTCTTCTCATGAACCACAGCTAGAGTCATCGCATGCGTGCTCTTTTCATGAACCACACCTAGAGTCATTGCATGTGTGTTCTTCTTACAAACCATATCATGAACCACACCCAGTGTCATTGCATGTGTGTTATTCTCACAAACCACACATGGATCGACCGGTGTCATTGCATGTCTGCTCTTATCATTAACCACAGCTAGAGTCATTGCATGTCTGTTCTTTTCACAAACCACATATCACAAGAGTCATTGCATGTGTGTTCTTCCCATGAACCACACATGGATCCACCAGTGTGATTTCATGTGTGTTCTTCTCACAAACCACACATGGATTCACCAGTGTCGTTGCATGTGTGTTCTTACCATGAACCACACATGGATCCACCAGTGTCATTGTAAACTGCTCTTCCCATGAACCACAGCTAGAGTCATCGCATGTGTGCTCTTTTCACAAACCACAGCTAGAGTCATTGCATGTGTGTTCTTCTTACAAACCATATCATGAACCACACCCAGTGTCATTGCATGTGTGTTCTTCACACAAACAACACATGGATCCACCGGTGTCATTCCATGTCTGCTCTTCTGATTAACCACAGCTAGAGTCATTGCATGTCTGTTCTTTTCACAAACCACATATCACCAGAGTCATTGAATGTGTGTTCTTCCCATGAACCACACATGGATCCACCAGTGTCATTGCATGTGTGTTCTTCTCACAAACCACACGTGGATCCACCCAGTGTTATCGCATGTGTGTTCTTCCCATGAACCACACATGGATCCACCAGTGTCATTGCATGTCTGCTCTTTTCATGAACCACAGCTAGAGTCATTAGATGTGTGTTCTTCTCACAGACCACATATAACCAGAGTCATTGCATGTGTGTTCTTCCCAAAGACCACACATGGATCCACCAGTGTCATTTCATGTGTGTTCTTCTCACAAACCATATCATGAACCACACCAAGTGTCATTGCATGTGTGTTCTTCTCATTAACCCCACATGGATCCACCGGTGTCATTGCATGTGTGTTCTTCCCATGAACCACACATGGATCCACCAGTGTCATTGCATGTGTGTAATTTTCACAAACCACATATCACCAGAGTCATTGCATGTGTGTTTTCTCACGGACCACATATCACCGGTGTCATTGCATATGTGTTCTTCCCATGAACCACACATAGATCCACCAGTGTCATTGCATGTGTGTTCTTCCCACAGACCACACATGGATCCACCGGTGTCATTGCATGTGTGTTCTTCCCATGAACCACACATCGATCCATCGGTGTCATTGTATGGCTACTCTTCCCATGAACCACAGCTAGAGTCATCGCATGCGTGCTCTTTTCATCAAACACAGCTAGAGTCATTGCATGTGTGTTCTTCTCACAGACCATATCATGAACCACACCCAGTGTCATTGCATGTGTGTTCGTCCCATGAACCACACATGGATCCAACGGTGTCATTGCATGTCTGCTCTTTTCATGAACCACAGCTAGAGTCATTGCATGTGTGTTCTTCTCACAAACCACATACCACCGGAGTCATTGCATGTGTGTTCTTCCCATTAACCACACATAAGGATCCACCAGTGTCATTGCATGTGTGTTCTTCCCACAGACCACACATGGATCCACCAATGTCGTTGCATGTGTGTTCTGCCCATGAACCACACATGGATCCACCAATGACATTGTATGTCTGCTCTTCCCATGAACCACAGCTAGAGTCATCGCATGCGTGCTCTTTTCACAAACCAGAGCTAGAGTCATTGCATGTGTGTTCTTCTTACAAACCATATCATGAACCACACTTAGTGTCATTGCATGTGTGTTCTTCTCACAAACTACACATGGATCCACCGGTGTCATTGCATGTGTGTTCTTCCCATGAACCACACATGGATCCACCAGTGTCATTGCATGTGTGTTCTTCTCACAAACCACACATGGATCCACCCAGTGTCACCGCATGTATGTTCTTCCCATGAACCACACATGGATCCACCAGTGTCATTGCATGTCTGCTCTTTTCATGAACCACAACTAGAGTCATTGGATGTGTGTTCTTCTCACAGACCACATATCACTAGTGTCATTGCATGTGTGTTCTTCCCAAAGACCACACATGGATCCACCAGTGTCATTGCATGTGTGTTCTTCTCACAAACCATATCATGAACCACACCTACAGTCATTGCATGTGTGTTCTTCTCACAGACCACACATGGATCCACTAGTGTCATTGCATGTGTGTTCTTCTCACAAACCATATCATGAACCACACCCAGTGTCATTGCATGTGTGTTCTTCTCATTAACCCCACATGGATCCACCAGTGTCGTTGCATGTCTGCTCTTTATATTAACCACAGCTAGAGTCATTGCATGTGTGTTCTTTTCACAAACCACATATCACCAGAGTCATTGCATGTGTGTTCTTCTCACAGACCACATATCACATGTGTCATTGCATGTGTGTTCTTCCCATGAACCACACATGGATCCACCAGTGCCATTGCATGTGTGTTCTTTTCACAAACCACACATGGATCCACCCAGTGTCATCGCATGTGTGTTCTTCCCATGAACCACACATGGATCCACCAGTGTCATTGCATGTATGCTCTTTTCATGAACCACAGCTAGAGTCATTGGATGTGTGTTCTTCTCATAGACCACATATCACCGGTGTCATTGCATGTGTGTTATTCCCAAAGACCACACATGGATCCACCAGTGTCATTGCATGTGTGTTCTTCTCACAGACTACACATGGATCCACCAGTGTCATATCATGTGTGTTCTTCTCACAAACTATATCATGAACCACACCCAGTGTCATTGCATGTGTGTTCTTCTCATTAACCCCACATGGATCCACCGGTGTCATTGCATGTCTGCTCTTTTCATTAACCACAGCTAGAGTCATTGCATATGTGTTATTTTCAAAAACCACATATCACCAGAGTCATTGCATGTGTGTTCTTCTCACTGACCACATATCACCTGTCTCATTGCATGTGTGTTCATCCCATGAACCATACATGGATCCACCAGTGTCATTGCATGTGTGTTCTTTTCACCAACCACATATCACCAGAGTCATTGCATTGCATGTGTGTTCTTCCTATGAACCACACATGGATCCACCAGTGTCATTGCATGTGTGTTCTTCCCACAGACCACACATAGATCCACCGGTGTCATTGCATGTGTGTTCTTCCCATGAACCACACATGGATCCACCGGTGTCATTGTATGTCTACTCTTCCCATGAACCACAGCTAGAGTCATCGCATGCGTGCTCTTTTCATGAACCACAGCTAGAGTCATTGCATGTGTGTTCTTCTCATAGACCATATCATGAACCACAGCCAGTGTCATTGCATATGTGTTCTTCCCATGAACCACACATGGATCCACCGGTGTCATTGCATGTCTGCTCTTTTCATGAACCACGGCTATAGTCATTTCATGTGTTCTTCTCACAAACCACATATCACCGGAGTCATTGCATGTGTGTTCTTCCCATCAACCAGACATTGATCCACCAGTGTCATTGCATGTGTGTTCTTCCCACAGACCACACATGGATCCACCAGTGTCGTTGCATGTGTGTTCTTCCTATGAACCACACATGGATTCACCGGTGTCATTGTATGTCTGCTCTTCCCATGAAGCACAGCTAGAGTCATCGCATGCATGCTCTTTTCACAAACCACAGCTAGAGTCATTGCATGTGTGTTGTTCTTACAAACCATATCATGAACCACACCCAGTGTCATTGCATGTGTGTTCTTCTCATTAACCATAGCTAGAGTCATTGCATGTCTGTTCTTTACACAAACCACATATCACCAGAGTCATTGCATGTGTGTTCTTCCCTTGAACGACACATGGATCCACCAGTGTCATTGCATGTGTGTTCTTCTCACAAACCACACATGGATCCACCCAGTGTCATCGCATGTGTGTTCTTCCCATGAACCACACATGGATCCACCGGTGTCATTGCATGTCTGCTATTTTCATGACCATAGCTAGAGTCATTGGATGTGTGTACTTCTCGCATACCACATATCACCAGTGTCATTGCATGTGTGTTCTTCCCAAAGACGACACATGGATCCACCAGTGTCATTGTATGTGTGTTCTTCTCACGAACCATATCATGAACCACACCTAGTGTCATTGCATGTGTGTTCTTCTCACAGACCACACATGGATCCACCAGTGTCATTGCATGTGTGTTCTTCCCACAAACCATATCATGAACCACACCCAGTGTTAGTGCATGTGTGTTCTTCTCATTAACCCCACATGGATCCACCGGTGTCATTGCATGTCTGCTCTTTTCATTAACCACGGCTAGAGTCATTGCATGTGTGTTCTTTTCACAAACCACATATCACCCGAGTCATTGCATGTGTGTTCTTCTCACAGACCACATATCACATGTGTCATTGCATGTCTGTTCTTCCCATGAACCACACATGGATCCACCAGTGCCATTGCATGTGTGTTCTTTTCACAAACCACACATGGATCCACCTAGTGTCATCGCATGTGTGTTCATCCCATGAACCACACATGGATCCACCAGTGTCATTGCATGTCTGCTCTTTTCATGAACCACAGCTAGAGTCATTGGATGTGTGTTCTTCTAACATACCACATATCACCTGTGTCATTGCATGTGTGTTCTTCCCAAATACCACACATGGATCCACCAGTGTAATTGCATGTGTGTTCTTCTCACAGACCACACATGGATCCACCTATGTCATTGCATGTGTGTTCTTCTCACAAACCATATCATGAACCACACCAAGTGTCATTGCATGTGTGTTCTTCTCATTAACCCCACATGGATCCACCGGTGTCATTGCATGTCTGCTCTTTTCATAAACCACAGCTAGAGTCATTGCATGTGTGTTCTTTTCACAAACCACATATTACCAGAGTCATTGCATGTGTGTTCTTCTCACAGACCACATATCACGCGTGTCATTGCATGTGTGTTCTTCCCATGAACCACAGATGGATCCACCAGTGTCATTGCATGTGTGTTCTTTTCACAAACCACACATGGATCCACCCAGTGTCATCGCATGTCTGCTCTTCCCATGAACCACACATGGATCCACCAGTATCATTGCATGTCTGCTCTTTTCATGAACCACGACTATAGTCATTGGATGTGTGTTCTTCTCATAGACCACATATCACCAGTGTCATTGCATGTGTGTTCTTCCCAAAGACCACACATGGATCCACCAGTGTCATTGCATGTGTGTTCTTCACACAAACCATATCATGAACCACACCTAGTGTCATTGCATGTGTGTTCTTCTCATTAACCCCACATGGATCCACCGGTGTCATTGCATGTCTACTCTTTTCATTAACCAAATCAAGAGTCATTGCATGTGTGTTCTTTTCACAAACCACATATCACCACACATTGCATGTGTGTTCTTCTCATAGACCACATATCACCTATGTCATTGCATGTGTGTTCTTCCCATGAACCACACATGGATCCACCAGTGTCATTGCATGTGTGTTCTTTTCACAAACCACATCTCACCAGAGTCATTGCATGTGTGTTCTTCTCATAGAACACATATCACATGTGTCATTGCATGTGTGTTCTTCTCACAAACCATATAATGAACCACACCCAGTGTCATTGCATGTGTGTTCTTCTCACAGACCACACATGGATCCACCAGTGTCATTGCATGTGTGTTCTTCTCACAAACCATATCATGAACCACACCTAGTGTCATTGCATGTGTGTTCTTCTCATTAACCCCACATGGATCCACTGGTGTCATTGCAGGTCTGCTCTTTTCATTAACCAAATCTAGATTCATTGCATGTGCGTTCTTTTCACAAACCACATATCATCAGAGTCATTGCATGTGTGTTCTTCTCACAGACCACATATCACCTATGTCATTGCATGTGTGTTCTTCCCATGAACCACACATGGATCCACCAGTGTCATTGCATGTGTGTTCTTTTAACAAACCACATATCACCAGAGTCATTGCATGTGTGTTCTTCTCATAGACCACATATCACCTGTGTCATTGCATGTGTGTTCTTCCCATGAACCACACATGGATCCACCAGTGTCATTGCATGTGTGTTCTTCCCACAGACCACACATGGATCCACCGGTGTCATTGCATGTGTGTTCTTCCCATGAACCACACATGGATCCCACTGGTGTCATTGTATGTCTACTCTTCCCATGAACCACAGCTAGAGTCATCACATGCATGCTCTTTTCATGAACCACATCTAGAGTCATTACATGTGTGTTCTTCTCACAGACCGTATCATCAACCACACCCAGTGTCATTGCATGTGTGTTCTTCCCGTGAACCACACATGGATCCACCGGTGTCATTGCATGCCTGCTCTTTTCATGAACCACAACTATAGTCATTGCATGTGTGTTCTTCTCACAAACCACATATCACCAGAGTCATTGCATGTGTGTTCTTCCCATGAACCACACATGGATCCACCAGTGTCATTGCATGTGTGTTCTTCCCACAGACCACACATGGATCCACCAGTGTCGTTGCATGTGTGTTCTTCCCATGCACCACACATGGCTCCACCAGTGTCATTGTATGTCTGCTCTTCCCATGAACCACAGCTAGAGTCATCGCATGCGTGCTCTTTTCACAAACCACATCTAGAGTCATTGCATGTGTGTTCTTCTTTCAAACCATATCATGAACCACACCCAGTGTCATTGCATGTGTGTTCTTCTCACAAACCACACATGGATCCACCCAGTGTCATCGCATGTGTGTTCTTCCCATGAACCACACATGGATCCACCAGTGTCATTGCATGTCTACTCTTTTCATGAACCACAGCTAGACTCATTAGATGTGTGTTCTTCTCACAGACCACATATCACCAGTGTCATTGCATGCGTGTTCTTCCCAAAGACCACACATGGATCCACCAGTGTCATTGCATGTGTGTTCTTCTCACAAACCATATCATGAACCACACCAAGTGTCATTGCATGTGTGTTCTTCTCACAGACCACACATGGATCCACCAGTGTCATTGCATGTGTGTTCTTCTCACAAACCATATCATGAACCACACCCAGTGTCATTGCATGTGTGTTGTTCCCGTGAACCACACATGGATCCACTAGTGTCATTGCATGTCTGCTCTTTTCATGAACCACAGCTAGAGTCCTTGCATGTGTGTTCTTCTCAAAAACCACATATCACCGGTGTCTATGCATGTGTGTTCTTCCCATGAACCACACATGGATCCACCAGTGTCATTGCATGTGTGTTCTTCCCACAGACCACACATGGATCCACCGGTGTCATTGCATGTCTACTCTTCTCATTAACCACAGTTAGAGTCATTGCATGTCTGTTCTTTTCACAAACCACATATCACTAGAGTCATTGCATGCGTGTTCTTCCCATGAACCACACCCAGTGTCATTGCATGTGTGTTCTTCTCATTAACCCCACATGGATCCACCGGTGTCATTGCATGTCTTCTCTTTTCATTAACCACAGTTAGAGTCATTGCATGTGTGTTCTTTTCACAAACCACATATCACTAGAGTCATTGCATGTGTGTTCTTCTCACAGACCACATATCACATGTGTCATTGCATGTGTGTTCTTCCCATGAACCACACATGGATCCACCAGTGTCATTGCATGTGTGTTATTCTCACAAACCACGTAAGGATCCACCGGTGTAATTGCATGTGTGTTCCTCTCATAGACCACACATGGATCCATCAGTGGCATCGTAGGTCTGCTCTTTTCATGAACCACAGTTAGAGTCATCGCATGTGTGCTCTTTTCATGAACCACAGCTAGAGTCATTGCATGTGTGTTCTTCTCACAGACCATATCATGAACCACACCCACTGTCATTGCATGTCTGCTCTTTTTATGAACCACAGCTAGAGTCATTGCATGTGTGTTCTTCTCACAAACCACATATCACCAGAGTCATTGCATGTGTGTTCTTCCCACAAACCACATATCACCGGTGTCATTGCATGTCTGCTCTTCTCATTAACCACAGCTAGATCCACCTGTGTCATTGGATGCATGTTGTTTTCATAAACCGCATATGGATACTAATTAACCTTAGGAGAGCCCTAACCTTAGCGTTAGATCGAGTCTTCTAGAAGGCACGCCCTAACACAGTTGTTCTACTATCGGGGCGCTTGGACAATTGGGATGGTTTTCGTGAGATCGATCCACGAGTAGTCTGTTTTGCGGCATGATTGGCCACGCTTACTCTGGACAAACTGGCAACACCGGGGGCTCCCCTGTTGCGAGTGTCACGACTCACGAGTTGAGCGGGCCATATCCCAGTGTCACGTCCCCATTACTTCTCTTCCTCCCCGTACTTCTCTTCCTTCCCCTCGAAGCCACATTCCCCACTTCACTCCCATCCTGGCGTAGCCGCAAGCCGACGGCGCCGCCATCCCAATCCCCTCTCCGGCAGCCACCCCGCCTCCCCTCTCGCCATGGGTTCAAGGGGAGACGACGAGGAAACGCGTCGTGACGACAGGGACGGTGATTTCGATGTGAGTTGTCTCATCTCTATCTCTATCATCCATGGCCAATTATCTATTTTTTGAGCCAGATCTACTCCGTTTACTCATGTGCGTATGATGTGTTAGGCCAACCAGACGATGTATGACGCCGACTATCACGGTTTAGCGGATGAAGACAGTCCTCTCTATGTAAACATGGATATGTGCCCGCTAAATTTGTAGCGTTCGAAGGACGAAACGCAGGAAGGAGGTTTCTACGGTGTCAAGGACATCGTGCAATGATGCGAGGTGGAAGTTGCGGTGTTGTCAAATGGGTAGATCCAGAGTGGCCCAAATCGATGCAGAAAACGCTGGACAAACTATGGGAAATGACTGTTGAGTTGAAAGAATCCGCATTCAGATCACTTCTTGACAGTGTTGAGATGAAGCTATGGGAACCAGTTGACACGACCAAGCATAAGCGAGATCTCATGGGGGTGGAAGACAAGGTTAGCAAAGTCGAGAAGGAGAGGGATGCAGCATTGGCCCTAAAGGCTAAAGCAGAGCAAGAACTGACTCAAGCAAGGAAGGATCTTCACCAGGCCAAAGTCCTGCAGTTCACAACTACGAGTATTGACAAGTGCATGAGGAAAGATGCAGAGAAACAATTGAAGTTGTGCAAGGAATATGCTAAAAGGAAGGAGCAGATGATTCGATCCTTGCTCTCGTAGGAAGATGCGCATAGGGCTAAGATTAGGAAGATCAAGGAGATGTGTGTTAACTAGTTCTATTTAGCTTAAGCCCCGTGCCTTTTTTATGTTGTAATAGTTGTACTTATTGACCTAGCGGTCTGAACTATTGGCCCCGGAGTCCTGGGAGTAAAAAAATTGGTCGCCCGTTAATCTGTCTTAACGCTGCATTACTTCCTTTTGTCTGACCAATGCCCCTTGGATATTCCGCCCGTCGCCTCGTCGTCCTCGTGTACAAATAGGAGATGCCACAGCTCGTCGCTTCGTCGCCCATCCCCTCGCCCTCTCCAATCTCCACCACGCCGTCCACCCCCTCGCTCCCTCTCCAATCTCCACCGCACCGCCATGGAGATGCCCTCACTGAACTTCTACAAGGTGGTGATGTTCTCGCACCCCACAGATGGCGCATCAGCTATGCGGGGGTGCCGGTGGCTCCACTCCTCTTCCCCGGCGGAGCCGTGATGGAGAGCGAAATTGCGGCGCGCCGCCGCCAGATGCCCGCATGGAAGAGGGCGCTGCCCCGGTATGCGGCGGCCAGCCTGTACTGTCCAGCATTGTTCATGAAGGAGCAGAAGGTCAAGATTGGCAACCGCATCGTTTACAGGCGCGTGGTGCACCGGGATCTCCGCAATCGAGAAGGGCGGGAGAGGTTCTGGTCCGTCCCTGGACGGATCAAGTTCACCGTCATCGCCGCCGCTCACTGCGAAGAGGTGCTCCGTCTCGTGTACAATGCGGAAATCGTGGAGGTTCCGTCCGACGAAGACGAGGAAGCCGGCGGCTTGGAGGACAGCGGCAGCGGAAGTGAAATTGTTGACTACTTGGTTGAATTAATGTAGGATGTGAAATTGCACCTTTGTTAAGAAGAATTTGTGGTTGAATTAATGAAATGTCTCGATTTAGATCTCTGTCTCGATTAATTTGTGGAAGAATTTGTGATTTAGATCAATTTCTGCCTCGATTTAGATATCTGTCCCAGATTGGGAACGTGACCGTGGACCAAAGACCCCTTTTCTACTAGTGTATTCTGACATTGGTGGTTTGTTTAAATGTAATCTACGTGGATTTGGCTGCATGCAAATGGCACAACCACAATTTATAAAGTGTAAGCACGTACACCCGGTTACTGGAGATCCGGGAGCTTCGCCAGATGCAGGGGATGCAGGAGCAGAGAGGCGGTGAGATAGACGGGCTCGAGATTAGGCCAGAAAGTGGAACACATTTCCTCCTCATCTGGGCATTATCGGTGAGAACATTGATGTTTATGTCGCCACGTCGTTGTGCAGCATCTGAAATAAGTTGTTGTTTCGTGGAGTGTGGTAGCTTAAATAATTTCTTTCTGTGCCACTTACATTCTGTCATATTTGGAGACCTCCTGCCCCTCAGCAATCATGGAACCGATGGATCCTTGTTTTCAGATAGCAGTGGCACAATCACAATTTCGGATTCAACTACTGACTCGGGCGTTTCCAAACCCTAAGTCGCGCTACATTTTACTCAGAGAACGTGGGTAGATTTTTTCGCCCAGCAACGTGCCACACACAGAGCTCCAGAATTTAACATAACTACATATATAGGTTCAAGTTCAACACACTACTATGCATCTTCATTGCTAGTAGCCTTCTTCCGCAGCCTGGGTGCCAAGCCTTCACGTCCAATGGCTTCTTCATTTCCTGCCTGCTTCCTCTTCCTCGGTCCAGCATCATCTTTCCACTCGTTTCTAATTTCTTCGGGCAGCAAAATGACTGACCCGGCAGTCATGTTTCTAACCTTGCGGTGCTTCCTGTCAAAGAAACAAGACTGTTGCATAACTGCCCAATATCTACAGAGTAAATAAAACAAAAATTGCAATTCAGCACAAACATGCGAACCCCAAGCGACCTTTGCTTACCAGGAGCTAATTGCGTTCGAGCAACCACCCTGTCCAAGAATAGAAGGGCGACTCCTAGTTGCAGCAGCTTCCACATCCAGTACATCACAATTAAGCTGAAACATGCAATCCGAAGCATACCTTTTCATCAACCAATTAGCTGACTATCACACGATATAGGAACATGGATGCCACGTTCATCCATGAAGCTGAACTTTGCAGTCTGCTTCGGCCATACTTCAACATGATTATGCAGAGCAGCAACCATACCAGATATAGTGCAGATCTGCGCAGGCGCTTCTTCCATCGTGAAATAATGGCTTCCATACCACTTGCCCTTGGAGTCGTACCTATAGAGGACTACCGTAACCAGGTAAAGGGGGTCCTCGCAGATCCCACTTGACAGAAAACCGTGGACAAAATATGTTTGTCAACGTTGGGCTAACGAACAATTTGAGGTTCAGTAGCCAGCTAGCAGTTCTAATTAGTGCGAATAGCAAAGAGAAGGGTAGCTCACCCGCTTGTAGGCAGAACTTCTTCTTCCTTGATAGTAGGATCTGCCATCCTCCGAACTGCTCGGCTCATCGGCGGCGGAGGCGGGCTAGAGCCTCGCAACGGCCGCTACGGCATGCGCCATTGGAGCTCTGTATCAGCGACTGGGCGCAGCAACTAGGCGCAGCAACTTGGCCCCAGAAGTCAAATGTCTTAAGGGATCGTCCTGCCTGGAGGGCGGATTCCGACGCCGCTGGTGCTAGGGGAAAGCTAGGAATGGATTTGTGAAATTAGTCAACGCATCCAATCCACTTAGCTGCTCGATTTGCCTAAGAGGTTGCCGCGTTGGCGCCCGCGTCACGGACAGATAACCGACATGTGGGTCCCGACCGTCTACATCACGGGCCGGTTTAACAGAATGTTTGTATTTGGCAGGGGTGAGATGAGTTTGCCTCAAAATGGCCCCTCTCAGTAGTTGGCGGCCCAACTTTTCGAAAAACGGTAATTTCAGGCAACTTAGGTATCGCCATGCGCTGGCCTGCCAACTTTGGTACCGCAGACGAACAAGCCCCTTGGCAGGGCGCACTACTAGTGCTAGTAGCAACGTGGAGACCTACACAACACAACAACAGAACTTTGTCCCCAACTTGCGATGAGGTTGTTAATCTCACCGGTTTTGCTAAAAACAAAGGATTAAACATATCGAATGGAAGGAAGTAATAGTTTGCAGAAAGTAAACACAAAGCAGTAAACAGTTTGTAGATTGTATGTAAAAGAAAGGACCGGGATCCATAGTTCACTAGAGGTGGCTCTCCTTAATATAGATAACATGCTGGGTGAAAAAATTACAGCGGGGCAATTGACAAACATCGAGAAAGTAATACATGCATATACTAATCATCTTGACTTCTTCGAAACTTGATTGGGCATTACAACATTATACATAGACCGCCATCCAACTGCATCTATGACTAATAATCCACCTTCAGGTTATCATCCGAACCCCCTCCAGTATTAAGTTGCAAGCAACAGATTATTGCTTTACGAATTGCGTGTAATGTAAACAATACGATTGTTCTATGAACAAAGGATTGTTGTGTTCTCCCTAGTAGCAACAACACATCTAGTACCTTAGAGATTTCTGTCACTTCCCCAGATTACTAGAGGCATGAACCCACTATCGAGCATAAATACTAACTCTTGGAGTTGCTAGCATCTACTTTGCCAAGATAGCTACTAACAACAGAAAGCATGCAAGATTACAAATAACAAAGACATGATAGAATCAATAATCAATCTGAAATAGCATCTCAATATCCATCGGATCCCCGCAAACACAACATGCAGAATTACAAATAGATGATCTTGATCATGAACAGAGCTCACAAGATCTAGACATGAAAGCACAAAGGAGGAGAAGCAGCCATCTAGATACTACATGGACCCGTAGTCCAGAGATGAACTACTCACGCATCACATCGGAGGCTTGCATGATGATGATGAAGGCCTCCAGGGTGAATTCCCCTCTCCGGCAGGGTGCCGGGAAGAGCTTCAGATCCAGGGTGAATTCTTAGTTTTATCTTTCTTTGTAATCATACATATGTACATGCTCTGTGAGAAATAAAAGTTTTGGTTACCTCAAAGTTTTCCTGAGAAGTTTTTACCATCTTATTTCCTAATGATCATGTCATAGTCGAAAATCCCAGAATGCTTGAAAGTACTTTATGCTCATGATTGTTCTGGTTTAGATTTCCGATTCTAAAACTATTACCTTCGGGTATAACTCTAAAAAACTCTAGTCTTTACTTGGGTTATTTGTCTGATTGCTGGATGCAGGTATCTTCCGAGTAGTGAATTGTTGGTGCTAGAATCTGGCTTTGTTTCCGAGTTTAAACTGGTTTAGCAATTGAGCTCCGTTGCTCGGCAAAGTTTCCAGCTGAAGGTTTAGCCGGCTCACGAAAGGGACGAGGCGGAAAGCAAAATAAACGATAAGTAGAGACGGAAAATCCGAAGTGCTTATGCAGACATTTCAGGCACGCAAAAAAAAATTTAAGACAAAAGTGCTGAATAGATAAAAAACTTAGCACTAGAAAAAGTCATAGTACTTAATATTTACAAAAAACGCATCATGTCTTTCCAGAATAATACATAGTTTTCTGATCTATGATGCAGGAGGAGATGAAGGAACTGTCGGATCGCTGGCTACTCCGCCTTGATATCGTGCCGAGATGTCCGGATCCGAGGTGGTCCGTTCATCGTCGGAAACTTCTTCGGCATCTTCTGGAGGAGGTGGCAGAGTATCCACGCGATTGAAGAAGGGCACCTTGTAGCTGGTTAGGTCAGCTACGTGGCACCCATATCCGGCGCAGGAGTGCATGATAGCTTGAAGGTCTTGCTCCTAGCCATCTTCGTCTACTTTGCAGTACCCTCTGGTCACTTGCCATATCTCCATGTTCCCATGGTGGCTCATGAACATGGTGAGAGCGTTCTGTGCAGCAGTCCGCGCATAGGACATGTTCCAGTCCCGAACGAGCTGCGGAATCTCCTTGGCCTTCTCCCGCACCTAGAAGTCCGACATGCTTGGCATGTCAGGAATCCTGAGAGACTCTCCAATGTCCTCAAGGGACTGGCGGTAGTCATGAAGAAGATCACCGACATGGGTAAGCCGGTGAGTGCGGGGTTCGGATGAGGAGGAGTCCGTCAAGTTCAGAGCACCTATACACAAAACAAGGATTAAAAAACCCGACATTGATGAAAGTCAAAGAAATGATAAGTCAGATAGATGGAACATACCAAGAATGACGTCGTCAATCTTGGCTTTCTCCTCCCGAAGACTCTGGAGTTCAGCCGGGAGCGCCTGGGAGATATTCTTTTCTCTGCCAACCTCATTCTTGAGGTCCGAGATAACCTTATCTTGAGCGGCAATCTTGAGATCGCGCTCTTCAGTGGCCATGGAGGAGGACTCGAGGACTTGAGCTATGCTTCTTTCATGATCCACCTTGAGCTTATCTAGCTCTTGGCGAAGTCCCTTGTTCTCCACCACTAAGGTTTTGAGGTTCTCAGCCTCTTCAATCATAGCGACGGATTGTTTCACCAACGCTGTAAGTCAAAAAGAACAACAGTTCAGAAAAATTCGACATTGAAAAAAGCAAAAGGCAAGGTTTGAATCTCGAAATGTTTACCTTTGGCCTCATCCTTGGCTACCTTGAGCTCAGCATTTTTAAGCTGGAGAGCTTTGATCTCTCTCCGCTTATCACAAACATTTTTTAACAATTCCTGGTTATAGGAACATACTTTCTGTAAGTCAGAATACCCAAAGTCAGAAAGCTACTTAAGACTCGGGCTAATATTTTTTGCTAAATATCAGCACGAGCCTTAGGGGCTACACTAGTTCGTTCTTTGGCATCCTAATGAAAGCATAAACCCGGATTTCTATATCCTACTTCATGCTTGGGGGCTAGAGGATATGATATAACATAAGGTAAAAAACAAGAGTTGGAATTCTGACTTACATATTGTTCGCAGGTGAGTTTGTCTAATCCCGCGTTCACCTCAGCTGCCACCTTCTCGGCGAGAGTAAGAGGAATTACTGGGGCTGTTGGAAGCTCGCCAGTCCTGATCCTCACGTCGCGAAGGAGGACTTGGGCGAGAAGGTCAGAGAACTTGACATCCTCTGCTTCTTGCGCTTCCTCTTCGGGGGAAAGATGGCTTTTGTCTAGGACTTGCCTGGCCAGCCGCTGGATCTCCTCTGCGGACTTCCGGGATAAGCCAAACTTGGCAAGTCCGGGGTTGCTGAGGAGGTTGTCGGCGAAGACTTCAGCCGAGGGATCATTACCCAAAGAGGGTTCACCCTTATCTTGAGCTAACGCACCCACGGTGACGTCAGTGTGCGATCCAAGGATCACAGGCGCCATTGGAGGAGCCGGATCTTCTGCAACAACCGGAGACGGAATAATCGTCGGTGTTACAGAAGGTTGAGGGGCAGGAGTTGGAGGAGCCGTGGCAGGGAAAGCTATGGTAAGCTTTGTCTGTCACAGGGGCTTCGCAGGAATCCCCTTCCCCTTACCCTTGATGAGAGGCTTTGCTCTGAGAATGTAGTAAAGTCGGAACCCCTCCTCAGTAAAGATGGCTTTTGTCTAGGACTTGCCTGGCCAGCCGCTGGATCTCCTCTGCGGACTTCCGGGATAAGCCAAACTTGGCAAGTACGGGGTTGCTGAGGAGGTTGTCGGCGAAGACTTCAGCCGAGGGATCATTACCCAAAGAGGGTTCACCCTTATCTTGAGCTAACGCACCCACGGTGACGTCAGTGTGCGATCCAAGGATCACAGGCGCCATTGGAGGAGCCGGATCTTCTGCAACAACCGGAGACGGAATAATCGTCGGTGTTACAGAAGGTTGAGGGGCAGGAGTTGGAGGAGCCGTGGCAGGGAAAGCTATGGTAAGCTTTGTCTGTCGCAGGGGCTTCGCAGGAATCCCCTTCCCCTTACCCTTGATGAGAGGCTTTGCTCTGAGAATGTAGTAAAGTCGGAAACATTACATTTCAGAAAGAAATCCGAGAAAGGTACAAAGGCGGAAATTGTGAATGAAAGTTACCTCTTCACAACGGGCACTTCCTTTGTGCCAACAGCCACTGTCGGAGCTTTGCGTTTCTTGAGCGCAAGGTCCGGCAATGGAACCACTTCAGTCTCCTGAGAAAACTCAGGAGGATATCCTTCGAGTGGAGCAAGCTACGACTCGGGGAGATCAGCAAGCTGAAAACAAGAAAACATATCAGTATTGCAGTATATAACTTAAAGATTGAAACACGTAAAATGTGTGTTGATGGAAGCTTACCGCTACCACGGGGTTTTCCGCCGTGTGCATGTCCAGAGAAATCTCCGGAATTTTCCTCTCGATCCGCTCCTTGATCAGCCATTTGATCTGGCTTATGTAACCTTGGATGGTGTAGGCTTTGGGGCTGATGCAGAGAGAGTCTTTTTTGGAAGACGTGATGGAGTGCATCAGTCTATCCCCGTGGTACTGAAGTGGTTGGATCCGACGTGAGACCCAGCACTGAACTAAGTCGGATCCTTTCAGACCCTTGTGCTTGATAAGATATTCGATCCGCCTCTTAGCGAGGATCAGATCATCGGTGAGAGCCGGAGCAGCCTCGTCCCAGGAAGGCTGGGCCGTGGCGGCTCCGTCGACAAAAGCCGGCAAAGCAGTAGCTTTGCCGGGAGCCGGAATATCCTTATGATAGAAAAAAGTGGCTGGCCATTGTTTGACCGAGTCACTGGCAGAAATTTTGGGATATGCACGGTCTCGTCTAACAGAAAAACTAATGGTACCGGTGATATAAGGAACACCGGCAGTAATGGAATTTCTCCGGACATGGAAATAGTACCGGAAGAGAAGCAAACTCGGCCTAATGCCAAGAAAGCCCTCGCAAAGCGCAGCATATGCACTCATCTCTAAAAGAGAATTGGGAGGAAGATTATGGAGTTGAACTCCATAGTGGTCAATCACCTCGGAGAAGAACTCCGAGGGAGGAAAGGACAAACCTTCGTCCAGATGGGTGCCGAAGTGGACGCGTTCGCCCTCGCGCGGATTGGGGACGGTTTCGCCGGAACCGCTCCGCCAGTTGCCGGCGGCGAGAAGACCCTCCTTCTCCACGTTTTTGAGGCCGTCGTCGTTGAGGGCGCAGGCGATCCAGATTCCCCGAAAGCTCTCTTTCTCCGCAGCTGCTTCCGCCGACGCCGCCGCCGCCAGAGAAGAAGAAGAGGATGAAGCCATTTTTCTCTCCGGTGGAAAAGGTGACCTTAAAGTGGCGGCGCTAGGAGCTCTGTGGGAGGAGGACGAAAGGTCTCTGGGCGCGTTGGAGGATTGGGAAGAAAGGAACGGCGAAGGACTGGTGGAGAGGAGAAGAAGGAATCTAAACCCCTTATATCCACCTACCTGCGCCAAGATTCGTGCAAACGCTACAGTGTAATTGCCACGCATCATGGAAAGAACTGGGAAGGGCCCGCGCGATGATTGCGTCGCCTCAATCTCCACGCACGCATTGAAACAGCGCCTCGGTTCCGCGAACCGCGGACCCACCAATGGTCGTGCTGACGGAACGTCTGTCAGATGATGTGACTTGACCATGCTTGTGTCAGGTGGCATTAGAGACCAAGTTCCGGCTTAGTTTAAAAGCGAGCTGGAAAATCCGAGTAACTAATTGAAAGGTCTGACTTACTTTTAAGACCCGGATCGTATTTTTTGTTGTAAAGTTTCAGGAACCCTTCAAGATTCTGCAAGCCGAAGATCGAGTTGGACGATGATAAAATCCGACTTTGGATCTTGGAGGCCTCCGGGGGCTACTGTTGGGGATGTACTTTCTGGGTATCCTCACAGATCCTCACTAACCAGGGTGGCCCACTTTGGGTTAGAGCTTTGCTTCATGGGCGGCCTAGTTAGGGAGAGAAGACGGAGTCCAATCCGACTACGGGAAGGCCTAGAAGACTTACCGACTTAGGCCCATAATGTTACTTGTAGTTCAAGATGTACTCTGTAACCAACTCTTAGTCGTAGCCAGATTGATCTCTCTTGTAAACCCTAGGCCGGATATCTATATAAGTCGTCCTAGGGAGAGCCTTTAGGGCAACACCAGACACCTCAATAGTCTACAATCTCAACTCACACAGGCGAAACCCTTGTAACCCATATTCCGGCTCTGCCGTATTACTAGATTTCTAGCAGGAGTAGGGTCCGTCCAAAGCCGGCGGATTTGAACCTGGGTAAACTTGTGTGCTCACCGTCCCGGAACACCGTACGTCTCACACCCCTCTCTCCCGCACGCCTCGAGGACCGCCTCATGGCGTACTTGTCCTCAAACCGACGACAGAGACGACGGCGGCTACAGACTTTTTCATGGATTTTTGATCGTGTACTTAGGGTTTTCCTCCCGAGGGCAATATATAGGCGGAAGGAGAGGCCGAGGGGATCTTGGGGTTGGCCAGACCACCCCCTGGCACGGGCCAGGCCTGGCCACGCGAGCCAGGTCTGGCCGCGCGGCCAGGTGGTGTGGCCGGCCCCTAGCCCATCTCCGTCTCGTATTCTGGCATCAGATGTCTTCCGGAAAAATAGGCACTTTGGCTTTTGTCCTGTCCAATTCCGAGAGTATTCATTTTCTGACTTTCCTGGAACCAAAAACAACAGAAAACAGGCAGTTGGCACTATGGCTCTTGTTAATAGGTTAGTCCAAGAAATCATATGAAAAATACTCCAAAGTGTGGACAAAACACAAGAAAGTAGATAAAACCAAGCATGGAACATCAAACATTATAGATACATTTGCAATATATCAACATCGCCAAGCTTAACTCCTGCTCGTCCTCAAGTAGGTAAGTGATAAAAAGAAAGAATAATTTTTGAGGTGACATGCACCACCAAAGACTTGATCAAAGTATTTGTAAAACATTCAAAGTTGGGATCATAGTACTTCAATCATAACATGAAAGACAAAGTTCTAGCAATAAGACAAAGAAACTATGATGCAACATGAAAAGGCACAAACAAAAGATTCATGAATAACAATGCTTTGTAAGACGTTTGTTTGTTTCACACAAAGAAAACATAGCATAATAGTATTTAGCTTGTCCTTCATAGAGTAGCAAATATAAATGCATAGGACACCTTCAAAGTTCATAAGAGTGACTAGATACAAATAGTTTAAAACAAGCAATATCAAGTTATGCATCAATCAACTAGTCTTGGGACAATGCACATAGAACTAAGAATGGCCACTATGCTCTCAAAGAAGGTGCATAAAGATAGAAGGTGGAGACTCAGTATAATAGTGGAAGAAAGGCCTTCATAGAAGGAAGCAGAGATTCAAGTCTCATAAAGAGCTTCCAAAAATAATGGTACTTGTTAGCTTTCAGCTCTCATTTCCCCTATCATAAGCATCTTGAAGGTGGTTAAGGTTAAAGTGACACAACTAAGAGGATATGCTTGACAAGTTATAAACCGAAATCTCATGCCCCTTACTTACGAAGACCAAACCTCATGCTACTCAACTTTAGTCACAAGTAAGCTCTTGTCATTGTAAGTACATGTGTATCATAAAGAACCGCCAACGGGGTACCCCTTGCACGTGATACAGGAGCTATCCCATAATCAAAATGACAAGGCAAGCAGACAATGAGCATCTCAGCGATCTTTTTATTTACTATTTACATAGGTTTTTATTGAGGATGCTTCATAGACTGCTCATTATGGTGATGCTGCAAGTTTCCACCATGATTAGGCATGGCTTAGGCTAGCAGCCCAGGCGTTTCTCTAACACACATACAAACTCCATGATCATACAAGTTCCACTTTTATTTCACACCATCGGGATCCATAAGCAAAAGAACATGATATCAGTGGGGTACAAAGTACAAGTGCAATGTTGAAAGCGTTCCCCATGATACATGGTTCTGCTAACTTCAACTTATAAAGTGCAAGCATATACGCAACAAAGAAGGACCCAATGGTTCAAGTTTATTAAAGGCAAGAAAAGTAAAGTGTGCCATCAACTTCGTGAGAGCTTTAATCACTAGTTTTCTCATAACAAGTTTAATTTGGAAGGTAAACAAAAACATGAATATACTTGGAATAGCATAAGCTAGTAGGTAGGTATGGTGGACTTTTTGTAATAATTTGGTTTAGGGAGTTGGATGCATGAGTGGAACTCATACTTGGTTGTGGAGGCTAGCAAAAGACTGGGAGCGACAAACTAAGAGAGCAATAATGGACATAATCATGCAGAGCGACAAAACATCATTGATCAAAGCATAAAGTGATACTACAAGTTGAAAACTAAAGAATCATAAAGGCTATGGTGACTTGAGATAGTCATAACATGGTGTGAGCATGCACCAAGTTAACCCAAATAAAGCATCAAAGGAGAATACCACTATACTATGCTTTAGTATGCTAAAACAATGCATGATTCATCCAAGGCACATTAAGCAATCTCAATTGTTTATGACAAGTCATGCTACAGCAAAGAATACTAAGCATAAAGCCAAAACAATATCAAGCATGGCATGACAAAGCATAGGCCACAGTCAAAAACAAGCTCTTTTTACCACTTAAGCATGAGCTTTCCTACTCTTTTCCAAACCAAACCAAACTATTTGAAAACCAATGTATGAAAGAGGGGATCCAACCAATTTATTCAGCAAACTAAGCAAACAAAAGCAAACCAAAAACCAAAACGAAAACGAAAAAGAAGATGCTCCAAGAACAACACAACTGTGCATGAAACAATAAAAATGTAGCGTTTGGAAGAAACCTGGGATTTTTATTGATGAAGAAGGGGATGCCTTGGGCATCCCCAAGCTTTGACGCTTGTACTTCTTGGATATTTCTTGGGGTGACACACGTGGCAACCCCAAGCTTGAGTTTTAGTCCATCCTTCATCTCATTACTAATTCCTTCCATACACCAGAAATTTTTCCTTCATACAAAACTTCACACAATCTTTATTAGCAACATTAGTGCACTCAAGATAAATAAGTCTTAAGGTTCAGTTATAATACCAATAAACTTCCATTAGAACACTAGCTACTGTAGCACTTCCCTCAAAAAGCTCAATTCCCCAAAAGAACAAGGAACCAACAAGAAGCAAATGCAGAAAATGGCAGAAATCTGTCAAAACAGACCAGCATGTAAAGACGAATTTTTTAGAAGACCTTATGTTGTTCAAATAAAAAAGTGTTGAACTAACGAAAGTTAGATAACAACCTGGGGCAGAAGCACAAAAATTTACGCCTCAAAAGGATGTTCAGAGATTTTACACGAATTTTTACAGTGAAGCAGAGGAATCTATTTCGGGACAACAACTTTCCCAATCATTACTTCTCTCTCATTAGAGTCTATTATTGGCACAAAAAGCAAATAAAAAGGATAAGGAGCGGTTATTACAGAGGTAATAACTTCCAAGACTCATCTAAAACTTTTGGGTTATCTCCCAATAAGTACTTTTCTTTAACGCCTTTAAGTTAGGCATAAGAAGCAAGAAAAAGAATCAAGTGTTCTCAAATGAAGAAGCATTAAGACCAAATTTTGTTTTCATAGGAGAGGCAAAAAAAATCTTCTCTCTCTTCTTAGGGAAGTGTTCTATACATTTCTTGAGTGGGAGTTGATATTTAATGGTGCCTTATTTCATATCAATAATGGCACCAACAGTTCTAAGAAAAGGTCTTCCCAAAATAATAGGACAAGAAGCATTGCATTCAACATCCAAAACATAGAAATCAACGAGGACATATGCATTGTTAACCATAATAAGAACATCATTAATACTCCCCATGAGTTTCTTTTTAGCATTATCATCAAGTGGGACATTCAAATAACAATCTTCAAGTGGTGGCAAATCAAGCATATCATAAATCCTTTTAGGCATAATAGAAACACTACTATCAAGATCATATAAAGCTTTGAAATCAAAGTCATTCACTTTCATATTAATGATGGGTTCCCAACCATCTTCTTGTTTTATAGGAAAAGAAGCTTTATGTTTCATCTTTTCTTCTTTAATCTTTATGAGAGCATCAGTAATGTGTTTTGTAAAGGCCATGTTCATGGCACTAGCATTAGGACTTTTAGCAAGCTTTTGTAGGAACTTAATTACTTCAGAGATATTGCAACCATCAAGATCAAAATCAAAATTATCATCTAGAGTGGTAGAACTATTACTAGCCTTAACACTAGTGGTGGTGATAGTAGAAACACTAATGTTTCTAGCAGTTTCATATTCTCTTTCCCACTTAGCATGTAATTCAGCTAATAGTCTAACATTTTCATCAATTCTTACTTGTATAGCATTAGTAGTTGTAAAGGGATTATCAGTAGTTTCAAGTTTAACAACCATTTTATTAATCAAAGAAGATTGTGCTTCAGACAAAGATGATATATTCCTTTCAGCATTAGAAAGTTTCAATTGTAAACTAGGAATTTTTCTATTTAGACTCTCACGTTGATGGCTAATGTTCTTCAAAATGGTATATTGTTCCTCCATAGTCTTAGTGAATAGTTGATTTTGCTCATATTGCATTTGCATGAAATTCTTAGTGGCTCTTTCAACTTCTATAATTCTTCCTTCACTAGGTAATCTAGGTTTACCATTATAACCATAAGTATTACTAGGAGGGTAAGGCCTATAATTGTTATTACCATAATTGTTCCTGTAGGCATTGTTGCTAAAATTATTATTTCTTATAAAGTTCACATCAACTTCCTCTTCTTGAGCAACCAAAGAGGCTAAAGGAACATTATTTGGATCAATATGGGCTTTCCCATTCACAAGCATAGACATAATAATATCAATCTTATCACTCAAGGAGGAGGTTTCCTCAAAAGAATTTACCCTCTTACCTTGTGGAGCTCTTTCAGTATGCCATTCAGAATAGTTAACCATCATATTATCTAGAAGCTTTGTTTCAGCACCCAAAGTAATGGTCATAAAGGTACCTCCAGCAGCAGAATCCAATAGGTTCCTCGGAGAATAGTTCAATCCTGCATAAAAAGTTTGGATGATCATCCAAGCAGTCAGTCCATGAGTGGGACAATTCTTAACCAAAGATTTCATTCTTTCCCAAGCTTGAGCAACATGTTCATTATCAGATTGTTTAAACTTCACTATTTCACTTCTCATAGATATAAGCTTAGCATGAGGATAGTATTTTCCAATGAAAGCATTTATGCACTTAGTCCAAGAATCAATACTATTCCTAGTTAAGGAATTCAACCATTCTTTAGCTTTTCCTCTCAAAGAGAAAGGAAACAATTTTAGCTTAATAATATCACCATCTATATCCCTATGCTTTTGCATCTCACAAAGTTCAACACAGTTATTTAGATGGGCAGCAGCATCTACATTACCAATACTGGAAAATTGTTCTCTCATAACAAGATTGAGTAAAGCAGGTTTTATCTCAAAGAAAGTATCTTCAGGCACAGGTGGAGCAATAGGTGTGCCCATAAAATCATTTTTGTTGGTGCTAGTGAAGTCACACAACTTAGTGTTTTCAAGAGTAGTCATTTTTTTGTGTTTTCAATAAAGAAAGAAAACTAGTAAGACTATTTTTTGTGTGTTTTTGATAAAGAAACAAGCAAACAAAGCAAAAGTAAACTAAGCACAACAAAAATAACAAAGTAAAGAGATTGGTTATGAGGGACTCCCCTTGTGAAGATGTCTTTGACTCCCCGTCAACAACGCCAGAAAAATGCTTGATGGCTCAGTGTTGATGTAGAGCTCGTTGGGGAACCCCAAGAGGAAGGTATGATGAGCACAGTAGCAAGTTTCCCTCAGTTATGAATGTTGGGTCCGTAGCATAGAAAACAAAAAACATCCTACGGTGTGAACTACACGCCAAGATCTATCTACTAGGTACAAAGCAACGGGTGGACATACATCCAACGAGAACTTACCCTCAAAGACAACGAGTTTTGTTAACGAGTAGGAACTCGTGGTTGATGTAGTCGTACACTTGCCAATCTCAAGATCGTGAGGAAGTCCGAGCGCCGCAACTCAGTAGCGCACCCGCACTCGCACACACGTTCAAGCCACCGGACAACCTCCACCTCCTCGCTCCAGCGATCTAGCGGAAGCAACAACTCCTTCCAAACGAAATGCCACCAGGAACATGTATCTCGCTAATCCGAGACCATGGGGGAATAATTCTAGAGAGGGGAGAGATCCTTCACAAGGAGGTGTGTGGATGAAGGAGGGAATGGGTGGCCTTTTATAGGAGGAGGGGGGTACCCCCTCTCTCCATGGCCAGCGCATGGGGGGGTGACCCCTCACCTCCCCCATTCATGTGGTGGTAACCCCTCCACATTAAAATGCCTCTTCACATTCCCTTTTAAAGTCTCCACTTTAAATGCATTAAAATTCTCCAAGTTTAATGCTCTCTCATTTAATAAAACTCTTTTATTAAATTTATTCAGAATTTTGTTAGTTACTTTAATTAACAAACATTCACATATAGCCCCTTGGAATGTTTCAATATCACATGCAGAACCACTTTCTGCAATTTCACCCGAAACAATTTCCGGTTTCTATTGAAACAATTCCTACGCTTTGCAATTCTTTCGTCTGAAACATATGTGCTCCAAATGGTGTCCGATAACTCTTAAGTGTGTCACCCTACGGTTCGCGAATAATGCAGACATGATCGAGACCCTTCTCCGATCAATAATCAACAGCAGGACCTGGAGATCCGTACTGACTCCTACACATTCAACGATGACTTCTGTGATCGTGAGAACCTTTAACGCTTGTAACTAAATCCCTTTGTCTCACCATATATTACATGTCCGATATTCGATCATCGGTATCCCCATACCTAGTTTTATCTCGTTACCGACATGCACTCTTTTCTCGTTCCCGTGATATAACATTCTAGTGATCACATCACTTGCTTGCAAGCTATCTCAATGTGATATCACCGAGAGGGCCCAGAGTATATCTATCCATCATCTGGATTGACAAATTACACTCTTGATCCATGA
The DNA here is from genome assembly GCA_910589775.1 of Avena eriantha. Classification (NCBI taxonomy): domain Eukaryota; kingdom Viridiplantae; phylum Streptophyta; class Magnoliopsida; order Poales; family Poaceae; genus Avena; species Avena eriantha. The sequence goes on along the minus strand of OU342746.1, from coordinate 396,477,103 downwards.
GCCTCAACATAACACCTTCGTAGTACTGAACCCATCTTTATAGTCACCCTGTTACGGTGTGACGTTTGATGTTATCAAGATACTCTTCAGGTGTTAGCAATTAACATGATCTCATGGTCTAAGGATAAAGATTACTTCGTATGATGTTATAACAATATAAACATAATGACTTGATCGTAATGCAATACTTCGGATGAATGTTCATCACATCATTCCACCAATGGTGTGACCTTGTTATTAACAACATCCAATGTCCATGATCAGGAAACCTTGATCATCTTGTTAATCAACAAGCTAGTCTATAAGAGAGGCATAACTAGGAACCCTTTTTGTTTATTAAACACACATGTATTGATGTTTCCGATCAATACAATTCTAGCATGCAAAATAAACATCTATCATATATAAGGAATACATAATAACAACTTTATTATTGCCTCTCAAGGCATATTTCCTTCAATGAAACCAAGGTTTAATCGAACCAGTAGGAGCAAGGAAACACCCCAAAGGTGTTGCTAGATGAGCCTTGGCAGGGCGCACTGCCGGTGCTAGTAGCAACGTGGAGACCTGCACAACACAACCAAAGAACTTTGTCCCCAACTTGCGATGAGGTTGTCAATCTCACCGGTTTTGCTGAAAACAAAGGATTAAACGTATCGAATGGAAGGAAGTAATAGTTTGCAGAAAGTAAACACAAAGCAGTAAATAGTTTGTAGATTGTATGTAAAAGAAAGGACCGGGATCCATGGTTCACTAGAGGTGGCTCTCCTTAAGATAGATAACATGCTGGGTGAACAAATTACAGCGGGGCAATTGACAAACATCGAGAAAGTAATACGTGTATATACTAATCATCTTGACTCCTTTGAAACTTGATTGGGCATTACAACATTATACATAGACCGCCATCCAACTGCATCTATGACTAATAATCCACCTTCAGGTTATCATCTGAACCCCCTCCAGTATTAAGTTGCAAGCAACAGATTATTGCTTTACGAATTGCGTGTAATGTAAACAATACGATTGTTCTATGAACAAAGGATTGTTGTTTTCTCCCTAGTAGCAGCAGCACATCTAGTACCTTAGAGATTTCTGTCACTTCCCCAGATTACTAGAGGCATGAACCCACTATCGAGCATAAATACTAACTCTTGGAGTTGCTAGCATCTACTTGGCCAAGATAGCTACTAACAACGGAAAGCATGCAAGATCACAAATAACAAAGACATGATAGAATCAATAATCAATCTGAAATAGCATCTCAATATCCATCGGATCCCCGCAAACACAACATGTATGGATTACAAATAGATGATCTTGATCATGAACGGAGCTCACAAGATCTAAACATGAAAGCACAAAGGAGGAGAAACCAGCCATCTAGCTACTACATGGATCCGTAGTCCAAGGATGAACTACTCACGCATCACACCCGAGGCTTGCATGATGATGAAGAAGGCCTCCAGGGTGAATTCCCCTCTCCGGCAGGGTGCCGGGAAGAGCTTCAGATCCCTCCCGATCTACGAACAGAGACGACGATGGCTACAGACTTTTTCGTGGATTTTTGATCGGGTACTTAGGGTTTTCGTCCTGAGGGTAATATATAGGCGGAAGGAGAGGCCGAGGGGATGCTGGGGTCGGCTAGACCACCCCCTGGCGCGGGCCAGGCCTAGCCGCGTGGCCAGGTGGTGTGGCCGGCCCCCGGCCCTTCTCCGTCTCGTATTCTGGCATCAGATGTCTTACGGAAAAATAGGCACTTTGGCTTTTGTCCCGTCCAATTCCGAGAATATTCATTTTCTAACTTTCCTGGAACCAAAAACAGCAGAAAACAGGCAGCTGGCATTGTGGCTCTTGTTAATAGGTTAGTCCAAGAAATCATATGAAAAGTACTCCAAAGTGTGGACAAAACACAAGAAAGTAGATAAAACCAAGCATGGAACATCAAAAATTATAGATACATTTGCAATGTATCACACCGTTACCACTTATAATTACCTATACCACTTGTATTTCACTATCTTTTCGCCGAACTAGTGCACCTATACACTTGACAAGTGTATTAGGTGTGTTGGGGACACAAGAGACTTCTTGTATCTTGATTGCAGGGTTACTTGAGAGGGGATACCTTTGACCACTTCCTCCCTGAGTTCGATAAACCTTGGGTGATCCACTTAAGGGAAAACTTGCTGCTGTTCTACAAACCTATGCACTTGGAGGCCCAACAACTGTCTACAAGAATAGAAGTGCGTAAAGCTATTTTCTGGTGCCGTTGTCGGGGAGGTAAGAAAAAAGGTACTCACATCCTCCGGTGTGAGTGCTCGAAGTTATTTCCTTTAGATTCTGCAATTTTGTCTTTTTGTTTCTTGTTTTCACTAGTTAGGCTTAATGGAAAACAACAACAAAAATAGAGAGCTTTATAGTATTTTTATCTTGAGTTAAGACATGAAGTGTTTGAATAGAAAATTAAAAAACCTATGGAACTTTATTTGCATGCTAATAGTAATGTTATTAGTATGAATTCTTTGAACACCATTATTGCTAATGCTATGGAAAAGTCTAAACTTGGGGAAGCTGGTTTTGATGAGTATGATATTTTTAGTCCCCCAAGCACGGAGGAGAAAATTTACTTTGATGATACTATGCCTCCAATATATGATGATTACAATGATGAATATGATATTTTTAGTCCACCTACTATTGAGGAGAAAATTAATTATAATTACAATATGCCTCCTATATTTGATGATTATGGTGATGAGAATAATAATGATAGCTATTTTGTTGAATTTGCTCCCACTATAATTAATAAGAATGACTATGCTTATGTGGAGAGTAATAATTATTATATGCATGTGGCTCATGATAAGAATGTTTTATGTGATAGTTATATTGTTAATTTTATTCATGATGCTACTGAAAGTTATTATGACAGAGGGAAATATAGTTTTATGTGTCTCAATAATATTAAGTTTCCCCTCTTTATGTTGAAAGTCTTGAAGTTGCACTTGTTTTGCTTTCCTATGCTTGTTGCTTTGTGCTTTCATGACTTGTTTCTTTACAAGATTCCTATGCATAGGAAGTGGGTTAGACTTAAATGTGTTTTGAATTTGCTTATTGATGCTCTCTTTTACTTCAATTCATATTTCTTATGTGAGCATCTTCTCAAACTATCAAGCCTAACTTAAAGGCGTTAAAGAAAAGTACTTATTGGGAGATAACCCAAAAGGCGTTATTACTTCAGTAATAACTGCTCCTTATCCTTTTTATTTGCTTTTTGTGCCAAGAGTAACCTCTAATGAGAGAGAAGTAATGATTGAGAAAGTTGTTGTCCCGAAACAGATTTCTATGCTTCACCTTAAAAATTCGTGTACAATCTCTATACGTCCTTTTGAGGCGTGCATTTTTGTGCTTCTGCCCTAGGTTGTTATATAACTTTCGTTAGTTCAACACTTTTCGATTTGAGCAACATAACGTCTTCGAAAAAATTCGTCTTTACCTGCTGGTCTGTTTTGATAGATTTCTGCCATTATTTGCATTTGCTTCTTGTTGGTTCCTTTTTGAGTTCTTTTGGGGAATTGAGCTTTTTGAGGGAAGTGCTACAGTAGCTAGTGTTCTAATGGAAGTTTATTGGTGTTAGAACTGAACCTTAAGACTTATTTATCTTGAGTGCACTAATGTTGCTAATAAAGATTGTGTGAAGTTTTGTATGAAGGAAAAATTTCAGGTGTATGGAAGGAATGAATAATGAGATGAAGAATGGACTAAAGCTCAAGCTTGGGGATGCCACGCGTATCACCCCAAGAAATATCCAAGAAGTACAAGCGTCAAAGCTTGGGGATGCCCAAGGCATCCCCCTCTTCATCAATAAAAATCCCAGGTTTCTTCCAAACGCTTCATTTTTATTATTTCATGCACAATTGTGTTGTTCTTGGAGCGTCTTCTTTTTTGTTTTCGTTTTGCTTTTTCGTTTGCTTTGTTTGCTTAGTTTGCTTAATAAATTGGTTGGACCCCCTCTTTCATACATTGGTTTTCAAATAGTTTGGTTTGGTTTGGTTTGGAAAAGAGTAGGAAAGTTCATGCTTAAGTGGTAAAGAGAACTTGTTTTTGACTGTGGCCTATGCTTTGTCATGCCATGCTTGATATTGTTTTGGCTTTATGCTTAGTATTCTTTGCTGTAGCGTGACATGTTATAAACAATTGAGATTGCTTAATGTGATTTGGATGAATCATGCGTTGTTTTAGCATATTAAAGCATAGTATTGTGATATTCTCCTTTGATGCTTTATTTGGGTTGACTTGGCGCATGCTCACATCATGTTATGACTATCCAAAGTCACCATAGCCTTGATGATCCTTTAGTTTTCAACTTGTAGTATCACTTTATGCTTTGATCAATGATGTTTTGTCGTTGTGCATGATTACGGTCATTATTGCTCTCTTAGTTTGTCACTCCCAGTCTTTTGCTAGCCTCCACAACCAAGTATGAGTTCCACTCATGCATCCAACTCCCTAAACAAAGTTATTCCAAAGAGTCCACCATACCTACCTACTATCTTATGCTATTCCAAGTATATTCATGCTTTTGTTTACCTTCCAAATTAAACTTGTTATGAGAAAACTAGTGATTAAAGCTCTCACGAACTTGATGGAACACTTTAATTTTCTTGCCCTTAATAAACTTGAACCATTGTGTCGTCTATGTTATATATGCTTGCACTTATTTGTTGGGAATTAGCAGAACCATGCTGTCATGGGGAACGCTTTCAACATTGCACGGGTACTTTGTACCTAGTTGATATCATGCTCTTTTGTCTATGGATGTCGTCGGTGTGAAATGAAAGGGGAGCTTGTAAGTCCATGGAGTTATGTATATGTGTTAGAGAAACGTCTGGGCCGCTGGTCTAATCCATGCTGACATGGTGGAAACCCGCAGCGTAACCATAATGAGCTGTCTATGAAGCATTCTTCTTATAAAAAAAGAGTCTTGTATTGAGAAAAAAGAGAAAAGGAGAAAAAAAATGAGATTATGAAAAGAGGAAAGAGAAAAAAAGCACCAAATTCCCATGGTAAATAAGAAGATTGTTGAGATGCTCGTTGTCTGCTTGCCTTATCATTTTGATATGGGGATTCTTCCGTATCATCGGGCAAGGGGTACCCCATTGGCGGTTCTCTATGATACACATGTACTTACTATGACAAGAACTTACCAGTAACTAAACTTGAGTAGCATAAGGAGCGACCCTCGTATTCAAGGGACATGAGATTTCCAACTTATACTTCATTAATCATATACTCCATAGTTTGCTCACTTTAACCTTAATCACTTCAAGATGCTTATGATAGGGGCAATGAGAGCTGAAAGCTAATAAGTACCATAATTTTTGGAAGCTCTTTATGAGACTTGAATCCCTACTTTCTTCTATGAAGGCCTTTCTTTTACTTTTATGTTGAGTCTCCATCTTCTATCTTTATGCACCTATTGAGAGAGCATAGTGGCCATTCTTAGTTCTATGTGCATTGTCCCAAGACTTGTTGATTGATGCATAACTTTGATATTGCTTGTTCTTAAACTATTTGAATCTAGTCACTCTTATAAACTTTGAAGGTGTCCTATGCATCTATGTTTGCTACTCTATGAGGGACAAGCTGAATGCCACTATGCTATGTTTTCTTTATGTGAAACAAACAAACGTCTTGCAAAGCATTGTTATTCATGAATCTTTTGTTTGTGCCTTTTTATGTTGCAACATAGTTGCTTTGTCTTATTGTTAGAACTTTGTCTTTCATGTTATGTTGAAGTACTATGATCATAGCTATCAATGTTTTACAAATACTTTAATCAAGTTTATGATGGTGCATGTCACCTCAAAAATTATTTTTTCTTTTTATCACTTACCTACTCGAGGACGAGCAGGAGTTAAGCTTAGGGATGTTGATACGTTGCAAACGTATCTATAATTTTTGATGTTCCATGCTTGTTTTATATCTACTTTTTTATGTTTTGTACACACTTTGGAGTACTTTTATACACTTTCATGGACTAACCTATTAACAAGAGCCACAGTGCTAGTTGCCTGTTTTCTGCTGTTTTTGGTTCCAGGAAAGTCAGAAAATGAATATTCTCAAAATTGGACTGGACAAATGCCAAAGTCGATATTTTACCGGAAGACTCATAGAGCCAGAAGACGAGACGGAGAGGGGCCACAGGGCGGCCACACCATGTGGTGGCGCGGCCACCATGTGGTGTGGGCTCCCTGGCCGCCCACCGACCTTGCCTCTTCGCCTATAAGAAGCCTCCCGATGCGAAAACCCTAAATAGTCAATCAGAAAGCCACGAAAAGTTCTGCAGCACCGCCGCCACCGAAGGGGAGATTCGAGGGATAGAAAGTCTCTGTTCCGGCACCCTGCCGGGATGGGGAAGTGCCCCGGAGCCATTTCCATCGATCTCCACCGCCATCTCCATCGCCATTGCTGATTCCCATGATGATGAGGGAGTAGTTCTTCCTCGAGGCTAAGGGTTCTACCGGTAGCTATGTGTTCATCTCTCTTTCTATGCATGATCATATTGTGATCATGAGCTTTGTAATCAAGTAGATCTACCTTGCTACTCAAGTGCTTTAATAGATCTTTGCCCTCCCATGTGTGTGAAAGTGACAGCGTGCACACCATGGTGGCACTTAGGCTAGAGATTGCAAATACTTGTTATGAGTTATATTTGGAGTTGGATGTCTCTATGAAATTGTGGTGTTTGCTGGAACCATCTAGTGCTCAAGGTGACAGTGTGGGGTTATCTAGATGGGAAGAGCTTACTTTGAGGAGTGTTGTTATAGCCCTACCAATGATTAGAGTGTCCAACCAGAGAGTAGTTCAGCGTAGTATCATGAAGATAATATATTTATATGAGAGTGTTCACTAGTGAAAGTATGATCCCTAGGCCTTGTTTCTAAGCATTGATACACCGTTTGCAATTAGACCTATTACATGTTTGCTTGCTTCCATCTTTATTTTAGTTTGCCTTTAGTCTTTTCCCACGTCATCCACACGCCAGCAAGCTATTTTCTGGCACCGTTACCACTTATAATTACCTATACCACTTGTATTTCACTATCTCTTCGCCGAACTAGTGCACCTATACCCCTAGCAAGTGTATTAGGTGTGTTGGCGTGATACATTGCAAATGTATCTATAATTTTTGATGTTCCATGCTTGGTTTTATCCACTTTCTTGTGTTTTGTTCCAACTTTGGAGTACTTTTCATATGATTTCTTGGACTAACCTATTAACAAGAGCCACAGTGCCAGCTGCCTATTTTCTGCTGTTTTTGGTTCCAGGAAAGTCAGAAAATGAATATTCTCGGAATTGGATGGGACAAAAGCCAAAGTGCCTATTTTTCCAGAAGTGATCAAGTGCCAGAATACGAGACGGAGAAGGGCCAGGGAGCCACCACACCACCTGGCCGCGCGGCCAGGCCTGGCCCTCATCAGGGGGTGGTGTGGCCGCTCCCGTCACCCCCTCGGCCTCCCCTTCCGACTATAAGTTGCCATCGAGACGAAAACCCTAAGTACCCGATCAAAAATCCACGAAAGAGTCTATAGCCGCCGTCATCTCCATCGCTAGATCGGGAGGGATCTGAAGCTCTTCCCGGCACCTTGCCAGAGAGGGGAATTCACCCTGGAGGCTTTCTTCATCACCATGCAAGCCTCCGGTGTGATGCGTGAGTAGTTCATCCTTGGACTACGGATCCATGTAGTAGCTAGATGGCTGGTTTCTCCTCCTTTGTGCTTTCATGTTTAGATCTTGTGAGCTCCGTTCATGATCAAGATCATCTATTTGTAATCCATACATGTTGTGTTTGCGGGGATCCGATGGATATTGAGATGCTATTTCAGATTGATTATTGATTCTATCATGTCTTTGCTATTTGAGATCTTGCATGCTTTCCGATGTTAGTAGCTATCTTGGCCAAGTAGATGCTAGCAACTCCAAGAGTTAGTATTTATGCTCGATAGTGGGTTCATGCCTCTGGTAATCTAGGGAAGTGACAGAAATCTCTAAGGTACTAGATGTGCTGTTGCTACTAGGGAGAAAACAACAATCCTTTGTTCATAGAACAATCGTATTGTTTACTTTACACACAGTTCGTAAAGCAATAATCTGTTGCTTGCAACTTAATACTGGAAGGGGTTCGGATGATAACCTGAAGGTGGATTATTAGTCATAGATGCAGTTGGATGGCGGTCTATGTATTATGTTGTAATGCCCAATCAAGTCTCAGAGGAGTCAATATGATTAGTATATGCATGTATTGCTTTCTCGGTGTTTGTCAATTGCCCCGCTGTAATTTGTTCACCCAGCATGTTATCTATCTAAGGAGAGCCACCTCTAGTGAACTATGGATCCCGATCCTTTTTACTTTACATACAATCTACAACTGTTTACTGTTTTGTGTTTACTTTCTGCAAACTTTTACTTCTTTCCATTCGATACGTTTAATCCTTTGTTTTCCGCAAAACACGGTGTGATTGACAACCTCATCGCAAGTTGGGGACAAAGTTCTGTGGTTGTGTTGTGCAGGTCTCCACGTTGCTACTAGCACCGGTAGTGCGCCCTGCCAAAGCTCAGCTAGTAACACCTTTGAGGTGTTTACTTGCTCCTACTGGTTCGATTAAACCTTGGTTTCATAACTGAGGGAAACTTGCTGCTGTGCTCATCATACCTTCCTCTTGGGGTTCCCAACGAGCTCTACATCAACACCACGCACCAAACACTTTTCTGGGCGCCGTGCATTGAGCCATCATAGGGACACAAGAGACTTCTTGTATCTTGATTGCAGGGTTGCTTGAGAGGGGATAACTTTGACCACTTCCTCCCTGAGTTCGATAAACCTTGGGTGATCCACTTAAGGGAAAACCTGCTGTTGTTCTACAAACCTCTGCACTTGGAGGCACAACAACTGTCTACAAAAATAGAAGTGCGTAGACATCAACGACAAAGCTTCGGTGTCCGCCTCCGTCCCGTATCTTGTTAACTATCTTCATTCTTTCACAGGGGATGGTGGAGGAGGTACGTGTGACATCATGGCCTGGGCACCCCCAGCTGTTGGTAAAGCAAATGTAGATGCGGGGTGGGACTCGACGTCAAAGAGGGATGGTATCGGTATTATCATTCGAGATCACCGCGGTCGACCAATCCTCTTTGAATGGAAATTTCTTCCTTTATGTGGAAGTGCGAAAGAAGCTGAGATCGTTGCATGCCTTGAAGGTGTGCGTCGTCTCACCAATTTACGTCAGTGGCCAGCCATGATGGAATTGGTTGTGCACGTGCTGTTCACGCAATCTCTTCGTGGGACAATGATCAATCTACAAGCTGGTCCATGATCCTGGAGGCGAGGGAGGTCTTAAACATATACCGTGATATCTCTGTTGTAAAAGTGGATCAGGTGAGCAATGGAGTCGCTCACGCTTTACCCCAGCTTGGGAAATCCGGCCTATTGGATATCTCCCGTGATTCAGTTCCGGACCGCGTTCCGGACTTGGTCACTCTCGAGTGTAAGAACACTATGTAAACCTCAGGGCAACAGGTTTCTTACGCACTCTTTTCTCTACCAGGGTACCTAAAGGGCTGGAGGATTTTTAACGAGGTGGCTTGTTGATCAATATATGTGATCTTACTTAAAAAATAATATTTGCAGGGCCGTCATGAAAGGGCCACATGGCCTTGTAAGAGCATAAAAAAAGAACTCACTAGGCCTATAACGACCCAAACGAAGAACCAATAAGAGACCAAAATCAAAGCCCATAAGGCCCATGAAAGTGCACATTTTCATTTTTTTTATGGAAAACTCTCGTGGAGCACACCGACCAGGTGGGCCAGGTAAACCGACCAAGCTCCACCCATGTCCAGCGCAACGGGCAGAGCATCCAGCCCAAAAGGCAACCGCCACGTCGCTCCCAACGCAGCGTTTACTCGAACACCCGAAACCCCACGGAGCCTCCCCACACGGTTCTCGCATTCCTTTTTCGAAACGAGTAGCGCGACAGAGAGAAGCCCTTGTTTGCCGTCGGCGGCGAAGACGCGATGCTCCACAGGCTGGGCCTGCGCGGGAGCCCCAGCGCCACCGCCGATGGGGCCGCCGGCGCCGCCGGCGCCTCACCCTCCGCGGCGGCCGCCGGGAACGGAGGCGGCGCGGGGGGCCTGGGGCGGCCGCTGCGTCTGGTATACTGCGACGAGAAGGGCAAGTTCGTGATGGACCCGGAGGCGGTCGCGGCGCTGCAGCTCGTCAAGGGCCCCGTCGGGGTCGTCTCTGTCTGCGGCCGCGCGCGCCAGGGCAAGAGCTTCGTGCTCAACCAGGTACTGCCGCGCGCTTTTCCCTTTTCGGGGGTTCAAGGAGCGCTTATGGCAATGCGCGTCTAGGGTTTCGGCCCTGCCTCCGCAGTTTGATAGATCGGCGTATTTGACTGCATGTTCGGAAGATAGAAGGGGTAATTTACCAGCATGAGTTGGGGGTTGGGTGAATTTTTTGTTTTAGGGTTTAGTTACTCTTGGAATTGGACCACGCTCTCGCGATTTTGCTGGTTTAACCGTGAGCTCACTTTGTTAGACTTGGAAGGATTTGGTAGTTGGAACTCAGAGTGCAGATTTAGCAACACCATAGGTCGGGGTGGATGCAGCGTTTAATGATGAATACTTGCTGTTTATGTCAATTATAGAGGATACATGGTAGTATTTGTGAGGACTTCAGTAGTAAACAAGTGCTTCAAACATTGTGTATTGTGCTGTAGATCCTAGTCTTGGTTGTGCTTACAGAATTTTTAACCGTTGTCTGGCATTTGAACCTCAGATATCTCTTGTCTTGGAATAGTGGAACTATGAAATTGGTCGAACAAGCACAGTTGTTTTGACAGGATAATAACACTTCAAAAAGTTAAATCGAAAAGATTGTTTGAAGTTGAAATACAGAGATCAATGTCATTGGTACTTCTGTTGGGTGTATCTGGCCATAACCTCACAACTTTAGGTGTTAAAACATCAGGATGTGTATAAGATTTGTACTACTTCTATTGCAGAGTACATATATGCCATTTGATCTGTACGTCGTAAAAGAGAGTTGGACACATACATAACAGACACAATAAAGCACACTGGTAAGCATAGTAAAATTGCTGGGTCATTAGTAGAAATAGAGACTTGCATCTGATAGTTTGATGTGTACATTCTACTGATTCAAAACTGTTCGCCTAAGTTTAATCAGTTCCATCAGAAGAATCTTGTATTCAAATCCTTATCCTACTAACCCATCAAACTATGTCAGAATGTTTTTTCTTGGATGGCTGGGTGTACTTGGAACTTGTTTTGTAACTACATATTTCTATTCTATCTTTGTGTTTATTTTGTTGAATAATTTTCCTTTGCTGCGTGCTTTTCTACTTCGTTCTCCATTTCGGCATCTGACATAAACTATGATTTCCATATGCAGCTTCTAGGGCGAACCAGTGGTTTTCAAGTTGCATCAACACATCGACCTTGCACCAAGGGACTTTGGATGTGGAGCGCACCTTTGAAGAGGACTGGTCTTGATGGAACTGAATACAATCTTGTTTTGTTGGACACTGAAGGAATTGATGCTTACGATCAAACGGTATGTCATGTAGCTTTACTTCAAAGTTGACCCATTTTCCCTTCATCAAAATCTAATGTTCGGCTGAATGGTACTGGAAAATGTCATTGTTTATTTGGGGCCACATGTATCGAGTGGGCAATTGAATTTTGACCTGGTGAAGTTCAAAAGAGTTTCTACTTTCAATATTTCTATGTTTTCCTTCATTGCTGAGATCATGACAATGACGTAGAGGGACATGCAAATTTCTCATACTATTTCTATCTATTCTAAATTTGTTGATTCAAATAATCTCTCTGGAACTTTGATGTGGTGCTCTTTTTTATCTCACCTGACGATCTGATAAGAAGTTAGTTGTATCAACGTATGTACTGACCTAAGAAAAATAGCACTGTGGTACAAAAGCTATATTTTTAGAGTGTGATGCTAGTTTCTGTTGACAATCTCATGTATGTGTCTGGCACCACATTTAAATGCACCATCATACTTATTCTGTAATGATTTCTTGTAACTATTCCCTAGTGAGATGATCAGAACTTTGAGTTATTATATTACCTCTTCTCTTGATGTTGGCTATTTGTTCAATGATAGGTTGCTAACTAATAATAGGCTTTCTGTCTACCGTTTACCCATCAAAGGTCCTGTTTCCTAATTGTAAATTTGAGGAATGTCTGTTGCTGTTTATTTTTCTTCTGCAGATTTTTTCATGGTTGCTTTTGCGCACTGTAATACAAGTTATTTCTGCTTTCTGTTTAATTATCTTGTCTTTACTGTTTTCTTTTTTGACAGGGAACCTATAGTATCCAAATATTTTCGTTGGCTGTTCTATTATCAAGCATGTTTATATACAACCAGGTATTTTGGACTAATGACTCGGCTTTCTGCGATCTTTTCGATTCAAGAGCCTGCTAGACTAATGTTGAAGTGCTTTCGCAGTCCTGGGTCATATTGAGGATGCTGAAGTAAAACTAGACTGTTTTTTTCATTGATTACTCTAACCTCTTTTCCTGAAACCTTGTCTCTTCTTTCAGATGGGAGGGATAGATGAAGCATCAATTGATCGCCTTTCACTGGTCACAGAAATGACAAAGCATATACGTGTTAGGGCCTCAGGTGGAAGGTCCACTGCGTCTGAACTTGGGCACTTCTCACCTGTCTTTGTTTGGTTGTTGAGGGTAAGATATTGGTTTGATTTGTCGTAATAAAATCTGTTTGCACTGTGCATTATTTATTTTTAACCATTACCTGCATTTCCTGTGGTACATTTTGATCACACTTATATGCCCTGTCTGGCACCTACAGGACTTCTACTTGGATCTGTCAGAAGATAACAGAAAAATTACACCGAGAGATTACCTCGAACTAGCTCTGAGGCCTGTTCAAACTGGCGGAAGAGATGTATCTGCTAAGAATGCGGTATGGTACCAGGGTTCTATTCGAATGCAATTCAGCTTAAGTAATAAATTAGCATACATGCTATTGTGATGTACTGTTTTCTGACATATCTTACAGTTACTGATGCATCTTCTTTTTAACATATCTGAAAGATACGGGAGTCTATCCGTGCTCTTTTCCCAGACAGGGAATGCTTTACACTCGTCCGACCTGTGAACAATGAGAAAGATCTGCAGCGCCTTGATCAACTTCCTGTAAGTATAAGTCCTTTCAACTGTAACAGATATACTTATGTTCGTCCTTTCAGTTAGAATCGTAATTTTTGTCAAGCTTTGCTTATAATCTATTAGCTTGCAATAAGGCTTCCTATAAAACTAGGACTGACTGTTAGCCATGCAGGGTTTATAGACTATGAGATCTTTATTAGCTTTACAGGAGGTTTTTACCCGTACCTCTAAAATCTTCCTGTAACATGAAATGAAACTCAAATTCTTTTGAGTTTTCTCGAAAAAAATTGATGCAAGAAGATCATCTGGAGATTGTACAAACTTGGTTTAGTAAGAAACTAGAGTAATGGATGCTTTATGCCTCGAGTCTTCCGTGCATTAAAATTATAGTACATACTTAATATGTTCTTGTTTGTTTAAGTGGTTGATGCTGATTGCTGCTCTCATTTTTTCTACACTTTCTTGTTTTTTTGCGCATGCTTAATTTGTTGACCTGTTTGCAGCTGAGTACCTTTCGTCCAGAGTTCACATCTGGCCTGGATGCTTTCACAAAATTTGTGTTCGATCGAACAAGACCTAAACAACTTGGAGCTAGTACCATGACTGGCCCCATCCTTGCTGGATTGACACAATCATTTCTTGATGCCATCAATACTGGTGCAGTGCCAACAATATCTTCGTCATGGCAGGTAGGCCCGGATTGATGATGGAACTACGATTTATGTCTTATGTTGATCATTTTGTATATCTTACACAACCAATTCTTGGTGTTGCTTGCAGCTTAATTACGACAATCTTATCAAGAAACTTATCTAAATCTTCAATGTATTCATTTGAATAGTTCTCAACTTTCTTCCCATTTCAATTTAACCATTTAAATAGTTAACTGTTGTAGAACTCCTCTGTAATCTTTGGAGTTAGTGATATTTGTTATGTATGCACTAGATTTTTGTGTTATCACGAATGTTCTTGGGTGATTATGATTTTATGTATTGCATGCTGTGACTTAATCACTTACCTTGCATAATTGCTTATTGGAGTAAGAAAATTCAAGATATAACGTAGAGAATGAAGGGCCAGCTCTGTTTGAGAAATACAGTGTCAGATTCAACTATTAAATTAAATTTACAATAATGGAAGGACTGTTCTACTTTTATGGAAACGAGAAACACATAGACATATGAAGTGACAATAGTGGTTAGTGGGCAACTACAGCTGTTGTAGCTTAGTGGAGGTACTGATGCACTGCTCTTATCATTTTTTTGTAGCTGATCTACTGCTCTGTCATTGTTGTCTCTTTAGTTTTTACTATTCAATCATGATTTGGGTATCTGGTTTCTGTTAGGGAGGAAATCATCTCATACTTTTTGCTTGTGCAGAGCGTGGAGGAAACAGAATGCCGTAGGGCGTATGATTCTGCTGTGGATATTTACTATTCTTCTTTTGACCGCAAAAAAACAGCAGAAGAGGTAGTATTGCTAATAAGCAACATGCATTTTCTTCTTTAACTTTCTGGGAGGTTTCTGATAGGTTCAGTTTTGGCAGGATGTTTTGAGAGAAGCACATGAAAGTGCAATGAATAAGGCCATTAGTGCTTTTAATGCCTCTGCTGTTGGTGCTGGGTCAGCTCGTTCGAAATTTGAAAAGCTTCTCCAGACTTCTTTAAGAAAGAGTTTTGAGGTGACTGTCGCTCCTCATCTTTCCTTTTCCATACACAGAAACTTTTCACAGGTTCCACTATCAGTTGATTGTTGCTCCTCCTCTACCACTTTGTTTGACTTTCTCATTAACTTTACGTCTATCCATGTGTGGAAGTTCTTAAAGTACCCTCTTATAATGTAAGCAGTTTTAGAATTTCTGTCAGCCAAACATTTTAGGTTTTTGACCATTGTTATAAAAAGAATTACCAACATGAACCATATCAAATTGACACCAATAGATTTCAGAATATCTAATATTTGTTTGAAACAACATGTTTTAAAAAGGTTATGGCCATTTGTTACTTTGATGACCGTGACAATGTCCAAAACTACTTATACTGTGAATCAGATCTCATTAGTACGAAAGTTCCAGCAGGCTAAGTGATTATGATATGAATGCAGGATTACAAAAGGAATACTTTTCTGGAGGCTGATTTGCAATGTTCTAATAGAATACAGAGCATGGAGTCAAAAGTGCGGGCAGCATGTAACCGTCCCGATTCAAAGTTGGATGACGTAGTCAGGGTAAGATTGTTGTAAGCTTTTTTGCTTAGACTCATCCATATAACCCATTGGAATGATGCATTTAATATTAACGCAAATATAATACTAACTTGTCTTTTGTGTTTATATAATGCAGCTCCTTGATGGACTCCTCACGGAGTACGAGTCTACTTCTTATGGGCCCAAGAAATGGGCAAAGCTTGCTTCGTTTCTGCATCAGTGGTAAGCACCTCTTCATTTTTCAATGTTTATTCATGTGACATGATATATCATAATGTGCACCGTCAACTTGATCAATTCAGTTCGATTTTTTGTGTTCAAGCTTGTTGCATGATGTTATGGCTTAAACTTCTAGTTGTGGAAACTAAATCGATCTTTTCTTATCATCCTTGCAGTTTGTATGCTATTGAACATCTTAACCATACCCTCATTTTCTCATTTTCATCAATTGCTGTAGTTTGGCAGGGCCCGTGCTAGACCTGTTCAAAAAACAATTGGAGCGAATAGATGCTGAAAGGAACGCCCTGAGACTGAAATGCAGTTCAAACGATGATAAGTTAGCATTGCTCAGGAAGCAGCTTGAGGCAAGTGAGACGCACAGAGCTGAGTATTTAAGGCGCTACGAGGAATCTATTAATGATAAGCAGAAAATTTCAAAGGATTACTCTGCTCGAATGGCTGAACTTCAGAACAAGGGTAGCAAGTTGGAAGAACGTTGCCTGAGCTTGTCTTCTGCTCTTGAACAAGCGAAACGAGAATCTGTTGATTGGAAGAGCAAATATGATCGCAACATTTTACAGCAGAAGGCAGATGAAAGCAAGTTGAAGTCCCAAATTGCTTCTCTCGAGTCTAGGACGAATATCAGTGAGGGCAGATTATCTGCTATACGGGAGCAGGCCGAGTCTGCTCAAGAGGAAGCTGCAGAGTGGAAACGGAAATATGAATATGCTTCTGGTGAGGCTAAAACAGCTCTTCAGAAAGCAGCTGTAGCACAGGAACGCACAAATCAGAAAGTGCAAGAAAGGGAGGACACGCTTAGGGCAGAACTTGCTAACCAACTGCACGAGAAGGTAGTCCTTTCTCTTGACCCTCACAGTTGCTTACCTTTTCAAGTCTTACAGGTGCCTATTTGCTTACTTTTGTCTTTCCTGTTTTATCAACAGGAAGAGGAGATAACAAGACTAAATGCAAAAATTAACCAAACTGAAGTTCAAGCTACAAGTTTGATCTCGAGGCTTGAGGTAACCCTCTTCCTGTCCCTCCCCCTGTTTCTTCCTCAAATGTTTCTGACATCTTATCTCTATATTGACCAAATCCAGGCTACCGAAGCGAAGGTGAAGAACTATGAGTCAGAGTCGGTGGCTCTGAAGGGAGAGATCAGATTATTGACTGGTAATTTGGAGTCCATTAAAACTGAAGCTCAGTCGCGTGAGAAGGAAGTGAGGATCCTGGAACAAGAAAAGAATCATCTTCAGGAGAAGTTCCTATCAGAGTGCAAAAAGTTCGATGAGGCAGACAGGAGGTGCAAGGAAGCTGAAAGGGAGGCTAAACGAGCAGTAGAATTGGCTGACTTAGCTCGTGTAGAAGCTGCTGCTGCTCAGAGAGACAAGGGTGAAGCACAGCGACTAGCAATGGAGAGAATGGCGTTAATTGAAAGGATGGAGAGGCAGGTCGAGAGCCTAGAGAGAGAGAAAAGTAAGATGGTGGAAGAAATCGAGGGACTTAAACAGTCTGAGTCGGATGCTGTAGCCAAGGTCAGAATGCTTGATGAAAGGGTTGATGAGAGGGAAAAGCAGATCGGGGAGATGTTGGAACAGAATAATCAGCAGAGGTCCAGCACGGTCCAAGTGCTCGAGAGTCTACTAGAGACAGAGCGTGAAGCTTGCGCTGAAGCAAATAAGAGGGCCGAGGCCCTGTCACTGCAGCTGCAAGCAACTCAAGGCAAGCTGGATATGCTCCAGCAGGAGCTGACATCTGTTCGTCTCAATGAAACTGCTCTCGATAGCAAGGTTAAGGCCTCCTACTCACGGCGGAGGGGTGAAGCTACCGAGTCTGTCCATTATATGGACGTGGATGATGACAACTCCGGGAGGCGAAGGAAAAGATCAAAGAGCACAACAAGCCCGTTCAAGAATAATCACACGGAGGATGGCGGATCTGTATTTTTTGGAGAAGATAATGACAATGTGAGCCAGCAGATGGAGGAGACGGAGACTGAAGATTACACCAAGTTCACTGTGCTGAAACTGAAGCAGGAGCTCACGAAGCATGGTTTCGGTGCTCAGTTGCTGCAGCTGAAGAATCCCAACAAGAAGGAGATCGTCGCCTTGTATGAGAAGCATGTCGTTGGCTCTTAACTGCTTCCTTAACATTATGTAATTGAGTTAATTCCCTAGATTTCTTAATAGGGTTCAGCGTTGATGACACGATTTAGGTCAAGATGTGAAACAGCGAATGTATCACTCAGTGTGTATGCTTGATAACTTGGTTTTGTGAGAACTTGTATTAGCCTCTGCCGTAGCATGGCATATTTGCATTGCAAGTGTTAAAAACAATTTAATGGTAAGTAACAGCTCGAGCACAAAATTCAATTGCCATTTTGGTCAAATGACCGCACGCAGCAGAGATGGATCGGAAAATCAGCACGGCATTCTCCAGCAGGTGGATCTGTTTTATTCTTGCTGGAAAGGCAGTCCCTTTGTCCAAAGAAGGAAGGAATGTCGAAGAGTTTTCTAAATAAATTTACATGTATATAAATATGTGTTAATGTATAGATACATGTGAATTTAGACAAATTTTCGATAGCCTTTCCAGAGCGAGTAGTTGTGACCCGACCTCCTTGCACGACGTGAAGCTTTTTTGAACTGCTAGAAAAGTCTAGCCGCCAGCCCCAGCACAAAAGCGATCTGGGCGACTAAAACAAGTTGTCGGTCCCTGCTTCCTTAGCGCATGTATAGTCGTTTAGACGGCCACCGTTTTGTAGTACGTGAACATGTCAGCTATAGACAGCAAAATAGACGAGTCGTACAGTAGATTATCTTTTCAACGGTCTGTAAGATCTGAAACTCTTAACTGCACGTAATTAATTATGTTATTTATTAAATCTAACTCCGAAAGGAAACGATCAGGGCACACGATTTCTTCCAGGCCACACATAACCGACGGCATCTCGGACGGGAGGCGTCGCTAACCACCGAATTAAACGGAACTAGACCGTCTGGAAGATTACCGACGACCTCCTTTTCTCTCTCCTCTAACCGACCAAAAAATCTGACGTGTCACTGTTACCGACGGCTGACTGGATACTACTGTACATGCCCTTAGTCGGCCGCTCCGGCAACCGCGCGGGATCCCGGGTTTTCTGGGCTCCAGCTTGTAGTTAGGCTGACCTACTGCATTTTTGGGGTGTTGCTTTCATGGAGGAGACTGCATGGTGTCGGAATAATTTGTTTAGGTTATTCCTCCATCTTGCCGTCGGAGGGTAGGTGGCCTAGTCTTATTGTCGGTCTCTGGATCCGATGAGATTTGTGTCTGGTGGTCGCCGTTCGTCGCTCTCGCCGGTGGCAGTCGCGTCGGCTGCTGTAGTAGTGTTTGACTTCTTATAGTTGTGCGTGTGGAAGGCAGCATGTGACATCATTTCTCTCCTTCGACTGTGTCGGATGAAGAAGACGGTGTCGGGATCTGGTGACCATAGGGAAGATCCCCGACTGAGGTGCCACAAAGTCTAGTGCTCGTCGCTTGTGACGACTCGATTGTGTTATATGTTGATCCAAATTCTACAAAGTAAATGTCAACTTCTGATGGAGCGGAGCGAGTCGCCCCCTGCGGTACGGATCAGAGGGAGTAGTACTTTACATGGATCGAAAGGAGCAGCCCTTGACTGCATCCATGACAACTGCCTTTGATACGTCTTGGTCAGCGGCGAAGCTCCCCTGGGGCAAGCTAGGACGGCCGAGGTACCTCATTTTTACATAATATATAGATTTTTTGTGTTTATAATTTCTGATTGTTTTGCTCATTAAAATAGGCTTTCTAATCACGTATGAACTTGAATTTAGACGTTTAAATTGGCAAATAAAAGCTTTGCAAAATGCATGCAACTTCTATGTTTTGATTCTTTTTCATTTGGCATGATCTTATGAAGCCTTTTGACGATCTATAAGAACTGATCTTGGAGGGACATATTTTGAGAAACTCCGAATTTCACTGCACGCTATTTTGGAATTCGTCTAATATCCATGCAATTACTACACATCATAGCATAAATGAAAAACTAGTGAACTCATACAACTATTAATATGTTGATCCAAAAAATAATTTTTTTTATCAAATATTAACATAACAAACGTCAAAATTACACAGCTATGTTCATATGAGTGTGCTATATTGAGCTAGGGATGTTCAGAAGTCTTGATCTTGGTTAAATTAAGTTTTTTTTAAAACATAGAACTTTGTCATTATATAGGAGTTTCCGAAGGCATCAAAACTTTCTCATCGGTAGGTTCGTAGGTTCTACTTCTATTTACATAGGTTGCTTTTATCTTCTATTTGTAGATTTTATTTTGTGTTGTACGATCAGATGTTGTTGAAATGCTTGAATAGCTGATAAACATGATTTTTATTCAATATAAATATTGGGGAGGGGGCTTCTGCCTCCTATGTTCATGGTTTTAGTTAAACAGTGATATATGTCTATGAATTCATCCTACCAATATTTTGAACCGTTCTTCGACATTTGTCTTAGTACTCGTTCTCCTTGGATACATTAGACGATGATATCAGTTGGACCTCTTGGTGTTGGTTTTTGTTTTGGCTTTTTTTTGCTGTATGGTTTCACCTGGTTTTCAGTTAATTAACTTGATATTTTCTTCTTAATTAGTGAATAAGACAAACCTTTTTTCCTTCGTTTATTTTTTCTAACTAAGGTAATACAATACATGTATCTACAATTTCTTGTATTTGTGATGGTTGCCTTTATATTCCCTCGGTCTCAAATTACTCCACTTGGCTTTGTCAAATTACTTCACTGGGCTTTGTCTAGATACAGAGGTATGTACAAATCTATATCTTGACAAGTTACACCTATATCTAGACAAATCTGCATCGATTAATTTTGATGGTATAAAGTCCGACTCTGGCTTTCGATTTAGAAGTCATTTATTTATTCCCTGTTTTTTCTTCACGAAAACGGAAAAGCTTTGAATTTCAATGCATTGATAAAAAACAGAGTTTGTACAAATATTTACAAGCTCGTAGCGAGCGAACACCACATACAGCTCAACCCCATAGACCTAGACTACGCAGCGGTGGGGATCAAAGCGTGTAACCCGATCGCGTCTGTGTCAAGAAGACTACACATAGTAGGAGACACACACATTGACGAAGATGACCGCGTTTCCTTCGAAATCCACCATGTCGTCATCATGATCAACAATGATGTACCCATACACAAGGATCAAGGCTAGTCCGGACGCTTGCAACCACCGGTCCACGAAGTCGTCTTCTCCATTTGGTGGTTCGACCATGGATCGGGTCCAAGATAACACCTCGTACCAGACCACCCTCTAGAAAAGGCAACCTACTAGAAGGTATCTCATGGTGTTGGAGCCCGCATCTCACTAGCTTCTCAACCTTCCAACATTGGTCCTTGGCATGCCAACCACACGAAGAACTTGACTCGGGCGGAGTTCAACTTCAAATATCTTGAAACAATGAATCCCTCGAAAAGAAGCTCGTAGCAGGACTTGGAAGAGTACGGAGCATCCGTCGTCCACCTCTAGAGGATGATGATGGACCCCGCCAAAAACCCAAAACCTCGAACCCTAATCCAAGGTGGAAAGAGGGCCGGCGAGCTAAGAGCGCCCTGGATGTCTGTGATCCAACAACGCTCCACCAGCGCGTCTCTCACAATGCAGCTCTTCCGAGAACGCTTTGGGATTAGTGAGTTAGGCTCTCTTTGGAAATTACGAAAAAGATACTTCCTCCGATATAAATTAGTTGACTCGAATTTGTCTAGATTCGGATGTATCTTGCACTAAAACATAATCAACTAATTTGGATCGGAGGGAGTACCATGGGCGGATCCACGCCCCGGGCAACCAGGGCCATGGCCCGGGGCGCAGCTATCTGTCTAGGCTACCTATACATATTTCTGATTTGGCTCGAGACGCAATAGCCCATCTTCTCAGGGCCGGCCCTGAGCGGGGGCGGGGAGAGGCGGCCGCCCTGGTCCCCCGGGATCAAGGGGGCCTCATCAGGGTGTTGCATATGCGGCGAGAGAGAAGCTTCCGCAACAGCGCCATTGATGGTAGTCTGAGCTTTTTGTCGTGCGTTTCACGGAGAAGAGGAAGGAGAAGCGCCGAAGCATTACATGATTCTGATGGTCTTGAATTTGGGCTTTCTTCTCTGGTTAGTTGGGGTCATTTTCTCCTCTGGTTAGCTAGGTGATTAAGTGGGAGTGGGTTCGCTTCCACAAAAATAAAACGGAGTGGATCTGGTGGGATAAAACCATGGTCCATGGCACAAACCGACTAGGATGGTGCGGCACACCATTGTTGTCCAGAACGGCTTGTTTTATTTTCCCCTAAAAATACCTCGATTGCTTTAATTGTTGGAAAAAAATATATCAGAATTTTAGTTTCAGATAACAGTTCGGAGAAGAACAGAAACTTGAATGTCATATTTGGCATGGCTAGGTACGAGTCTAGTTCTCCATCTTTTGTGTGTCGTGTGCGGATCTGTTCAACTGTTCCCGGTGGTGCCCCATCTTGTGATGTCTATTTGGGAAAAAATACAACTGAGCTAAAATTACTTATACAATTTTATGAGAAAAAATTGTCATTACATGAGATTTTTAATATTTTTAGACTTAGTTTTTGGTTCGGGGCTTGCTTTAATCCTGTCTCCGCCATAACGTGGTGTTTTATGAAAAGCACCGCATGCCTCTTTTGTTGTGGTTCTTCTGATGTTTACCCGAGATCGTATGAACAGCTCTCGCTTCTCAGACTTGCTCACTTAACCACGCGTCCCGTCGTCGCCTCCGTGGGGTAGTGGCGCGCACACATGCACATGACACGCACGCACGTCTATCTTTTGCCTAATTGATATACTACGTCCAAAGCCTCCGTGCACAGTAATGGCTATCAACCATAGCGTATTTGCATTACCCGTTGCGTTACTCAACAACCGCGCGCGCGTGATGCTCAGCTTACTAGCTTAATGCTAGTGGCTTTCCCTCCGTGTCGAGGCGTACGTGTGGCTGCGGCTGGAGTGCGCCGGGAAGTAACCGAATCCTGCCTTGAAGCGGCAAGGCTCCCGTCCCGCGTTTCGGTCCATCTCCCTTGCAAGCAACGGGAAAATCCCCCACCCGCGGATTCGTTTCGGTTTCCAGGTTCTTGTTTCTTGCAAGCCAAGTGCAAGTGCTGGCCGACCAAAACGCCCCGGCACGCCCGATCCACGCCGTCACGCCGCGCCGTGCATTCCCCGCGAGATTCCTTTAAAATTCCCTATCCCTTCGCGCTACCCAGCACACGGATCATTCACATCGCATCCTCCCGATTCACTCGTAGCCAAAGATTCTTCGTCAGAGCATAGGCCGAAGCGAGACCGGCGGCAAGCAATGGCGGCGACGGCGCCAGCGGCAACGCAGCACGAAGCGGTGGTCACGGCGGCAACGCCGCAGCAGAACGAAGAGCACGACCAGATCCTCGTCGACGAGGAGCAGCCGCTCCTGGCGAAGCGCTCGCCCGCCCCGGCCGTCCGCGCCCTCGGGGACGAAACCGGCGGCGGCGGGATGAGCCCGATGCAGAGGGCGATCAGCCAGACGTACCAGAGCACGGCGCACCTGGCGACGCTGCTGCCGACGGGCACCGTGCTGGCGTTCCAGCTGCTCTCCCCGATCGTCACCAACAACGGCCGCTGCCTCCCCTCCAACCGCGCCATGGCGGCCGCGCTCGTGGCCCTCTGCGCGCTCTCCTGCTTCGTGCTCTGCTTCACCGACAGCTTCCGCGACGGCAAGGGCGCCGTGCGCTACGGCTTCGCCACGCTCCGGGGCCTCTGGGCCATCGACGGCGGCGCGCAGCTCGACGCGCAGGCTGCCGCGCCGTACCGGGTGCGGTTCCTGGACCTCGTGCACGCCGTCGTCACCGTCATGGTCTTCGGGGCGGTTGCGCTGTTCGACCAGAACGTCGTGTCATGCTTCTACCCGGTGCCGTCCGAGGACGTCAGGCAGGTGCTCACGGTGCTGCCCATAGCCATCGGGGTCGTCGGCAGCATGCTCTTCGTCACCTTCCCGACCACACGTCACGGCATCGGCTTCCCGCTCTCGCAGCACTAATATTGGAACGCTCATCTTACTGTACTCTACTCTCTCTTGGATTATTAGCCAGAATTTTTACAATTAATTTCAATATATAAATCATGAGTACACTAGTTACAAACACGTGAAACTTTAACATACTAGATATATTAATCAGCATGAACAGCAGCAGTGCAACCGCAAGAACAGCCATAGAATAGGCACAGATCGGATCACAATATACGTACCGATCTATTGCAGATGAAGTCGCCGTTGGTGTAGAGGTTGTTAGCCTATCGAATAAGTCGACGTAGCAGACGTCGAACACGCGCTTGACGACCAGGAAGACAAGCCGTGATGACAAACTTGAGAAGTCGTGCGAAACGCTTCCCAAATATCATATTCGTCGTCTCCCCTACAAGATCACAAAGGCGAGTACTTCCGGAGACTTGTTGTCCCGCCCGTCGGTGCGTGCTAGCAAGCGGGATGAAGTAGACTACGGTGGCAGCGCAAGCAGAGAGGAGGCAAAACCCTAGATTGGTTTTCGGTGTGTTCGTGGTGGAAGCCGCACATGGGCTTATATAGAGCGGCTTGGAAAACCCGTACAGGACACGTCGTGGATCAAACCCAGGTTGCGCACGTTCTGGTCGGTTACAGATAGCACACGAACCGGGAGCGACCCAAATCTACTAATTGTTGACACGTTTGTCAAAACCGCATCAGTTTTCCCAAGCAGCAAAAATAAAGCTTGGCTCGGTGAGATTCCCACAACCCACGACGCGCATGCGCACACGTCGTGAGGAGACGGGCGGGCGAGCGAGCGGCGTCGGAGAAAGAGCACGCATGTAGCACTTCTCTTCTCATTCACTTATAAAGTGGTGAAACACTCCACCTTACAAGGTGGTGTAACTCTACTCCAACTTTCCATGTGGGACTAAACTTTAGCTCCCACTCCACTCACATGTGAGCTGCCACCAAATTGAGCCAAATCACACATGGGCCTTGAGATTTAGGGAAAATCTGAAATCACACATGAGTCTAATATTTTAGCCCATTATTTCTAACAACCTCCACCAGATCTCAAATGCCCATTTGAAGATTTGCCAATCCTTGTTACTTGTTTATATACCAGTCTTTCAACAAAGACTGTTAAGTTGAACTCAAAATCTATTGGCACCTGGCTGCCAGTAGCCTACCCCACAGGTTGGAGCATATGTGTTATACTCCCTGGTCTCTTCGTGAGTTTACTAGAGATCACCCAAGTCTCATAGACCATGACATTTACAGTCGAGCTCATATAGTTGTGTTCTTTCAAGAATGCCCTGTAGGATGGCATCTTTGTTAGTTAAAGCCAATAGAAACACATTAAGACATATAGCCAACCTGCCTTACAGATTGTGAGAGTTATGCATCTTCACATCGAGAGGGTTACAAAATACTCTCCTTAGTCAAACCACTAGCTTGTTCTTTCCAGATCCTAATTCACGGGATCTCCGATCACATAGGTTGGGTTACCACTATGGTGTGACATCCATGGGTCTCAACCCGATCTCCCTCGGTGCATTTTTTTATCACAATTCGTGATAGTCCCTTTGTAAAGGGATCTGCCAGGTTTTTGGCTGTTTGAATATACTCCATCCGTTCCAAAATATAAGATGTTTTAGCTTTGTGAATGAAGTGTATCTAGACCTCTTTTAGTGTGTAGGTTCATGTAGGTTTGGAGTGAACCTACACACTAAAAAGGTCTAGATACACTTCTTTCACAAAGCTAAAACATCTTATATTTTAAAATGAAGGGAATACATAACAGTTATTACTCTGGAGTTTCTCAATTTTCTGATAAATTTCAAACGTCTCTTTACGTGTCTTGATGACTTCACGTTATCCTTAGAATTATTCACTTTGACAATCACAGTTTGATTGTCACAATTCAAAAGGATTGCCGGCACAGGTTTTTTAACCACATGCAAGTCCATCAAGAGCTCACGCAACCATTCTGAGTCAACAATGGCTGTGTCTAAAGCAGTAAGTTCTGCTTCCATAGTTGACCTCGTCAATATGGTCTATCTATGAGATCTCCATGACACTGCGCCACCTCCAAGGGTAAATACATACCCGCTCATGGCGTAGAGTTCATCAACATCATAGATCCATTTCGAATCACTATATCCTTCAAGCATAGCAGGCTGCCCTGAATAGTGAATCTCATAGCTCATTGTACCACATAAATAGCGCACGACCCTTTGAAGTGCATGCCAATGATCAATACCTGGGTTAGACATGAATCTACTCAACTTGCTCAAAGCAAAAGAGATATCGGGTCTTGTAGCGCTTTCTAGAGCTTTCTAAGTACATGAGAGAACCAACAATTTGTGAATATTTCAACTGGTATGTTGGTTCCTTCCTATTCTTTCGCAACGTCAAACTAGGATCATAAGGTGTTGGAGAAGTCTTGCCATCAATAAGGCAAAACGGCTCAAGACCTTCTCAACATAATGAGATTGCGTTAAAGTAATCCCATTCTCATTCTTAATAAGCTTGATGTTTAGAATCACATCAGCCTCTCCCAGATCTTTTATGTCAAAACTCTGACATGAAAGACTTGACTTCATTTATCACATTATATTTGTACCAAAGATTAGAATATCATCTGTGTACAAACATAATATAACACTATCGCCCCCACCAATATTACACACACCTATCAGCCTCATTAATGACAAAGCCAGCAGAAAGTAGAGTTTTGTCAAACTTCTCATGTCATTGCTTAGGTGCTTGTTTTAGGCCATATAAAGATTTTAACAACTTGCACACCTTTGTCTCTTCACCTTCTACCACAAACCCATCTGGCTGATCCATATAGATCTCCTCTTCCAACTCTCCATTAAGGAAAGATGTCTTCACATCCATTTGATGAACTAGAAGACCATAAGAGGCAGCCATGGACAGTAGTACTCGAATGGTGGTCAGTCTAGCGACAAGTGAATAGGTGTCAAAGTAATCTTCGCCTTCTTTCTGTGTGTAGCCCTTTGCTACAAGTCGTGCCTTGTACTTCTTGAAGGAAATATGCCCTAGAGGCAATCATAGAGATGATTGTATTTCATGTGTATCCATGAGTTATTATAATGTTCCTTGAATATCCATATACCAGGCAACTTGTATTGATTGGCAATTATGTGAATTGTTTGTGAAACTCTTTACTTGTATGGTTATCTAATAATTGTCCCTAGTCGGAGTTCATGCGAGGACACACGTGAATATTAGACTAGCACATCAATTGGTTAATGACTATGTTTCGCAAGTCATTGACATAGAGATGTCAAACCAATGATGTGGACACATGTTATGAACATGGGGTTGGACTGACCCAACATGAGACTAGCAATAATACTTGCAGCTCTCTCTACACATCGTGTACGTTTTGTCCTTAGACCTGAGATTGTCGCATGTACTTGAGATGTGGATCGACCTACTTTGGGGCTATCAAACACTACTCCGTAACTGGGTAGTTATAAAGGTAGCTTTCGGGTTTGTCCTGATACATGCTGCAAGGCATCGGTCAATCAAGATGGGATTTGCCCCTCTCTACTTGAGAGAGATATCTCTGGGCCCCTCGAGTGATCGGATCCAGAAATGCATGGCCGTGCTACATATGGTTAAGAGTTAACCTAGTAAAGGGATTCTGAATCACAGTATCGAGAAAGAGAGGTCAGCTTAGAGCTAGACCAAATATCGTGAGGCAAAGGGAAAGACATGTACTCAACCTTGTGATGGTTCGTCCGAATGATCTTTATATGCGTTTAGGAGTTGGCACGTCTTGCTAGAGGCCGCTACCAACTATTGACGGAGTAAGTGTACTCGCGTCATGTCTATACGTGTATGAACCTATAGGGTCACACACTTTAGGGGCTGGAAGCCTAATGAGGATTGGATCCGAATTAGACCAGGCTTAGGCTGCTAATGGGCTGCTAATGTAGAAGCCCACCAGGGATGCCTATATAAGAGGGAGTGAGGCGAGCTGAAAAGGTGAGAGCATTCCACCTAGCCGCCACTCCTCTTCCGCCTGTGTTGCACGCGCAGACCTAGCAGTCTGGCGTGTGACGGCTTCCACTCCGGACGTGTGGATACCTCGGAGGTGCCGCATCTGTAGCACTTGGACGAGCCGCGCAAAGGGGAGCTGCTCGTGGGACGAGGACGAGGAGGAGACGTAGAACATCTACACTGCCGCAACGTGCTTCATCGAGTTCCGCACCTGCGCGTCTAGCGGTAATCCCGTGATCTATGACAATAGTATTCCTGGTTGACGTGGTAGAAAATTTTGATTTTACGCTAGTGTAGCCTACCCGCAACCCTACAGTGGTATCAGAGCCGATGCTATTCAGTCATAGGTTCGGGAAGTTTGCATATGGTGATATGTAGATTGATATGATCGTTTGTATGGCGGTGTTTCTGGATTGATCTATGATCTTACTTTCCGTGATCGTGATTCTAAGGTCGTCGAACGACTTACCCCTACCGGTCGGTTTCCGCCATCGGGGTAGACAGTGACACATAAATCCTTCTGAATCACGCGAAGATCAATATGATTGATCGAATCGGGAATTAGATCTGAATCGACGTACCGTGATCAAAGGAGTTTGGTCGAATCGGAACTATGGTCGGTTTATGGTAAATTTGATTTGCCGATCAAAATCCTTAAAGAAAATTGTATAGATTTGATCTCTCATTTTTCACGAGGGGCGCTGCCCCTTCGAACCCCGCAGGGGGAGACCCCCTAGACCCCCCTTAGTCGTAGCCCCCTTTTTTTGTATCTCGTTAAGGTTCATAGGTGGTACGATTTCACATGATCCGGTAGAATGCGATTCTATGCACAACTTGTTTTTGCAGGATTTATGTGATCAGTATGGCCCAAAAATGTATGTGATGCATGTATGTATTTTTTCATGACCTGCGTGTCGTGAGTTGGGCAACACGGCTGGAGCCATATGTGTTGTCGATTATTGTAATGGCCTGCGTGCCAACTTGTGATGATCCCAATACCATGTAATTTTGATTACTAGATGTTAGGAGTAATAGCTTGTATTAGTTCTTGGAGAACTCATCACTTGGAGGATGGCTCGCATAGAGCATGAAGATGGAGATCATCATGGTGGACAGGTTCTATGGCGATGGAGATCACCATGAGAAAATGGGCCATACTGTATCACATCTATGTGAATGCTATTCTTATACGTTTTACTACTATGCATGCTTAGATGATAAAAGTAGAACGATCCCTCACAAAGTTTAAGTTAAACCATGCCCTCCCAACCAAACCTTGCACCATCCTATGTCCTGTACAATCGTTGGTGGGTCTATGAAATTAGGGTGCCACGGTTTTCCTTGGCTGGATGGGTTTGTATCGGATACCTACACGCATAAGGGTTGGTGAGCTTAACAAGGTCATCTTAACAGTTAAGGACCTTGGGGCATAAAGGTTGGGCACCTAGTTTTGACATAGAGATGTCACCCAACAACAAGAGTCATATGTGATATGATTAGCAAAGGTTGCTTACCGATTTACCTTGTCTTCTAGCAGTGATGCTAAAGCTCACTAGTCGACTTGTTAATTGTGGATCTTGAATCACTTAGTATCAATAGAGGGATGTTGATTTAAGTGGGAGTATATGCTATTAAATTGTTTAATATGTTTTACTCTTTCATGGTTACATGGCTTAGTATTTTGCATATTTTTTTGTTGTAGATCAATGGCACCGAACAATTCATCACCTTTTGCTTTGCGTTCGATTCTTGAAAAGGATAAACTAAATGGAACAAACTATTCGGACTGGGTCCGTAACCTGAGAATTGTTCTCAGGGCTGAGAAAAAGGAAATTGTTCTGGATACCCCAATCCCGGATGAACCTGCTGATAATGCAACTGCTACCCTTAAGAATGCCTACAAGAAAGCATGTGATGAATCTCTTGAGGTCAGTTGTCTTATGCTTGCATGCATGGAACCTGATCTTCAAAAGCAGTTTGAGGATCAGGAAGCGTACGATATGATCGTTGCGCTTAAGGACATGTTCCAGACTCAGGCTAGGACTGAGAGGTACAATGTCGCTAAGTCCTTTGTGGAATGCAAGCTGGCAGAGGGAGCAGCTGTAGGCCCCCATGTGATCAAAATGGTTGGTTACAGTCAGACTTTGGAAAAGCTTGGTTTTCCATTAGGCCAAGAGTTGGCCACTGACTTCATTTTGGCATCTCTTCCATCTAGCTATGGGCATTTCATTTCGAACTAACATATGCATGGGGTGGAGAGGGGCCTTAATGAATTATGTGGGATGCTGAAAACAGCAGAATGTGACATTAAGAAGTGTGCAGGGCATAGCCATGTGATGGCTGTGCAGAACAAGCCTAGCTTCAAGAAAAAGGGCACTTCTTGGCAGAAGAAGAAGGGCAAGGCTAAGGATACGATCCCTAAGCCAAACCCTGCACCCAAGCAAAAGGCTGGTCCTGCAGGAGACACTGAGTGTTTCTTTTGTCACGAATATGGCCACTGGAAGAGAAACTGCAGCAAGTACCAGGCTTCTTTGAAGAAAAGTGGAAGTAAGAGTACTTCCCACTCAGGTACACTTGTTGTAAATGTTGTGGACATTTTTCTCGCAGATTCTTATGTTAACTCTTGGGTATTTGATACCGGATCGGTTGCTCATATTTGCAATTCGATGCAGGGGCTAATAAGGACTAGAGAAGTGCAGAAAGGCGAAGTGGATTTTCGCGTCGGAAATAAAGCAAGGGTTGCTGCATTGTTCGTCGACGTCATGCAACTTCACCTTCCGTCAGGATTTATCATGGAGTTGAATAATTGTTATTACATTCCTAGTATGGGTCGAAACATTTTATCACCTTCATGTTTGATGAGGGATGGTTATTCATTCGCGAGTACAAACAATGGTTGTGTAATCTCTAAGAATGCTATGTTTGTGGCTGATGCTCCCATTGTGAATGGGTTATTTATTTTAAATCTTGATAATGCATGTGTTTACAATGTTAGTGCTAAAAGGCTTCGGCCAAATGATTTGAGTCCTACCTATCTATGGCATTGTCGTTTGGGGCATATAAGTGAAAAGCGCATGAAGAAGCTCCATGGTGATGGTCTTCTAACTTCGTTTGATTTTGAATCATACGAGACATGTCAAGCTTGTTTACTTGGAAAGATGACCAAGACGCCTTTTACGGGGTTTCCCGAGAGAGCGACAGACTTGTTGGAACTCATACATACTGATGTATGTGGACCAATGAGCACGACAGCCAGAGGAGGATATCACTACTTCATTACTTTCACTGATGATTTCAGTAGATATGGCTATGTCTACTTGATGAAGCATAAGTCTGAAACTTTTGAAAAGTTCAAAGAGTTTCAAAATGAGGTAGAGAATCAACGTGGCAAGAAAATAAAGGCCTTGCGATCTGATCGCGGAGGTGAATATTTGAGTCACGAGTTTAGCAATCATCTTAAGAGTTGCGGAATTGTTCCACAGCTCATGCCGCCCGAAACGCCTCAAAGAAACGGGGTCTCTGAACGGCGTAATCGAACTTTGTTGGACATGGTTCGATCGATGATGAGCCAGTCGGATTTACCATTATCATTTTGGGGTTACGCGCTAGAAACAGCAGCTTTCACACTAAATAGGGTACCATCTAAATCCGTAGTTAAGACACCATATGAGATGTGGACTGGAAAGAATCCCAGTTTGTCTTTTCTAAAGATTTGGGGTTGTGATGCATTTGTCAAGCGACTTCAGTCGGACAAGCTAACACCCAAATCGGATAAGTGCATTTTTGTGGGATACCCAAGGGAAACCTTAGGGTATTACTTCTACAGCCGAGAAGAGGGCAAAGTGTTTGTCGCTCGTAGCGGTGTTTTCCTAGAGAAAGAGTTTCTCACAAAGGGAACGAGTGGAAGGTCGGTGCGACTTGAAGAAGTTCAAGATGAGCCAGTCGGGGATGCTTCTACGAGTGATGCTATTGTAGCAGAACAAGTTGAGGAACCCGTGGCAATAGAAGCACCACAACAACGAAGGTCGGCGAGGCTCCGCGAAGCGCGGGAGTTATTATTGTTAGACAATGATGAGCCTGCGACCTATGCAGAAGCGATGGTGGACCCAGACTCTGAGAAATGGCTGATTGCCATGAGATCCGAGATAGAGTCCATGGGAGACAATCAAGTTTGGAACTTGGTTGACCTGCCTGATGGTTTTAAAGCCATCGAGTGCAAGTGGATCTATAAGAAGAAGATTGATATGGATGGAAATGTTCACATCCATAAAGCTCGACTTGTTGCAAAAGGTTTTCGACAAGTTCAAGGAGTTGACTACGACGAGACTTTCTCGCCCGTAGCGATGCTTAAATCTATACGGATCATTCTAGCCATTGCTGCACATTTCGATTATGAGATATGGCAGATGGATGTCAAGACGGCTTTCTTAAATGGAATCCTTTCTGAGGACGTGTATATGATGCAGCCCGAAGGTTTTGTCGATCCAAACAATGCTGGAAAGGTATGCAAACTTCAAAAGTCTATTTATGGGCTGAAGCAAGCATCTCGGAGTTGGAACATTCGATTTGATGAAGTTGTAAAGGAGTTTGGCTTCACCAAAAACGAACAAGAACCTTGTGTGTATAAGAAAGAAAATGGGAAATCACTCGTGTTTCTAATCTTATATGTGGATGACATATTATTGATTGGAAATGACATTCCTATGCTCGAGTCTGTTAAGACCTCATTGAAACATAGTTTTTTATGAAGGACTTGGGAGAAGCGGCATATATTCTGGGTATCAAGATCTATAGAGATAGATCAAGGAGGCTAATTGGATTAAGCCAGAGTACGTACATTGACAAAGTGTTGAAACGGTTCAGCATGGAAGAGGCTAAGAAGGGGTTCTTGCCCATGTCTCACGGCATTAAACTCAGCAAGACTCAGTGTCCTTCGACCACTGATGAGCGAGAACGCATGAGTAGGGTTCCATATGCTTCGGCTATTGGATCCATCATGTATGCAATGACATGTACTCGCCCAGATGTTTCCTATGCTCTAAGTGTTACGAGCAGATACCAGGCTGATCCAGGTGAGATTCACTGGACAGCGGTAAAGAATATCCTTAAGTAATTGAGAAGGACTAAGGATATGTTCCTAGTTTATGGAGGTGAGGTTGAACTCAGTGTAAAGGGTTACACAGATGCGAGTTACCTTAATGACTCAGACGACTCGAAATCGCAATCAGGTTATGTGTTTGTCATGAATGGTGGTGCTGTGAGCTGGAAAAGTTCCAAGCAAGATACAGTGGCCTCCTCTTCAACAGAAGCTGAATATATTGCTGCCTCGGAGGCTGCAAAGGAAGCTGTTTGGATTAGGAATTTCCTGATCGCTCTTGGTGTGGTTCAGGGCTCGTCCAATCCCTTGGACGTTTATTGTGACAACAATGGTGCTATTGCACAAGCCAAAGAACCTAGACAGCACCAGAAGAACAAACATATTCGCATGTGCTACCATCTGATTCGTGAGTTCATTGATGAAGGTAGTGTCATGTTATGCAAAATACATACGGACTCAAATGTTGCTGATCCCTTGACTAAGCCACTCCCGCAGCCTGCGCATGAAGCGCACACAAGAGCAATAGGTATTAGATACTGTCTAGATTGACTCTAGTGCAAGTGGGAGACTGAAGGAAATATGCCCTAGAGGCAATCATAGAGATGATTGTATTTCATGTGTATCCATGAGTTATTATAATGTTCCTTGAGTATCCATATACCAGGCAACTTGTATTGATTGGCAATTATGTGAATTGTTTGTGAAACTCTTTACTTGTATGGTTATCTAATAATTGTCCCTAGTCGGAGTTCATGCGAGGACACACGTGAATATTAGACTAGCACATCAATTGGTTAATGACTATGTTTCGCAAGTCATTGACATAGAGATGTCAAACCAATGATGTGGACACATGTTATGAACATGGGGTTGGACTGACCCAACATGAGACTAGCAATAATACTTGCAGCTCTCTCTACACATCGTGTACATTTTGTCCTTA
This sequence comes from Avena eriantha, assembly GCA_910589775.1. NCBI lineage: Eukaryota > Viridiplantae > Streptophyta > Magnoliopsida > Poales > Poaceae > Avena > Avena eriantha. Next base: position 396,443,279 of record OU342746.1, on the reverse strand, counting down.
GACCTGAGATTGTCGCATGTACTTGAGATGTGGATCGACCTACTTTGGGGCTATCAAACACTACTCCGTAACTGGGTAGTTATAAAGGTAGCTTTCGGGTTTGTCCTGATACATACTGCAAGGCATCGGTCAATCAAGATGGGATTTGCCCCTCTCTACTTGAGAGAGATATCTCTGGGCCCCTCGAGTGATCGGATCCAGAAATGCATGGCCGTGCTACATATGGTTAAGAGTTAACCTAGTAAAGGGATTCTGAATCACAGTATCGAGAAAGAGAGGTCAGCTTAGAGCTAGACCAAATATCGTGAGGCAAAGGGAAAGACATGTACTCAACCTTGTGATGGTTCGTCCGAATGATCTTTATATGCGTTTAGGAGTTGGCACGTCTTGCTAGAGGCCGCTACCAACTATTGACGGAGTAAGTGTACTCGCGTCATGTCTATACGTGTATGAACCTATAGGGTCACACACTTTAGGGGCTGGAAGCCTAATGAGGATTGGATCCGAATTAGACCAGGCTTAGGCTGCTAATGGGCTGCTAATGTAGAAGCCCACCAGGGATGCCTATATAAGAGGGAGTGAGGCGAGCTGAAAAGGTGAGAGCATTCCACCCAGCCGCCACTCCTCTTCCGCCTGTGTTGCACGCGCAGACCTAGCAGTCTGGCGTGTGACGGCTTCCACTCCGGACGTGTGGATACCTCGGAGGTGCCGCATCTGTAGCACTTGGACGAGCCGCGCAAAGGGGAGCTGCTCGTGGGACGAGGACGAGGAGGAGACGTAGAACATCTACACTGCCGCAACGTGCTTCATCGAGTTCCGCACCTGCGCGTCTAGCGGTAATCCCGTGATCTATGACAATAGTATTCCTGGTTGACGCGGTAGAAAATTTTGATTTTACGCTAGTGTAGCCTACCCGCAACCCTACACTTCTCAATAGTACCATCAGGCCTTAGCTTCTTCTTGAACACCCACTTACAACCCATAGGTTTACAACCGTAGGGTCGTTCTGATAATTCCCAAGTTCCATTAGAAAGAATCGAGTCCATCTCATTTTGGACAACTTCTTTCCAATCATCTACATTAGGAGATGCATATTCCTCAACAATGGATCTGGGGGTATCGTCCATAAAGTACACGATGAAATCATTACCAAAGGATTTTGCAATCCTCTGTCTTTTAATCCTCGTGGGAGGTTCATCGTCATCCTTCTCAGGGACTTCCTAATGTGGTTGTGCAGAATTCTAAATAGATGCACTAGATTCAGGAACTATTTCAGAAGAAATTCTACCAATGATATGCATATCTTTCATAGGAAACATATTCTCAAAGAATGTTGCATCACGAGATTCCATTATAGTATCAACATGCATATCAGGAACCTCAGATTTAACCATTAAAGATCTATAGCCTACACTCCGCGGAGCATATCCTAAAAAAATATAATCCACTGTCTTAGGTCCAAGTTTGCATTTCTTGAGAATCGGTATGTTGACCTTCGCCAAGCATCCCCAAGTGCGCAAATACAAAAGTGATGTTTTTTTCTCCCAGCCCACTCCTCATAAGGGGTATTTTCTTTATTCTTGTTAGGATCTCTATTCAGGATATGACATGAAGTCAACAAAGCCTCCCCCACCATGTCTTTCATAAACCAGAAGTGGCTAACATGGAATTCACCAAGTTAGTCAGCGTGCGTTTTTTCCTCTCGGCAACCCCGTTTGATTAGGGCAAGTAGGGAGGCATCCTCTCATGAATAATGCCATATTCCTCATAGAATTCGTCAAGGATTTTGGGAAAATATACACTGCCACGATCCGACCTAAGACGTTTTATATTTCTCTCTAGTTGATTTTCAACTTTGACTTTATAAATTTTAAAGTAGTCTAAAGCTTCATCTTTAGTGCGCAACAAATAAACATACCAGTATCTAGTAGCATCATCAATCAATGTCATGAAATATCTCTTTTCACCTTTTGTCAACACACCATTCATATCGCATAAATCAAAATGTGTGAGTTCTAGAGGTGCCAAGTTTCTCTCCTTGGCAGCCTTGTGGGGCTTTCGAGGTTGCTTTGATTGCACACAACTATGTCACTTAGAACCTTTGGCAATAGTGAACTTTTGAATTATACTCATGCTGGACACCCGAGACATCAAACTAAAATTAATGTGACATAACGAGAATGCCAAACACTGGTATCATCATTAACACCGCCACAAATATGATTCACGAATTTATTACAAAACTCTAAAAGAGAGAAACGGAACAAGCCTCCAAACTAATAACCTTTACCAATAAATTGTCCATGTTCCGAAACAACGAATTTATTAGACTCTAAGACAACCTTAAACCCATCTCTGCATAGAAGGGAACCGCCAATGAGATTCTTGTTCATAGTAGGAACATGCTGCATGTTCCTCAGCTACACGATATTCCCGGAAGTAAACTTCAGATCCACCGTTACAACACCATGAACAGAAGCATGTGATCCATTCCCCATTAGGACAGAAGAATCTCAAGCGACCTGATAAGAAGTGAACATAGATATGTCAGCACACACACGAACATTAGCACCCGTATCAATCCACCAACATGGTGATTGAAACACCAAAAGAATAGTAAATAAATTACCATACCCATCCGTGTTGCTAGCGGTCACGATGTTGACAATCTTTCCATTTTTCCCTATGTGATCTACATGTTCTGGGCAGTACTTGGAAAAGTGGCCGAGCTCTCCATAGGTATATCAACCCAGCTCAACCTTGTTCGGCTTCTTCTTCTTTTTCTTGAAGGTTGTAGTCTTTCCAGGCTTGTTGAAGGAGGGCTTATAGTTCCCTTTGTTCTTGCCGAAGGTCTTCTTTTGCACCATGTTTGTGCTAGACCGACCCTCGCCTCCTTTCTCAGCAGTGTCCTTAGCTCGAGCTTTCTCCTCAACATCAAGAGATGCTATCAAGTTTTCAACCGATATCACGAGGGTCCCGAACCTGGGTAAAACAAATTTGTGTCACCTCTCTGTTGTGTGCTTGCTCTGCCGCTGCAGCCGTCGCTGAGTTTCCTTGGAATCATGTGTCAGCCTCCTCTCGAACCAAGGGATCGTTGGACCCTAGTTCCTTTGCGGGACAAATCTCCGACAACTACCCCTCTTCATGGGCGCCACCGGCTCGAGGGTGTTGGTTTTCTTCTTCTTCCCCTTCCTCTTCTTGGAAGGGTCGTCCCCAGCCTCGACACGGCTCGCCTTGACCTTTGCCACCGAGGCACGCTTGATCTTCTTGGGGCCACTCCTGCAAACACGCGACAATTAGCGACTCGAAAATTCCGGGACAAATAACAGAGCAACACAAGCAAAGGATTAAAGGAACTCACTTGGAGACTGGGAGGGTCCACAGTCCCATGCTGACATGCGCAGGTTTCTCTAGCTCGGGCCCAACCGGCCGCGATATGCCTACCTCGATCAAGCTCACTTGTCGCCGCGGCTTCAGGGGAGCCTTTGGCTGTGTCAGGGCTCGCTTGGAGCTTTCTGATACCTTCGATCCGGATTACGGATGTAGTATAGCTCTTTTTCCCTAGTAGACCTAGGTTTATCGAATCCTAGGGAAGCAGAAAGCATAGTGAAGTTACTTTAATGGACCTTTGGGAGTTTTAGAATTCTTTTTGTGTTTTACCGGACCAAGAGTTTGTTGTCTTTTTTTGTTGTAGATTATGGAGAGAGAGGGCCTAGGGCGTTCGGTTTCACCTGTAGCTGTACAAAACATCTGATAGGAATAAAGGATAATAATAAAGTATGCATGTAACTGTTAGAGCAAGATAAATTATATGTGGGCAATGCATCCATAATTGCTATTGCCTCCACAACCGCTTATAGCAATAACCTACTAGTCTCATCCATAGAAGAAAGAGAACTAATGATATGCATAGTGACGTCACCGTTAATCCTAAGTAAATCTCTCACATACATCCATACTACCCCTTCTATCACTGTGGTTCCCAACCTGCAGATTAGCCATTACTCATACTCCCTATACCTGGCTCAATCCTTGGGGTCTTGGGTACCTGACAAGTCCTTAGATTGAGGCAAGAGAGGATACAATAATCATCATGTCATACAAACTAATACATGATCCCATCTATGATAAATAACATGCACAAAAGCTACATGGCTAGGCCGAAGCCCTTAGCCCAAGGAGAATTACTCACACATAGAGATGAGATCAACAATCAGAAACATTGTAACGGAAATCATGAGATTGATAGCAAATAGTCTTACAATGTCGCTAATCGAAGATGAGATCTACTATTACAAGTGGTGGAATATGGCTATAGTGATGGAGAAGGGTTTGGAGATTAGATCTAAGTCTATTCCTCCAGCGGCTCTTCGGTGTTGTGGACGGAGTTTTGGGGGCGGTTGGTGATCGGGAAGAACTCTGTTTCTCGCCGCCTAAGGCCTCTTTATATAGGAGTCCCTTCACGAAAGTTGTTTTGTTTGACCTAGCGGTGTTGATGGCAACTATACGACCGGAACTATACGGCCGGAATTTTATTCCCGCCATATAGTTGGTCATTAAAGTGTATGTCTCCACTTCAGGACTCTTGGTTTCTTCGGGTTGTTGGAAATGTCGTATATTCGACTTTAATGTTGTGATTTCCATCATCTAACATCATTATCTGTGCAGGAAAAAATAGAAATAAAGGATTGCATACCCCTTCGATCATTAGGCATTAGTGGCAGGGTTTAGAGAGATATTTCATCAAAAATATGAATAATATCCAATTTAAATGTGGACGTAGATGGCTATATTTCATAGCCATCAACCTCCCCAAGCTTAAACTTGATCATCCTCAAGCAAGAAAACCAAAATCAAAAAGGAACTCAGCATTTAAACTGAAATAATGAGATGATGATCTTACTCATGATTGGTAGTCTCAAGTTTTGTCGTCGTGGTGGCATGGCAGATGCCATGGATAGGCTAAAGATGGGGCCAATGAGTGCTAGGGGAATCCAGGGAGGGAAAACATGGTGATTCCATGCACATATGTTGTTATATTTCCTCTACCAATGGTGAATACAAGTGCTCCTCGAGCTGTTCGTGAGAAGGAGACAATGTCTCTTACTCCCAACAACCTAGCTCTAGAGTTCTACCTTAGACAGAGAAAATGATCGATCACCTTCTATGGAGGCCCAGGTGCTCCTTATATAGGGGAGCCCATGTTACAAAGTTAGGGCACACGTGGCAGCATATTCCCCAAATATACCCCTTGGTTAAAGCTAGATGCTTCTTTATTCTCTTTAATAATTTGTCCGGACTTTGGACGTAACACATAGCGCAATCATTGCCTTTAAGCGTCACCAGACACGGGCTACGTCAGCCGACAATGCCCGCGTCATCTTGGTCGCCCCTGTCCCGCTGGTCCTTCCCTCTGCTTTGCTTCGCTCATGATACAGCTATCAAAAGCCACCTTTTGACCAGCGGGAGATTCCTTCCTTCTCTTGGAAGCCAAGTGGTAGTCCGGCCAGCATACGGCTAACCTGGCTACGAGGATACCTGCGTAATAGATAGACAAACATGGCTGGCATATATTTTATGCCAGCCCGGTCAAGGCTAGGGAGATGCTCCACGGGCCGGGTTACTCCGTAGGTCAGCCTCCCTTGAGGTGACCCAGCCAGCACTTGCTTTGACCGTGTCGTACCTCGGCTAACTCGACCTTTATACCCCGGCGTTACCCTACCCGGGGGTATCCCCCCAACAGTAGTCCCCGAAGCTTGTTAAGGCCACAACAGGTTCTCATATCCGGATCTTCGCCTTTTTGGCTGAGTTACTCCGTAATCCGGACCTTTTTCGTTTATGTTCCCTTGTCTCATTCTGAGTTATTCCTCGCTGGCCGGGTCTTTTGCTCACATATCCGGGTTACCTTTCCTTCTCATACGCTTCCACATGTCCTACGTGGAGGGTAATCATCACTTTGCCTCATTTTATGGGCCACGCCCATTTACTGCAGCGGTTACTGTTGCAATGTCAGGAATAACTGCTACACACGTCCCTTCACAGCAGCACCTCGTTAACCGTAACAACACGTCGCGTCATGGGATCTTTTGCTCCCTGTGGCCCTTGCTCTGGCTAGTGTCTGATTGGTTGGTTTGGTCGTGTACACGGCCACAGCGTGCGGCAGGGCCACCCCAAAGGATCCCACTACGCGCCCGCACGCGTGGTTAAATAGGGGGCTGGGGGCAATCTTGGGGAGGTTCCCCATACATTGCGCGCTCCCCTGCCTCCTTTCTTTTTCGCTGCAACTCCACCGCCACCACTGCTTCTTCTCTAGTGCTGCACTACCGCAACCGCGTCCAGACACACCTAGCGTCCACGTCGCCGTCTCTGTTCAAGATCTCCACCACGGGGCCCTGTGCTTCCAGGTTCCCTGCCGTCGGCTACCTCTACTCCGATCTCGTCCTTAAGGACCTCGACCTCACCATGACTGAGGAGGCGGCCGCCGTGGTCGCTCAACAGGAGGAGGAAGACAAAGGCCCCGAGTGTGGCAGCTAGGACGGTGCCTTCGTCTGTGAGGATGACTTGGATTGGCTATACACCATGCACCGCATCCCCGCAGGTGTCGCCTGCCGCCTCGCCGCCGACGAGATTTCCCCCTCTCCAAATCAAGGGGAATATGTGGTTTTTCTCTCCCACTTCCAGCGCGGCTTCGGCCTTCCTATCTTCAATTCCTTCTTCGATTTTATCTCCACCTACCAATTGCAACCACATCATCTCCCTGCCAACACCATCACCTCTCTCTCCTCTTTTGCCTCCGGCATAGAGGGGTATGTCGGCCTCTGGCCATCCAAGGAGATGTGGATCAAGTTCTTTGGTCTATGGAAGAACGTTGTTCTGGATAAGAATCCCACTCTGGCAGAGAAGCATCTGACCTAGTGTGGGGAAGCCTCCATATCTCCCCGCAAGGTCTCTGCGTTCCCCCAGGTCACCGGGCTCGAGTCTTGCAAGGGTTGGGCTCGGACTTTCTTCTACGTCCGAAACACCACTGACGAAGACTTGATCCGGATCCTCCCCTTAAAGATTGGAGTCCTGGACACCTCTTTGTGGGAGAACATTCCGAAGCGACCCACTGCTCTGGTGAACCAGGTTGACCGCCGGATCAAGGAGCTGCTCAAGGAGAAGCTGCGGGGGAAGGATATCATGATCACCTTTGTTTGTAGCCGGGTCTCCCCCTGTAGAAACGTGCCCACAAGATTTGCTAATTGAGTGGCCCCCTCGATCCCCACCGGACTTCCTCCTTCGAGCTCGATAACTCAGCGGTATACCGCCGTGTTAAGGCTATTTTCAACATGGAGAAGGGATTATGCGAGGCTTGGGAATGGGGGCTTGCGCCCTACACCCGGGACAACCCTCCTCCAAAGGTAAACTTCTTACTGTTTTTCCGGGTCTCCTTGGTATATCAGACAACTTTCTTACCTTAACTAGTGCTGCTTTATTCTCAGAGATTTCTCCAGCAGCCACTAGAAGATGGCCAGGAGCTGGCGAGCAAGTGGGTGCTGGATCGTGCCGAGGTGGACGAAGTGGAGCCTAATCCGGAGAGCTTTTTACCCACTCCGGACACCGTCAAATGCACCTTTGCTAAGGCCTCTTCTTTAAGGGATTGGCCGGATGACGATAACTCGGACGTTGAGGTTCTTGAGGTACTTGACCCGGTGCTCATCATTCACGCATTTCCGATTATGTTCGAATCTTCAGCTAACCCGGCCGGTCAGGTCCACGAGGTTCCCCCTTTGTAACACCCTCGAATCGGCCCTATGCAAGTTTCAGCGCTTCCCGCCAAACCCGCATTGAAACGATTCAAGGACGCCCACTAGGCACTTTCGTGCGGGTGGAAAACGAAGTAATACCATTACACATTAGTCCACGATGGAAACCACATAACATATATATATATATATATAACAACAACTCCATGAGTCAAGAATACATATATACTACACAAAGATTCAAATCACCTTGAAAACGATAGAGCATCCGACTACGGAAAAGATGCAAATGGGGCTAAGAGCCCTGAAGAATAACCAATGGCGTCCATAACCCTGCCCAGGCCAAGCCGGAAGGGTAACCCTGCTAACGACGTCGACCTCAAAACCTGCTAAAACAAAAGGGGTGCCGACAAAGGGCAAAGGAAAAAGAGGAGCCTCAGTACTGAGGCCAGTACATGGCGAGGCTAGAATTCGGCGGTCCTCGCCTACACAGGTATGGTGGGCTGAAGCGGCAGCGCAGCGGCACTAAACAACCTATAGAGACTCGATACAGCTGGCGGTTATGAGAGAGGGGTAAGAAAGACCTATCCGGATCTAACCTGATACTAACATCAAACATACCCATCCTGGTATTCCCCCTCGAGACCAAACGAGGAAGTCAAACCGAGGAACTCACACAGTTGGCAGTTTTATTCATTCGATTATAGTGGAAGCACTTACTAGTCAGATATAGATAGCAGGAGTCATCCTGATAGCATAAGTAGTGGGCAGTTTTAATTAACATTCCGTTGTAGTTGGAACATTTACTAGCCAGATATAATTGTCCTGAGGAATCCCAAAACCCAGCATTTTGTTGGCACTTTTATCACATTCCATTGGAGTTGCAATACTTACTAGGCAGATATAACAAAACAACCCAGGTCCACCAGTGGTTGGCATTTTTAATATCCATTCCGTTATAGTGAAGCTGATTACTAGTCAGATATATTAAGTCAAATTTATAGCACTACTTTAGTTATGCTTGTCTATGATCGAGATACTGTGCTCCAAGTCATCCATAACCGCGGACACGTCTTTCAGAAAGTTTTACCCTGCAGGGGTGCACAAATAGCAACACACACTCGATCAACCTCGGAAAAACCAACTCAAAACCCAACGAGGCATTCACGACAAAGCGATCACAGGATTCATAAAATATTTCAGGGGGCCACCCTACTAAGCTACCCGTAACAAAGTTGGCCGGCTCCGGAACGGACCCAGGGTTTACGACGACGGCTGTAAACGACTGGGAACCCGAAAGTGTGAATGGGCTTGTCGATACCGCGAAAACGTGGCGCGATCCAAAATAGTACAGGTGCTCCACGCACAATCTTAAATAAAGCAGTAAACATGGCATAACTACAGGATAGTAAATAAAATCCCAAACTATTTTGTGGCCCCAAGAAATAGAAATGAATCAAGCTCTGGCTCAGGGAGTCCACGGCCTCCTGGATGTGGATAGTGCGAAAAAATCAAGGAACAGGTATCAAGTACTCGGGGTCCTACGAGACACAAGTGAGCGTGGAAGAACCAAATAACATCTATTGCCCACCGATGCCTCTGCATTAGTTTGATCTAGCATTTTAATAGTTGTATTTAAAGTCATGATCATCTCTACCATTAAGCATCTCCACCATAAACATCTGCCAGCATTCCTACAACTGGGATACTCGACAACACGAGATCGCACATGAGCAAGCAACTACGACTCGCAAGGCCAACTATCTACCAAACAACAGGTATTAGGAGGTGTCCATGGCAATATAGAGGCTGCACGGGAGATAACTGATGCACGGAAACTAAAGCATCACGACATAGATAGCAATAGATCAACAGGCGGAAATAAAGACTATAAATACAAAATAGGTGGAAAGGAGGAGAATGCTTGCCTGAAAAACACTGCCGAAGGATCATATCCGGAGAACTTGTCGATACTCGCATCAACCCATCGGCCTAATCCGCGAAGAAGCAAACACTAGAAGAAACACCGGATGCAATATTTAATACTACGACAGAAGATCCGGCATGCTTATGATATGATGCATGGCATGGCACAGATGCGGTGCAATTAGGCAATATTAAGCGGAACCGGGGTCCCGACAAATAATTATATGGTTCAAGTTATTTAGATACGCTACAATTTAAATATTGTCTTAATAAGGCAAAACATGGGTTCACTACACAAATTTAAATAGGGCTGATATAAGACTAGAAAATCCCGCATATAGCCTCCATATTTAATTATGAGGTGAATCGACAATGTACCCTAGACAAATGAATATGTATGCGAGAATGAATAGTTTATATGCAACAACTATATGGATGACAATTTATAAAAAATAGGGTTATGGGTGAGGTCTCACTGTTCAGATCAGAGAGGCGGAAAGACGATCTTCGGATTGTAGTTGAAGTAGCGAAAGAAGCCGATAGGGACCTTGTTGAAAGGGTGACGACGTCGGCCAATGGACTACGGCGCGCCACAGGAAAATAGAGCAGCATGACAACGTACTATCCCGGTGGAACAGTGATGGATTGGAGACACCGATAAACAAATCTGGGCCGGAAGCCTTACGAGAATTTTATCAAACAAGTTGCGGACGAGAGACACGGAAGGACAAAGGGCATCTACAGTTCAAAGGCAAACTGAAACAGAGCAGCTTGTATCACGCGGCCGCAGTTCGGACTGTGCGTCAAAATCACAGGAAAATAGGGACGGCTCATAGGCTGCTGGCACCGCGATGGGGAGCAAGCAACAACCCGGTAGGACACTCCGGCCGAGGTGAGCAAGCGAGTCACGCGGCCGTCGAGCTGGACCAGCTGTAGGGGAAAACTGGTTGACATCTGAGATGTTGCATCTTGTTGGCGATAGGATAAAAATAGAGGAAAAAGGCTTTGCACAGAGAAATTCGAGGCTATGTAGACTGTCGACGACGACCTGCAGATGCATATTGGAGTAGTACTGCTGATTTGGCTCTAGACGTGTGGTGCAAAGGAAAAATCTGGTGTGGCGGCGCATAGAGAAAGACCTGGAGAAGCTGCAGGAAAAGAAGGTGACAAGACGGACCTGTGTGCAGCGATTGAACTGGGGACGGGCGGCAGGCCGCTGTATGCGCATGGGAGGCTTGGGCATCTGAGCGAGCTAGCTCTAGCTAAAAATCGATTGATTCTATGATTGTAACATATGAGCTAGACGAGCACCCTGATTGGAGCACACAGACATATTAGAAACAATAGGAGAGACAAAGCAGTATCTCGCCCGCGGTAGATAAAAAGAATTGGACGAGGTGGGGAATTTAGATGGGATCTGAGATTTGAGGCTAGGGTTTGGGGAAGGAAAAGGGGATAGACTATTTATGTAGTCCAAAGTAGACTAGATGGGACTAGTTTTGGGCTAAAAAAATTAGACTGGTTTTTTGCCTAGTTTTATTTTTAGTAAAATAAGAAAAACTTTTGTAGTTTTATAATAAACCAAAAACTATTATTTATTTTGTTATAACATGAGAAAAAGAAAGACTACGTCATATATTTAACCGTACGTATATTTAAGCAAACAAAATATGGTTATTTTTAATACAATAATTTGTGATTCAAAAATATGTATTAGGATGGCAAGGTTTAGCTATGATTTTAGGAGGAGAAAGAATAAAATATAGGAAGGAGAGTCAATGCATTATGTGACAATTACAATATCACAAGAGATAAAAAAAGGAATATTAGAGGGAAAAGACCTCAGGTATGTATAGGAATAAAGAGAAAGAGGGAGATTAAGCAATGTAGATAGATAGCAAGAAGGCTATTAGTGCATGTATGTGGTAAAATAGTGGCATGTTCAGATGTATAATGGAAATAATAAATGCCACATGTAATAGGGACAAGGATAGATGATCGTAACACGGTTGGATTAAAAATAGATTCCAACAAGAACAAGGAGTAGATCAAGCCAAGATTTAAAGAAATAATAGAATGGAATCAAGATACAATAGAATGAAAGGAAGGAAATGATGATCACAAGATGTAAAGATCCACACAATCAAATGTGCATGATTTAAATCAATAAGGCAAATAAAAGGAACCCATGTGTCATATGTGGTAGAATTGAAAATAATCATAAGGACTAGATAGATTGGAAAGTTAGTGATAAAGAGAATTTAAGAGATGATGCCCCCAACTCAATTTGGGCATTTTGACAAATATAAAATAGCAAGACTCAAGTAATAGAATTTGGACATTATGGTTCCATATCAAATGGCACCAACTAGAGATAGAATAGAGGGAGGTTAAAATAGTGAGGAAGCAATGGCCAGCTCAAATAAATATATCAAGAACCAAACACAAGTGTAATAATTTGAATGCAATGATTTAATAATATGTTCCATGCAAGGTGGCATGATGAACATGATGATGCATGATGATGCCATGATGATGAAGAAAAAAATAACGAGCAATTTTCTAGTAGTAGTTTTAGCGGGATGCCACACCCTTGCCATGAGTGGTCCGGTCCCTACTCCCTCCCAAAAGCGCGCGGCTACCTCGGCCACAGCTTCGGAGGCGCCGCCACCCAAGAAGAGGCAGAAGAAGTCCGAGGTGAAAACCTCGGCCAAGCCAGCGACCAAGAGCACAGTCCAGAGGGCACCCAAACATCGGACCCCTCCAACCTCGGATGAGTAAGTCTTTCTGTGTCTACTCTTGGGTTTTTCCATTTCTACCTTTACCCTTGCCTCTTGTTTGATCTTTCTCTCTCTTCTTGACGTGCTGCTCTTTTATTTTCCAGAGCTCCTAGGGTCATTCCCTAGAGCGGCTCCGACATTGCCTCTCCGATCCGGAGCAGTCCTTCTCCCCCCGTGACGACGCCGCTCGCCCGCTTAGTCCTATTCAAGAGGACTCCGCAGCTGCGCCTGATCGGAGCCCTTCTCGTCAAGAGGAGGGTAATGTCGGCGCAGGGGATAGTGGGGCAGCTCAGGATACGGCTATGCCGGATCATCCTAGCTCCTCCTCTTCGGCGCCAGCGCCTAGTATTGAGGTTGCAGTCTCATCGGCACCGCCCCAACCAAGTTCTCCAACTCCAGTTTCTTCTGAACTAGTAGTTCCAGTACCAGCAGCACCAGCACCAGTAGCACCAGAGACATCAGCAACACCAGTACCAGCATCAGCACCAACATCATCAGCTCCAGCACCAACCTCGGCACCAAAGCCAGCAGTAGCAACAACCTCCACGAAGCCTTAAAAGAGGAAAGCTGCATCAGCTGCCTCCGGATCTATGGTGTCCATTGCGGTCATCTTTCAACCAGCTTCTCAGGCGCCATCTGGATCAACAGCCTCTGATCTTCCGCTGCGCCCTGTGTCATCCGGCAAGCTCAAGAAAGCTGCCAGTCTAGCCAAGGGCACCACTTCCGGGTCTCCCGCTTCCGGATCAGAAGGGAGTAGGCAACTGGTCCTGCATACCAGTCCTGCTGCTACCCAATCAGCGAGGCGAGAGGCCCATATCAAAGGCTTGGTGGCGAGTCATTCTCCCAGTAGCAAAAGTTATAGCCCACTGCTCCTAGAGTACGTGAATAATTGGAACAACGCTGAATTCATTGATCCAAAGGATGATCTGCCAGAGAAGTTCGGCCCAGCGGAGTTCAGCGCTCAGATGAACTCCGCCACCAAGGCCATCTCTTTGGCTGACCGGGTGATGGAGGTAACCCTTTTCTTTCGCTGTGGTACTTTGTATGCATGAACACTTATAGATATATCCCCTAGTCCACGAGCCTCCGAGGGAGTAACTTGTCACTCAATCGGATGCTCCTAGACAATTTAGTTTACGTCCTTAACAATTTCAAACAGTAATGAAGTTTGGGCTGGGTTAAGTTCCACTTGACCCGGATCTTGGATACTTCGAATATCCACACACCTAGGGCCGGGTTAAGTTCCACTTGGCTTGGATCTTGTAGACTTCGAATATCCACACACCTAGAGCCGGGTTAAGTTCCACTTGGCCCGGATCTTGTAGACTTCGAATATCCACACACCTAGAGCCAGGTCAAGTTCCACTTGGCCCAGATCTTGTAGACTTCGAATATCCACACACCTAGAGCCGGGTTAAGTTCCACTTGGCACGCATCTTGTAGACTTCGAATATCCACACACCTAGAGCCGGGTTAACTTCCACTTGGCTCGGATCTTGTAGACTTCGAATATCCACACACATAGAGCCGGGTTAAGTTCCACTTGGCCCGGATCTTGTAGACTTCGAATTATTTTCACTTTGCCTGTGAACTAACATTCTCTTGCTTTTTTCAGATCACCACTAACCACCGAACTGCTGAGTTCCAGTGCCTGCTGGACTCCTATAAAGATGTTCGCGCGCGTTATGGCAAGCTATTGGAGGATCACCAGAGGAAAGGTAACTTTCTTTACTCGAGACTTTTCCTTTTTTACTTGCGCTCATTCGAGTTATTCATGATCCGTATTAACTTGTTATTTGAACTGTGCAGCCGAGGTTGAGGCTGAGAACATTATCATGCGAAAAAATCTAGCTGAAATCCAAGGTATTTTGTCTTGTTCACACGATCATTGTGCGCTCTTTTCTTGACTCGGTAGATATTTATACTTCGGCTCTGCCAGATTAACCCACGGTTGCAGTTGCCCTTGAAGATAGCGTACCTATTCCTGATATGATGACACATTTTCTTGAACAAGCAGGAAAGCATTAGGCTGAATTGAAGAAGAAGGACGACGAGATAGCTCGGCTGCGCCTCCAGGACTCAGAAATTACTCGACTGGATGCCGAAATCTAGAGGCTTAAGGACCTCCATAAATCTGAACTGGATAAGGCTGACCAAGAGTTTGCCAAGGAAAAAGAGCATCTAACCACGAAAATTTCCAAGGACCAGGACTTATTGCAGGAAGCCGACGTGAAACTTACGTTGGTGACCTCGGAATATGAGAAACTCTAGGCCAACAACACCAATGTTCATGCCGAGCTTCAGCGTCTCCTCTTCTGGATTGCCCGTAAGTTCCTTTCCCTTGCTCAATTTTCACTTCTCTGGATTTATTGCTTTTGCTCATTGTTCCCTCTATTTTGTTCTCAGGCAAGTTTTCAGAAGGTGACACTCTCACAGCTGCTGCTGTAGCCCGGTCTCGCAAGCAACGTGGTATTCCCACAGGTCCCGCTGCCGGGCCAATCCCTTATGATACAGAGGATCTGCTGGTGAGCCTCTTCGCTCGTATGGAGTTAGTGAAGAATTACGGCGCATATATTCTGCCAGCAGCGATGCAGATGCTGAACTCCCTCTAGCCCACTGAGCCCATTCCTAAAGGAAATGCAGCTCTCATAGCCAAATTGATGGAGTGCGATACTCAGGTGCACTTGTGGCGAGAATCTGCTGCACGAGCCGAGGCTGATATCACGCTGCAGTTCGTCCTATCATGGTATGAAGGAATAGACTTGGGGCTGCTCACCCGCATGCGCACCGGACCTAAGTGGTCCGAAGATCCGGAGTGTGTTGCTCGTCGCAAAGCCTGCGCTAGCAAGCTTATCCAGTACTCCTTCTGCCATGCTTGGAATGAGGGGCCAAGCTACCTTGATGTATTTGGTGATGAAGTTGCTTCTGAGGGTGAGGAAGACAAGGGAAGCGAGGGCGAGGCCTCCGAACTTGGCGACGAAGCTGAAGATCCGGAAGATGGAGAGGTCAACCCCGAAGATGAGGCTGAGGCTAGCGCCCCGCCCACGAATTCCGAAGTGCCTCCTCCGTCGGCCGATGACTCGGCTTCTTCCCCTGCTCCTTGAAAACACGTAACCGTATTTTTCAGATCCTCGGAATGCCGGGTGAAGATGTATTAAGTACCTTGGTTTGGTTTTGCCACAATTTGTGATGTTTGACACTAAGTTTTTAATGTCGGATTATCGTGGGGAAAGTCCCCGAGTTTCCTTTTCTTGTTCTCCCAATTTTTGATTCGGCTCGCGTCTACCTTGATTCGGTTTTTTGACTTACGAGTCCGAGGTTCAAAAAATTGACTTAACAATACTTGAAACTTTGAGATTATCTCAAAATAATCCGGCATTAGGTGAATAAAGTAAATACAGGGTTAGTCCGAATAACAAATGTAGGCTCGCTTAAGTTCTTTTCCTTAGACCTGTTTCATGTGCTTTGCAATTCCAAACTTGTTCTCTTGCTTGCCATGAAGCCAATTCTTGTTGGACAACAGCAAAGTTTAAGATTTGGGTTTTTGGTGCTCACACATTACTAATCCGACTAATATATAAGTGACCTAACCCAACCGACATATAAAAACACGAAAGCAAGAAGAAAAATTATTAGGGCAGTCCTCGAGTTTTTGCTTGGGGTGCCGAAGTTTTATTAATAACCTCATTGCCGACATACATACCGACATATGAGTAGCTCGAATACATTCACCTCTTTGTCAGGTGTAAAAAGGACGAAGTAGTGCTACATTCCATGGTCGCTTAGATTCCTCTCCGGACCTGTCCGCCTTGTTCTTTTCCTGTGGCTGTGCACCAATAAGATAATAGGAATCATTGTGCAAAGCTTTGCTTACAATGAAAGGTCCTTCCCATGGAGGGGATAACTTATGCAAGCCAGCAGTGCGCTGCACCAGCAGGAGTACCAGATCACCTTCCGGGAAAACTTGAGGGTTTACTTTCCAGCTATGGTAGCGTCAGAGATTTTGCAGATATATGGCGGATCTGGTCAAGGCCAGTTCTCTCGCTTCTTCCAGCAGATCAACATCATTTTGCCGGGCTTCGCGCACTTTGGCTTCTGTTTATTGGGTGACCCTTGGTGAATCATGCTCTATGTTGGCTGGTAGTATAGCTTCTGCCCCATACCAAAAAAAATGGCGTACAACCTATTGATCGATTCAGAGTTGTTCTTAAACTCCATAGTACTGCTGGTAGTTCTTCTATCCAGCACCTCGCTAATCTTTGAAGTGGCTCTATGAGCCGGGGTTTTATCCCGGACAATACCAGTCTACTGAATCTTTCCACTTGCCCGTTCGATGCGGGGTGGGCCACTGAGGCTACATCTAGCCGAATTTTCTTTTCTTGGCAGAACCTCGCAAATGCTCATTCAGCGAAATTTGTGCCATTATCAGTTATGATACTGTGGGGGTAGCCATATCTCAGGATTATATCCTTGAGGAACTTCACCATTGTTGCCCCATCACATTTCCTGATTGGCTTCACTTCGATCCATTTAGTAAATTTATCCACCATAACTAGGATATGGGTCATTCCTCCTTTAGCCGGCTTAAATGGCCCTACCATGTCTAGGCACCATACAACAAATGGCCAAGTAATAGGGATAGTTTTGAGTTCCGACATTGGCAGATGGGTTTTTGTGACGTATCTTTGATAGCCATTGCATCCTCACCAAATCTTCTGCTTGCTCCAACACACTTGACCAATAGAATCCATGCCGGAAAACCTTTGCCACTAATGCTCTTGAAGATGCATGGTGGCCACATTCTCCTTGGTGGATATCTTGGAGTATGTCAAGCCCTTCCTCCGGGTCAACGCATCGCTGCAACACTGTGGTTACACTTCTCTTCTATAGTTCGGCATTGATAATAGTATAGGCCTTTGCTCTTCTCTGGATCTGCCTTGAGATTACCTCATCACCCGGCAAGATTCCCTCTTTCAGGAAGTCAAATATTGGCTTGGCCCAAGCGTGTATGGCTCAGATGGAGAAAGGTTCCTCGTCATTTTCCATTGCATCCACCAACATTACTCCCGCCGGGTTTGGCTAACCAGTCCCCGGGTTTGCTGAGGCAGTCCCCGGGTTTGCCGAAGCAGTCCTCGGGTTTGCGGAAGCAGTCCTCGAGTTTGCTGAGGTGCCTCCCCAATCTATCTCCACTGGAGTAGCTTCTGATCCGGAGAAGGCCGTGATATAAATTGACTCAGATTCGGGCGATGGGGTAATAGATGGTTTTCTTAAGTGTTCCAAGGCAACATATGGCGGGATTGGTTGCCGGGATGAGCCCAACTTAGACAGTATGTCGGCTGCCTCGTTTTCAATCCGAGGTACGTGGTGGAATTCACATCCCTCGAAGAACCGGCTTATATTTTGCACATGAAATCTGTAAAGGGCCATGTTGGCATCCAAGGCATCCCAGTTGCCAGATACTTGCTGCACCACCAAATCCGAGTCTCCAAAACACTGTATCTGACGTATCCCCACTTCTTTTGCCACTTTGAGACCATGCACCAGTGCTTCATATTCTGCGACATTATTCGAGGCGCTGAATTGGATTTGGAGGACATATTTCAGTTGATCTTTCTTGGGCGAGGTAAGCACTACTCTGGTGCCCAGCCCTTCTTTCAGTTTTGATCCGTCAAAGTGCATTCGCCAATAATTGGAGTCCGGCAGAGGTAGCTCGTATTGCATATCGGCCTAGTCCACAAAGAAATCCGCCACAGCCTGTGATTTGATCGCATCTCTTCTGTCAAACTATGGTGCATATGGGGCTAGATCAATTGCCTATTTTGCTATCCGGCCACTAGCATCTTTGTTACTCATAATCTCTGATATGGGTGCCTCACATATCACCTTGATGGGATGTTCCTCAAAGTAGTGTTTGAGTTTCTTGGCCGACATATACACGCCATACGCCATCTTTTCATAGTGAGGGTAGTTCTGTTTTGAAGCCGATAACACTTCACTCAAATAATACACCGGCCTTTGCACTGACTTTCCTTCTTCTTCGCACTCCACTACAATTACTGCACTTACGACTCGGTTGGTCGCGGCTACATAGAGCAACATTGGCTCCTTGGGTAGTGGTGCGACTAGGATTGGTGCAGTGGACAACATCTTTTTAAATTCTCGAAATGCGCTATCCGCTTGTGGCATCCATGTAAATTTGTCTGCCTTTTCATTAACTGGTAGAGGGGCAAGGCCTTCTCTCCCAGCCAACATACGAACCGTCTTAATGATGCCAGGCAACCAATGAACTTCTGCACATCGTTAAGGCATTTCGGCAGTTTCATTTTCTCTATAGCTCGGATTTTCATCGGGTTAGCTTCGATACCTCGTCTAGACACCAGAAAACCGAGTAATTTTCCCACGGGTACACCAAAAGTGCATTTCTACGGGTTAAGCTTCATCCGGAACCATCTCAAGTTTGCGAATGTCTGTTGGATGTCCTCAAGGAGCGTATTGCTTCCCTTAGTTTTTATCACCACATCATCCACATAAACTTGCACATTTCGACCTATTTGGTCATGTAAACATTTTTGCATGCATCGCTGGTACGTTGCCCCAGCATTACGTAATCCAAACGGCATAGTGCAATAGCAATAAGCCCCGTACAGGGTAATAAACACAGTCTTTATTTGATCATCTGGGTTTAGGGGTATCTGGTGGAAACCAGAATACGTGTCGATGAATGATAACAGTTCACATCTGGCAGTTGAGTCTATGACTTGGGCCTATTCTAGGGAGTTGGAATGGATCTTTGGGACACGCCTTATACAGGTTCGTGTAATCAATGCACATGCACCATACCACGGCCATGTTCGGATCATCCTTCTTCTTTTCCACAAGCACCAGATTAGAGAGCCAATCTAGATAGAGTACTTCCATGATAATTTCGGCTGCAAGGAGCCTAGCTATCTCATCCCCAATGACTTTTCTTCTGTCCTTGGTGAAACATCGGAGAGGTTACTTCACCGTCTTATCACTAGGTCTCACATTCAAAGAGTGCTCGACCAACTCCCTCGGCACACCTTGCAGATCCTGTGTGGAACAAGCAAAGATATCCCGATTCTCACGGAGGAAGCTGACGAGCTCGCTTTCCTATTTGTTGCTTAACCAGGCACCAATAGTTATGGTGCGCTCTGGGAACTGATCATTGATTGGCACTTTCTTTGTATCCTTGGTTGCCTGAAATGATACGCTTCCATGCGGGTTGGTCAGTGCCGGCATATGTGAGGATTGAGCCAATGCCGCCACTTCTTGTATCCTTCTCTTTTCCTGATCTATCATGAGTGACTCGGCCAAGTTTGATCCGGCAGAAGCGCACTCGATCGAACGCCTGAAGTCCCCGGATACGGTTATCACTCCCCTAGGTTCGGGCAGTTTCATCTTTAAGTAACTGATGTAAGTACTTGCCATGAACTTGTTCAGCGCGGGCCTGTCGAGCAACGCGTGATAGGCACTCTCTAGATTAACCACTTCGAACTCCAAATTTTCAGTCTGGCAATTATCCCTTGTACCGAACAACACATCAACCCGGACATTGCCAATTGGCTCACAAGAGATACCTGTCACAATGCCGTGAAAAGTGGTCCTTGTGGCTTGTGCATGGTATCCTTGTACATGATGTTAATGCTACTGCCATTGTCAATCAGCACTTTGGAAAACCTCACATTAAGATTCGGCCCGATGAACGTCGGATCTAGGACCAGTGCATTAGTCCCTGGGCTAGGCATGAGCTTTGGGTGATCCTTGATACTCCACATAATCTCCTGATCTGACCAAGGCATATATCTCACCACTGTTGGCATTACCGCATTTACCTCCATATGCTGACGCTGCAAGCTTTTTCGGTCAGTTTCTTCCGTGGTAAACACACAGTATCTTTGGTGATGCTCCTTGTATTCATTTTGTCCCTCATTTGCGTGGTAACCTTGGTCCTGTTGCTAGTTATTGTTTACTTGATGCACATCATCCCTCCTTTCCTGATTTTCATATCTCGGCAGAGGTGGAGGCAATATTAGTTGCTGTCCATTTCCCTCTGTTAGTAATGGTTGTCGTGGTGCTTCATTCCGAGGTGCTTCGTTCCGAGGTGCCTGAGCATTCCCCGAACTGCCTTGTTCTAGCTTCCTCATCCACTCACACTATCGGGTTGTATGGTTTGCCGGGCTATTCGGACTTGGCATATGAAATTTGCAAGGTTGATCTAGCATAGACTCGAACGTATACCTCGGTCGATCTTTTCGCTCTTGCCATTGCTTTTTATGCTCCGGGGTCCAAGGCTTCTCCCCCTCACTCTTCTGCTGCCAGTTCTGCCCTCCAGTTTTCTGGTGCTAGCTGGCGCCAGCATTGGGTTGATCTCGGTCCACCGCTGTCACCTGCTGCGAGTTATATCTGTAATCTAGGCGCTCGTCCCTTCTCTTTCCTTGAAAATCGTTTCTCCTTGATGACCCGGAGCCATCTCGGTTGTAAACCTCCTCGTTTGCCTCGCTTGACATTAGCCGGGGTTGAGTTGGGTCCCCCAAAGCATACGAATCCGCGATTCAGATCGTCTCAGCCAAAGTGGTTGGCATATCTCGCTATAGCCTTTGCCACAACATACTTCCATATCTACAGCCTTGGGCGAACCACGCGATTGCTTGTGATTCAATTAGTCCTTTGCATGAATTGCGCATGTTGCATCAGCGAGTCAGGAAATCTCGGCCTGGCTCATTCAGTCTCCAACCCTCCTGTTACTATCATGGCTGTATGACCTGGCCTAGGCTCGTATTCCTTGTCGATATCAGTAATGAGGTTTCTACCTCGGATTTTCACCCCATATATGCGGTTTGCCTTTGCATATTCCCTCAAAGTGATGTTCAAGGACTGCTGTAACTCCGCAACTTTCTTTGCGCCAGCTAACATTTTATGCCTAGTTTCCTCCAACTCAGCTTGCACCTGAGCCGGATCTACCACAGGAGCTATTGGCGCTACTAGGCTCTCTATTGCTTGCTGGAGTACATTCTCTGGCCTCTCTAGCGGAGGAAACCTAGATCTTGCCTGTTTTGGCATGACTTCCGGCTCTGGCGCCGGGTCCTTGCTTGCTCCCGCATCTGGCACGGCCATTAGGACCTCAGCACTGCTAGCGGGGCGAGTGATACGCACAGCGCGAGCTGCGCTGAGAGGTGGTTCGCCTCCCTCGACGACGTGCCTCAGATGGACGCAGGACTCGTCCACGCCAACGTAGATCTTGTGCGTGCCAAGCTTGATGAAGAGGCTGTTGCACGGAGGAGGACGCCTACCGAAGGTCCCTGCGTTGTCGCTGACATAGTCCAGCGCTCCAAAACACTGAACCAGGCCAGAGACGATGCGCTCGCCGGTGTTGGAGATGCTTTCCGTCCGGATTTTCACCCCTGCTAGCACCGCTAGCCCACGGTGGGCGCCAACTGTCGTGGTGGTGGCACGATAGATGACATGGATAGGCTAAAGATTGGGCCAATGAGTGCTAGGGGAATCCAGGGAGGGAAAACGTGGTGATTCCACGCATAGATGTTGTTATATTTCCTCTATCAATGGTGAATACAAGTGCTCCTCGAGCTGTTCGTGAGAAGGAGACAATGGCTCTTACTACCCACAACCTAACTCTAGAGTTCTACCTTAGACAGAGAAAATGATCTATCCCCGTCTATGGAGGCCCAGGTGCTCCTTATATAGGGGAGCCCGGGTTACAAAGTTAGGGCACACGTGGCAGCATATTCCCCGAATATGCCCCTTGGTTAAAGCTAGATGCTTCTTTATTCTCTTTAACAGTTTGTCTGGACTTTGGACATAACCCATAGCGCAATCCTTCCCTTTAAGCATCACCAGACACGGGCTACGTCAACTGACATTGCCCGCGTCATCTTGGTTGCCCCTATCCCGCTGGTCCTTCCCTCTGCTTTGCTTCGCTCATGATATAGCTATCAAAAGCCACCTTTTGACCAACGGGGATTCCTTCCTTCTCTTGGAAGACAAGTGGTAGTCCGGCCAGCATACAGCTAACCCGGCTACGCGGATACTTGCGTAATAGATAGACAAACATGGCCAGCATATATTTTATGCCGGTCGGGTCAAGGCTAGGGAGATGCTCCACGGGCCGGGTTACTCCGTAGGTCGGCCTGCCTTGAGGTGACCCGGCCAGCACTTGCTTTGACTGTGTCGTACCTCAGCTAACTCGTCCTTTATACCCCGGCGTTACCCTACCCGGGGGTATCCCCCCAACAAGTTTCCTCCACTTTATAAATCTGAAAAACTTCAGCATAGATAGAGTAATGGCAAGCATATCATACGGGTTTTTATGCATCCTTATAGCGCAGCAAAATTATTGTTAACATGGATGATTCAAATGAGTAAACCTTATTCCATGTCATGTAATCAACTCATAGGCTTATCTTTGAACAATAAAGTATAATCATGTAAAATTAAGAGTGTGAGAGTTTGTCATGGAAAACATATACACTAGAGTATCTCAATTCTCCCACATCAATAAATCAAGACTCTTCAAGCACTACTTTTATATTCATTGTCCTTCAAGAATTTCAATTCTTAAGTAATTGAGAGCATGCCAAAGATTTTAATTAGCTTATCGGACTGTGATGGACAATCATGGCATCACCAAGGTTTTTTTTTTCCTTTTGTATAATGATTACTCATAACATCCAGAGGAGTGATTCCATTATGAACATAGCTACCCAGGAATGCCAAGAATCTTACCCATTATAGCATTGCTGCTACATATGTTTAATCAACTCATAGCCGAAATCTAGGAGTTTCCTCCATGAAGATCGTTCGTAGGCTAGCGGAGTTGTTGGCATCCCATGAAGTTTCACACGCATAAAGCTATATCATTCTTATGATTCAAAAGTCAAACTTTGGCATGCTCACAAAAACTGCTAAACATTAATTCAATTGAACACATCTTTTTAAAGAGAGCTATTAAGTCAATCATTATTTTCTGGTGTTGAGTGTCTCTAGAAACAAGCCTTCAAGACTAAACACTATAACACCCAAGCCTTCAGTTGTGAGACTTTTTCTTATTACAATTGTTTAGCAAATTTCTAGGCAAGACTTGATTAACTATAGGAGCTGGAACAAAACATATCCAACTAAATATACATGCAAACAAAATTTTACTACAATACAAAGACTCACTCCACCAATATAACATCTTATCATTTACTACTAACTAGCATGGGTTTCTCAAACTTCAAAAGTGGGGAGTCTTAAGGCATACCTCTCATGATTGTCCACTTCTCTCTTCCCTTTTGATTTGCTTCTTGGAAACTCGAAATCGATCACTCTCCTGCAAATATGTGAAAGTCACAACGAGAATAGAAAAGAAGGAAGATGGAAAATAAAGATAAATGGAAAAAATCTTTTGTTGTTTTTAAGAGAGGGAATTAAAGAATAGAAAATTGGCGGCAAAGCTTGGCTAGAAAATCTCGAAAATAAATGAAAGTAACTAAAGATAAAGTGTTGGGGAAATCAACACGAGTGCTTATAAACTTGAATTAAAAGCATAACCTCGAAATAAATAAAAACAAATGAATGCCAAATAAAGATAATGAGGAAACTTCCCCAAGCATAGGCTTTTCCAAGACCTTCAAATCATTGTGGTGACAGGAAAAAGTTGTAACTCCAGTTTGCAAATTGAGTTGATAAATTACTAGTTGTTTCTAGGAGGTTCAAGGAGAGGTTTTGCATTCTTTCCATAGTTCCACCAAGTTCTTGGAAGTCTTGGTATGTAGTGAACCGGGTTGTTGGCTTCTACTCTTCTTGGTCCTCTTCTTGGTCTTCATCCTCATCCGGAATCTCCTCCTCGGGGTGGTGTTCTCAACCTGCAAGTCATATTGCAAACGTCCTTCCTCGATAGAGAAAAGACCATTAGGCAAAGGAGTAGGGTAGAGACGCCCAGCTCCAGCAATATGCATGTAATAAACACCACCTCTACTAGTGAGCATTACACAAGCCTTTAAAGTACAGAAACCAACACGTCGCTCACCTAGCACTGGTTGCAACTCACCTAGGTTGATGCCTAGGGCACTGGCAAGCACGGTGATGACGCCTCCACCTGTGGCTGGTCCTTGGCTTTGGGAGGATTGGTACTCCAGGTAGCGCACAAGAATTCCGCCCAAGTTGAGTGAAAAGTTGGTGTTGTTGAAAGCAACATTTGCGAGGACTAAGATGTCCTCCTCACTAAGTCTCGTGAACTCATTTCATGCTTGCAAAGTGTTAGCAATAACATAGAACAAATAGCGAATTGCAGAATGTTGAATATTCTTCCCCTTGCTTACTCTAGAAGTAAAACTCATTCCATTATAATATTTCTCCAAGGAAGGGTCTAATCCAGTAAAGGATGTGCGTAAGTCATTATCATTATTGTTTGGAAAATTAAAACATGCGCACCATTCATCTAGTGATAAAGCATAATTGTTGTCCATAAGTCGGAAAGAAATCATCTCCTCTCCATTCCATGCTTTAACCGTGCTTTGCAAAGAACTTAGGAATTCAAGAATTAACCGGCGATTAGTAGGCACATCATTGAATACAAAGTTTTGCAAGCCAACCCTATTGCAAAGTAATTTGAAGTCATTAGAAATACCGAGTTGGTTCAATATAATGGGGCAAGCCCACTTGGTTACCTTCACCTCTTGGTTCTTGATCCTGTTGAAGCGATCATGTTGGGGCTCATCCATGAACCATATCCCCATGCGTTCTTGAGCGGTAGCCCGAGAAGCGCTAGCGGCGGCACGAGCACGAGTTTGGCTCCTTGTGTTCATCATCTAAAATAATAAGAAAGGAAAAAATAAAACTTTTTGATCCAACAATAATAAGCATAACATATTCCTCATCATAACACACTAAAGAATTCCCTCAAATAATAACCTAGGCAAGAGAATCATGGCAATAGTTCATAGTAGGTCTCACCCTAGATTGATAATGACAAAAAATCGAAGATGAATTTGCAAAAAGTAATTGGAGGATTGGAGGACAAACATACCGTAGATCACTTGTGTGCGAGGAAATCGAACGAAATTGAGTAGAGATGAAGATCTCTTGAGGTTTTGAGAGAGTTTGGAGGTAGAAGAGAGAAAAAAGATTAAAGGGTTGGAGGTACCTCCTGTGGTGATTTTGTGGTCGGACGCAACTATACGGCCAAACTATATGGCTGAAACAATTTGTTCCCGCCCTATAACTGGTGTGCTGTCAAAAATTTAGGGTTTCCACCTGGCGGCGTAGCTATACGACCATAACTATATGGCCGGGATTTTTCATCCCCGCCGTATAGTTGGTCGTCAAACTTTCTGTACCTAGAAAAGAAATTTTACGAACGCATATATATCTATATGACCGGAACTATACGGCCGAAATTTTTATTCCCGCCATATAGTTGGTCGTTAAACCTTCAGTAATTAAGAAATACAAATTGTCGATGGCAAAGATATCTATACGACCGGAACTATACGGATGGAATTTTTATTCCCGCCGTATAGTTGGTCGTTAAACCTTCTATAGCCATCAAAAAATTTCCGTTTCTTCAAGAATTATTTCTTATCCTGAAACTTAGCGAAACACCTTGTTTTTGACAAAAAAATGTTAGTAAAAATTGTCGACCAACATCAGCATGTATAAAGCAGGATTTTTAGTACTACCGAACTTCTTCTCGTCAACTAGAGCTTTCTAGCACTCTTTATTAAACATAAAACTTAAACTAAAACTAAAAACTTTACTCAAACTTTTATTTCACATGGGTTGCCTCCCATGCATCATTCTTTTATGGTTAATAGCTTGACCTCGATGTTGCTCACTTGGGCCAGACGAGTGGAACACCCACTCCAAAATAGTTGGCCTTCAAAGTGATGGCCTCCTTTTCATCATGCTTGGCTTTCTTCTTCCTAGGAAAATGAATAACAAAAGGATCCCGCGAAGGCAATTGAAGCTTCACGTTCCCTTCATGTAGATTAATCAAAGCCTTAATAGTTCTTAAGAATGGACGGCCTAATATAATAGAAGCACTAGCATCTTCAGGCATGTCAACAATGACAAAATCAATAAGAGCAGGACATCCTTTAACGTATACTAAAATATTTTATTTAATCCCTACAGCTTGTTTGTAGGTAGAATCTGCAAGATGTAGTTTTAACTCAGTGATCTCAAAAGAGCCAAGATTTAACTTATTAAAAATACTTTTCAGAATTGTTGAAACGCTTGCTCCTAGATCACAAAGTGCAGCTATCTCATTGGTCCCAATTTTAATCTTAATAGTAGGCTCAAATATATCATAAAGCTTTACAGGTAATTTTTCAGCAATTTTCTTATATTCTTCCTCAAGCTCACATACCTTTATTGCTACCTGATTAACGAAGTATTGATACATGGCTTCATCATTTCCTTCACTTACCGGAATCTTGATGTTGATCCCTTTTACAAGATCTTCAATGGTGTAACTTGGTGAAGGAGCATTACTATAATCAAGTTCTTCAGGCTCCTCCCTTTGGATTCTCATCATCTTGAGGTCTTCAACAGGATTGGGCTTAGCTTTACCTGCAAATTTATCTAGAATGAGAGTTTGACTCTCGGTTATCTTACCTAGTGGTGTCTGCAAGTGTACATATCGTTTGTAGCTAGTTTCGAAGTATAGATATCGATCCCACAAGGAGCCCAACGGTAAGTGTTTTATGGGTGAAGTCTCTGTCACACCCGAAGTTGTCACAGGTCTTCGAGTGAATTGACTGCAAGTGTTGAAATAGGAATAGGTTTTGATTAAATGAGATGTATTTAAATAGAACTAAAATGTAAACTTCAGAAATATAAAGCATAAAAGTAAAGAACAACTTGGTTGTTTGTTGTTTCCTACAGATGGAAAAATAAGGCGCATGGAGATTCAGTTCATGGTGATAGTGACTGTGCCAGGTGGATGAATGATAAATATAACAATTATAATCTTATAAATATATGTGTAGGTGAGCAACCCATAATTAGCTGGAACTCCTCTTGGTAGATTTCATCCCAACTTCAATAATCCTACTAGCCTGTTACCAAAACCATGGTCATACACTAGACGATTAAGACCCTTCAGGTCGCTTAGCGATTAAGCTCCTTGGATCAGACTAATGCAATAAGCACAGTGGTTCCTCATTATCCTCGAGTCTACTAGTTTTCCATTGATATCCTCGTGTCAACCGAGGGTTGCCGGTCCAGTAGCAAACAAGATCTTATCTATGTAGAACAAAGCATCATGTTGTCTGGGCCCTTAATTGGACAACAAGTATTAGGCATCCCACAAATAGTCAAGCACACATAATATAGTAATTAGAATGAATCACAAAATAATGGAAAATATATGAAGGCACATCACATCTCACCAATTCCCTACATCTCCCACGCCCAAGGGAATTACTCACACATGAGAGAAGAACGAATCATCAATATAATCAAATAAAGGGAATACATCTTGGTATTCCCGTGGAGATCCACAATAAGAATAGAAAAATATCCAACACAATTCAAGATGGGAATAAATAATCTCAAACCCTAGCCTTGCAAGGTGGAGATTCATCTCTCTCTCTCAAGTACAAGTAGTGGCTATGGAGGTGTATTGGCTAGGAGGTTGAAGATCGTGGAGCGAGATGAAGAACGTCTTCTCCTTCTTCTCCGGATCTCTTCTTTCTCCCTTCTGGATGGTGTTGCGGCTGCTGCGTTGTGTTTTTGTCCCTGGTCCCTTCATGGAAGTTGTCCCTTTTGACAAGACAGAGGCGACGACAACTATACGGTGGGAACTATATGGCCGGAAAAATATTCCCACCGTATAGTTGCTCATAAAGCTTATGTATGCTCCTATCAAGTGCTTCCAAAGAGAGACTTGCTTGTTTTCTCCAGAATATTGTGTTTTCTCTAGTTAAAACCTTCTATTGACATTCAGAACCTGAAACACACATTAAAAACCAAGTTTTCTTTACTACTGAAGTATTAGTGTTAGGTAAAGCTAGAAAATGATCAAATCCGGGAGAAAACCATCAATAAAAGCAATAAAAAATGTGTCGAATCTCACAGCTATCAACTCCCCCAAGCTTAGATGTTGCTCGCCCTTGAGTGATAAGGTAATAAGGAAGAATAGCAGAGTTTCGCGACTGAAAATAAAGGAACTCACAAGTTTGAATTGGTGTCAAATTCTTTTCTTCACAATATCTACAATCTTAAATATGATCATACAAGTATTCACAAGATTGCACCGAGTCCTCTTCCTAACCACGTATATCTTGTTAGCAAATAAATCATATGTCCATGCAAGTGTCAAAAGTTTTAGCTAGGAGAGTGAGACAAATTCTTTTGGTGTCTCTTCTCGTTGAGAGATGAAAACTTTTGTTCTTGTTTGCTTAATCAATTAAGAGTACTCAAGTTAGCTTAAAAACATTTAATTTAAGAACAAATCATCCACTCCCATGTCAAAATTTCAAGACTCTCAAAGCACCTTTTTCTTTATTTTGTCTTTCAAAAACTTCAGCTCTTTCATAGAGAAATCATGCCACTATTTTTAACATGTTAATTGGGGCTGTGTTGTGCACTCGTGACCATGCCAATGAATAATTATTGATAAATAATAAGATAGAGGAGTACTACAACTTAACTTGGAACACGAAACAATGAGGAGACTAAAAAATTTACCCATCATAGCATTGCTACTATAGCCGTTTACATAACTCAATAGCCGAAATCAAGTGGTTTCCCACATTTAGATCATTCGCTGGCCAACGGAGTTAATAGTTTCCCATGAAGCACGACAGAGTTGTAATGACATGCATAAAGCAATATATTACAGTAATTATTAGAAAAAAGTGGTGGCATAATTTCTACTACTTTGAAGCATCCATTTCATCAAACAATTTCAATCAAGGGTACTATCAAGTCTATTTGTATTAAGTCAAATGGGATGGAGTAGGTCTAAAATCAAATTCTTTGAGATAAGCATGGACTCAATTAATATTTCAGATGCTTTATCTTGTTGCAAAAATGTAGGAAGTATTTTTAACCAAGTTCATTGCTCATTGTTTCAAAGCTAAAAAGGAGGCACTAGCAAAGGAATATAATTTGTAGGATAACAAGCTAAGTGGGGAGTGACTCCAGTGCAAGCGAGTAAATAATTGTAGGATCAATTTAAGGTTGCAAAGAGGGTGATGAAAAGAATGTGATACCTCCTCTTGCTTACTTCGTTCTTGTATTTGAGTCGAACCCCTTATGTATTTCCTTATTGCCAAATCACCTGAAATTAAGCAATCTCCGAGAGAAACAAAGAAACGAACTTGCAAATAAAGCTACAACTATTTTTTTTAATTTTTGGTTTAGGAATGCAAAACTGAAAGTAAACATGCAAATTTCAATAAAATAAATCAAAATAAGAAATAAAAACATGAATGCAAAGTTTGGAGGTTTTCAAACCTCCCCCAATCTTAGGCTATTGCCAGACTCAGTTGTTGTCGTCATTTGGCGGCTGGTGCGGATACTACTGGTAGTAGTCGAGGAACTAGGTCATGAAGTGACTGAAGTTGTGAGTCAAAATTTTCACATCTTCATTCACTTCCTAAAGAGTGTGGCCGATCTCCCCAATGCGCTGGTTGAGCTGCTAAAATTCCTGATAGGGGACGTAGCCATACCCCTGCTATGGCTGGTTGGGCCATGGGTCCGAGGCTCCCCCTTGCTGCTGCTGCCGTCCCTCCCAAGCAGGGTTGTGTCCCTACTCTTCCTCCTGCTCCTGCTCCTGCTCATCCTGCTGCCCTCCTTCTTCATCTTCCTCTTCATCGGGCTTGAGTTCAGCCATGATCTCCATCACTTGGTCTTTGGTGAGGATCCAAGCATCCTTCTCCACAATCAAGAAGGCTGGGGGCATGGCAACTAAACCTGCTCACCCTGTGCATCACCAATATAACTGAATTGATATGATCGGAGCCTCCAGTTAGGTAGACACCAAGGAAGCCACAAGCAGTCAAATACTTGACGTCCATGAGTTTGGAGCCGTCAACAGGTTCCATAACAGGTAGTATAATATTTAATGCATAGGCAAGGTGGGTTACCAATCCACCAATCGAATATCACCTTTGGTCTTGTTGCTTTGGTGGCGAAAGTGCTGATGAGTAGAGCTGCAGGATTGGGGCTTTGCGGTGAAGTGGGGAAGAGAGCCTTGGTGATCATTGCCATGTCCGCATTGGCCATGAAACCAGTGTCACCTCTTCCCAGTAGTGTGTTGGCGAGGAATAAAGCATAGTAGTGGATGGTTGGGTTCTGAATGGTGGACATCTTCTTTTGGTAGAATTGCTTGTCACCATTAACAGAAATAACCTCCCAAGTCTCTCCACTTGTGACGCTATAGAGGTTAGTAACATTATGCTCCCCAACATGAGGGAAGTTGAAGGTATTGCAAAATTGTTTGAAATTTATTTCATAGTGCTGCCAGTTCATGGTGAAGCTTACCGTGCACATATTACCTTTCTCCCTATGGTCGTCGTAGAAGGAGGCCAGGAACTCATGGGTAAGCTTGGCATAGGTATCATGGCTTGCAAAGCCAAGTACCGCCAACCCTAACTTGTTGCACATGAGGTTGAAGTCCGCCTTCAACCCTACCACAGTGAAAAAGTTGTGGTCGGCCCAACGTGTGGGCGGCACCCTCCTCGATGAGACAATGTCCGACTTGGAGGCGAAGCTCGGGTCCCCGAGCTCGAGCCCTTACCCCGTTGGCGCTTGCTCGAACGAAAGAGGTTACCGATTTTGTTCATCGTGATGCACTGAAAAATTTCACCATAAAACCTTAGGCATATAGTTTCTACATGATATATGAACGATCCTACATGAAAAAAATTCAATCCTAACATGAAAAATTAATAGGTAAAACAAAATAAGCTTGAGTTCATCCATTAGATCAATGTGAGAATTTCAACCATGAAAATCTAAAAATAAAGCATGGATAGGGAGAGAAACATACTGATCTATTGATTCCCACACTCAAATGAACGAAATCCACGAAGAATCAAAAGTTCTAGGTGGATTTTGAGAGGTTTGGGGAGAGAATATGAGAGAAATAATGAGAAAGGGAGGAAGACCTAGCCGCCCCGGTGCGATTTTGTGGTTGCACCAAACTATACGGCCGGAACTATACAGGCGGGTGATCCGCATGTAGTTGCGGCGGCACTGCCAACTAGGGTTTCTTTATATAGAAAATAACTATATGGACACAACTATATAGTCGGATCACAATGATCCCGCCGTATAGTTGGTCGTTAAACCGTCTGTCCCTCGAGATAAATTTCTAAAACTAGCATCGATATCTATACTACCATAACTATACGGCTGGAATTTTTATTCCCGCTATATAGTTGGTCGTTAAACTCCCAGTATCTTTCGAAGGATTTTGTACGAAGGCATTTATATCTATACGACCGGAACTATACGGTCGGAATTTTTATTCTCGCCATATAGTTGGTCGTTAAACTCCCAGTACTTTTCAAAGAATTTCGTATGAAGGCATTTATATCTATACGACCGGAACTATACGGTCGGAATTTTTATTCCTGCCGTATAGTTGGTCGTTAAACTCTCTATGCCTTCGAAGAAAATTTGTTAATGATAAAGATATCTATACGACCGGAACTATACGGCCGGAATTTTTTATTCCTGCCGTATAGTTGGTCGTGAAACTATCAGTAATCATCAAAAAAATCTATTTCTTTGAGAATACCTTCTTATCCCAAAACTTAGCGAAATACCTTATTCTGGACAAAAAATTGATGGTAGAAACTATCGACCAACATTGTCTTATTAAAAGCAAAATTTTAGCTTCTTTAGATGAAAAACTTTAAACTTAAATTTTTATTCTTATTCTAAACTTATTCAATCGATGTTTCTACTACTTTTTGACAGCTGCATCTTCACATACGCGCTTCCTCAAGAATGTCTGTGAAAAAGTGGTAGGAATGCGATGAACCTTTTATTCTCTAATCTATTTTATTGACGAGATGGGTTGACTCCCATTAAGCTTTTATTAGGAATCGTTGAGTAACTCAACCTTTTTTCCATTCTCGCATTCTTACCTTGGGTTGCCCCTTATCAAAGGCACTTACCTCATGAACTCGTTTTGCCGGTGGAATATATCTTTCTCCTGCTTCTAGCTTCTTTGAAAAATACCAGATGATTTCAACATCATAAACATTGAAGATTATCTTTCCTTTAGCACAATCTATTGATGTCCCTGCAGTACTAAGGAAAGGTCTTCCAAGTATTATGGATAATCTTTCATCTTCTGGCATTTCAAGAATAATAAAATCAGTGGGAATAACATGCTTATCTATTCTAAGTAAAACATCCTCAATCATACCAATAGGTTGTTTAGTGGACTTGTCAGCCATCTATAAAGTGATAGTAGTAGGAGAATACTCCCCTAATCCTAACCTTTAATAGAGGGAGTATGGAATTACACTAACTCCTGCTTATAGATCACACAAGGCATTGTGAATATCTGTTTTACCTATTGAGCATGAAATAGTTGGTATTCTAGGATCTCCAGTCTTAGAAAACAACTTCCCATTAGCAGGATAACTAGTTACCATGGCAATAGTTTCAGTTATTTCTTTATTTCTACTAAGAATATCACAGAGGAATTTGGTATAAGTAGGAACTTTGATTGCATCCGCAAATAGAATTTCCAGACGAAGGTCACTAAGTGCCTTTGTAAAAGAATTATAAATTACCTGATCCGGTGCTTTATTTTTTCGATCTGGATAAGGAATGTTTTTCTCACATAACTTACTCTTGTCTTTTACCTTTTGTGGGGGGTCAGGTTCTTTCGTTGCTTTATTTTGTTGTTGCTTATTGCTTTTGTTCTTTTCTACTACAACAACTTCATCTTCCTTACTTATCTCTTTATCTTCTCTTGGATCAACCGTCTCTGCATAAGGGTTATAATGGTCATCATGTGCATCATTTTGGTCCTCCTTGGTTTGATCTTGTGTTTCAGTTTCATCTTGAGGATTAACCAATGTATTATCTTCTTGTCTTGCTTTGAGCAAGGCCTTTTACTTTGCTCTTTTTCAACTTCATATTCCGGTGGTCCTAAGGGTCATGTAACAACTACACCCCTTCTTGTGACAACACTAATAGAAATAGGAATATATTTATCATCACGAAGAAAAATTTGATAGCGAGATGCTATTTGTTCACACTGGGTTTCAATCATACTAAGATACTTGTGAAATAGTTTTATTTCTTGGACGATCTCATCATAATTTTTAGTGAGTTCTGCCAAAATCTTTTTGTGTTTTTGGAAATGCTTATGCAAGTTATTATGAGATTTCACTTGTCGATGTTTTAATTCTTGAAAAACTTTTCTAGTTTCATCTTCTTCATTTAAAACTTGTAACAAATCTACTTTGTTTTCCTTAGCAAGTTCAGAAGGTATCCCTTTTTTATCATTGTTTTGTGTACCTCAGGCATAAGATCAGGAGTTATCCAAAGTATCCCTCTTTCGAGCTTAGTGCCAAAATCGGGATTATATAAAGAATCATATTTAGCCCTAGTAGACATCAATTCCAAACATTCCTTAATAGTTAGAGTATTTATAGACCCTCCTGGTGAGAAGTCAAGCAATTCTCTACATTTAGTATTAAGACCATGGTAAAATAATTGGCAAATAGTAGATTCATAATAGCCATGATTAGGAATACTATTGATCATTCCAAAGAATCTTTCCCAGGCTTGTGGGTAGTTTTCTCCCACATTCTGACTAAAGTTTCCTATATTCATTCTTAGTCCAGTTATCTTTTTAAAAGGATTAAATCTGTTTATGAATTTAACAATGCAGGTTTCCCAACATTTAATGTAATGGCGAGGGAGAGAATAT
The DNA here is from genome assembly GCA_910589775.1 of Avena eriantha. Lineage (NCBI taxonomy): Eukaryota > Viridiplantae > Streptophyta > Magnoliopsida > Poales > Poaceae > Avena > Avena eriantha. The sequence continues at coordinate 396,408,897 of OU342746.1, read as the reverse complement.
AACAAGTCTAGAGCTTTAACTTTAAGAGACCATCGAAATAATTTAAGATGAGAAAAGTCTCTTGGCAAACCTTTTGGTCCAAGCAATGTTATCACATCGTCGAACTCTCTAATGTGTCTTCCTGGGTCTTCGTCTTCCCTTCCACTGAAAGCTTTTTCCTGCAAATTTTAATAATTCCACCATCAAATCGATATTATCTAACTCCAGGATTAGGAAACTCTATTGGTTGTTTAAGATCAGAACTTGGAGCACTGTATTCCCTGAGAGTTTTCTCAGGTTTCATAGGAGTTGTCCTATAAATAGACATGATTTCCATAATATCACTCAGGTTTTCAACTTCAACTTTATTCAAGCTTAAAAGTTTTTCAATAATCCATTCGCGCCTTTGAGCAGGCACGCGCTCAATATAATGCGGTAGATAGGTCCTACCAGAGCGTGTAGACCCTTTGTCTCCTAGGGAGAACATTTTGTAGTAGCAACACCTGAAATGTCAAAAAGACAAACACTTAGCGCTTAGCTCCCCGGCAACTGCGCTAGAAAATAGCTTGATGTCTGCAAGTCCATAGATCGTTTGTAGCTAGTTTCGAAGTATATATATCGATCCCACAGGGAGCCCAAAGGTAAGTGTTTTATGGGTGAAGTCTCTGTCACACCCGAAGTTGTCTCACGTCTTCGAGTGAATTGACTACAAGTGTTGAAATAGGAATAGGTTTTGATTAAATGAGATGAATTTAAATAGAACTAAAATGTAAACTTCAGAAATATAGAGCATAAAAGTAAGAACGACTTGGTTGTTTGTTGTTTCCTGCAGGTGGAAAAAGAAGGCACGAGGAGATTCAGTTCATGGTGATAGTGACTGTGCCAGGTGGATGAATGATAAATGTAACAATTATAATCTTATAAATATATGTGTAGGTGAGCAACCCATAATCAGCCGGAACTCCTCTTGGTAGATTTCATCCCAACTTCAATAATCCTACTAGCCTGTTACCAAAACCATGGTCATACACTAGACGATTAAGACCCTTCAGGTCGCTTAGCGATTAAGCTCCTTGGATCAGACTAATGCAATAAGCACAGTGGTTCCTCATTATCCTCGAGTCTACTAGTTTTCCATTGATATCCTCGTGTCAACCGAGGGTTGCCGGTCCAGTAGCAAACAAGATCTTATCTATGTAGAACAAAGCATCATGTTGTCTGGGCCCTTAATTGGACAACAAGTATTAGGCATCCCACAAATAGTCAAGGACACATAATATAGTAATTAGAATCAATCACAAAATAATGGAAAATATATGAAGGCGCATGACATCTCACCAATCCCCTACATCTCCCACGCCCAAGGGAATTACTCACACATGTGAGAAGAACGGGTCATCAATATAATCAAGTAAAGGGAATTTGTCTTGGTATTACCGTGGATATCTATAATAAGAATAGAAAAATATCCAACACAATTCAAGATGGGAAGAAACAATCTCAGACCTTAGTCTTGCAAGGTGGAGATCCCTCTCTCTCTCTCTCTCAAGTACAAGTAGTGGCTATGGAGGTGTATTGACTAGGAGGTTGAAGATCGTGGAACGAGATGAAGAACGTCTTCTCCTTCTTCTCCAGATCTCTTCTTTCTCCCTTCTAGATGGTGTGGCGGTTGCTGCTTTGTGTTTTTGTCCCTGATCCCTTCATGGAAGTTGTCCCTTTTGACAAGACAAAGGCGGCGGCAACTATATGGCGGGAACTATACGGCCGGTAAAATATTCCCGCCGTATAGTTGCTCGTTAAAGCTTCTGTATGCTCCTATCAAGTGCTTCCAAAGCGAGACTTGCTTGTTTTCTCCAGAATATTGTGTTTCTCTAGTTAAAACCTTATGTTGACATTTAGAACCTGAAACACACATTAAAAACTAAGTTTTCTTTGCTATTGAAGTATTAGTGTTAGGTAAAGCTAGAAAACGATCAAATCCGGGAGAAAAACCATCAATAAAAGCCAGCAAAAATATGTCGAATCTCACAACTATCACCTAGCTGTGCCTCAATAATCCTCGTTCTTTCTTGGAGGGTCTGCTAATCATTCCTCAAACTTACAGCTTGGTTAGATAATTTACCAAGCATAGCATCAAGGTTCTCCGTTATTTTAACAAGGATATTGTTTTTCTCATTTTGTGAGTCTATAAAGGACTTAAGTGTTTCTTGGAGACTACCATTACTTGATCCCATATTATTATTAGAGTTACCTGCAGGACTAGAATAGTGTTTCTGAAATTAGGATTATAATTCTTCTTCCAAGCAGGGTTATAATCATTACGAGTTATGAAATCTGTTTCTTCTATATTTTTTTCTAGGGTAGCTCTTACCTGGTTTTCCTTACCTTTTACGGCTAATATGAGCTCATCCAGCTTAGCATTGAGTTCTTAATTTTCTTGTGGTGAGACGGAGTTCACCTTCTTCGTGTTTGATCTATCCACATGCCATTGGACATGGTTGTCTTGCATATTGTCTAGCAGCTGCTTTGCTTTGGTAATATGTTTGTCCATAAATGTTCCTCCAGCTACAGTGTAAAGCATAGGCTTAGACATAGGATTAAGAGCATTATAAAATAAATGGATAATTAACCAATCTTCCATCCCATGACTGGGATAGTTTCTCATGCTCTCCCATGCGCAAGTGGCTCACGCTCTTCCTGTCTAAAACCAGTAATATTAGATCTTAGTTGCATAGTCTTTGCAGGTGGGAAAAATTTAGTCATAAATAAAGAAGTACACTCCGCCCATGATGTAATAGTATTTCTAGGCAAAGATAGCAACCATTCTTTTTCTCTTCCTCTAAGAGTGAAAGGAAATAAGTGCAATTTGAACACATCGGGGCAACATCTTTTATGCGCATTATATCACATATTTCAGTGAAAGTATTCAAGTGCATACATGCATCCTCAACAGCAGAGCCTCCAAATTGATTCTGTTGAACCAAACTTAAATAATGGGGCTTAATTTCATAGTCCTCAGCGGCTATTGCTGGCTGAGTAATAGGAGTACGCAAATAATCATTGTTGGAAGTCGCAAACTCCCCAAGCTTCTTTTCAACCATATTTCCTATGTTTTTGGGTTTTCTTAAACAAATACTTATGATAGTAAAAACAAGAAATTAAAGACTATCTATTTTTTTGGTTTTTCAAATAAAGACTGAAAGCAAACTAATAAAATTAAAAACAAGAATTAAAACTAGCAAGGTTCCTACTAACCTCAATAGGGTAGCTATTGCTTCCCCGTTAATGGCGCTAGAAAAAGGGTTGATATCTTCGATCTGGATTACGGATGTAGTATAACTCCTTTTTCCTAGTAGACCTAGGTTTATTGAATCCTCGGGAAGCAGAAAGCATAGTGAAGTTACTTTAACGGACCTTCCGGAGTTTTAGAATTCTTTTTGTGTTTTACCAGACCAAAAGTTTGCTATCTTTTATTATTGTCGATGATGGAGAAAGAGGGCCTAGGGCGTTTGGTTTCACCTGTAGCTGTGCAAAACATCTGATGGGAATAAAAGATAATAATAAAGTATGCATGTAATTGTTAGAGCAAGATAAATTAAATGGGGGCAGTGCATCCATAATTGCTATTGCCTTCGGAACCACTTATAGCAATAACCTACTAGTCTCATCCATAGAAGAAAGATAACTAATGATATGCATAGTGATGTCACCATTAATCCCAAGTAAATCCCTCACATACAGCCGTACTACCCCTTCTATCACTGGGGTTCCCAACCTACAAATTAGTCATTACTCATACTCCCTATACCTAGCTCAATCCTTGGGGTCTTGGATACCTGATAAGTCCTTAGATTGAGGCAAGAGAGGATACAATAATCATCATGTCATACAAACTAATACATGATCCCATCTATGATAAATAACATGCACAAAAGCTACATGGCTAGGCCGAAGCCCTTAGCCCAAGGAGAATTACTCACACATAGAGATGAGATCAACAATCATAAACATTGTAATGGAAATCATGAGATTGATAGCAAATAGTCTTACAATGTCGCCAATCAAAGATGAGATCTACTATTACAAGTGGTGGAATATGGCTATGGTGATGGAGAAGGGTTTAGAGATTAGATCTAAGTCTATTCCTCCCGCGGCTCTTTGGTGTTGGGGATGGAGTTCTGGGGGCGGCTGGTGATTTGGAAGAGCTCTGTTTCTCGTTGCCTGAGGCCTCTTTATATAGGGCCCCCTTCATGAAAGTTGTTCTGTTTGACCTAGCGGTGTCGATGGCAACTATACGACCAGAACTATACGGCTGAATTTTTATTCCCACCGTATAGTTGGTCGTTAAAGCGTCTGTCTCCACTTCACGACTCCTGGTTTCTTCCGGTTGTTGGAAATCTCGTATCTTTGACTTTAATGTTGTGATTCCTATCATCAAGCACCATTATCTGCGTAGGGAAAAATAGAAAGAAAGGATTGCATACCCCTTTGATCATTAGGCATTAGTGGCAGGGTTTAGAGAGATATTTCATAAAAAAATATGAATAATATCCAGTTTAAATGTGGACGTAGATGGCTATATTTCACAGCCATCACTTTCCTACACAACGATCTCTAGGTCGCTATCCCCTTCTTCGAGGTTTCGAATATCCTCAATCTCCTGGTGTTTCTGGCCATGTGTCTTCTGACCCACCGAGGGAGGTGAAGGAGATATGCCCTAGAGGCAAATAATAAATAGGATTTTATCGTCATATATCAATTAGTTTATAATAGTTTCATATTGTGCTATAACTGTGCCAAGTAGAAACATTGGTATAGGTGTGGTATGAAACAACCAAGTCCCTAGTAGCCTCAATTCATACTAGCTCATTAGTCATGAGGATGATCTGGGTTTCAAGATCATGGGCATTTATGCCAATTGACAACGGGGTCATATCATTAGAGAATGATGTGATGGACATTCCTCGAAGGATTGCAACACGATCAAGTCATATAGTTCATTGTTGCAACATCTAAATCTAGACTCCTAATTCCTTAGACCGTGAGGCTATATCAATCACAGTCTCCCGAGAGTGCTTTGATAGCATCAAGCACCACTTGGTAATACATTGGTTATAAAGGTGTTTTCAGGTACTCGGAGGAACCGTTGAGGCAATATATGTCAAGAGCGGGATTTGTTCACCCACATGATGGGTAAAGATACATATGGCTGGCTTGGTGAGATTACATTTATAAATGTTGCAACATGTGACTCGGTCACGGGGATGTAATATCACGGTAACAAGAAAACAGAACTTGTTGTGAACGAGATTGAACAAGGTATGTGATACCAATGATCGGATCTCAGACAAGTCGTATCAAGAAACAAAAGGAATATGGATGCTACATTTACCGGTTCAAACAACATTGTCATCAGGAATGCATAGGGGTCACATGGATATCCCTGATCCCTCTGTTGATCAGTGATACAGATCATGCCTAGAGCATTACCAAGCCGTGAGAGGATACACTTAAGGGTATGATGAGAGCGATCATTCGTAAGACGGAATCACAGTAGACAAAGAGAAAGCCGGAATTGTTCCACGGAGAAATCCAAAGTTGTTCAACGTAAGAATAAAGGAAAAGACCCGGAAAAGTGTTTTCGGATAGATGGGAATTTAAATATATATTTATTATATGTTAATTGTGAATTAATATATTCCAAATAATATTTATATTAAGATTTATAAAAGCAACTTTTATATTAGGCCAAATCCCCGGAGGGAAATAGCCTAGAAATAAAGCTGCAGAAAAAGAAAAAGGAAAAAAGAAAAGGCAGAAAAACCAGCTCCTGCCTCTGTGGGCCAGGCGGCCCACTAAGGGCAGGCGCTAACGGACAGCCGGCCACGCGGGCGGTGGATAACCGCGTGCCGCTGTTACTAATAAAAAATAAAAAAGTTTAGCCTACATGGGCTACCGCAGTTGGCCGGCCTAGCCGGGCGACGCGCAGCAAGGCGAGCTGGGCCATGGGGGAGCAACCGGCCCACCCGGGCACCAGCTGCCGCTGTATGTTGGGCCACCGGGACACCAAGGCCCACCCGGGGCTGGCTCTACCTCGCGGCGAGCTGGGCCACCGATGTGGCGCCAGGCCCACCCGGCTGGCCACTGTTGGCTGCTGCTTTGCCTATTGGGCTGAGCAGAAACAACCCATCCAGCTGTGCACGAAATTCCTGCCTTTTTCCTTTAGTAATTAGTCCCACATGGCTTAGTCTTTGAGAAAGGCACACCCACTTAGCCTATATAAAGTGGTGCCCATGGGTGGGATGAAACACACCAATATTTGGAGAAGTCCTTTGGTTAACTTCCTCCTTCCCTCTCTCTCTAGCCCTTCTGACCATGGCCCCAAGTCTGGGCTGTGCGATCGAGGCACACATGCAGTACGCCGTTGCGCTGCAGGGATTCCTAGCCGTATATCAACTTCCGCACTCCCGGCGGGATCGGGGAGCTGGAAGTCTCATCGTGCACCGGATGTGTACGAAGACACGAGGCGCAACACTTGGGGTGCTTAAATGTCGTGAGCTAGAGCTTTTGCGTGATGAAGAAGGAGCAAGGGGTGACCTGCGAGGAGCTTGGCAACCTTGAGGTCGGCTACGAGTACGACTACATCAACCACGTTCCTCGCGGAACGTTAGTCGTGTACGGTCTACAAGGGTATGCATTCTCTACGCATTGGTCGTTACCACATTACTACATAGATAGATCCTAGGCAGTTTTGGGGTTCCAACGTAGGAATTTTTTTGTTTTCTGTTGCGGGTGCCCTTCAGTGGTATCAGAGCCGATGCTCTACGGCCAGTACGCACAAGTATTGTGCAGGCATTGATCCCTTAGTTGTTACCCTCTAATGTGTACTTGTTTATATCGTGGTATTGTTTGATGAAGCGGCCCGGACCGACCTTACGCATATTCGTACGCGAGACTGGTTCCACGCTCAACATACGGCTTGTACCGTATAAGTGGATAGCGGGTGTCTGTCTCTCATTCGACAGTTGATATAGCATTTGCAGTGGAGGGCCCCGAGAGGGGTGTAATAGAGACAACTTTCGGATCCATGTTGTGGTTGGAAAGTTCGTAGTTTAGAAACGGTTTTATTGCGAAAGTCCTAACAACCACGTAAAACTTGCAATAGATAAAGTAGATGTGTCTAACTTTATTTTGTAGGGGGCATGTGATTATGATATGGCATTGGTCGTTATGAAGGTAACGTAGTTTACTTTTCTGTTACTGAGTAGTATAGTAATAGTCATTGTTCCGATGGACGACCTGGTGGAGGCGTCGTGGACTTGGCGTCAAACCAAGGGCAAGATGGAGATCATGCCGGAGCGCTCGATGGAGATCAAGGCGCAAGAAAGACCATATCATATCACAATATACATATGATGTTGATACTAGTTTTTACATCTTATTGTGTGCTAGTATTAAGATACTCAACGGTAGCAAATAAGATAATCCCTATTGAATTCCAATGTTCCGTGTTCCCCTTGTGTGTGCACCACCAAGAAAGTTCTTTGGTATGAGGCACCCTGCGGTGAGTAGGGGTCAGACATATCTACGTTCACATACAGTGGGTGTAAGCCATGTTGCACATCGAATACACACAAGTTAGATTTGGCGAGCCTAGAACGCCATAGAAGCATGGCCTCGGAACACAAGAGATCGAAAGATCGAGCACGAGTCACATGGATGATGTGATTGTCATTATTGAATGTCTACATTTGATAATGCACTGATGGCCGTGTTGATCGGGGGAGGTGCAGAGGATAGGGATCATGCGATCACTAAAATCATTCAGGGGATGACATAGTGGAGACCAATTATAAATTGATCTCTTATTATAAACTTAGTCTAGATGTCTGTTTGCAAATATCTTAGTAGATCTTAGCCTATCCCATTGAGGTCCTTTGCGACCATGGGAATATATTGCTTAATGTGGAACTTAGCAAAAGGGTCCAACTTCATAGATTAATACCCACGCCTGAGGATCTTCTCTTCTTGATACAATAACCATTAGGAGATAATTCGATGACTCCGCAATGTTTGTGTTTTCTCCATAATCATCCAATAAGCCATTCTCCATTCGATGGAGAGTTTGGCTACATTATGTACTCTACAGAATAAGGCACATAGAGTATGAGCCATTGGATGGGTTTTCCTCCATCATGGATAAAAATGGGAATGTTTGGAAAAACACTTAGTGATCTTGCATTAGAGTTGACAACTCTTGGAAGGGCTTGATTGCAATGGAGGTCATGGATGAAAAGGTATATGTAAGATATACAAATTATAAATGTGGTTCTTGCAAAAATCATTGCAGTTTGCAAAGTATTTGATACTTGTCCTGTTTTGTGAAAAATAGGAGGATCTGCTTGAGAATTGCTGGTTTTGAGGCAACGTGACTTGATGACGGCAAGCAAAATAGTTGATGGCCGACATCACCTCTTTCCTCAAAGTTTGTCATTTGGATTAGTGGACTTGAATATAAATTTGTAATCCATGTTTGTGTGTCTTGCTTTTGGCGAGACGATTATTCATATGAACAAGTTACAAACCAGTTTGTACTATTCTTATGAACAATACCGTTATGGTCACCTTACGATTATAAACAAGTTATTCTCATCACTATGTTAATGATAATAGTTTAAACATTTATAAAGGATTAGAATGATAAAAGATATCCAAAGTTTAATAATGAAATGACACTATAGTTTAAGTCATTTTGGTTATTGCATGTTCTTTATGAAGATCGGGGTCCTAGATGCTTAATCTAGAGACTTTGCAAAACCATGCCTCTTGGGCAGAATGACTAAAACTCCGCATTCTTGTAAAACGGTGATATGCGAAGAAATGTTGAATCTTATACATAGTGATGTATCGTATTTTCAACAAGTAGTAGAAATCATTTATTGTGGACTTAAGTGAATAAGCATATTTACTTAATGAAACATGAGTTCAAAATGATTTGAATTGTTCAAATGAGTTCACAACAATAAGAGGATATTGAAAATTAACGAGAATACGAAGTCTCCTCGATTTGATCGACAAGACTAAAGTATTCAAGTTAAGTTGAGCATAAAAGGAACTTGTGAAAGATGTTTCACAAATTATGATAATTGGACGAATTCAAACTATGTTGAAATGTCTAAACATCATAATCATTATGTATTAAATACATATGGTATAATATTATCTCTTATCGGGGTTATAGTTGTCGTTTAGAGTTAAAGATCAAAATAAGCAAACACTCATTTAAAATATAAAGGAACATCTAAAAGGATTCGTGGAAACAACACCATAAGTGTTATGGCAAGTTCGAGTTTCTAGAGATTTCGATAAGTCGAAATCGTGGCGAATAAACAAGTCTCTATAGAGCATTCTTAGGAAGCTATGAATGCATCGTCCACAATGGGCAAACCTGCTGTTGTCCTAAGTTGATGTGTCTTGATGAAGATACAGATGGAACAAAGTAAAATATCAAACAAGGTATTTGACCTTACCTCTGGATTGTTGAGTGGCGCAGCGGAATTCGTTTCGTGAATCCAAACTCTACATATAGAGAAGAAACCAATGATAATGATCATAGAGTTTTAGGGAATACTTTTACTAAAGAAAGTAGGATTCAACTATATACTCTACAAGTTTGTGGAATTATATTATTGATTAACTTGTCATGTTTTGAACAAGACATACCTACGAATTACAAAGAAGCGTGATGGACCTAAGTACGAGAAATGAATGGTCATTGAAATCTCGTTAGTGGAATTCTCGGTTTGATGATGACTAAGGAATTTTGGAATGTCTAAGATTATCGAGAGGACCTAGATTTGAGTGGGAGCAAATCAGCTTGGCTAACTCATAATATGTAGCTAACATATTTTGAGTGGGAGCTAAGTGAAATCCCTAGATGTCAAATATGAATGTCATATTTGAGTGGGAGCATAAAATCATTCTAGGATATGTGGACGACATATATGAATGATGTGATTAGTGTTAATAATATTTAAGTTAGATAAATAAGGATGAAGTTGAAGTTATTAAACAATAAGATCTATCGAGATAGATTGGTGAGTTTAATAAACACTGAATGTTGAATGCTTCCTGGACTTGATTCTGAAAAATGTTCAGAATGTCCTAAGCAAGATTCTGAAGTAGCTCAGAATGGAACAAGGTGAGAAAGTAGTTCTTACTATATGAAGCATTGACTTAGTATTGCAACTATGGTTGAAAGAAAGAGATGCGGTGCATCCCCTAGGCCTCAGTCATAGGTTCTTCCATACAGCCATGTTGTATACTCGACGTAATGTGACCCGAGGATCTGGTTGGTATGACAAAGTCTTAACCGTAAGAACGTGTCTTTAAGTGATTCCTAAGTTGATCATAGAACCAGAACTAAGTTTGTACATAAATGGCAAGAACCAATGTAAGTGGCATAGATGCATTTCATGCACTAGGATCTACATAGATATAGAAGTATAAAGGCTCCATCTGATGTGATGTATAATGTTATGGCGGGGCTAGTTCGCTTTTAACGTAGAATGATGTGTCCCAGGGCCTAGTGCCCATGAGAAAGCCCTCGAGGTTGATCTAAAGTCACTGTAAGCTCCTGGAATCCAGCCTCGTTCTGCTGCCATGACTATAGTATATACACAAAGGATAGCAAAGTGTGTTTCGAAGTTTAGATGACAAGGTGAAAACGACCGTCATCATAAACACTAGAAACAAAGTCTCACTTTGTCACCATACAAATGCTTCGACCCATTATACGATAATGGTGTGAAAGTTAGGAAGACATTAATGATTTGCAAAAGACATAATGATCTGGTAAAACAGAACATGGACATGACGTTTCCCATGAGCATGCATGATCTATAAACGCAGATGGTATATGGTTTATATGAGTAAAATGCGAGCTAGATTATTTGTACTCTAGTGAAAGTGGGAGACTGAAGAAGATATGCCCTAGAGGCAAATAATAAATAGGTTTTTATTTTCATATCTCAATTAGTTTATAATAGTTTCATATTGTGCTATAACTGTGCCAAGTAGAAACATTGGTACAGGTGTGGTATGAAACAACCAAGTCCCTAGTAGCCTCTATTCATACTAGCTCGTTGGTCATGAGGATGATCTGGGTTTCAAGATCATGGGCATTTATGCCAATTGATAACGGGGTCATATCATTGGAGAATGATGTGATGGAAATTCCTCGAAGGATTGCAACACGGTCAAGTCATATAGTTCATTGTTGCAACAACTAAATCTAGACTCCTAATTCCTTAGACCCTGAGGCTATATCAATCATAGTCTCCCGAGAGTGCTTTGATAGCATCAAGCGCCACTTGGTAATACTGTGGTTATAAAGGTGTGTTCAGGTACTTGGAGGAACTGTTGAGGCAATATATGTTAAGAGCGGGATTTGTTCGCCCACATGATGGGTAAAGATACATACAGCCGGCTTGGTGAGATTACATCTATAAATGTTGCAACATGTGACTTGGTCACAGGGATGTAATATCACGGTAACAAGAAAACAGAACTTATTGTGAACGAGATTGAACAAGGTATGTGATACCAATGATCAGATCTCGGACAAGTCGTATCAAGAAACAAAAGGAATATGGATGCTACATTTACCGGTTCAAACGACATTGCCATCAGGAATGCATATGGGTCACGTGGATATCCCTGGTCCCTATGTTGATCATTGATACAGATCATGTCTAGAGCATTCCCGAGCCATGAGAGGATACACTTAAGGGTATGATGAGAGCGATCATTCTTAAGCCGGAATCACAGTAGAGAAATAGAAAGCCAGAATTGTTCCGTGGAGAAATCCGAAGCTGTTCGGAGAAATAATAAAGGAAAAGACCAGAAAAGGTGTTTTCAGATAAATGAGAATTTAAATATATATTTATTATATGTTAATTATGAATTAATATATTCTAAATAATATTAGATTAAGATTTATAAAAGCAACTTTTATATTAGGCCAAATCCCCGGAGGGAAATAGCCTAGAAATAAAGCTGCAGAAAAAGAAAAAGGAAAAAGAAAAGGCAGAAAAACCAGTTGCTGCCTCTATGGGCCAGACAGCCCACTAAGGGCAGGCGCCGACGGACAGCCGACTGCGTGGGCGGCGGATAACCGCGCGCCGCGCGGGGTCGCCAACGGGCCGCCGCAGTTGGCCGGCCCATCCGGGCGACGCGTAGCAAGGCGAGTTGGGCCGCGGGAGGAGCAGCCAGCGCACCCGAGCGCCAGCCGCCGCTGCCTGCTGGGCCACCGGGACGCCAAGGCTCACCCGAGGCTGGCTCTGCCTCGTGGCGAGCTGGGCCGCCGGTGTGGCACCAGGCCCACCCGGCTGGCCACTGTTGGTTGCTGCTTTGCTTGTTGGGCTGAGCAGAAACAGCCCATCCGTCTGTGCACAAAATTCCTGCCTTTTCCCTTTAGTAATTAGTCCCACATGGCTTAGTCTTTGAGAAAGGCACACCCCCTTAGCCTATATAAAGGGGTGCCCATGGGTGGGATGAAACACACCAATATTTGGCATCCGACGTTTGATGTGTTACGGAGATTCGGATCTTGTTGCTCAACAAGTGTCGGATATTTGTAATGCAAATAAACACATGGCAGCTTATAAAGCTGTTGTGGATGATCTATCTAAATCGTTCGAAGGGTTTGAGGTTCAACACATCCCTCGAGCAGAAAATGAGGAAGCAGATGCACTATCTCGGATAGGCTCTACACGGAAAGAGGTCCCGGATGGCGCTTTTTTAGAGCACCTCAAAGTTCCCTCAATAAAGGGAGTAGATGTGGAATATCCGGCCAAATCCGACTCACCTTTAATAGAGGTCCTGGCTGTAATTCCCAGTTAGACCCAACCCTACCTTGATTATCTGGTAGATGGCAAATTACCCGAAGACGAAGTTCTGAGCTGGTAGATCATCCGACGAGCAAAAGCTTATACTATAATTAAAGGTGAGCTCTATAAGCGGAGTGTTTCTGGGGGTTTTCAGCGCTGCGTATCTCCGGAAGAAGGAGTGGAAATCTTAAGAGAAATCCACGAAGGCGAGTGTGGTCACCACGCTACAGACAAATCTTTAGTGGCAAAAGCTTTTACACACGGATTTTCTGGCTTACAGCTCAGGCGTATGCCGAACGATTAGTCAAGACGTGTAAAGGCTGCCAAAAGTACGCCAAACAAGCTCATGTTCCGATTGATCAGCTGCGAACAATACCTATAACATGGCCTTTTGCGGTCTGGGGACTTGATATGGTAGGACCATTTAAACGAGCTCCAAGTGGATTTACTCATCTCTTAGTGATGGTGGATAAATTCACCAAATGGATTGAGCTAAACCTGTCACTAGTTGTGATGGAGCAACAACCAAAAGATTTGTCGAGGATGTTATAATCTGCTATGGTTATCCGCATAGCATTATCACGGACAACGGGAGTAATTTTTCTATCGGAGAATTGGCCGAATTCTGCAACGAGCAAAATATCCGGCTTGACATTGCGTCAGTCGCACATCCAGAGGCGAACGGACAAGTCGAAAGAGCAAATGGTTTAATCCTACAAGGCCTAAAACCGAGACTCGAAGCACCATTACGACGTGCTGCGTGGGCTTGGGCAGAGGAATTACCCTCTGTAATATGGAGTTTACGAACGACTCCGAACAGGTCAACCGGATACACACCTTTCTTCTTGGTCTATGGTGCAGAAGCAGTTCTTCCTAGTGATTTGATTCACACTTCTCTTAGAGTGGCCATGTATATTGAAGAGGATGCCGAGATTTCTCGACAAAATGATCTCGACTTAGTCGAAGAAGTTCGCGTCGTTGCTGAAATGAGATCAACAGCCTATCAACAGAAGTTATGCAAGTATCATAGCTAGAGAGTCAGAAATAGATCTTTTAATAAAGGCGATTTGGTTATCCGGATTGTGCAACAAAGAAAGAACAAACTTTCCCAGTATGGGAAGGGCCCTTTTTAGTTAGTCGAGTATTGCACAATGGTTCGTACTACTTAACTGACATGACGCCAGTCAAAGAAAGACCTGCTACTAAGAAGACAAAGAGAGCTGGAGGCTGTACAAATCCGGATGAGTTAGACAGACCATGGAATATTGCTCAGCTACGTCCCTTTTATTCTTAGTTTATCCTTCTTTGTAATCATATATATGTACGTGTTCTGTGAGAAATAAAAGTTTTGGTTGCCTCAAGTTTTTCTGAGAAGTTTTTACCATCTTATTTCCGAATGACATGTCATAGTCGAAAATCCCAGAATGCTTGAAAGTACTTTATGCTCATGTTTGTTCTGGATTAGATTTCCGATTTTAAAATTGCTACCCTCGGGTATAACTCTAAAGATTCTAGTCTTTACTTTGGTTATTTGTCTGATTGCTGGATGCGGGTATTTTCCGAGTAGTGAATTGTTGGTATTGGAAGCCGGCTTTGTTTCCGAGTTTAAACTGGTTTAGCAATTGAGCTTTGTTGCTTGGCAAAGTTTCCGGCAGAAGGTTTAGCCGGCTCACGAAAGGGACGAGGCGGAAAGCCAGATAAACGATAAGTATAGGCGAAAAAATTTCAAGTGCTTATGTAAACATTTCAAGCACATAAAAATTTAAAGCCAAAAGTGCTGAATAGATCAAAAGCTTAGCACTAGCAAAATTATAGTATTTCATATTTACAAACGCATCATGTTTTTTCAGGATAATACAAATATTTCTGGCAATCTATGATACAGGAGGAGATGAAGGTGATGCCGGTTCGCTGCATATGTCGCCTTGATATCGTTCCGAGATGTCCACATCCGAGGTGGTGCGTTCATCGTCGAAAACTTCTGCTGCTTCTTCTGGAGGCGGAGGCGGAGTGTCCATGCGGGTGAAGAAAGGAGTATCGTAGCTGGTCAAATCAGCCACATGACACCCATATCCGGCACAGGAGTCCATAATAGCCTTGATGTCCTGCTCCTGGCTGTCTTCATCCACTGTAGAGTACCCTCTGGTCACTTGCCAGATCTTCATGCTTCCATGGTGGCTCATGACCATGGTGAGAGCGTTCTGCGCCGCGGATCGCACGTAGGACATATTCCAATCCTCGATAAGCTGCGGCATTTCCTTCGCATTGTCCCACACCTGAAAATCCGACATGCTATGCATGTCCGGAATCTTGAGAGCTTCGCCAATATCCTCAAGGGATTGGCGGAAGTCATGAAGCAGGTCACCGACTTGGGTGAGCCGGTGGGTCCGGGGCTCGGTGGAGGTGGAGTCCGTCAAATTCAATGGACCTATACACAAAACAAGTTAAGAAAATCCGACATTGAAAGAAGTCGAAGAAAATGGAAAAATCAGACAGATAGAACGTACCGAAAATGACGTCGTCAATTTTGGTCTTCTCTTCCCGAAGACTCCGGAGTTCAGCCCGGGGCGCCTCGGAAAGGTCCCTCTCTCTGCACAGCTCGTTATTGAGGTCCGAGATTTTCTGATCTTGAGCAGCGATCTTGCAATCATGCTCATCAGTAGCCATGGAGGAGGACTCGAGAATTTGAGCTATGCTCTTCTCATGATCCGCTTTGAGTTTATCTAGCTCTTGGCGAAGTTCTTTGTTCTCCACCACTAAAGTTTTGAGGTTCTCGGCCTCTTCAATCATGGCGCAGGATTGTTTTACCAGCACTGTAAGTCAAAAAAGAACAACAGTTCAGAAGAAAATTCGACTACGAAAACATGAAAGGCAAGGTTTGAGTCTCGGAATGTTTACCTTCGGCTTCATCCTTGGAAACCTTGAGTTCAACATTCTTAAACCGGAGAGCCTTGATCTCTCTCCGCTTGTCACAGACATTTTTCAACAAATCCTAGTTATAGGAACATACTTTCTGTAAGTCAGAATACTCAAAGTCAGAAGTCTACTAAAGACTCGGGCTAATATTTTTACTAATATCAACACGAGCCTTGGGGGCTACACTAGTTCATTCTTTGGCATCCTAATGAAGCATAAACCTGGATTATATATCCTACTTCATGCTTGGGGCTAGAGGATATGATATGAAATGAGGGAAAAACAAGAGTTAGAATTCCGACTTACATATTGCTCGCGAGTGAGTTTATCCAAACTCGTGTTTACTTCAACATCAACCTTCTCGGCGAGAGTCAGAGGGATCACTGGTGCTGTTGGAAGCTCACCGGTCCTTATCCTCTCATCACGAAGATGCACTTGTGCAAGAAGGTCGGAGAACTTGATGTCCTCTGCCTCTTGTGCTTCTCCTTTGGCAGATAAGTTTCTTTTCTCCAGGCATTGCCTGGCCAGCCGCTGGATCTCTTCCGCAGATTTTTGGGACAAGCCAAACTTGGCAAGACCCGGATTGTTGAGAAGGTTTTCGGCGAAGATCTCTGCCGAGGGATCATTACCCGAAGAGGGTTCACCCTTGTCTATACCTGACTCACTCATGGTGACGTCAATTTGTGATTCAAGGATCACAGGCTCTGTTGAAGGAG
The DNA here is from genome assembly GCA_910589775.1 of Avena eriantha. Taxonomy (NCBI): domain Eukaryota; kingdom Viridiplantae; phylum Streptophyta; class Magnoliopsida; order Poales; family Poaceae; genus Avena; species Avena eriantha. The sequence goes on along the minus strand of OU342746.1, from coordinate 396,392,396 downwards.
CCAGATCTTCTGCAACAGCCGGAGAAGGAATGATCACCGACGTTGTGGAAGGTTGGGGGGCAGGAGTCGGAGGAGCCACGTCAGGAGAAGCCATGGAAAGCTTCGTCTGCCGTAAGGGCTTCGAAGAAGTTCCCTTCCCCTTGCCCTTGATGAGCTGCTTAGCTCTGGGAATGTAATAAAGTCGAAAAACATTACATCTCGGAAGAAAATTCGAGTAAGGAACAAAGGTGGAAATTGTGTTGAAACTTACCTCTTCATGATGGGCACCTCCTTTGTGCCAACAGCCGCTGTCGGAGCCTTGCGTTTCTTAAGCGCAATGTCCGGCAGTGGAACTAGTTCTGTCTCCTGAGAAAACTCGGGAGGATATCCCTGGAGTGGAGCAAGTTCCGACTCGGGGAGGTCGGCAAGCTGAAAAGAAGAAAATATATCAGTATTGTGATTTAACTTAAAGATTAAAACACATAGAAAGGTTTAGTGTTAGAAGCTTACCAGCACTACGGGGTTTTCTGCCGTATGCATATCCAGAGAAACCTCCGGGATCCTCCTCTCGATCCACTCCCTTATCAGCCATTTAATCTGGCTTATATAGCCTTGCGTGATGTAGGCTCTAGGGCTGATGCAGAGGGAGTCTTTCTTGCACGACGTGATGGAGTGCATCGGTCGGTCTCTGTGGTACTGAAGGGGGTGGATCCGGCGTGACACCCAGCATTGGACCAAGTCGGATCCCTTCAATCCTTTATGTTTGATCAGATATTCGACCTGCCTCTTAGAAGATCAGATCGTCACTGAGAGCCAGAGCGGCCTCGTCCCAAGACGGTTGGGCCGTGGCAGCTCCATCGACAAAAGCTGGCAAAGCAGTAGCTTTGTCGGGAGCCGGAATATCCTTGTGATAAAAGAATGTGGCTGACCACTGTTTGACCGAGTCACTAGCTAAGATCTTGGGATATGCGCACTCGCGTCTAAGCGAAAAATTAATGGTACCGGTGATATAAGGAACACCGGCAGTGATCGAATTTCTCCAGACATGAAAGTAATACCGGAATAAGGTCAAACTCGGCCTAATGCCGAGAAATCCCTCACATAAAGCCGCGTAGGCGCTCATCTCTAGAAGAGAGTTGGGAGGAAGATGGTGGAGTTGAACACTATAATGGTCAATCACCTCAGAAAAGAATCCCGAGGGAGGGAATGACAAACCTCTGTCGAGGTGGGTGCCAAAGTGGACCCGCTCGCCGGCGCGCGGGTTTGTACAGTTTCCCCGAAGCCACTCCGCCAGTCGCCGGCGTGGAGGAGCCCTTCTGACTCCACGCCGTGGAGCTTCTCATCGTCAAGAACGCAGGGGATCCAGACCCCGCGGAAGCTTTCCTTCTCTGCCGCCGCTTCCGTCGCTGCTGTCACCACCGCTGCCGCCAAGCCGGAAGAGGATGAAGAAGCCATTTCTCTGGTGAGCTAGTGATCTATGATGGGCGGTGCTGGGAGTTCTTGGGGGAAAGCAGAGGAGCTCTGTGCGCGCGAGGGAGATTTGGAGGAGAGGAGAAGGCAAAGGAACAGGTGAAGAAAGGAGGAGGAGAATCCTCACCCCTTATATCTACCTAACCGCGCCAAGATTCGTGCAAAAGCTACAGTACAACCACCACGCGTTGTGGAAGGAACTGGGAAGGACCCACGCGATGATTACGTCGCCTCGATCTCCGCGCACGCATTAAAACGGCGCCTCGGTTCCGTGAACGGCAGACCCACCAACGGTCGTGCTGACAGGATGTCTGTCAGATGATGTGACTTCACCATGACTTGTGTCAGGTGGCGTTAGAGACCAAATTCCGACTTAGTTTGAAATCAAGCTAGAAAATCCGAGTAACCTGTTGATAGGTTCGACTTATTTTTTAGACCCAGATCGTATTTTTTGTTGTGAAGTTTCAGGAACCCTTCAAGATTCTGCAAGCCAAAGATCAAGCTAGACGATGATAAATCCGACTTTGGATCTTGGAGACTTCCGGGGGCTGTTGTTGGGGATATATTTTTCGGGTATCCTCACAGTTCCTCACTGACCAGGGTGGCCACTTCGGGTTAGAGCTTTGCTTCACGGGCGGCCCAGTCAGGGAGAAAGACGGAGTCCAATCCGGCTACGGGAAGGCCCAGAAGACTTACCGACTTAGGCCCGTAGTGTTACTTGTAGTTCAAGATGTACTCTATAACCGACTCTTAGTCGTAGCCGGATAGATCTCTCTTGTAAACCCTAGGCCGGATATCTATATAAGCCGTCCTAGGGAGAGCCTTTAGGGCACACCTCAATAGTCTGCAATCTCGACTCGCACAGGCAAAACCCTTGTAACCCATATTCTGGCTCTGTCGTATTACCGGATTGCTAGCATGAGTATGATCCGTCCAAAGCCGGTGGATTCGAACCTGGGTAAACTTGTGTGCTCACTATCCCGGAACACCGTTCGTCTCACACCCCTCTCTTCCGCACGCCTCGAGGACCCCCGCATGGCGTACTTGTCCTCAATCCGACGACAGAAGTCCTTTGGTTGACTTCCTCCTTCCCTCTCTCTCTAGCCCTTGTGACCATGGCCCCAAGTCTGGGTTGTGCGATCGAGGCACACCTGCAGTACGTCGTTGCGCTGCAGGGATTCCTAGCCAGATATCAACTTCCGCACTCCCGGATGGATCGGGGAGCCAGAGGTCTCATCGTGCACCGCATGTGTACAAAGACACGAGGCGCAACACTTAGGGTGCTTAAATGTCATGAGCCGGAGCTGCTGCGCGATGAAGAAGGAGCAAGGGGTGACCTGCGAGGAGCTTCACGACCTTGAGGTCGGCTACGAGTATGACTACATCAACCACGTTCCCCGCGGAATGTTAACCGCGTACGGTCTACAGGGGTATGTATTCTCTACGCATTGGCCATTACCGTATTACTACATAGATAGATCCTAGGTAGTTTTGGGGTTCCAACGTAGGAATTTTTTTGTTTTCTGCTGTGGATCCCCTTCAGGCGGCCCGCGCTCCTCCTCGGCCCCTTCCTCCTCCTCTTATTCATTAGAGGTGTTTACCTCGTCCTCGTCGAGGAGCTCCTTTGGCATCTCCTTGTCTAGCGGAGGCAGCCAGTGCTCCAGGATCTGGAAGGTCTACAAATGAAAGCAACACATGAATCAAATAAGCGACTTGGAAATACGTCTGAAAAATAAAGTGAGTGCAAACACATGGAAACACTTACGATGGGGGCTGGACTGCCGTTCAGCTTGTGCGGGCTAAGCCTTTCCTAAAGGTCGGTGAAGACCGCCTCCATGATCTTCTTCAAAGCCGCGGAGTAATCCTCCGTGACCCAAAAATCCAGGCTCGACATGGAAGGGTTGGATCACTCGTTGTACTCATACATCCAACTGGCCCAAGTGGCGAGCATGACCAATCGCCGCCCGAGCCAGCAGTTGAAAATGTTGATCGTCTTCAACCCCTCTTCTTCGAGCTCGGTCATCTAAGCGCACATCTCGGCCACGACCACCTCATGGGCCTTGGGGAGCTTTCTTATCGACAACCGTCATGGATTACTCTACTCTTCGGTGTATGCCGGGATCGCCACCTCCCCGACCGAGGTTGATTCCTTGACGTAGAACCAAAATTTCTTCCATTCATTGGTTGCCTTATTCGGCAGCATCAACTTGAAGAAGCTGGCGTGGGGATTTACTTGGAAGGTAACGCCATCAGTGGCCAGCAAAGGCCCACCTTTCTCCTCACGGCTGGCCCGACCATGGAATATCTCTTGCCAGAGGGGGAAGTACAGGCGGCAACCAAGGTAACTTTCACAGAAGGCGACGAAGACCACGAGCTTCTCGATGCTATGTGGCACTAAATCAGAGGGTTTAGTCTGGTAGAAATGGAGGAATTGCCTAAAGAAGATGGAGGTGGGAAACCGTAACCCGCACTCTAGATGGCTAACGAAGGAGATGAAGTCCCCTGGTCATGGCTTGGGATCGCTCTCGCCCGCTGGCGGAACTCGCCATTGACCCTTTACAAGGATCTCTGTATCCTAGAAGGACTGTAGCAGAGTTGTGGAGCATTTGGACTTGGACCAAGCGGGTGCCATGATAATGAGATCGCTCGAACTAAGATCTGGATCGAGTGTTAGCGCAGGAAGGAGAAGGAAGAAGAATGGGGAAATGTGGGTGAGGATTCGTACTCTCCTCCGCCACTCTCCTTATATAGCGGCGCTGCCCGATGATCATGGGCTAGCCATTGCTTCATGGTAATTCTGCCTGAGTTACCGTTAGGAATTACTTAACGGCTAGTTTGACTGGGCTGATGGTCCAACTTCGGTCAAATTGATCACTCGACTTGCTTGCATCACTTGCTAATTCTAGTCGTTTGGGCGAGGCGACCCGAGTATTTGCCGACTCGCCTAAGCTGCGATTGAGAACATGTTGAAGCTTCTCTCTGAAAGGTTCCGTAGCAGAAAACAAAAAAATCTATCTACTCGGACACTAATACCAGGATATATACTATGTAGACATAAGTAACGGAGAAGGAATACAATATTCATAACTTTGCAGAAAGAGGCACGCCTTACGCAGGAAGGCGTATATTGATGAAGACGAGCAGCACCCCAAGTGTGGTGCCTCCGAAATTCGTCACATGTCCAGTGTAGGAGACGTCAACCGGACTCCGATCTAGCCGAGCAGCGGAAGAAGTAGATGCCGGATCGCCGATCACACGAAGGTAGTGTGAAGGTGGAGAACTCAACTACGAGGTCCTCCCCAATATTAATGGGAAGTCCTCAGTAGATGAGAGAGAGACAGAATGAGAGGAATGGGTGATCTCCAAGGGGGAGGGGGCGCACCACCCATGGGCCAGGCAGGGTGGTACTAACCCCCACACATGTCGGCCACCTTGGGGTAGCCGCCAGCCCTAGGTGGGCCCCACTGGGGCGGCCCACCAGCCCTAGGCCAGCTGGCCCCCACTCCCTAGACGCCTTGCCCACTTGGGCCTCCCTTCGGGTGAGGCCCATTAGCAATATAGTGCCTTCAAAAATAAAATAAAAAATATATTTAATATTAATTCTCCAATTAACATTCAAATACACATATTATATTATCTCTTCACTCCGGAACAACTTCCGGGCCCCTTTTCGATCTCCATCGGATGTTACCGAAACTATTCCGGTTTCTCTCTCTCTATTCCTCATATGATACCTCATCTACCCTAAGCGTCCCTACCCTTAAGCGTGACATCCTTCGGTTCAGAAACACTCCGGACATGATAGAGACCACTCTCATATCAATGATCAACAGAGGACCTGGATGGCCATGTGACCCCCGTGCGTTTCACGAATACAATCGCTCGAACCGTGAGATAGTCGTTCCCCATTCCCTTTGTCATTCAATACCTAATTCATCCGAGACTTGATCTTCGGTATCTCCATACCTTAGTTCGATCTCGTTACTGATGAACTTGTTTTCTCGTTCTCATGTCGTTGCATTCCGTGACCTAGTCACATGCTTGCAAGCTTCATCAATGCAACGTCACCGAGATGGCCACATGTATCTGTCCATTACATGGACTAGACAAATCCTGGTCTTGATATGTACTCCTCTACGCATTCCTTCGGAAAACCTGAGTGGCACCTTTTTGATCACCCTGTTACGAGATGATTCTTGATAACCATCTAAGCTTCTTCCAGAATGGTGATTTGCATTACCTCACAGTCAATGGATCAGGTTGCGAGGTTCTCTGTGTTTTATCATCAATGGTGAACTTTGTAACTAGAACTCATTAAGATATAATGGCTAGATGTTTGTCTATCATGTTATTCAACTAATAACATGACCTCATTGTCAGTTGGCATAAATGCCCATGATCTTGAAACACAGACCATCCTCATGACCAATGAACTAGTTCACTAGAGGTAACTAGAGACACAGTTTGTTTACATACCACACGTGTATTAACGTTTCGTATTAGCACAGTTATAACACAGTATGAAACGTATTATGAACATACAAGAGGTATATTAAATAATACACTTTATTATTTGCCTCTAGGGCATAACTCCTTCAGTCTCCCACTTGCACTAGAGTATAAACAAAACTAGTTTACAATAGGCAGGAACCTAACACCAATGGAATCTCGGTGTTGTTCGTGCTTATCCAGTTGGAGAGCTTTAGTCAGAGGATCTGCTACATTCAGTTCTGTGTCTACTTTGCAAATCTTAACTTCACCTTCGTCAACAATCTTCCGGATGACGTGAAATCTAAGCTTGATGTGTTTGGCTGTGGAATGAGTTCTTGGTTCCCTTGCATTTGCAATAGCTCCCGTGTTATCACAATAGATCGTCACGGGGTCTTGCGCATTGGGAAAAACTCCCAGTTCGATTATGAAATTCCTTAGCCAAACAGCTTCATTTGCTGCATCAGCTGCAACAATGTATTTAGCCTCCATTGAAGATTGTGCCACCACCGGCTGCTTCTTGCTCTTCCAGCTTACCGCCCCACCATTCACCAAGAAAACAAATCCTGTTTGAGGCTTCGAGTCATCATGATCTGAATTCTAGCTCGCATCTACATAACATGTTACGTTTAGAGCTTCATCATTTCCTCCATAGATTAGGAACATATCCTTTGTTCTTCTCAGATACTTTAGGATATTTTTAACAGATGTCCAGTGATCTGGTCCTGGATTACTCTGATATCGGCTCGTCAAACTAAGAGCCAATGCCACATCAGGTTGGGTACTAAGCATTGCATACATGATAGATCCTATTGCTGAAGCATAGGGGATGTAAGACATCTTCTCTCTATCATCGTACATTACAGGACATTGAGTCATACTCAAGTTGCAATTCTTCATCATAGGTGTAAAACCCCTCTTGGTGTTTTCCATTTTGAACCTCTTCAAAATCTTATCTATGTATGTACTCTGACTCAATGCTATTAGGTGCCTTGATCAATCTCTATAGATCTTGATTCCTAATATGTATGCAGCTTCACCTAGATCCTTCATGGAAAATTGGTTGCTCAAATATGCTTTCACGCTATTCATAAGATCCACATCGTTTCCTATGAGTAATATGTCATCCACATATACCACCAAGAAAACAACTGAGCTCCCACTCGCTTTCTTGTAAACACAGAACTCTTGTTGGTTTTGGATGAATCCAAAACTTTTGATCACTTGATCAAAACGTTGGTTCTAGCTCCGAGATGCCCGCTTCAATCCATAAATGGACTGTTGAAGCTTGCATACCTTTCCAGCATCCTTAGGATCAACAAAACCTTCCGGTTGCATCATATACAACTCTTCATCAATGTGACAATTGAGGAATGCGGTCTTGACATCCATCTGCCAAATTTCATAGTCGAAATGTGCAGCAATTGCTATTAAAATCCTGACAGCCTTAAGCATCACTACGGGAGAGTAAGTCTCATCGTAGTCAACTCCTTGAATTTTTTTAAAACCCTTTGCGACAAGTCGAGCTTTGTGAATGGTCACATTACCATTCGCATCTGTCTTTTTCTTAAAGATCCATTTATTTTCCACGGCCTTGCGGCCCTCTGGAAGATCCACCAAGGTCCAAACTTGGTTTTCATGCATGGATCCTATTTCAGATTTCATGGCTTCTAGCCATTTCTCGGAGTCAGCACTATCCATAGCTTCTTTGTAGTTTGCAGGTTCTTCTTGTTCATCTAGGATGACAGACATTACAAGGCTATTGTACCAATCTGGAGTGGCACGAACCCTTGTAGACCTGCGAACCTTAGGAGTCTCGATGTCATTGTTTTGATCATTATCAATGGGCTCTTCCTCCATGTTGGAGATCGGTTTCGGAACAACTTTTGTTGTTCTACTCGGAATACGGAGAGAAGGGTCAACAATTTCATCTAACTCAATTTTCCTTCCACTCACCCCTTTTGCAAGAAACTCTTTCTCGAGAAAGGTGCCGGTTTTTGCGACAAGCGTTTTGCCTTCGGCTTGATTGTAGAAGGTATATCCAATGGTTTCCCTTGGATATCCTACAAAGATACATTTTTCCGATTTGGGTTCGAGTTTGTCAGGCTGCAGTTTCTTAACATACGCCTCACATCCCCAAACTTTCACAAAAGATAACTTCGGCTTCTGCCCATACCATATCTCATATGGGGTTGTCTCCATGGATTTGGATGGTGCTCGGTTTAAAATAAAAGCGGCGGTTTCTAAAGCGTATCCCCAAAAAGACATAGAAAAATCAGTTAAAGACATCATGGACCGTATGCTATCCAATAGGGTTCGGTTACGGCGTTTCTACACACCATTTCCCTGCGGTGTTCCAGCTGGCGTAAGCTGTGGGATAATCCCACAGTCCTTCAAGTGCATGTTAAACTCATAACTCAAATACTCGCCTCCTCGATCCGATCGAAGGTGCTTGATTTTCTTGTTAAGTTGATTCTCTACCTCTTTCTGAAATTCCTTGAACTTTTCAAAGGTTTCAGACTTGTGCTTCATTAAGTAGATATATCCATATCTGCTTAAGTCGTCAGTAAAGGTAACAAAGTAACGATAACCATTGCGTGTTGAGACACTCATTGGTCCACATACATCCGTATGTATGATCCCAAGTAGGTCTACAACTCTCTCCACTATTCCGGAGAATGGTGTCCTGGTCATCTTTCCCATGAGGCATGGCTCACATGTATCAAGGGATTCAAAATCCAATGATCCAAGAAGCCCATCTGAATGAAGCTTCTTCATGCGCTTTATACCAATATGACCAAGACGGCAATGCCATATGTACATGGAATTATTGTCACTGTGCTTACAACGTTTAGCATCAACACTATGGATGTGTGTATCACAATCAAGATTAAGTAAGAATAAACCATCACATACAGGAGCATGAACATAGAAAACATCATTCATATAAATTGAACAACCATTTGTTCCTGATTTAAACGAATAACGGTCTTGCAATAAGCAAGACCCACTCACAATATTCATACTCAGTGCGAGTACATAATAGCATTTATTCAAAACCAACAATAATCCTGACGGCAGACGGAGATGCAGGGTGCCGACGGCCATCACTTCGACTCTCAAACCATTGCCGACGCGCATCGTCACCTCGTCCTTCCTCAGGCGCCTTCTACTCTACAGATCCCGCTGAGAGTTACAAATGTGAGCAAAAGATCCGGTATCAAATACCCAGGTGTTACTCCTGGCGCTCGTAAGGAATACATCAATAACATGTATATCATATATACCTTTGTCCGGAATGGCTATCTTGCCAGCTCGCTTGTCTTCAAGGTACTTGGGGCAGTTGCGTTTCCAGTGCCCATCCCCTTTGCAGTAGAAGCAGGAAGTGCCGGGCTTAGGGCCATGCTTGGCAGTCTTTGAGGTGCTGGGAACAAACCTGCCATCCCTCTTAGACTTCTTACCCTTTCCTTTTCCCTTTTGCCCCGGTTTCTTAAAGTTGGTGGCCTTGTTGACCATCAGCACCGTGTGCTCCTTCTTGATTTCCACCTCAGTAGTTTTGAGCATGGCGAACACCTCAGCAAGGGTCTTAGTCATCCCTTGCATGTTGTAGTTCATCACAAAACTCTTATAGCTAGGGGGCAGTGAGTGCAACACCCTATCTATAGCGAGCTCCTCCGGGATTTTGCAAACCAAGGCGTTTAAGCGCTTAACATAGCCAAACATTTTGACCACGTGCTCACTAATACTGCTGTGCTCTTCCATTTTAGCAGAGAAGAAGAGATCGGAAGCATCATACCTCTCTGCACAAGCCTGTGGAGCAAAGACAGCCTTGAGATCCTCAATGATCTCAAAAGCATTCATCTTCTCAAAACGCTTTTGAAGCTCCGGCTCCATGGCATAGAGCATTCCACTCTGGATGAGGGAGAAATCGTCTGCCTTGGACTGCCAGACATTCTTTTCGTCGTGGGAGGCGGAATCTGCAGGCTTAGCCGGAAGCTCAGCCTCGATGACATAAGTCAACTTGTAGGGGACTAGGATTGTGGAACCATGCGGTGAAGTTGGTTCCATCAGTTTTCAGCTTATCCTTCTCGATTAAAGTGCTTAGGTTGAAGGTGGGTGGGCGAGACATTTACAAAGGATTTGCAAAGTATTTAGACTATGTTCATAATAATGAGTTCAAATTTTAATAAAGGAACTCCCACTTAAACGAACATCCTTCTACTCGTTTAGTGATCACATGATCCCTATCCCCTGCACTTCCCCCGATCATCACGGCCATCAGTGCAGTATCAAAGGTGGACATTCCCTAATGTCGATCACATCAACTATGTGATTCATGCTCGACTTTTCAGTCTCTTGTATTCCGAGGCCATGTCTGTACATGCTAGGCTCGCCAGTTCTAACTTGTGTGTATTCGTAGTGCAACATGGCTTGCATCCACTGTATGCGAACGTAGATATGTCTGACCCCCAATCATCACGACCGGCCTCATACCGAAGAACTTTCTTGCTGGTGCACACACAAGGGGAATACGATAACTGGAATACTACGAGGGATTATCTTATTATGCTACCGTCTAGTAAGTATACTAGCAATATAAGTAATACTTCAAAAGTAAAGTGTTATAACATGGCTATAGCTTTTATGATCATCATCAACAGCTTCAAAGTTTCGTAAACTTGTTTGTTGCCATGATATAATACTTGCCCCTATGCAATAATGAAGATAGACGCTTCTATATTAACTATTGCATGTTTTACGCGGCTTTAGGGCTTTCGCAGTAGAACCCCTTCCCACCTACGAACGTCAAGCCACAACATGGATTCAATGATTGACGTTCTTCTTCCCTTTTTTAGGGCCCTCTAGTATCAATGTCATATCAACTACTATAGAGAGACAGACACCCCCCTAAGCCACTTCGATTTGTGGACCAGTCTCGTGAATCACCACGTGAGGTCGGTTGGGGGCCGCTTCATCAAACAGTGTCGCGATATGAACAACGATACTAAGGAGGGTAGCAACTAGAGAATCAATGCCCACATATTACTATGTGTTCTATCCGTACGACATGTCTACCCATAGACCCGCTCTGATACCACTGAAAGGTTCCGTAGCAGAAAACAAAAAAATTCTATCTACTCGAACACTAATACCAGGATCTATACTATGTAGACATAAGTAACGGAGAAGGAATACATTATTCATACCTTTGCAGAAAGAGGCACGCCTTACGCAGGAAGGCGTATATTGATGAAGACGAGCAGCACCCCAAGTGTGGTGCCTCCGAAGTTCGTCACACGTCCGGTGTAGGAGACGTCAACCGGACTCCGATCCAGCCGAGCAGCGGAAGAAGTAGATGCCGGATTGCCGATCACATGACGGTAGTGTGAAGGTGGAGAACTCAACTACGAGGTCCTCCCCAATATTATGGGGAAGTCCTCAGCAGATGTGAGAGAGAGAATGAGAGGAATGGGTGATCTCCAAGGGGGAGGGGGGACCCCTTTATATAGTGGGAGGGGGGCGCACCACCTAGGTGCCAGGCGGGGTGGGACTAATCCCCACACCCGCCGGCCACCTTGGGGCAGCCGCCGGCCCTAGGTAGGCCCCACTAGGGTGGCCCACCAGCCCTAGGCCGGCTGGCCCCCACTCCCTAGGCGCCTTGCCCACTTAGGTCTCCCTTCGGGTGAGGCCCATTAGCAATATAGTGCCTTCAAAAATAAAATAAAAAATATATTTAATATTAATTCTCCAATTAACATTCAAATACACATATTATATTATCTCTTCACTCTAGAACAACTTCCGGGCCCCTTTCCGATCTCCATCGGATGTTACCGAAACTATTTCGGTTTCCCTCTGTCTATTCCTCATACGATACCTCATCTACCCTAAGCGTCCCTACCCTTAAGCGTGACATCCTTCGGTTCGGAAACACTCCGGACATGATAGAGACCACTCTCATATCAATGATCAACAGAGGGACCTGGATGGCCATATGACCCCCGTGCGTTTCACGAATACAATCACTCGAACCGTGAGATAGTCGTTCCCCATTCCCTTTGTCATTCGATACCTAATTCATCTGAGACTTGATCTTCGGTATCTCCATACCTTAGTTCGATCTCGTTACTAATGGACTTGTTTTATCGTTGTCATGTCGTTGCATTCCGTGACCTAGTCACATGCTTGCAAGCTTCATCAATGCAACGTCACCGAGATGGCCACATGTATCTGTCCGTTACATGGACTAGACAAATCCTGGTCTTGATATGTACTCCTCTACGCATTCCTTCAGAAAACCTGAGTGGCACCTTTTTGATCACCCTGTTACGAGATGATTCTTGATAACCATCTAAGCTTCTTCCAGAATGGTGATTTGCATTACCTCACAGTCAAAGGATCAGGTTGCGAGGTTCTATGTGTTTTATCATTAATGGTGAACTTTGTAACTAGATCTCATTAAGATATAACGGTCAAATGTTTGTCTATCATGTTATTCAACTAATAACATGACCTCATTGTCAGTTGGCATAAATGCCCATGATCTTGAAACACAGACCATCCTCATGACCAATGAACTAGTTCACTAGAGGTAACTAGAGACACGGTTTGTTTACATACCACACGTGTATTAACGTTTCGTATTAACACAATTGTAGCACAGTATGAAACGTATTATGAACATACAAGAGGTATATCAAATAATACACTTTATTATTTGCCTCTAGGGCATAACTCCTTCACTCTCTTCATTGGAGGAGTTTGCCACCGATTCGACTGGGTATCCACTCGGACTCACATACTCGGACTGCCAAGACAACACCCTTGCCGAATCCCTGACGCACTCAGGGACTACTGATAGGGATATGCCAATTGAGGTATGCCTAGAGGGAGATTCAACTAGCCGAGGATAACGACGAGTGGGCCTGCTGGTAGGGTGGCTGGAAGGAGACTTCGAATGAAGCCCGACGATTGGAAGTTGAAGACCCAAGACCTCAGTTAGGCCCAGTCAGATTAGGTCAAACCCTCTGAAACCTAAATTGATTCGGTTGTAATCTTATAAACCCTATCGAGGTGACCCTATATAAGCCTCCCTAGGGTACTCGTTATACTTATGTGCTATTAGCTACCCCATCCAAGCGACTCGCTGCCTAGCCGTCGAGCTCTCCGATCTTGTAATCCACTCACCATCAATACAATCTAGTAGGAAGTAGGTCTTTACCCTATGGGGGCTGAACCTGGGTAAACGCTTGTGTCTGCCCTCAATCTTGACCCACAGATGGCGACTCTCTCTTCCCCCCAATCGATTCAATCGCAACCCCTGGTAGCGACTATCGTGGCCATTTCAACGACACCGCTTGTACCGCACACTCCATACCATATGGCGCCCGCTTCTCCTCGTCAAATACTCTCACCACACGAAGACGGATCTGAGATCCGACATTTAGAGACACCAGAATGCGCAAAAACCTCACCTCCGGAAGAGATCTGGAGGGGAAACTTGCAGAGGGCATCGTCCTTGCTACTATATGGATCATTGGAGGCCAAGCCACCATCTCCATCATCAACCGCTGCATCTTCATCACCATCATCATTCTCATCTCATTTACCCCATGATGTTCCAATTACTGTTGTGGATTTGCACTTGTTATCATCCATCTACTCGTATTCATATCATATATCCACGACGATGTTGTTGATTGCCTCCACGAGTGAATAGTTTATCTTGTTCTTGGGGAGATGCAGAAACCCTAGTAATATTTTGATATGAAATAAACATAATCTATAAATTTGGTTCATGATTATGTGTTGGTTTTCTCTCTAGATATTATGTGAAGTCGACCATGTAATATTTTCCTCCGGAACTAGAGAGGGAATTACTGTGGTAGTACACACGATGCTAAGTGACATAACATGCCGGCGTGCTATTCATATGGTCCAGGGGAATACTGAGAGATTCAGTAAGCTCATATCATTATCCATGGGAAAACCCTTAATTGTGAGGGATCGAGGTTGTTTGCTGACGATCATCGTAGTGGTTATTAGGAATAAAATAACAGACGACTTCCTGCGACCATTCATTTATGGAACTCTCAGACACACATGTCATGAAGAAAGACATAGATTTATCCTAAGCATAATTCATACCAATGATAGAGGTGAATCCTACAATCACGGAGAACATTTCGCCCTACTACAATTTCATTATCATTTACAACACATTTGTCTCTTTGTTGCTTACTCTTTAGTTTTTACTTTACGCACAAAACAACCTAAAACACTGTTACTTGAGATTAAGGGAAGCTTAGAGGTATTTCTTGATAGATAGTGACGAGAGGCATTAAGATCTTAACCAAATAACACTTGTACCTAGAAGAATTCGAGGACGATGGTATCTAGATGATAAGAGCTAGGTGGGAAAACTATGCAATGTCCTGCTGTCTATGCGGGTTGATGGAGAAACCGGACACTTGACGAGGCACATCGCATTGCACAACAAGTGGGAAGCAAGGAACCGATTATTTGTAGTCTTTGTATTTTTCTTGTAATTTTCTTTTCTATTTAGAGCAAGGTGTACTCCTTTTCTTCCCAGGGATGGAAGGTTTTGATGGATAACTACTAATAAAGCTCAAGTTTCATTCCATACGACGCTTTGCCACAATTTTCTTATTTTTAGGTTTTTCTTAAGGGCTCGTTTGGAAGCCATCATTTTATTTCATTTGGCAGAAATAAAATAAAATGACATTGTTGTCATCATTTCATTTGCCTAATTTGAAATTCTAATATAAAAATCATGGCTTTCGCATGAAATTATGAAATGAAATTATTTCTTGATAAATTAGAAACAATAATTGACTTAGCATATCATATCCATTTGCTAGAATTTTCAATTGAAATGATGATTTCAATTCCGCGACAGCCAAATATGTTTTACATGGAATCTCGACTAAATTCCGAGTGTCCACTCTCTAGAACGTCCAATTGAAATGACGTATCCAATTCCAGAACAACCAAACAATTGTCAAATGAATTCAACGTTTTTGGCTCCAAATGATAGGAGCCAAACGAGCCCTAATAGTTTTATGTTTTTTCATTTTTTTTATGATTTTTTCGAAATGTTTTTTAAATATATTTTTTGATTTTGTTTTTGAATTTTTCGAAATAGTTCAGCCAAAACAGGCAGGTCGTGCTAAAATGGCCTATAAGAACCTAACAGGCAACAGGCCGGCTCGTTTGGTTAAGGTGCCGTGCCTGGCCCTCTGGGCCCGCTTGCTGGCACGGCATAGACGGGCCTGTGTTGGCGGGCAGTGCCTTGCTTTGTCGAGGGAGTGTAAACGAAGCACCGCACCTTCTGGAGAGCGCACGAAACAAAAACAACCCCCACCCATTTTCCTGTTGTGCTCGGAGTCCGGAGGCGGAAGGCAGGCGAGCGAGGAACCCTAACCCTAAGGAGGACACCAAAATCTACCGAAATTTCTGGCCTTTCCAACCTATCGCAACCCAATCGACTATATAGGGGAGGAGGAGCGGTGAGCGGAGGGGACGGCCGGCGGTGATTCGTGCCTCCTAATCCCTACCCTATTTGCAAGCAGCGACGATGTCGGCGCTTCTTCGACAGGGGGCGAAGAGGATCGGTGGCTCCGTGCTCCAGCGAACCAAGGCGTCGGTCACTTCACCGGCGGTTGCGGACGAGCGACGCCGGCTCCTCGTGCCAAGGCGCATGTACAGAACCGAGGAGGTATCTTATCCAAAACTGACATCTTTTATCTCGCATGATTTCCGGCTAGTTATTTTGCTGTGCAAATACCTCACGCGATCAAATGATCTAGAGAGCGATCATCGAATTCCTCACAGCTATTAGAAACAAGAGCAGTTTTACCTAAAACATGACTATATACGTCCGAATGTAGACAAATGTGAGAAAATTAATTTGGATCAGAGGGAGTAGCACTTTTAGAGGAAGCAGCCTTATTTCCTGGTTGATCATCTTAAAGTTGTGACTTTTACTCACCCATTTACCAAACAATTATCATCTTTTATCTCACATGATTCCTGGCTAGTTGTTTTGCTGTGCAAATGCCTCACGAGATCAAGGACCCAATTATTTGCAACCCAAACAGCAAGTGTTTTAAGATGGTCTCTCTTCTATTAGAAGCAAGAACAAGATTACTAACCGAATGCACCATCATTGAGGAAGCAGCCTCATCTTCCTGGTTGATTATCTTAGGATGATGACTTTCACTCATCATCCCTTTAGCAAATGGAAACAACTGAGATGTTTAATTTATCGATGCTGTTTTCATATCTTGAACCATTTCCTCTTCTCCTTGCTGCAATTTGTGGTACTAGTCAATGATTTGTTTCCAGAGCACGCATGCGCCTCAATTAGCAACCAAACATAAGTTGGGTTTTATAGGTGCTATTTCGTATCAAACCTCAGTTTGCAGTGAGTATTAATTTTGCATCAAACCTCGTGCTGTTCTGTACTCAACCTGGCATCTTTTACCTCTTTTCTTTTCCATGACTTCCTGCTATTTATTTTCCTGGTGCAAATATCTAGAATGCGATACCGAAACATTTTTTTTCCTTTTTTGCTGTTCCTTGTAATTGAAACTGCGACGTTTGTTAAGATAACGTCTTAACTGGGTCTCCATTCAGTTCTATTAGAAACAACAGCGAGATTACTTTTTCTAAGAAGAGCGAGATTACTAACCGGAAGTAGCATCATGAAGCAACCTTATTTTGCTTGTTGATCTGAGGATGGATTTTGCTCATCAATTATTTAGCAAATAACAGCACACACGATGTTTAATTTAGCCTTTCTGCTTGGTCCAGTTCATAGTGCAAGTCAATAATTTATTTCAGAAGAAACAAGCTAGCGACTAGCACAACTGAACGCTTGTGAAATCTTTTCTGTGTTTAGTGTTAAAAATGCAGAAAGCTTCTTCAAGCCATCCATGGAACAGGCCCCTTAATTAACTAGCAACCAAACATACGTAGGGTTTTGTTGGTGCTATTCTCTATCAAACTTCAGTTGGCCGTATTCTTGCTATTACTGATCTACTATGTGTATCCAGGGTGCTCGTGAAGACACTGCAAGTCGCATCCAGCGCCGGAAGAGCATGCTTGCTAAGTGGCATGACAGACGGCTACGCTTTGAACGGTACAGTACCAAAAATACATGTGCAGATATAAATCTGTTTCTTCTGTTTCTTCTTGTTTCACAGGATCTAATTAATTTCACCTACCCGCAGGTTCGATGCTGAGTTCACAAAAATCCTTAACGGTGCATTTGTGCTATTTTCGGCTTATGCAATACTTTCCTGTAGAGATATCCTTGATCAAGTGGAGGTAGCTCAGACTGATAAGAAGTGAAGATAAGTTCGTGTTATGTTTGATGGAGAACCACCCTTGATGGCACTCAACTTGTTATCCAGCACTATGTTATTACTATTGGGAATGTTTATAATCTGCTATCTAGAACCTGAGTACAAGTATCACTTTGACTACTATGTATGTGGTATGTATGACATGGTGGTACGTTATCACATTGAATTGATGGGTTGAATTGGTTGTTTTGGTTGTGTAGTTTCATAACACCCTAGCCTTGCTGTTGGAGAGTAATTGCCTAGAAACCGTAGCAACACATTAGTGCAGTCATGTATTCTGCAACCTAAAATTGGGCCTTGATTCCCCCTTATCCATTGGTTAGGTTAACCTATCCTAAAAAAGAGCCCAATAGATGGGGTGCTTAGCCCAAAACAATCTTAGGTTCTAACGGTTCATCTCCCTGTTCAAAAAAAAAAACGGTTCATCTTTTTATCTACCAAAGGCTAACCCAGAATAATTTGAAGAAAATGATGTTGAAGCTTGGATTTGGTGAAAGATGGGTCTCCTTAATCATGTCTTGTGTGTCCTCGGTGAAGTATTCTATTCGGTTTAACTCCACTACCACCGAGTCTTTTACACCAACAAGAGGCATCCGACAAGGCGATCCCTTATCATCCTACTTATTTTTACTATGTGCAGACGGTGAGGCACCAATGATCACACATTTATTATTTACAGATGATTCCCTTATTTTGATGGAGGCCAATGAGAAAAATGCTTTGATGCTAAAACAAATTCTTGACTTATACTACCTCTGTTCCAAGGTTTAAGGCATACAATTTTTTGAAAAAGTCAAACTATGTAAAGTTTGACCAATTTTTTAGAAAAAAATATTAATATTTACAATATAAAATATATACCCTTGGATACATCATGAAACATATTTTCACATAATATCTTTATAATATTATTGTTCTTGATAGTTTTTTCAAAAAGTTTAGTCAAACTTTCAGTAGCTTGACTTTAAAAAAAATTTATAGGCCTTAAGCCTTGGGACGGAGGGAGTATTGTGATAGTCAAGACAATTGGTAAGAAAGTCTTGGCAAAGATCAATGGATGGAAAGAAAAGTTACTTTCGATGGGTGGAAAGGAAATTCTTCTCAAAGCGGTCGCACAAGCTATGCATGTGTTTGCTATGACAGTATTCAAGATTCCGAAAAATATATGTAAAGGAATTATTAATGCTATTTTGCAGCTATGGTGGGGTGATGATGATGACCACAAGAGAATTCATTGGGTAGCATGGTGGAAAAGTTGTATTCCTAAAGGAAGGGGAAGTATGGGCTTTTGAGATTTGCATACCTTTAATATGGCAATGTTACGTAAATAATGCTGGAGACTATTGGAGAGGCTGGACTCGCTACGCTCTAGAGTTCTTCGTGCAAAATAATATCCTGAAGGTAATCTCTTAAAAGCCCAAGTTAAACCTGGTAGCTCCTTTACCTGGCAAAGTATTATGGCTGGTTTGGAAATTTTTAAAAGGGGTTGGTTCTCAAGTAAATATCTGGGAGGATGCTTGGATACCGACTAGTCCAACTCGGAAAGTGGCTTCCCCTTGCGGTAATGCTATTCTCACCAAAGTGGCGGAGCTTATTCATCCTGTGACCGGACTATGGGATGAAGAGTTACTTTACAGTATTTTCTGGGAGGTTGATGTTCGTCGCATCACGAAAATACCGATTGCGTCCCTAGTATGGACGATTTTATCGCATGGCATCATACAAGCAATGGCATCTTCACGGTTAAGTCGGCTTATCATGCGGAATGGAAGTATAAAATCGGTAGACAGGAAAGAAGGGTCTTAGGAGTGGAAAATTATGAAATGATCCCTGTCTGGAAAAAGCTCTAGAATCTTAATGTCCCTGTGAAGGTTCAAATATTTGGATAGAGAGCTCTACACGGGTTAATTCCTTGCCTTGGAATATTGGAAAATCGACATATTATTCATAACAGTGGATGCCCGATTTGTTTAGTAGGGTGTGAATACATCATGCATATCTTATTCACATGCCTGCGGGCGAAGCAAATATGGGAGAAACTTTCATGGTGAAACAGTGCAAACGCCCCAACGCTCAGCATTGTTGATTGGTGCCCTCGCTACTAATTATTGGAGAGCTCGGAAGACCCCTATCAAACGAAAACCTGTGGCTTGGACGTGTCCACCTGAAGGTGAGGTTAAAATAAATGTGGATGCATCTTTCAACTTGGATAGAGGAAGTGGGAGTGCGAGTGTCATCATAAGAGACTTCAGAGGTAATTTTATAGCTGCCTAGACTAAAGTTTTGCCTTTTCTAGCGGATGCTATGACCGCTGAAGCCTATGCACTTCGGGAGGGTCTCAATCTTGCTCAATAGATGGGATGCAACCGGTTTACTATTCAATATGATAACACGGAGGTGGTTCATACTAAGCACGATGGAGGTTTTTCGTCTACTTCAGCAGCTGCAATTTTCTATGATTGCAATATGCTTGCTCTAGTTTCTCCACGGTGAAGTTTGAGTACTGCCCACGTGAGGCGGCTTTGATTTTTCTAGCTCTTGTACTTGGGACGATGATCTCCTAAATTTATTTTACCTGCTCTCATAAACGATGTAAGTGTGTTTGATTATCAATAAAGTTAGAAGGGGTACGGAGGCCCACTGTTTCCCTCTACAAAAAACCCAGAATAATTTGATTCTTCCAACAATTTCGGGGGATTTTTCTATGTGGCTATGTTTCGGTTGATCATGAGCGACCAGTGTGGTCTTCTGATAGAAATTATATTAACGTGTCTTTTTGATCCTTCGAGGGCAAGCCATAATGTGTAGCCAAATCTAGTTCCAAATTGATATTTTGGCTTATGAAATTAGTTCCACAAGAAACTGGAAATCTGATTATGGGACAAAATAATTCTCTCCCATGCCTCCAATCTGAAGCGCAAGTTGGGGAAGGAAGAAGCTCTCTATTATATTATTATGTGTGTCAGTACTAGGGCCTACGATGTCAGGACCACGGCACGACTGCATGAGATGGAGGAGATGGACGAGTAGTCTTCTATCCGAGCCTGTCGTAGAGACGTGAGGTTATCTTGTGGTCTGGTCTCGATGAGCGTTCTTTCATAGAGTCTTGCATCCAGCGTCGCCCTTGCATCATGATCTGGCCCGACCCGTGCCCGGGTAGGAGGACGGGCCTATGAGGGATCGGCCAGTGCATGAGTCGGCATGTCGATGTTGATGACCAGAGGTGGTGCCCTGCTGACCGATTGTGCGGCACGGGACGGTGTCTTTCTGGCCACCGAACGGCTCAAGATGTGCATGGAAGCTGAATTTCCTGTTGCTTGCGTTCCCACTTCAACTAGGTACGCCTGGATCTTGAACCAAGCATCAAACCCCGGGGCAGTGGGACTCGGGGCAGCTCCGATGAGCAAAGTCCTGGCAGCCACGCGATTTTCGCATGCTGTGGGAAAAGTCTTGATGCCCGATCTTGGCGAAGGGGTAATGAACTGATCTCGTGAATTCTGCTTGATCCTTTTCAAGTATTCTACGGGAGAGTTGTATCGCATGAGCACCAGATGCGATCTGCGCGGACACCTCCCGTGCTTCTTCTTCAGTGAGGTTGATGAAGTTGGTTTCGCCCACCTAGTTGGCCATATTGTCTGCATCTCGCGCGATCGCGTCCACATCTGGTGAGGGCGGGAGACAACACGCAACCTTCTCGCCATTCGTTGCTTTGGCCTCATTGGTCGGGGCGTCATTGACGAAGTGCACCTCCGGCGTGGTTGGGAGCTTCCCGTGCTTTATTTGCTCCCCGAATCTCGATCAGGGGAATCGAACGAATTTTTGAGGGTGGGCACTGATGTCTAAGCACTTCTATTCTTGTAGACAGTTGTTGGGGCTCCAAGTGTAGAGGTTTGTAGAACAGCAACAAGTTTTCCCTTAAGTGGATCACCCAAGGTTTATCGAACTCATGGAGGAAGTGGTCAAAGGTATCCCTCTCAAGCAACCCTGCAATCAAGATACAAGAAGTCTCTTGTGTCCCCAACACCCAATACACTTATCAGGTGTATAGGTACACTAGTTTGGCAAAGAGGTAGTAAAATACAAGTGGTATGGATAATTATAAGTGGTAACGGTGCCAGAAAATAGCTTTGATAGCATGGAAGAGACTAAAGGCAAACTGAAATAAAGGTGGAAGCAAGAAAACATGTAACATATCTAGTTGCAAATGGTGTTTCAATGCTTAGAAACAAGGCCTAGGGATCATACTTTCACTAGTGAACACTCTCATATAAATATCTTCTTCTTTATGATACTACTCTTAACTACTCTCCGATTGAACACTCTAATCGATGGTAGGGCTATAACAGCACACCTCAAAGTAAGCCTTTCCGCATCTAGATAACCCCACACTGTCACCTTGAGTACTAGATGGTTCAAACAAACACCACAATTTTATAAAGACATCCAACTCCAAATATAACTCATAACAAGTATTTGTAATCTCTAGCCTAAGTGCCACCATGGTGTGCACGCTGTCACTTTCACACACATGGGGAGAGCAGAGATCTATTAAAGAAGTTGAGTAGCAAGGTAGATCTACTTGATTACAAAGCTCGTGATCACAATAAGATCATGCATAGAGAGAGAGATGAACACATAGCTACCGGTAGAACCCTTAGCCTCGAGGAACAACTACTCCCTCATCATCATGGGAATCAGCAACGGCGATGGAGATGGTGGTGGAGATCGATGGAGATGGCTCCGGGGGCACTTCCCCGTCCCGGCAGGGTGCCGAAACAGAGACTTTCTGTCCCCCGAATCTCCCCTTCGGAGGCGGCGGTGCTGCGGAACTTTTCGTGGCTAGAGGCTGTTCGATTTAGGGTTTTTGCATCGGGGGGGCTCTTATAAGCAAGAGGGGAGATCGAGAGGGTGCCGGAGGGGCCCACATCACCCCCTAGCGTGGCCTGGCCTGGCCCGCGTCACCAGGTGGTGTGGCCAGACCCTGGCCCCCCTCCGTCTAGTCTTCTGGCTCCAAGTGTCCCCCGGTAAAATAATAACTTTGACTTTTGTCCCGTCCAATTCCGAGAATATTCATTTTCTGACTTCGTGGAACCAAAAACAACAGAAAACAGGCAGCTGGCACTGTGGCTCTTGTTAATAGGTTAGTCCAAGAAATCATATGAAAAGTACTCCAAACTATAGACAAAACACAAGAAAGTAGATAAAACCAAGCATGGAACATCAAAAATTATAGATACGTTAGCAACGTATCAACATCCCCAAGCTTAACTCCTGCTCGTCCTTAAGTAGGTAAGTGATAAAATGAAAGAATAATTTTTGAGGTGACATGCACCATCATAAACTTGATCAAAGTATTTGTAAAACATTCAAAGTTGGGATCATAGTACTTCGATCATAACATAAAAGAGAAAGTTCTAGTAATAAGACAAAGAAACTATGTTGCAACATGAAAAGGCACAAACAAAAGATTCATGAATAACAATGCTTTGCAAGACGTTTGTTTGTTTCACATAAAGAAAACATAGCATAGTGGTATTCAGCTTGTCCCTCATAGAGTAGCAAACATAAATACATAGGACACCTTTAAAGTTCATAAGAGTGACTAGATACAAATAGTTTAAAATAAGCAATATCAAGGTATGCATCAATCAACAAGTCTTGGGACAATGCACATAGAACTAAGAATGGCTACTTTTTAGCTTTCAACTCTCATTTCCCCTATCATAAGCATCTTGAAGTGATTAAGGTTAAAGTGAACAAACTATGGAGTATATGCTTGACAAAGTATAAGTTGGAAATCTCATGTCCCTTGAATACAAGGGCCGCTCCTCATGCTACTCAAGTTTAGTTACCGGTAAGTTCTTGTCATAGTAAGTACATGTGTATCATAGAGAACCGCCAACGGGGTACCCCTTGCCCGATGATACGGAAGAATCCCCATATCAAAATGACAAGGCGAGCAGACAACGAGCATCTTAGCAATCTTCTTATTTACCATGGGAATATGGTGCTTTTTTCTCTCTTTCCTCTTTTCATAATCTTTTTTTTCTTTTTCTCTTTTTTTCTCAATATAGGACTCTTTTTTTATAAGAAGAATGCTTCATAGACAGCTCATTATGGTTACGCTACAGGTTTCCACCATGTCAGCATGGATTAGACCAGCGGCCTAGGCGTTTCTCTAACACATATACATAACTCCATGGACTTATAAGCTCCCCTTTCATTTCACACCGACGACATCCATAGACAAAAGAGCATGATATCAATTAGGTACAAAGTACCCGTGCAATGTTGAAAGTGTTCCCCATGACAGCATGGTTCTGCTAATCCCCAACAAATAAGTGCAAACATGTACAACATAGACGACACAATGGTTCAAGTTTATTAAGGGCAAGAAAAGTAAAGTGTGCCATCAAGTTCGTGAGAGCTTTAATCACTAGTTTTCTCATAACAAGTTTAATTTGGAAGGTAGATAAAAACATGAATATACTTGGAATAGCATATGCTAGTAGGTATGGTGGACTCTTTGGAATAACTTGGTTTAGGTAGTTGGATGCAAGAGTGGAACTCATACTTGGTTGTGGAGGCTAGCAAAAGACTAGGAGCGACAAACTAAGAGAGCAATAATGGCCATAATCATGCAGAGCAACAAACCATCATTGATCAAAGCATAAAGTGATACTACAAGTTGAAAACTAAAGGATCATAAAGGCTATGATGACTTTGGATAGTCATAACATTGTGTGAGCATGCGCCAAGTCAACCCAAATAAAGCATCAAAGGAGAATACCACAATACTATGCTTTAATATGCTAAAACAACGCATGATTCATCCAAGGCACATTAAGCAATCTCAATTGTTTATAACAAGTCATGCTACGACAAATAATACTAAGCATAAAGCCAAAACAATATCGAGCATGGCATGACAAAGCATATGCCACAGTCAAAAACAAGCTCTCTTTACCACTTAAGCATGAACTTTCCTACTCTTTTCCAAACCAAACCAAACTATTTGAAAACCAATGTATGAAAGAGG
The DNA here is from genome assembly GCA_910589775.1 of Avena eriantha. Taxonomy (NCBI): domain Eukaryota; kingdom Viridiplantae; phylum Streptophyta; class Magnoliopsida; order Poales; family Poaceae; genus Avena; species Avena eriantha. The sequence goes on along the minus strand of OU342746.1, from coordinate 396,368,030 downwards.
GGGTCCAACCAATTTATTCAACAAACTAAGAAAACAAAGCAAATGAAAAAACAAAACGAAAACGAAAAAGAAGACGCTCCAAGAACAACACAACTGTGCATGAAACAATAAAAATGAAGTGTTGGGAAGAAACCTGGAATTTTTATTGATGAAGAAGGGGACGCCTTGGGCATCCCCAAGTTTTGACGCTTGTATTTCTTGGATAATTCTTGGGGTGACACGGTGTGACATCCCCAAGCTTGAGCTTTAGTCCATTCTTCATCTCATTACATCATTCTTTCCATACACCTGAATTTTTTCCTTCATACAAAACTTCACACAATCTTTATTAGCAACATTAGTGCACTCAAGATAATAAGTCTTTGGGTTCAGTTTCAACACCAATAAAACTTTCATTAAAATTCAAGATACTGTAACACTTCCCTTGAAAAGCTCAGTTCCCCAAAAAGAACTCAAAAAGGAATCAACAAAAAGCAAATGCAAATAATAGCAGAAATCTGTCAAAACAGACCAGCAGGTAAAAACCAATTTTTTTGAAGACCTTCTATTGCTCAAATCGAAAAGTGTGGAACTAACGAAAGTTAGATAACAACCTGAGGCAGAAGCACAAAAATTCACGCCTCAAAAGGACGTATATAGATTTTACACGAATTTTTACGGTGAAGCACATAAATATGTTTCGGGACAGCAACTTTCCCAATCATTACTTCTCTCTCATTAGAGGTTACTCTTGGCAAAAAAAGCAAAATAAAAGGATAAGGAGCGGTTATTACAGAGGTAATTACTTCCAAGACTCAACTAAAACTTTTGGGTTATCTCCCAATAAGTACTTCTCTTTAACGCCTTTAAGTTAGGCATGATAGTTTGAGAAGATGCTCACATAAGAAATATGAATTGAAGTAAAAGAGAGCATCAAGAAGCAAATTCAAAGCACATTTAAGTCTAACCCACTTCCTATGCATAGGAATCTTGTAAAGAAACAAGTCATGAAAGCACAAAGCAACAAGCATAGTAAAGCAAAACAAGCGCAACTTCAAGACTTTCAACATAAAGAGGGGAAACTTAATTTTGTTGAGATACATAAAACCATGTTTCCCTCTCTCATAATAACTTCCAATAGCATCATGAATAAAATTAACAATATAACAATCACATGAAACATTCTTATCATGAGCCACATGCATAAAATAATTAATACTCCCCATATAAACATGGTCATTCTTATTAATTGTAGTGGGAGCAAATTCAACAAAATAGCTATCATTATTATTCTCATCACCATAATCATCAAATATAGGAGGCATATTGTAATCATAATTAATTTTCTCCTTAATAGTAGGTGGACTGAAAATATCATATTCATCATTGTAATCATCATATATTGGAGGTTTGGTATCATCATAAGCAATAGAATCGCTATCTTCTAAAGATGGGGAACTAAAAAGATCATTTGCATAAAAACTAGCTTCGCCAAGCTTAGACTTTTCCATAGCATTAGCAATAATGGTGTCCAAAGAATTCATACTAACAACATTGCTATTAGCATGCAAATAAAGTTCCATAGGTTTTTTAATTTTGTCTTCAAACACTTCATGTCCTAACTCAAGATAAATACTATAAAGCTCTCTAACTTTTTTGTTGTTTTCGATTAAGCCTAACTAGTGAAACAAGAAACAAAAAGACAAAATTGCAGAATCTAAAGGAAATAACTTCGAGCACTCACACCGAAGGATGTGAGTACCTTTTACCTTACCTCCCCGACAACAGCGCTAGAAAATAGCTTGATGTCTACGCACTTCTATTCTTGTAGACAGTTATTGGGCCTTCAAGTGCAGAGGTTTGTAGAACAGCAGCAAGTTTTCCCTTAAGTGGATCACCCAAGGTTTATCGAACTCAGGGAGGAAGTGGTCAAAGGTATCCCTCTCAAGAAACCATGCAATCAAGATACAAGAAGTCTCTTGTGTCCCCAACACCCAATACACTTGTCAGGTGTATAGGTGCACTAGTTCGGCGGAGAGATAGTAAAATACAAGTGGTATGGATAATTATAAGTGGTAACGGTGCCAGAAAATAGCTTTGATAGCGTGGAAGAGACTAAAGGCAAACTGAAATAAAGATGGAAGCAAGCAAACATGTAACAGATCTAGTTGCAAACGGTGTTTCAATGCTTAGAAACAAGGCCTAGGGATCATACTTTCACTAGTGAACACTCTCATATAAATATCTTCTTCTTTATGATACTACTCTTCGGTTGAACACTCTAATCGATGGTAGGGCTATAACAGCACACCTCAAAGGCCTTTCCGCATCTAGATAACCCCACACTGTCACCTTGAGTACTAGATGGTTCAAACAAACACCACAATTTTATAAAGACATCCAACTCCAAATATAACTCATAACAAGTATTTGTAATCTTTAGCCTAAGTGCCACCATGGTGTGCACACTGTCAACTTCATACACATGGGGAGAGCAAAGATCTATTAACGCACTTGAGTAGCAAGGTAGATCTATAGATTACAATCTCATGATCTCAATAAGATCATGCATAGAGAGAGAGAGATGAACACATAGCTACCGGTAGAACCCTTAGCCTCGAGGAACAACTACTCCCTCATCATCATGGGAATCAGCAACGGCGATGGAGATGGTGGTGGAGATCGATGGAGATGGCTCCGGGGGCACTTCCTCGTCCCGGCAGGGTGCCGAAATAGAGACTTGTTGGAGATGGCTCCAAGTGTCCCCTGAATCTCCTCTTCGGTGGCAGCAGCGCTGCAGAACTTTTCGTGGATGGAGGCTTGTTGATTTAGGGTTTATGCATCGGGAGGCTCTTATAGGCGAGAGGGGAGACCGAGGGGGTGCCGGAGGGGCCCACACACCCCCTGGCACGGCCTGGCCTGGCCCGCACCACCAGGTGGTGTGGCCACCCTCTGGCCCTTCTCCGTCTCGTATTCTGGCTCCAAGTGTCCCCCGGTAAAATAATAACTTTGGCTTTTGTCCCGTCCAATTCCGAGGATATTCATTTTCTGACTTCTTGGAACCAAAAACAACAGAAAACAGGCAGCTAGCACTGTGGCTCTTGTTAATAGGTTAGTCCGAGGAATCATATGAAAAGTACTCCAAAGTGTGGACAAAACACAAGAAAGTAGATAAAACCAAATATGGAACATCAAAAATTATAGACACGTTAGCAACGTATCAGACACCGAGTGCCAAATGGGTTTGGAGAATCCTTTCGACCCTAGGTATGGATCGCATCCCGAGCCACCTGCTAGGAGATCTAGACCCATGTCATTCCCCGAATGATTTTGGGACTTGTTCATAGGAGCAGTGTTGACCTCCTTGTCCCGAGGGAGTCATTTACGATGGTGTTGAATCCTGCCATCTGATGAGCCACAAGTATAGAGGGTGTACTGCAGTATTTTTGATAAGTAAGAGTGTCGAACCCAACAAGGAGCAGAAGGTGTTGACGAGTGGCTTGGATCAGGAATTATTTGTAAATACTTAGCAAACGGATTTTTAGGGTTTTTTGATAAAGCAGATAAATAATGTGTGAGTAAATAAAAGACAATAATAATAATTGCAGCAAGTGGCCCAATCCTTTCTTTAGCAAAGGACAAGCCGGTTGTATCACTTAAGGTAACGAAACATTCTCGAGGACACATGGGAATACTGTCAAGTGCTTTCGCTTCATATAGTTGATTAATCTTCTTTGGTTGGATACGTATTGTGTGGGTGAACCTGTGCTAATGTACTGACCTTCCTAGGACTAATACATACTTATGATTATATCCCTTGCAAGCATCCGCAACTACAAGAAAGTAATTAAGATAAAAACCTAACCACAACCTTAAACTTTGAGATCCTACACTCCCTTATGCAAAGGTTTCCTAACGGGGGTTCATGTTTCTATCAATCCGGGAACCCCTACGATTAGTAGCCAAATACACAATGCATTCCCCTAGGCCCATAAAGGTGAAGTATCATGTAGTCGACGTTCACATGACACCACTAGAAGAATAACACCACAACTTAATTATCAAACCATTGAATCTTTCTCAACACAATTCTAATACTAACAACATGACTTATCACATGTCCTCAAGAACTAAACAAACTACTCATGAGACATCATATGGATCAAGATCAGAGATGAAATGGTGATAAGTAACAATCTGAACATAACAATAATTCAATGGTTCCATTCAATAGCATCAACTACAACAAGTAATCAACACCGGGAAAGTTTCCCCTAAGAACTATGGAAGATTCAACCCAATTCTTACAGCAATATGGAGTGGTGATGATGGTGCTGGTGGAGATGATGGTGAAGAACAAGATGATGATGATCCCGATGAAGTCCAGCTTGATGATGGTGTTGATGGCGATGATCTCCCCACTCCGAGAAGGAATTTCCCCAGTAGATTTCTGCCTGCCGGAGAGCTCTTTCTCTCTCTGTAGTTTTCCTCCCCGCAGGGCGGCATAATCTTTCTGTAGTCGCTCCCCGAGTCTTAGGGTTTCGAGAGGATTATATGCGTTAGAGGGCGATGCCAGAGGTGGGTCAGGGTGGCCACACCACCTGGTGGCGCGGCCAGAGCTGGCCCGCGCCAGGGGTGGTGTGGGCCCCCTATGGCCCATCTCCGCTCCTCCTTCTGGCTTCCTTCGTATTCTTGAAAAAAATAGGATTTTCCATATATTTTACGGGATTTTCTGATCTTCGCGAATTTTGCCTCCAAACAGTGCTTTTTCCATCAGAATCCTGACTCCGGTGGTTCATCCTCCCAAAATCATCAATCATGCAAAAATAGATGAAATAACATAAGTACCATCTCTTAATATGAAATATATCAATGAATAACAGTGAATTATGATATAGAATGGTGATGCAAAATGGACGTATCAACTCCCCCAAGATTAGACTTTGCTTGTGCCCAAGCAAAAACTGAGCTCAATAAACATGTCCACATGTTTATGGAGTGAAGTGTCGATAAAGAGAATATGGACAAGAAGCATCACATTCATCAATACACAAATCATAATAGAAAAGAACTCACTATTATATAACTTAACTTGCAATGAGTAAGGGAAATACAATAAAGATGCATAAAGTAAATCATAATTGATAATGGCAAACTTTGCTCTTAGTAAGAAAGCGGTTAACAAGTTGAAGGAGTTTAAACATAATGGGGTTTCAATGATAGCTTTCAAAGTAATATTCACTTAGATAAGAGCAGTGTGCAAAACAAGGAACATAAGAAACATGATTGAATGTATCATCATATGGGTGACTGAATCACAACAACTCAAATGCTTGCCTGAGATAGAAAGGAATAGGTTTACTGACTCAACAAAAGTAAAAGATAGGCCCTTTGCAGAGGGAAGCAGGAATTTTAAGTCTCATAAAGAGCTTCCAAAAATTATGGTACTTAGTAGCTTTGAGCTCTCATTGCGCCTATCATAAGAATATTTTTAGGTGATTAAGGTTAAAGTGAACAAATGTGAGGATATGCTTGACAAGTTATAAGTCGAAAATCTCATGCCCCTTGCCTACGAGTACCGAACCTCGTGCTACTCAACTTTAGTCACAAGTAAGTTCCTGTCATTGTAAGTACATGTGTATCATGGAGAACCGCCAATGGGGTACCCCTTGCCCCATGATACAGGATCTATCCCATATAATGATATGACAAGGCAACAGACAATGAGCATCTCAGCGATCTTTTTATTTGTTATTTACATAGGTTTTTATTGAGGATGCTTCACAGAATTCTCTTTATGGTTATGCTGCAAGTTTTCACCATGATTAGGCATGGATTAGGCTAGCCGCCCAGGCGTTTCTCTAACACATATACAAACTCCATGAGCTTACAAGTTCCCCTTTTATTTCATACCGCCAGGATCCATAAACAAAAGAACATGATATCAACTGAATAATAAGTGCAATGTTGAAAGCGTTCCCCATGACAGCATGGTTCTGCTAATCCTCAACTTATAAAGTGCAAGCATATACGCAAAATAGATGGATGCAATGGTTCAGGTTTATTAAGTGCAAGAAAGTAAAGTGTGCCATCAAGTTTGTGAGAGCTTTAATCACTAGTTTTCACATAACAAGTTTAATTTGGAAGGTAGATAAAAACATGAATTTACTTGGAATAGCAATAACGCTAATGGGTAGATATAGTGGACACAAATGGCATAGGTTTTGGTTTAAGGATTGGATGCACGAGAAGCGTTTCCTCTCAGTACAGGTTTTTGGCTAGCGAGGCTGGGTAGCAAGCAATAAGAGTTGAAGGAAACAAACAAACATATAAGTGATAGAAACAAACATGCAATCGTCCTTATAAGCATAAAAGATCTTAATTAGAGAATACTAAGCTTATGAGCCAAACAAGAAAGAAAGATGATGAAATTATATATCTAAAAGTACTTTTCTCTTTTCCATTCAATCCTCAAATAGTGTTAATATTGACCAGAGCTAGGTTTTCCAAAACAATTAAATTTACTCAATGATCCCAAAGTGATACCCATACTAACAACAAGATCAATCATATAAAAGAATTGCAAACTAATATAAGATGTGCAAAAATTAAATGATAGAACTTCTCATTAATATTCCATAATGGCAACTCACACCAAGGGATACATAGATATCTAACTAGAGGGGAGATACTTCCATAATACAAACCATCCTATATGATAACTTCTCTAGTCATGATATGACTCTACTAAAAAGGTAAAAAGATGAAAGATAATGATATGATACCGCGGCACTCCCCCAAGCTTGGAACAAACCAAGGGGATGCCAAAACCTGATGATGAATTATTCCTTCAATGGTGGTGGTGTCCTCTCGTCATCATCCGACTTCCAAGGTAAGGGATCCCCATCAACAAAGGACATCTTGGTTTCCAACATCCTGAAACTACCAGCAGAACTTATGTGTTTAAACCTAGCCTCATACTCATAGTTCTGATTTTGCACGTCGTAGAGATGCGCTTGTAATTGGTTGGTTGTTCGGTGGAGTGAGAGAATTTCATCCCTAAGCTTGGCAGTCTCCTTCGTGTGCTTGGCGACGAGTTCTGAACTAATTTTATGGATGATATCCACTTCGCATTCTGCCATCTTCTTATATCTAAATACTTCTTGCTCCAGTGGTTCCATCATGTCCTCTAGACTACCTTCTCCTTTAGGGCCCTGAACCTCTTTTATTTGTACCTTCCAATCTTCGAATAACAACTCCTTGGGGTGAATCCTCAACTCATACATGTATGGGTTGATGATGTCCGTGGAGGAATCCTCCTTGGGTGATCTAGAGGAAGACATTGTGGCTCCAAAACTGAGAATCTGCCTGTCAGAAACAGATCAAAATTAAAACATGATATACGGACCTCGGGAGATCCGGGGGATCATATATTACAAAGTTTAACAACAAAAGGAAAGTACTGGGAGAAAATGGGTCGGAGATGGGCTCCGGGGTGGCCACACCCCCTGGTGGCGCAACCAGGTGGGCCCGTGCCACGAGGTGGTGTGAGCCACCCGGGCTCCATTTCCGTCCCTCTTTCGACTCATTATTTTCCATGTTAGATAAAAACTGCAAAAATATAACTTGAAAAGTTTTTCGCGGACCTTTTCTTACCAGAACTGTTACCTATTCGAAAACGGACTTTGCAGGTCTCTGAATTTGGTCTTTAATAAATTCTTCCGGAGTCACCACTTGAATAATATCAATATCTTCATTGTAAGAATCCCCAGAAATATGTTGCTTGAGTCTTTTGACCATTCTTCATCTCATTACATCATTTTCTCCTACCACTTGAAAATTTCTTTCATACAAAACTTCACACAATCTTCATTAGCAACATTAGTGCATGCAAGATAATAAACCTTTAGGTTTAATTTCAACTGAAATCCATCAGAACATAAGCTACTGAAACAACTCATTTCGAAAGCCTAGAAGGAAATCAAAAAGGAAATCGATTTAAGAGGCAAATGCAAAAATGGCAGAAATCTGTCAAAACGGACCAGCAGGTAAATATCATTTTTTTCGAAAATCTTCTGTTGCTCAAATCAAAAAGTGCAAAACTAATGAAAGTTAAATAATAACCTGGGGCATGCACACAAAAAATTACAGATCAGTACGACGTTATGGGATTTTTCACGATTTTTTACGGTGAAGCACAAAAATCTGTTTCGGGACAACAACTTCCCCAAGTCTTACTTCTCTCTCATTAGAGGTTGATCATGACACAAAAACCCAAACAAAAAGTATAAGGAGAGGTTATTACAGAAGCAATAACTTCTAGGACTCAAATAAACAAAAATAAACTGAAAGCGAAAATATATTGGGTTGTCTCCCAAAAAGCTCTTTCTTTATAGCCATTAAGATAGGCATGATAAATTTCAAGGATGCTCACATAAGAGTATGAATCAAAGTAAAAGAGAGAATCAAGAAGCAAGTATACGCATATTAAGTCTAACCCACCTCCTATGCAAGGGAATTTTGTAAGAAAATAAATTGTTGAAACCGGAGGACTAGCATAGGAAGGCAAAACAAGTGCAACATAAAGACTTTCAACAAAAAGCGAGGAAAATTTAATATTATTGAGATGCATAAGAATAATTTTCCCTCTGTCATAATAACTTTCATTATCATGCATAAATTTAATGATATAACTATCACATGAACCATTGTAGCAATGATCACTTATTCTAACAGAAAACATAGGGACACTAGCTTTCCTAGTTCCATTAGGATGTGAAACAATATTAGAAGTATCCTTACAAAGGATAATGTTCCCATCTTCTACATTTTTAGCGACAAAGTCTTTCATATTTGCTATTGCGGGTTCAACATCTATTTGTTCATCAGGTTCTACAACTTTCTTTGTACTTTCGTTAACCATACTAGCTGTCATAGAGTGTTCCTTTACCTTAACCGGGAAAGGTATTTTCTCGATGTAAGGTTCAGGTAAAATATGATCAATAGTATAAACTTCAGTATTTCTAGTAGGAACACAATTAACAATATCTTTATATGGTGCATGATACTTGTTCCATTTCTTTTTAGGAATTTCAATATAAGAGGCAAAAGCCTTAAAATAATTTGCAATACTTTGAGAATCAAGACCATAAACATTACTAATATTATGAAAGTCATCAGTTCCCATAAGAGATTTAATGAATTCATAATCATAATTTATACCTGACTTTCTTCCTTTATCATTCTCCCATGCTTCAGCATTGTCTTGAATACGGTCTAGAAGATCCCATTTAGCTTCTTCTTCCATACGTGTAAATGATCTAGATCAAGAAGCATCCAATAGATCCTTATCATGAAGAGAAAGCCTTGCATAAAAGTTATCGATAATAATATTACTAGGGAGCTCATGACTAGGACATTTGAGAATTAGTGACTTCAATCTCCCCCAAGCTTGAGCTGTTCTCTCTCCATCACGAGGCCAAAAGTTGTATATTTGATTCCGATCTTTATGAATCTCACTAGGAGGATAAAATTTGGAATAAAAGAGACGTACAATTTCCTCCCATTCAAGAGACTGGCCATTCTTTAGAAGCTTATACCATTCCTCAGCTCTTCCTTTCAGTGGTACAAAGAATAACTTTTTCTTAACTTGATATGTTGTAATATCTACACACTTAAATAATCCGCATAATTCATGTATAAAAAGCAAATGATCACCGGGATGGACAGTTCCATCTCCAAAATAGTAGTTATCCATAACACAACCAACAATTCTTGTAGGTATCTTAAAAGTATCATTTTCAGCAGGTGGAGGTTCATCTACTACCTTAGCAGTGGTAGTAGCATTACGAAATAAGAAACTAAGTGAATTATCCATATTGAAATAAAGTAACTAACAGAAATAAACAATACTCACAGTAGAAGTTTCCTTTACCAGTTCCACTCCCCAATAGCGCTTCACTCCCCGACAACGGCGCCTGAAAATAGTCTTGATGACCCACAAGTATAGGGGGTGTATCACAGTATTTTCGATAAGTAAGAGTGTCGAACCCAACGAGGAGCAGAAGGTGTTGACGAGTGGCTTGGATTAGGAATTCTCTGTAAATACTTAGCAAATGGATTTTTAGGGGTTTTTGATAATGCAGATAAATAAAGTGCGAGTAAATAAAAGACGATAATAATAATTGCAGCAAGTGGCCCAATCCTTTCTTTAGCAAAGGACAAGCCGGTTGTATTACTTAAGATAACCAAACATACTCGAGGACACATGGGAATATTGTCAAGTGCTTTCGCTTCATATAGTTGATTAATCTTCTTTGGTTGGATAAGCATTGTGTGGGTGAACCTGTGCTAATGTACTGACCTTCCTAGGACTAATACATACTTGTGATTATACCCCTTGCAAGCATCCGCAACTACAAGAAAGTAATTAAGATAAAAATCTAACCACAGCCTTAAACTTTGAGATCCTACACTCCCTTATGCAAAGGTTTCCTAATGGGGGTTCAGGTTTCTGTCACTCCAGCAACCCCTACGATTAGTAGCCAAATACACAATGCATTCCCCTAGGCCCATAAAGGTGAATTATCATGTAGTCGATAGTCACATGACACCACTAGAAGAATAACACCACAACTTAATTATCAAACCATTGAATCTTTCTCAACACAATTCCACTACAAACAACATGACTTCTCACATGTCCCCAAGAACTAAACAAACTACTGACGAGACATCATATGGATCAAGATCAGAGATGAAATAATGATAAGTAACAATATGAACATAACAATAATTCAATGGTTCCACTCAATAGCATCAACTACAACAAGTAATCAACACCGGGAAAGTTTCCCCTAAGAACTATGCAAGATTCAACCCAATTGTTACAGCGGTATGGAGTGGTGATGATGGTGCTAGTGGAGATGATGGTGAAGAAAAAGATGATGATGATCCCGATGAAGTCCAGCTTGATGATGGTGTTGATGGAGACGATCTCCCCTCTCCGGGAAGGAATTTCCCGGCAGATTTCTGCCTGCCGAAGAGCTCTTTCTCTCTCTTAGTTTTCCACCCTGTAGAGGCGGTGGAATCTTTCTGTGGTCACTCCCCGAGTTTTAGGGTTTCGAGGAGATTATATGCGTCAGAGGGCAATGCCAGAGGTAGGCCAGGGTGGCCACTCCACCTGGTGGCATGGCTAGGGCTGGCCCACTCCAGGGGGTGGTGTGGGCCCCCTGTGGCCCATCTCCGCTCCTCCTTCTGGCTTCCTTCGTCTTCTGGAAAATAGGATTTTCCATATATTTTCCGGGATTTTTTGATCTTCATGAATTTTGCCTCCAAACAGTGCTTTTTCCATCAGAATCCTGACTCCGGTGGTTCATCGTCCCAAAATCATCAATCATGCAAAAATAGATGAAATAACATAAGTACCATCTCTTAATATGAAATGTGTCAATGAATAACAGTGAATTATGATATATAATGGTGATGCAAAATGGACGTATCACCATCCTGATCCGAGATCCGAAACACGCAACCCTGATGTCTACGCACTTCTATTCTTGTAAACAGTTGTTGGGCCTCCAAGTGCAGAGGTTTGTAGAACAGCAACAAGTTTTTCCTTAAGTGGATCACCCAAGGTTTATCGAACTCATGGAGGAAGTGGTCAAAGGTATCCCCTCTCAAGAAACCCTGCAATCAAGATACAAGAAGTCTCTTGTGTCCCCAACACACCCAATACACTTGTCAGGTGTATAGGTGCACTATTTCGGCGAAGAGATAGTAAAATACAAGTGGTATGGATATAAGACAACGGTGCTAAAAAATAGCTTGATGGTCTGGAAGAGACTAAAGGAAAACTGAAATAAAGATGGAAGCAAGCAAACATGTAACAGATCTAGTTGCAAAAAGTGTTTCAATGCTTAGAAACAAGGCCTAGGGATCATAACTTTCACTAGCGAACACTCTCATATAAATATCTTCTCTTTAAGATACTACTCTTAACTACTCTCTGGTTGGACACTCTAATCCATGGTAGGGCTATAACATCACACCTCAAAGTAAGCCTTTCCCATCAAGATAACCCCACACTGTCACCTTGATCACTAGATGGTTCCAACAAACACCACAATTTCATAAAGACATCCAACTCCAAATAGAACTCATAACAAGTATTTGTAATCTCTAGCCCAAGTGCCACCATGGTGTGCATGATGGGTTCGTAGCATGGAAAACAAAAAATTCTACCGCAAGAACGAAGAAAACCCAGATCTAATCTAGATAAAAGCCAAGATCTAATCTATTAGACATGTGCAACGAGATAGATATGTACTAACCCTCGTAGATCCTAAAGCGTTACGAGATTAGATCTCGTGGTTGATGTAGTCGATCACTTGCCGATCTCAAGATCGTGTGGACGATCCTTCCGGCGCCACGTTCCGGCAGCGCTTCCGCAGTCGGTCACACGTGCGGAGTCGAAGCAGACCTTCCTCTCCTCATTCCAGCGAGCAGCGGAGGTAGTAGATCTTCTCCACGGAATCCTAACAACACGACGGCGTGGTGGTGGTGGTGGAGTAGAGAATTCTGCAGGGCTTTGCCTATGCCTGTGCAGAAGAAAGGAGGAGGAGAGAGGCGGCGGAGATTTGGAGTAGTTAAGGAGGGCCTGGAGGGGCGCCCCTACCCCTCTATTTAAAGGGGGGAGGCGCCATGGGAGGGGGAGTCCTTGTAGGACTCCCCTTCCTCCTATGGCCGGCGGATTGGGAGGTGGGGGGAGGAGTCCTCTCCCCCCCCACGAATCCTTGTCTTACCCGACACGGACTCCTTGATCCTTTCTTGGTTTTCAAGCAAACTCCAAGAAATCTTCTAGAACCTTCCGGAACATTCCGAAACCTTCTAGAAACCTCATACAAATACTCCGGAACATTTCCTAACTCAGAAAATGATCCCCAATATATGAATCTTATTCTCCGGACAATTCTGGATCTCCTCGTGATGTCCTGGATCCAATCCGAGACTCCGAACAACATTCGGTCTCCAACGCACATTCCATATCTACTTAAAACAACTTCGAACCTTAAGTGTGTCACCCTACGGTTCATGAATATGCAGACATGATGGAGACACCTCTCCGATCAATAACCATCAGCGGGATCTGGAGATCCATAACGGCTCCCACATACTCAATGATGACTTCGTGATCGATAGAACCATTAACATACGAAACCAATTCCCTTTGTCACACGATACTATACTTATCCGAGGTTTGATCGTCGGTATCTTCATACCTAGTTCTACCTCGTTACTGACAAGTACTCTTTACTCGTTCCGTGATATGTCATCCCTTGTGACCCAGTCACATGCTTGCAAGCTAACTAGATGACATTCCACCGAGAGGGCCCAGAGCATATCTATCCGTCATATGGATGGACAAATCCCAATCTTGGTCCATGCGCTTCAACACATACTTTTAGAATACCCAATGACACCTTTATGACCACCCAGTTACGAAGCAGTGTTTGATGTCATCAAAGTACCCATCCGGTGATGGTGATTAACATAACCTCATGGTCGAAGGATTAGGTTACTATGTATTTTAAAGCTTATAGAAAACGAACTTAATGACTTGATCTTATGCTATGCTTACTATGGGTGTGTGTCCATCACATCATTCTCCTAATGATATGATCTTGTTATTAACGACATCCAATGTCCATGATCAGGAAACCATGATCATCCATTAATCAACAAGCTAGTTTAACAAGAGGCTTACTAGGGACTCTTTTATGTTTACAAAACACACAAGTATTAATGTTTCCGGTTAATACAATTATAGCATGGGATGTAAACATTTATCATAAACATAAAGATATAATAATAACCACTTTATTATTGCCTCTTGGGCATATCTCCAACAGTCTCCCACTTGCACTAGAGTCAATAATCTAGTTAAAAACTTGTGCATTCAACACCTATGGCTTTCTGGTGTTGTATAGACACTATTGCTAGTGGTAAACATAATCTTTGGATCTCACACTTCCAGGTCCATGTGTATTTGCATGTCCTTGCATCTCTACGCATTACTCATTCTCCAATGAGATGGCATTGTATAAATTTTGTCCTTTGGTGAGACCTTTAGTTCCTTGGGATTAAATTATGTTGATACAATTGTCATACAATGTATATTCATAGTATTATCCCGCTATGAACCACACCTAGTTTGATAACAAACTACTTAACACAAATGCCCTCCTTTGCTGCTACTATAGCAGTTATATACTTAGCCTTTTGTTGTAGTATCCGTCACAATATCTCAACTTTGGAACTCATCCAAATCCATCATGGAACATCCTTTCCATTATATTGTGCCACCCATAGTCTAAATTGAGATAAATTTAATTTGTATCTTGTGATTTCACCAAGTGTCAAAACACTTGAATCTCGTGTCAACACACTTGAATCTTGATTTAGTCCTTTCCGTGCGTCAAGAACCTTTCTTGTTGTTTCCATATTGAACTCATTCAACATCTTATCTATGTACATTTGGCAAAACCATATTAGCGCCTCAATCTATCCATATAGACATTGATGCCTAATTCTTGAGTTATGCCTAAGTCTTTCATCGAAATGAAATTCTTAACCTGTGTCAATAAAAGATACATTATTTCTAATCAACAATATGTCTTTCACATAATGTATTAGAAATATGTCTTAGCGCTCCCACTTAATTTCTTGCAAAATGCAAACATCTTCATCGTCTCTGATGAAATTAAACCTTTTAACGGTTTCATCACGGTGAAGATTCCAACTCCGCGATGCTCACTTCAACCATTGAAGTTTTGCATACTCTTTTAGCATCCTTTGAATTAACAAAACCCTTTGGATCGTGTCATGTACACGTCCTAGGTAACCATTCTATTAGAAGAACTTGTTTTGTTTGTTCAACTACCATATACCAAAATATATGTAGTGGTTGCTACATTAATCCGTCCAGACTAAATATCGCTATGAAAGATCAAATCTTATCATAGTCAATTCCTTGAACATTGTCGTAAACTCTTTCCGACATGTCGACTATTTCATAGATTTGAAACATCCATGTCTATTTCTTTATAGATCCAAACACGACCGATAGGCTTCACGCCTTTCCGGAGGGTCTTCTAAGTTCAGAAACTTGATTTTTCGTGTATGGATACTATCACGGATTCCATGACTTCTAGTCATTTTATGGAGTCAGGCCCCATCATCGCTTCTTTGCATGTAGTCGGTTCATCATTGTCAAAACAATAACGACTTGCTTATCAAATCTTACTATTTGATTCTTACCGACCCACACGGTTCTATAGGAACTCTAATCTCCGAGATCACACCTTTTGTAATCACGAGAGCCATGAGCATTGTGGCCGCCACCGGGACACTTTCCGGCGCTGCGCTACTTAGCACATATAGCTAAGGTTCAACAACCTTATCAAAGTTCTATTGTCCTCCCACTTAACTTTTCACGAAAAATTCCTTCTCAAGAAACTTGACGTTCCAAGCGACAAACTCTTTTGTCCTCGGCGTTATGGAGAAATTCCCAACAAATTCTTTGGAATAACCTACAAATACGTGTTTATCCGACTTTGGTTGTAAACATTTTACTTATGCATAGCATACCAAAATTTAAGAAAAGACAATTCGGGTTTTATCCCAAACCATAACTCATATGGTGTTATTTCAACGGATCACGATGGAGCTCTTTTCAGTGTAAAAGCGGTAGTCACTAAAGCTTTAATCTTTAAAATATAATGGCAGTTTTATAAATGACACCTTTGATCTTACCATGCCAAACAAGGTTTCATTACATATCTTGAACACTCCATACTCCTATGGTGTTTTGGGAAATGCAAATCCATGGAACGATTCCTCAAATCTTTAGGTGTTCTGCTAAACTTGTAACTCAAACATCTTTCGTTATGATCCAATCATAAACTCTTTTATTTTCTTGTTACAATGATTTTCCACTTCATATTGAAAGTCTTTGAACTTTTTTCAAATGTTTCATACTTCTTCCTTATTGAGTAAGTATATACATATACTCACTCAAATCTTTGGAGAAAGCATATGAAGTTGAAATCCATCGCACATGACTACACATAATGGACTATATACATCAATATGTACAAATTCCAATCAGTTAGTCGTCCGTTCCTCTTTTGGCCTATGAACAGAGTTTTAATTATCTCCAGGAAAGTATCACAAGCGTCATTTGATCTAAATCAAAGACTCTAAAAATCCATCAACATGGAGTTTCTTCATGTATCCCTTTCAATATAATTTAAACGGCGATGTCACTTCGCAAGTGATCTTTCAATCATTTGTCTTGCGACATTTTAGCATTAGTTTTATGGTCGTTATTTCTCCTACCAGACTTGTATATTATCCATCTATTATGGAATACGGTAATTATTTGAACAACCTTTTGTCGTCATAATACTTGATCAAAATAACAATTATTGAAACAAATCTTGAAGGCAAGCTTTGATGTTAACGAGCAACACAACAACCCTTTGTTTGTTTTCGATGAACATCATCACATATTCTCTTGCTAGTTACTTAGGCCATTGCAGTTCATCAATTGTGTTGTCCTGTATGACACTTCATAC